>CM076608.1:37421212-38037411 GCA_038502775.1 Hippodamia convergens | reverse complement strand
CGAATTTTACGACCAAAGCCAAGTTTCGCTCTGTCGAATTCATTGGTATGCTCGTATTCTTAGTAGTATGATCAAATAAACAAAAAAATCTCAGTTTAAGACTATCACATCAATTTTCTTAACAACAAAAAACATAAAACAGAAATTTGATATAAGCTATTCGAATGAATTTTCAAAATGTTGGCTCCCTTCCTTCATACATTCATTAATTATTTTACGAACTCCATCTACTGTTGGTGTTGAGGATTTAAGGTGATAATTCTCGCACCATAACTTCAAACTCTTTCCTTGAATGAATGATTTTTTTATAAACCTCTCATTTCATAATAGACCATAGATGAAAATCAAGGAGTTATAGATCTGGAAAACGAGGGGGCCCCTCTAATGGACCATTCAATATGATATAATAATAATAATAATAATAATAATAATAATAATAATAATAATAATAATAATAATAATAATAATAATAGACTTATTTACTATTGACAAAGCCTACTTAAGAATTATCTCAATAAATCTATAACTAGACTAAGAAACCTGGTTTTATTCCTGAAATTCGAATGTCATTACTGATTTCAAAGGCAACAAATGGTATTAAAGCTCATTTCGAAGCCCTGTTTCAGACACTCTGAATAACATTTCCTCATAAGTGATACCAGAAATAGTATCATCGTACTTTATTTAATTCCACTGTTGCATAAAAAACATTTTACAATGAGAATTTTGAAGATATAAACACTAACTTTTGACAATGTTTCTAACAAAAAATTGACAATTAGGCTATAACCCAACAATCGCTTGTGTGGTTGCGCATATCATACATCTAATTAGTATTGATTTGAGCGAAGAATTCGAATATGTTTAAATATGCAGAGTGTTACATCTGAAGTAACGAAGTTCGCATTTGTTTCCGAAAGAACCGGAAGTAGATTCTGCTTGAAAATATTTTACAATTCAAGTTCAGGTACTCTAAAACTAATATACAAAATCTTGAATTTGTATTACAATTCCTTCTTCGGAAAGTTCTAATGAAACAACTCTTCTTTAATACGAATTTTTGTTAGTTAACTCCTAACTGGCTAAACCGATTTTGATTAAATTTTTTATGTGCGTTAAAATTAACTCCAGGATGGTTCACAATTCAGTCCACTGGAAAATTCGATGGATTTTATTTGTAAAGTGACAAATACCATAGTTCTCACAAAAAATGAAAAGAAGGCGTACTACAATTCAAATAAATCAGCCATAAATACGACTACTGAAAGACAGTTTAAGTTTAACCGATGGATATCTACACTTGTAAATTTCTTTCCACTCGTATAATTTAATTACATCCTTAAATTAATCGAATGCACTTTGGAAAAAAATATTAAAAATTCCTTATAAATCAGCGGAACAAATTAATACAAATCCTTTATAACCCTGCAAAAGTCTGATTCATGAGCATGAAATTGAGCATTGATGACTTACATATAACAATATGTATTAGATATTCGATCAGAATTCACAAATATCTCATACACTACCCACAAAATAACACAAACAAATTAGAAGGTCACCACTATTATGGTTCAAAATATACTCTGTTATTCGTGACACAGCATTATCTAATCGGAAAATTATGATTTGCACAGTCAAATCCTTTGACGAATAAACGAATAAACCTTATCTTTCAATATTCCCATAAATCTTCGAATTGCACTAGAATACAGTTCATTCAGTCTGAAAATCTAACAAAATTTATTACCTATAACGTGGTTATATCCTAAATAGAAAGGCTCTAGACACATGAAACAGAAATAGCGAACAATTCGGAACACTCTTATAGTTAGGCAATGTTTTGATTGCAACGCGAGAGGTAAAATCAAGAACGTCGAAAACTTGTTTGAACGGTTCTTCGGTACCAACTGATTCCTAGTTGAGTTGTCTGAATATTTCCTGAACTTCCTTCATTGTACGTTAATCTATTCATTTCGACTCGATGTCTACTATAATTATCATAACAGCTGTAGAAGGACACTTGGAGTCATCAGTGAATCTCAGTTGCAATGCACGTGAAATTGTTAATATAATTGCTTGTTTTCCAACTTGAATGCTTCTTATTATATTTCAATCGGTGAGTTGAAATTCTTTCGTTCCAATATGTATACAGGTTAGGGATAAAGTATGAAACCAAGTGAATATCTTCAGAACGAAAAGGCCAATATTTATGAATATTTGCAGGTTGGTGAACTGGCACAAAATGCATCTGATGTACAATTTTTTGTTGATCCCTCAACTTTTTCAAATTTTATGGGATCTCTGTAGGTACAAGGACAGAATACAGAAGGTTCAAAAATCATGCTTCCGTTTGATTCACGGTGTGAGAAAGTACGAACCTATTTCGCACAAGATTAAGGAAGACAAGTGTCTCAACATGGAGTCCAGGAGGCTTTATCACTTGGGTTCATTCACTCATCGAATTGTCGCTAATCCTGGTAGTTCACATTTTTTGAGACGAAGGTTTGTTAGGCATAGTACTGTTCACTTCAGAGCCACGAGATATAATGATAATTTCATATTACCACAACATAAAACAGCCATGTTCACGAGAAGTTACATTTACCAGTCCATCTCACTTTATAATACATTGCCCTCTAACTTCAAAATACTGAATATTAATAAGTTCAAGTATAAACTTAAGACCTTTTTACTAAATAAGCAATGATTCACATTGACCTTGATATATCTGTATGCGTGTAGGTATATTTACTGTGTATTATGTATGTATAAATTATTTCTTTCTTGTTTGATCTTGCTGTGGTGTGAGGGGGGGTGCTGTCTGATTTCCTTATTATTTTATTTTCAGCCATCTCGTTATTTTGAAATTCATTAAAATTATGCTCTATTAGTCTGGCTTCGTACATCATTGTGGGGTTAAGTTGAATAGCTCGCTAGACTTCGCCCTGGATGTCATGATTGCCAGGCATATTATAATTTCTCTGAATAAAAACGTTATTTATTTATTTATTTTATTTTATATCTTGCAGATGTTGAAAGAGCTCAGGATTTAGAGTTCGTACATACTGAGTTTATTGTAAAAAATCTGTATAGCCAGGGAAATTTGACGAGAAAAAATCTGAATACAGAAATATGTCGACCGGTTAACCCCAGTGATCGATTTTATCACCCTTATTTTTTCGTTATACGTCGCGGATATTTGCCAATGTATCACGCGGGGCAAGTTGGAGGAATTTGCTGATGATTTGCAGTTACACATGCCGTTTGAAGTTGAAAATCTTGAAGAGGCGCAGGATAGTGTCAATGCGGACTTACATAATATAAATGAGTACGCTTCGAATCATAATCATAATCTCAAGATTAATCCTCATAAATCGGCCCTACTGGTGTTTTGCGGTAACAAACGAAATATACAGATGACAGATGATACGCTAGATATAAAAATCCAAAACAAAAATCTTCCTGTTGTCAGAGCGGCAAGAAATTTGGGTCTCATTTTCGATAATGTTCTGAGCTTTAAATCACACATAAGTAAAAAAATTCAATTAGCTTATATGCGTCTTAGGGGCTTGTACAGGTACAAAAGCGTCATTCCAGAGAAGACTAAATATTATCTCTGCAATGTCGTTGTTCAATTGTGGTGATGTAGTTTACGGCAAATCTCTCACAGCGGAATTGTCCCATAATATTCAAAAGGTTCAGAATGCATGTATGCGTTTTTCGCTTAATATACCCTTCAGAAACCATATCACACCACATTTAAACGAGCGTTCTATTTTAAACATGAAACATAGAAGAAAATGTCATGCATATATTTTTATCTATAAGATTTTAAAGACAGGTCAACCATCCTACCTAAAAAACTTGATGCAGCCACAACACCATGTTCATAATACGAGAAATATCTCAAAATTTAAAATTGCCAAACACAAGACTACCCAATTTAAAAAATCATTCTCTTATTTCGCAGCTAGCTACTGGAATGAACTGCCGCCAGACGTGGTAGAGCTTTCTCTTTCAAAGTTTAAAA
Source organism: Hippodamia convergens (assembly GCA_038502775.1). NCBI lineage: Eukaryota > Metazoa > Arthropoda > Insecta > Coleoptera > Coccinellidae > Hippodamia > Hippodamia convergens. Next base: position 38,033,378 of record CM076608.1, on the reverse strand, counting down.
AGTATATAACTGGTAAACTTTTGGAATTACAAAAAAGCAATTAAAATTTACTGTGTACGCCAAAATAAACTAGATACTGCTCAATTTTCAAAAGTGCGTATTGCCAAAGTGGCGACTTACTCCGTTCTGCATCCTTGGGCTCCCTAGTTAGTTTTTTGTCCTTCGGGGAAGGTTTCTTTTTTTTTTGTTCCATGAATTCCACAACTCAAACTCTCATATATGGTATTTTTCATGCGTTTGTGCTACACAGTGTGTGCCATGGCATCTGCTGTGATCGGCTTATGTAGTCGCTACACAGTCCGCTTTTTCTTGTTTTGGTAATTAAATAATTGTAAATTCCCTTATGTACTTAGCAAATAAAATTGTTTTGAATTGAATTGAATAATCGCACTCTAATCGACTTCTTTTGAGTTTTTTACAGTATTGTAAAAAACCTTTCAGCTTTCAGATAAACAAATTTATGTTGGATGTATGCGAAGATATGAACGAGTGTATATTTCCTTGATGCTATGAATTTTTACACTCGAATTTTTCTCGTCGCCTACTCACAGAGAAGAGTGCACCGAGTGAGTGAGCTTCCCAATTAGATTCTACATACTGCAAATCGTAGTTGTAGGCGTATAGCATGCACTCTATTTTCAGACCTATTCAATTAGTAAATTAAATCAGTTTTAATATTCAATGAAGCTTAGTTATAGATTCATTATTCGTTCTAATATCATATAAAACTTTGAAAAATGATCTTCCACTAGGATCTGTTTTAGCACCCCTTCTTTTCAATTTATATTTATGTGATATTCCTTGTACTTCATCTTCATCTGAAAAATTCATTTACGCCGACGATATTGGAATCGCTTTCCGACATTCTGATTTTCACAGTATTGAGGAAAATTTAACATCTGATCTGAATATTTTGAAAAATTATCTTTTAGAATGGCATTTGTGTTCAAATCCGAATAAAACCGAGGTTTCGTTATTACATTTGAATAACCATCAAAAATTTTGAAAATTAAATGTCCTTTTCGGGATCTTTCCTTTGAAACATAATTTACTCCCAAATACTTAGGTGTTAAATAAGATTCCTCTCTGAATTACAAAGCACATTGGGATGATATACGGATGAAGCTGAAAACGAGAAATAACATTCTACAGAAACTTGTTGGTACGTCATGGGGTGCTGACCCGAGTACTCTTCGCACACCAGCCCTTGCCCTGGTTTTTTCCACCGCTGAAAATTGTTGCCCTGTTTGGCTCAATAGTGTTCATGTTCAGAAAATCGACGCACAGCTCAATTTATCAATGAGAATAATTACTGGAACCATCCGATCTACACATATCCAATGGCTACCAGTGCTATCAAATATAGTTCCTCCCCATATTCGAAGACAGTCTTCAACTTGGAATTCTTTAAATAAATTCAATATATTTCCGGATTCTTTTCCGATAATTTCCTACGTTCCAGAAAATGAAATTCCAAGACTGAAATCCCGTAAACCTATTTGGTCGAATAAATTTCTGAATTCGAACTTCAGCTACAAGGATATCTGGAAATCCGAATGGGATGCATGTTCTTTATCTAATGAAAGATCTAATATCTGATCCATCGAATGAAGTTCCTGGTTTTAACCTTCCCAGGAGTTAGGTGGAAGAGCAGACTCTCCGCTTGGAGTGAACTGAACCTCGCCTTTTATATTAGTTTCACTCAATCATGTTTCTTATATGTATATTTTTGTTTGTTTACTTGAATAAAGACCTGATAATAATAATAATAATAATATGGTCCTTTCTTGATAGAATAAGAACAGGTCATGGTCGTACCACTAGCATGCTTTTCAAGTGGAAGTCAATTGATAGTCCTAATTATGAATGTGGTGAATCAGAGGGAACAGTTGAACACCTAATTAATAATTAATTGTTCGATTTATAAATTTCAAGATGGCATTGGAGCCATACACAATAAATCAAATTCATTTTTGCAATGGGTTGAAAATTTTAGATCAATTGGATGAAGTATAAATTGCATTCTCTTGCTGCTTTTTTTATTTTCAGGTTGGAGTTTGTGTTTGGAAATCCTTCCTCTGAAGAGCCGTTCCGATAATCGTGATGTCCTTCAATATGAAATATTCAGATAAACTCTTATTCTATTCTATTCTATTCTATTAATGAGTCCCGTAGCTACAATACGTCTCGCCAATATTTTATGTAATTGGCGGACTATGATAATTGGTCTGAACTCAGCTGGAGCAGAGTTATCTGATTTCTTAGGGACAAATATTGTCCTGCTCGTCAGATTTTCAGATTTTATTCGAGGTAACATGACAGCGCTGCGTTACCCTCAAGAACTAGTGGAGCGATATGTTCTCCTTTACCTCAACCTGCTCGAGAATTAGAGAGGGTTAGTTTAAACTTTAACTAGAGCATGTTTAGGACATCATGCGTAAAAGGCAGATCTGAAACGTGAAGTACAAGTAGCTTGGGAAAGTATCTTGTAAGAAAAAATAGACCGTCTTCGTACATCAATACCAAAACGTGTAGGGAAGTGTATAGATAATCGCATTAAACATTAAACCCGTCGTTTTTTTCTCCGTATTTTAATCATTTACTCCTTACTAGACTATTTATGTTCCTGGAGTGGAAGTCTGAAGTTAAATATCTGGGAATTACCCTGGACAGTAAGCTTCTGTGGAATAGGCATATATGTAATGCTACTAGTAGAGCTATTAAGGCTCTTATGGCGTGAAGGCGTCTTTGCGGCAGAAATTGGGGTTGTAACCCAAAAATACTGCGATGGATGTACGTCATGATTGTGGGACCTATAATCACATATGGGGCAGTAGTCTGGTTTGCTAAAGCAAGTCAGACAAGTGCGAGGAAAATGCTCGATAATGCACAGCGGCTTGCCTGTGTGTGCATCACGAGAGCCATGAGAACGTGCCCAACCAGAGCACTTGAGATCATAACAGATCTCACACCCCTACATCTGGTGATTGACACGATGGCCCCTGAGGCCATCCTCAGAATATCTAGAGAAGGCGCAGGTAATGAGAGAATTTGGTGTCAGAGAGTCTGGAGCTCTTTGAGTAACTACATCTCATCTGCGAACCTAGTGATGTAATGGTCAAGAAAGTAAGTACTGAGAAAAACTTCAGTACGATGCTATGCAAAAAAGAGGAATGGGAGCGGGAATACACCGACCAAAATTTCAAAGAAAATACTGTTAAATGGTATACAGATGGTTCTAAAACCAACACGGGAGCTGGCGCTGGAGTTCAAGGGGCCAAAGCCAAGGGTGCACTATCGTTAGACTCCTGTGTGAGTGTTCTGCAAGCAGAAATATTAGCAATCGAAAAATGTCTAGACATCAATCTAAAGAGAAACTATCAGAATTGCGACATAGCTAGTCACTCAGATAGTCAAGCTGCTATTAAAGCACTGATCTCCTATGTCATCGACTCAAAGTCGACATGGGAATACCGGATCGAACTCAATGAGGTAGGCAAGAAAAATAAGGTCTCTTTGATCTGGGTTTCTGGTCATTCGGGAATCACAGGTAACGAAGAGGCCAACAAATTTGCCAGAGAGGATGCTCGGAAACCACTCACTGGCCCAGAACCTTCCTGTGGTATAGGAAAATGTACCTATAAGAAAGAGTTTCTGGAGAAGGAGAAAACTGAAAGAGCAACACTCTAGCAGAATCTCCCAGGGTTGGACCAATCCAAATAGTTCCTTCGGAATTTTGAAACTGCAAGATCTAAAAGATATTTGGATCTCAGTAAGAACCAACTACACCTCCTCACTGTCTTTCTTACAGGGCATTGTCGCCCCAGAAAGCACTTGCTGAGAATGGGCGTATCGGACAATGACGAGTGTAGATTCTGCGGGGAGGAGGAAGAAACTCTTATTCACCTAGTCACAGAATGCTTTGGCATTGTAAGCCAAAGGACACAATGCTTTGGTCAAGAGACCTGTAGGAGTGAGGAATTAGCCTCACTGAAGCCATCCGAGATATTGGATTTCATAAGATCTCTGGGACTGGAAGGCGAGCTTTAAAGCTTTGTCAGGGGGGCACAATAGACCACAAGGTCGCAATGGACTGTAACCCCTTTTAAACTATCAAGTATCTATGTTTTAGCCGAAAAAAAATTATAATTTAAACAGCTCCTTCTAGGTGTTGCAGTTTCCTTGTCAAATAGTATATTCAATTTTGATGCCAACATGAATGAAATGGTGTTATTATTTTTTTCGAAAGAATATTAAATTATCTTAGAGTCCCAATTCCCAGCGAGAAATTATTGTGTAAATCCGTTTCGTAATTCAAGTAGTAAATGAACTAGTGAAGAAATTCCGGTCTTTCACCCTAACATGTCAATGAAAAGCTATTATATTCACGACCACTCATCATCACAAAATGATAAGAAGTTAGAAATCTGGAGATAATCGATTATGAAAGTATAAAATCTCCCAGATATGCAGTAAACCAAATATTAATAATCCTCTCATAAGATATATTATTGAACGAATCCTCAGACCTTGACTCGCTTTCTTTCGTCCAATGCCGTCGATAAACTGGCCTCATATCGTTCACTTTGCTGACGGTGTTCTTCTTGTTAACGTGATTGTCATTCCTCAACTGATCCAAGAAAGTTAATCTAGTGCCGCGATGCCGCTGATTTTGTATATGGAATATTTGAGCCCTCCGTCAAGAGCGGTCATGATGACCATTGAGGCATTGGGACTGAGCGTGGAGTACGTTACAGTCAAGTTAGAGGAGAAGGAACACCTCAAGCCGGATTTTCTCAAGGTTAGCATTGTGTTCTCCTGTTTTGTGCACTAACTTGTTTGTCCGAACTAGAACGTCATCTGCAATGTCAGTTCGTAAAGAACTTAAATGCGGAGAAGTTCTCAAATAATTAGATGACGAAGACGTAGTCCAAATGAGTTTTGACCGTTTTCTTGACCTCCAATATGATTTCTTCCGGAAGTGAAGGTGTAGAGTTCCAAGCAATGATATAAAGACATGCGATATATTAACATTTCATTATTGGTGACTTTTCTGCAAGCCCACGCATGACATCATTTCAGAAACTTGAAAGAGTTTGAAGAGAAATATTCATCAGATATTGATTGAAATGTATTGTGGTTTCAGCATAGTTTTAAGTCATCAGGGCTTTCCCTCTGAATGTGTGTAACAAAACCAATTAAAAATATTTGTCAGAAACTAATTAGTAAGAAAAAAATGTTGCCTAATAATGAGAGAACAATAACAATTCAAACGATTTAAACATCGTAACGTTTCGGAGTCTTTATCAGTGTCCTTCATCGTGAATCCATTGTTTTTTCCCTTTAGAGTCTGCATATTTTGACGAAAGCTACATATACTTCGCGCAACAATTAAATTAACAGAAAAATTTTCGAAATTTTTTGGTGATTATCATGGTGATTATCTCAGTGAAAAATGAAAATAAAAAAACTTACTTTTGAAGCTTGAAGACTCTAGTTTCTTAACTACTTTATGATCAAACTTTTTAATCTGAGGTGAGGACATGCATCGTGTACAGTAAACAGTAAATATAATATACATAGATGATAATTGACTAAGATTTCCATCATTCTGAAGTATTGTGTTTTTTATTTTTCATGTTCGTAACTGTTGAATTTCAATTGTTTCTGATGTTATATTTTCCATATATGTTTGTATAGTGTGTAGTTTTTACAGATGACACTGAATATCGTTTTTGTCTGTTTTTCAGCTTGAGAAAATCCACAGATTGTCCGAAACGTCACAATAAAGATTAAATAAACTTCGAAATTTACATTGTTCCTTGAGATCGATCATTCCTTTTCAAGGTAAAATCAGTATATTGTAGTCAAATCATCATACCTGGCAGCAGAGTATGTGAAGTTGGCCCAGCACTTTCAGATTTTCTAAAAAAAAATTGTTGTGTTGAATTGTGCTAGGTTTGTGTTTTTTTGTGCCGTTGAACTTTTTCTATATTCCATAAAGTTCTCAAGATATTTATTTCATGAAATGTGATAAACTAACACATGCTTCGTATGACACATTTCGTAATAATGAATAAAAAAATAGTCCATGTCTATCATGAATAGATAAATAAATAAATCACACCAGAATGTACCTATATTTACATTGCGAGAGTCTTCCAGGCTTATTGGCTGTAATATATTAGGAATTATTTCACCTACCGTTTTTTATACATCTGGGATAGGCATTTTCAGAGAATTCCTCACCTCGTATCGGCTTGATTTTGGTTCTGTCTAAGACCAGCAACCAAGTGCTGTATACAGATTGAGTTTCCTCGTTTTGCTCATGTTGTCCTTAAGTTTAAAACTTCTCTAATTGATCTAATCAAAAACATTGAAAAAACTGTTACGGTTATCCGGAAATGAGTAGTTATTAAGTTATCTGGGACATTAGTTCACGAACAAGAATATATAAGAAATGAAATCAAAGTATGATTTATAAGAGTAAAATACGTTCAAAGTAGCAATTAAAAATTACTTACGCGCAGCGAATACACGTTTCCGCGTCTACCAAAGCTAATGAAGAAGGTATTGCTGCACTACTCCGCAGTTAACCCTTGCTTGGAAGGAAGAGTCAAGTACATAAAAATTTAGGAGCACCAATGGAATGGAAGTTTGAAAAATGACCACAGTACCAATGCTCCCTTTGTACGAATCCTACCTGCTTTCCCCTATGGAGAAATAGGAGCACAAACGTAGCACAATTCAGCGAAATAAATTTTTTTCCAAAATTTCAGAAGTGCTGGGCCAACCACACAGGCACTGTTGCCAGGTAGTCTGAAATTCCTACAATTTACTGATTTCTCTCAACTTCTCCATTTGGTTGATTTCTTCTGAAACTCAGACCGGCACAAGCTTGGTACAACTGAGGCACAATCATATAAATCAATTTTCGTCGAAAAAAAAGAGAGTGCTGAGGTAACATTTTTTTAATTCCTTTATTTGTTCTTTGGATTAGCGGAATATGCCTGAAAATTACAACAGCACCACTTTGGCTACGAGTTGCTTAATTTTTTGAACACATTTTCTTCGACACAAGACAGCATAAATGTAGCACGAATTTTTTCATTCATTTGTGAGAAAAAAACGATGATTCTGGTTAATCTTTTCATTTCAATGTAGATATTTTCGGAAAATTGCCAGGCTTTCGGAAAAATCCTAACGGCATAACCCAGTACATGTTTAGCTTTTTTTTTCAGTCATAAGAATCCTATTTTTCGAATAGTGCTGGACTGGACCATTTCTTCTGGCTTTGAAAATACGAAAACCACATGGAATTGAGCAAAAATTTAACGGCACAGAACAGCACAACAACAAAAATTTCGAAAATCCAAATGTGTTGACCCAACTTCTCACACTTACAATTCTCATAAATTACTAAATTCTCATTCTAATCATTAAGTGAGTGTGAATTCAAATATTACATGAGCACTTTATGTTAGGTCTGATCCAAGGTCATCTACACCCGAAATTTTAAACAGATAATAATTTAATGAACACAGTCATCAACAATACAGGGTTTTTCAAAAAACGGTGATTCCGTCTCTAGAATAAACAGAAAACTAGAAAATAATTGGGGTTTAATGAATTGGTTAAGGCTTTCGCCTGAAATATAACTCCTGAAGATGCCAGACACTCGAACTGTTTCCTATGCTATTTATATTTTGTTGATTATTTTTTTTTTCATAATTGGGTACAAACCTGTTGAAAACAAACACTCAATATAATTATCATTCAATAATATTTTTTTATTAGAAAAATCCACTGCACACCGTCCCTACCCTGGTAGATGAAGGAACGATAATATGTGACAGTCATGCTATAATGTCATACTTGGTATCAAAGTACAGTAGAGACGACGCCCTCTATCCCAAAGACCTGAAAAGAAGAGCCATGGTTGATCAGAAACTACATTTCGACACTGGATTCCTCTTCATTCACCTTCGTAATTTCGTTGTGAGTATAATTTTGCCATTCTTACGTGAGAAGAAAAAAGGAAAGTGCTAATCTTTTTTTCTTTTCGATTTCGCATTCTCGGGAAATCAGGCAGACTTCGTGTAGAACAATATTTTTGCAGTAATAACTTTTTGTGGTTATGAAATATCTCGAGCACCCCTACATGGAATCAAGAAATAGAAAGCATAAACCTGCTGTGCCACACATGTTGGAAAAATCCCTTGGTTGGACAGAGACCAATCTTTGGCTTATAGATAATAAGCAGCTGACTGGAAGTGAAATAGTTCCTAGCCCAAAACGAAAACCAAGTTATCCGGATGCACGATCTCACACGATTTTCCCAATAATTATTATTGCTAATAATATCACCAATCGTTGAAAATGATAGATGCCGTCAACAATGCATTCTTCTATTTAGGTATACATAAATAGAACAGACAAAGAAACTGTAACTCCCAGAAGGAGCTGTTTAAATTTTCGGAAAACAGGTATTAGAGAAAGGAGTACACGATTAAAATTTCGGTAAAATCGATGGGTTTACAATTCTTCTTGTTGAATTTGCTAATAATGTGTTCGTGTACTGTGCTTATCTATACATTCCCCAAGCCTTGGCATTGATGCAAGATGATGGTATATTTCTTCTTGAGGTATACTATCCCAAACTACCTGTACTTCATGTCTCAGAGCCGCCTAGGTTCATGGGGGCTGGAGTAAATTTCCATGCTCTATGGGTGAATGATCGGGAGATCTGGGCAGCCATGGAAAAGATTCACATGGGTCGCTTCAAAAAAGTTTAAACTATCTCTGGCAACATGAGATCGAGCATCATCTTACTGCAATATTGGATTCGCGAGCAGGTTAAGGTGAGGAGAATATATGGCCCAACTATTCGTAAAGGTAACGCAGAGCTGTCATGTTACCTCGAATGAAGACTAAATCTTCATCATCAAAGGACAGTCAGATCTGTCTTTGCTACAGCGTGGGCTCACAATAAAATCGAGTGGGCCAAAAAGGTCCTGACAATCGACGGTGACGGGATCTATTCTGCTGAATAGTTCAGAAAATACAGGGCAACGAGGCTTTATGCCTCATTCGACGGTTATGAGCTGAGGAATAGTGAGAAGGTAACCGCTTCTACTCGGTGGATTGATGCTGGCAGCATGGGTATACCCGGAAGGGACTATCGCCAATATCATCATGTGCATGTCAATAGTCTACCAACCCGAGTCTACACGTCGAGTGGACATAAATTAAATGTAGGGCTGGGTGTACTAGCACGGAAATAGCGGCACACGTGATCCATTGTTGCTTCCGTACTCATAGAGGAAGGATTCTGAGACACGATGCCGTGTGCAAGACACTCTCTGGCTTCTTCAAGAACAAGGGCCTGGCGGTGTTTACAGAGCTGCGCCTGCGAACAACTGTGGGCGTTCGCAAACCCGACACAGTTTAGTAATATATTATATTTCTAAACTGTGAACCCGATCTGATCGTCGTAGGGGATCGTGACGTATGGATTATTGACACTCTAGTCCAAGATCCCAGAGCTGTATGACGTAACTTATATTCACATGGCGCATTTTCATATATGTTTTGTAGAATATTATTTCTAAAATAGTATCATAAGTGACAGACACTTTCCATGGGCCAAAACTTTTGGCAGACGCTTTAAAGCTCCAAAAAAATGAATGAACTTAGTTTCACATTTCTGATTTTTAAATATGTTATTGAGTTAACTATCAATTTATATTTCATAAGTTGGACAAATTGTAGTGACTAAACGTCCCCTAAACATTCAGCTGAATATTTTTTGTGTTTAGGGGATGTGTAGTTCAATGTGACCAACTTTTGAAATATGTATAATTTGATAGTTAACTCAATAACATATTTAAAAATCATAAATGTGAAACTAAGTTCATTCATTTTTTTGGAGCTTTAAAGCGTCTGCCAAAAGTTTTGGCCCATGGAAAGTGTCTGTCACTTATGTTACTATTTTAGAAATAATATTCTACAAAACATATATAAAAATCAGCCATGTGGAAATAAGTTACGTCATACAGCTCTGGGATCTTGGACTACTCAGGTCGTGTCAGGCAATCCACCACTTGATCTCAATCACAGTTTGAAGGTCGGCAAATATAACATCGATCCGACTAAGGACGAAGTAGCCAGGTTTACTTGGAGACCGGCTTCTACTGTGAGAGTAACGTGGGTCTAGTCTGCGTAAAGTCAGTATGTTTCAGCCTCAAGGTTTGCCTCGAAAGTTGGAAATCTGGATCAACCGGTAATAGCACTCATCCGGAAAAACACCTGAAAGCACCTGATTCTCCACCAATGTTCTTCTCGAACTTTCATTTTTTCATTCAAAAGTGTTGAAAAATCTAAATTGAATATATTAACGTTCCGAATTTGTTTCAGAAAAAATGTTACGCAGGAAAGAACTCCTTGGAAGAACATGAAAAGTTCTTCTTCACACAAGGGTATGAGTTCTTAGAAACTTTCCTGAACGAATCTCCCTATGTCGCAGGTGATGTCCTCACCATCGCTGACTTCAGCGTCATAACCAGCTTGAGAGGTATGTGTATGATTGTACCCATAAATGAAGGGTCGTGTCCCAAATTGGTCAACTGGATATTGAAGATGGAGGCACTACCGTATTATCAAAAAGTAAACGAAGTCGGATTGAAGGATTTGAGGAACTTTTTGAAGAATTTGAGTGATGGTGCTGTAGGATCTTGAATAATTAAAAAAATACGTTTTTTGTTTTTATTTCGCATGACATTAACCAGATATTCAATATCATATTTGTTCTTATGTTGATTATATCATTTGTTGTATCTTTGTCTGATTTTATTGAATCTCATTTTTTATGTATCCCATTTATGATGTATTGTATCTATTAGGATTGTTACAAATCATGACACACTTAGTACAGTAAATCTGTTACAGAGATATGCCGTTTTTCCCCTAGCATTTTCTGTTGTTGTTGATGAAATCGTTAGAAATGGATTTAAAAAGCTTCACTTGAAAATTGTGGGGTCAAAGCCTACCTACAGTTTTTGAAACAAACTGAAAAATTTCTTGGATTTCTTTTATCTCGCGAAATGTAGGTTTTTGAAGAAGTTTGTGAGGACAAAAATTGTTCGAGACGTCATTTTTCACAACTTTCCTCATTGATATTACTTGCTGGTCATATTTCCATATATTCCTATATATTCTTTCGATTGAGAGAGCTGAAATAATACAATACATATTGAAACAAATAAGTACCTAGCTGGGGTTAGTGCAACACAGGTCTGTAGTATGATGAAATGAGAGAAGGGAAAAAACCCCAGAGAAAAAACCTACACCTCACCAGTGTTAGAAAAAAATTTACTAAAAATATCATATCAGAGGATCTTGGAGGACATCAACGTGATCAGAAGAACACCTTCATGTAGTTCTTCTATGGGCAGCAGAGAAAAACAGACTCTTCACCAATCTACCCGAAATTCTAGATCTGAAATAAAAAAAGACAAAAGCAGAAAAAGCTAGTTATTTATAATCAATCAAAAGGTTTTTGAATTAACCATCCATTTAAGATATTCTTTCTTCATGAATTAGTTATGACACAATCGTCACAATGTTTGAAAGAAATGAAAAAACCCAATCAATATCCGCTTTTCGAATTGTTAAACATAGGAAAACTTATAACACAAAAAGCTAAACCGTAATTTGGACTAAGTAAAAAATCAATGAGTACATAACTTTCCATTGTCCTCCTTCAGGAAGAAGTTCCTCTGTTGCCATGTGGGTTTCTTAGAAGATCTCACACCATGTTCAGTGGCTAATTTTGGAACGTAATCACTCTTCTCCTTCGAATTCCTCCATTCAATATTCAAATTTAAATTCTCAGCCTGGCTCTCTGGTCGTGAGGGTTCTTTCGAACCAGGTACGACCATCCTGGTGATGATTTTTCGGAACTGCAGATGTTTGAAGACCGCTACGGCACACTAATGAAAGGAAATTATCCCCCATAGATAAACCAAACATTTTATGACACAAGAAAAAAAGAATATTTTTCAGGACCAGAAATTACGACATATTTCGATGATTCAGTACTACTTGAATATCTCCTAAATTAAAAGATATAGAAAAAGCGTTATATACATGGAATGTTTTCTTTTTTTGGAACATAAATTGCTGAACAATGCAAGTGGCTACGGTTTTCATACAACAGACCATTTATAACTGGCTATAACTTCCGCAGTATTGCAACTACGATCTCCAAATAAAATAATCTTTAGGGTAGTCTTACCAGCATTTTTTCAGGATAATATCACAATTTTCGTGCCACTCTCTCTATTCAGTATCGTAATGAGTTCATTACAGTACTAAAAGTTGTGCTGTACTGAAACACATTACAGCATTGTTTTCAGTTATATTTTTCGTTTTGTGTTTTCTCGCATTTATGTTAGGAAAAGGATCTCATTCTGCCACTTGTTTTAAAAAATACTATTCCAATAGACATTTCTTGAACAATTTCAGAATTATAAGGTACCTAAGCCAAATATTGCCATGTTCCTAATACTGCCATCCGTTCCAAAATCCTGACGTCAGTACTGTGGCGGCCGATATCCATACTAAATTATTATTCAACATATTGAGATAAAACAATCCAACGCAATATAATAGTGCACAGTCTGCCTGAATCGCCAGAATGAAAATGACTGTTAGTTGTTAACCTCTTTATAACAATCATCACAGTTTGAGAGTCCGCATCGACTTACAAGTCAATATAAATTCTGGAGAACATTATATAAGGTATGCCACAAAGAACATGCTTCGTTTTTGTAGGGTTTTTATGTTTAATACAAAGGTGTTCCTTGAAATCGGCAGTTCTTCAGGGGATTCACGGGTGCCTATTATTGCCATTCATATATGGACCAAATATTGCCATGGCAAAATCTGACACATAATATTTTGTTTTAAATATTTATGTGAATAAACTTATGCTCATATAGTATTTAACATTACTAGCAAGGTAAGAGGGTTTTTACTGGCGAATGGAGGATATAACTGACGAGCCGCAGGCGAGTCAGTTACCTCCTTGAGCCAGTAAAACCCGTTACCTTGCGTGTATTGTTTTATATTTTATTTTTTTCTCATTTGTAAAAAGGTTAGATAAATTCCAAAAAAATCTCAATAATTTGTCGCAAATGTCGTAAGCTATGGAAGCGTTGCCATGAACATGTCTGTTTATTTTTCTTTACATTTGTTTTGGCGAAAGCGAAAATGAATGTATCAAAAGAAATTATTGAGGCAGCCAGCAGTGTAGCATCAAGTTTATTACCTGCAAAATCAGCTTCAAGGTACGATCGAGAATACGACGACTTCAAAAAGTGGCAAAACAAAAATAGTGTGATTGGAGTAACCGAAGATGTTTTGTTGGTCTACTTGAATCAACTATCAGCTAGATTCAGCCCTAATACTTAATGGGCAAAATGGTCTATGCTGAAAAGCTGCTTGGAAATGAAAGAAAATGCCCCTGTTCGGAGGTTTGTTTTCCTTAAAAAATTTATTGAAAAATATGACGTTTAGTTGTCATTTGCAGATTTCAAAAGGTAATAGCGTTTCTGAAACGAAAAAATGAGCGTTATACGCCAAAAAAGGCCAAGGTATTGAGTAAAGAAGAGGAGGAACAATTTCTTTTACATGCTCCTGATGACCAATGATTGCTGGCGAAAATTGTATCAATATTTGGGATTTTTGAAACATAGATGAATTCAAAATAGTAATCATCGAAATGAATACCATTTTCAAATCCCAGGCTCAGAGATCTTTTATCATGAGGTTGGAGAAATGATATTAGATTTTGTCACTGAGATGAGAGATATACCGTTTCGGCCTTGTTGGTATATCTCTCATCTCAGTGACAAAATCTAATATCATTTCTCCAACCTCATGATAAAAGATCTCTGAGCCTGGGATTTGAAAATGGTATTCATTTCGATGATTACTATTTTGAATTCATCTATGTTTCAAAAATGTTCTCGATGTGCCTTCGTAAAGGCAAAGAATTTTCTTTTTCTTAATATTTGGGATTTTTGGATGTTGTCGATGTGACGAAATTCTCTCCTTAAACATGAATGATGTAGAAGATATGGAAAAATACGTTATTGTGACATTGCGGCAAACAAAAAATTTAACAACAAGAAAATTCACCATAACCGATGATGGCTGCAGCTTCAATCTCTGCATGTTATACAGAAAATATGTAAATCTACGGCCTCCTGGAACAGAAAGCCTAAGATTTTTTTTGACATACTGACAGAGAAAGTGCATTTCCCTAAATGCGGGCCAGTACATTATTAATGGTGTCCCAAAGCAAATAGCGAAATATTCAGGTTTAAAAGAGTTATAAACACCGGCCATTCTTTTCGCAGAACTGGAGCCACTATGGTTGCGGATTCGGGTGGAGATATTTTAACACTAAAGCGTGCAGGAGGGTGGAAGAGCACCGAAATTGCGATGAGTTATGTCGATGATTCGTTAAACAAAAAAAAACGAAATGTCTAGCAAATAATTTAGTAGTAAGGAGAGTACAAATGTTCTGCAGTCCTCGAGTTCAGCAGTTTCTGAGTCAACAGATGGTTCATCATCATCAGTATCAATTCTTTTATCATCAAAAATCTGTGTTACTGAAAGTAACAATTGTACCATGATTTTCAACATATATGATGATAAAACAAAATTTTCAAATGTAAATAATACTTCTAACTTGTAAAAATTTTGCAAGTTAACTGTCAGTTTTACAAGTTAGTGACTTGATAAAATAAACTTTCTTGATTAATATTGTGTTTTTGGAAACTGATGTTCACAAATGAGAAGCAAATAAAATAAATATTTGATCAGCATACTCAGAAGGATAATATCTTATTCACACAAAAAAATTTTAGAAGAAGAATCTGGAACTAGGAAATCGCGTCGCTTGAGACTGAGTATGCAGCACGAACATAAAAATTGATTTCAAATTAAAGTTTTATAATAAAATTATAGCTTTGTTATTTATTATGTATTATTACAGTGTTTGTAACCACGGTGCCATGGTCCCAATATTGGCACTGCATGACAATACTTGGGACGTATGTACCTAATATTACCATTTCATAATATTCTTCAAAAACCCTTCTACAAAAAATTATACTAAAACTGAAACTGTTGAAGCAAAAAATCAAAATTCCTGAGGGTGGCAATATTTGGCTCACTTACTTTATATTATGATATACCTCCGATAATTGGGTGTATCGAAAATTGCGAAAACACACTTTTCAGTCAACATAATTCAAGCAGGCTCTCAACAAGTTTCGTGGAAACTCTGATATTGTTATCATATCATTAAATAATCATTGTTATGTGTTCATTTTCTGATCAAGTAGAGAAATCATAGTAGAAACAAAAACTTTCGGGAAACACTCGCTGTGTGACAGCTTACAATTGTTGAATATCAAGTTCTATGACCATCTCAATTGAAACAAAAATTAATCGAAATCAAAACCTTCTTTGTTCTTGTTCATCGAGATGTGTTTTTTCCGAATATTCGGTATATATACTCGGAAGTATATTTTGGAAATTGTCTAAGAAAAGTCTATTGAAAAATATCATAGCACACTATGGTTTTCGTTTGAAAACATATTTTTTCAAAAGCTCTGGAGTTTGGACCACCCTCTACATCAAAACAAAATGAAGAGTAGGGTATAGTTATTAGTTTGAATCATTTCATATCACCCTTATTGGTAATTTCTCAAATTGTAAATAAATGAATGTATATTAATGATCTGAAACTCATCTCCTGTACTTCCTTTTCTAGCTGATTTAAAATAAATCAATACAATTATTCTGCAACAACAACCAAATTTATTATTAGTTGTTATAGTTTTTTTTCGATTAAACCCAGTTTAAAACAATTCGAAATTGTGATGAAATGAACTTGTAGTTAAATTGTTATTTTTCTGATTCAAGGTCAAATCTGCGAGAATATTTCATTCTACTACAGTTTTCCTACCAATATTTGAAGCGTATAAATGCAAAACCATACATTTGATGTACAAGCCGTTTCGAGTTAAATGAGAAAAACCTGCCAAAATCATTGATTTGAAGTTACAAACTTCCAATTTTGATCAAAATATTCAGAAGGGTGATAGGAATTATTATTACATCACTCATAAAAATATAACCTGTCAGTATAGAGATATTTTGCTTTTAAAAAATAGACATGTCTGGTTTTGCACCTGAGATTAGCAAAGATCTGCTTTTATATCTGATTTTGTATAACTTTTATGTCGGAATAAAATTGAAAAAAGTTTTTTTGAGTTTTTCAATGTTCTAAAATATATAATATAAGAGACCTTTTTGCCATCGACAAGGCTTTTTAATAAAACAAAAAATAATCTGGAAGGTAATGCTTCCAAGAAAAATATTTTTTTTTCATTCGCTGTATAACTGCGAGTGGTCAGAATTCAAGAATATTTCAACTCGGTAGATAATGTCGAAAAATATCATAATCCCAATTTCAGATTTCAAATAGGTCCAGCTCTCCAGAAACGCCTAATAGGCCGTCGAACTTCTGGTACACCCTGTATATGTCGAGAGGTGCCTTTTGTAGATATCTCTATTCACAGAGGTCCTTATGATAGGATTAGGAGCCAGTGGCATAGCAGAGGGCCCCGCAGACCCCGCAGTGCGGGGGGGCCCCGGCACTTAGGGGGCCCCCGAGCCAAACGAAAAGGTTTGAAGGGGGCCCCAGTAACTATTGAACTTGCCGAGTCGCGATATTTTTCTGATAATATAAAGAACAAAACCTAAACAATGATGGTACAGCTATATATTATCGAAAAATAGAGAAATATTCCTGAATTATATTCAAAACACATAGAAGGTTAACAGTAATTCGATTAGACATATCCCTCAGTCACACCCTCTGCTACCCTATTTTGAAGAGTTTTTTATAGCGTCAAGCTTCTCGGTATTTCTCTTTGAAGTTCGCCACATGATCCTTTTATTGGGGGCTCGGCGGCTTATTTAACATGTTGTTCTTCAGGCGGCTTGCGTCTTATCTGTTATTGCAGAAATTATTGTCAATTCTCCAATTAGGATATTTTTATGAAGAAGGGGAAAATATTATGAAATCTTTTTATTTCCATTTCCATTATAGTAGTGAGAGAAACAAGTGTTTGAATATGAAACCACGTTGTGAGTTTGTTTACAATCAACGACAAAGTTTTCAATGTTTTGACTCTTTTAGTGCCTTTGGTTTCAGGATTAAAATTTCATTCAAGGTTAGTTATAGTATTAATTGCGTAGCTTATTTATCCGTTAAGAAACGTCTCTCGTATTTTTTCATTTTCAATATTGAAAAAAAAGAAAAGTTATTGAATGCGCCAATTAGAAACGGCAGTTCAAATGTCTTAAAATTTTTCAGAAATAAGAAAAAATGTCAGATCGGAGAAGAAAATATTTGAGTGGAGCTTGCAAAAGAAAACTTCAGAGAGAAAAAGAAAATGCATTTTCTACGCGACGAAGGGTTTTTTTGATATTTTAATAAGCCAATTCCTGAGTCACAATCAATTATTCAGCACAATGGCGTATCAGAGATCCCTGGCACTAAAGGGGCCCCCAAGTCAAACGAAAAGCTTCAAATGGGACCCCAATAATTTCATTCTATTGAACTTGCGGATTCGCTGTATTTTTCTGGGATGTAATGAACAAAACTGAAACAATGGATATACAATTATTATTACTCCCGAAAAATAGAGAAATGTCCTGAATGATTTAAAAAACATATAAGGTTTTCAATATCTCCATTCGAAATTCGAATTATCACTCAATTAGTTTTTTAATATGCCGTAAAGCTTTTCGGGACTCTCTTTGGACATCGTCAAATGATCGTTTTATTAGGCTCGAGATAATCAAGAATTATCTTAGGAATACAATAACGCAAACTCGTCTATCAGACTTTTGAGCCTACTACAGCTTTGAACAAGAAGTAGCCTGAAGCTTGGCCATCGACAAGTTGATAGATATGTTTGAACAAAAAAATTAGCAAAGATTAATGCATTCTTGTTAAATAATGAATAAACTTTTTTATCACATTGATTTCTTTCCAGTTATTTTTATATCAGAATCTATGTTATTTTGTTTACAAATTTTTGTTATTCAATATATTGTATACATACCTATATATAAATTTTTTATCACATTTTCTTAAATATTTTTCTTTAAAAAACGTCAGGGGAAACTTATCAGAAATAACGTAAAATTATGGAGGGGGCCCCCGACTAAAATCTTGCGGGGGAGACCCCGAAATTTGCGCTACGCCAGGGTTAGGAGCGCATGAATAAGCTAGTCGCATACAAATACTTATCTTTGCAAGTTATTCAACGTCATTTCATTATGATGAACATGAACAATGACATTCAAATTACATTTTTCGCACCAGATTCCGAATCAGAAACGAGAAACTGGAGCTACTGACTCTTCTTTTTCTTCTTGCGTTCAGCAAATAACCTGTTTACAAAAATGTTCTAACTGATAAATAAAACGCATCACATATCTGAGCCTTATCGATAAAATTTCGCAACATTCTCTAACTATCTTTCTCTTTATGTGTATTGTGCCAAAGTTTTGACGCACTCGCTCACTTTTTAGATTTGACTGTTTCCAAAAAAAGGAAAAGGAAATTATTCAGACTTCTGTGTGAAATTAGCATGATTCTTAATAGAATTAGAGTTATTGCACTTTCCACGAAACTCCACAGACAGACATTGTAAGGTCACCAGACAATTATTCACCGATAAATTCTCTTTGCGAACACGTACTTGTGAAGTCAATAGAACGATTATCTTGACCCCACGTTCAATCATGACAAGTTCGATCAGTCTCTCTCGATAGGAACAGTCTTCAGTTCCTGGAATAATCATTCTAAACAATCCTCAGTTGGATATTCGCCGCGGTATTGTCTTGTGAAGGTTCCGGTGTTTCGATGTAGAAATAATGTCCAGAACGTTAACTTTAATTTCGATATTGGCTCAGGTCGCGTTTGTTCTTTGTGACTTTCAATTTCCGAGTGTCAAGCTAGAAGCCTTCGAGCCCGAAGGTTTCAGGCTCACTGTCGAAGGTAAGATATTGAGTTCCTTACTGTTTTCAGCGTTTATGTTATACACTATTCATAACGATCGAGTCCTGAATAAAAAAACATGAGAATCAGGAGAATTAATTTGTCATATTCACTATATTTTTCTTTCCCAAACGCCAATACTCTTCAAGAAATTCAAAACTACCAATTCCCATTTTGAGAAATATTATGCAGAGCATTTGAATGAAAATGCATTTTTATGGATTTACGGAATAATATTGTTTTGCAATTCGAGGCTTCAGACATTATTATTTCAAAAAACATTCAATGAATATTCTCACAAATTGATAGTGGGATACTTTGCAAAAAACTAAATAGTGGGTATAATCTCAAGGAAGTTGCAGAATGGGATGTTGCATGAGAATTAGAATTAACTTTTGCAACGAGTATTAGACGATATTTTCTCTATTTCCATCAAGTTTCAGATTAGTGACTTTTGTATTGTATTCTGGCAGTTGGTGTGATTTTTGTACTGCAATGAAGTTTCTCTATTTCAGTATCGCAATGAGTTCATTACAGTTCTGAAAGTAGTGCTGTAATGAATTCATTACAGCATTGTTTTCAGTTATATTTTTCGTCTTTTGGTTGTCAGTACTGACCTCCTATCAATTCTCAAATGAAATCAATTCAAATTCCGTTATCTGTCAAATTTCGTAAGTCACACCAACGCCAAGATACAATACACAAGTCACTAATCTGAATTTTTATATGAATTTCGAGAATCCTTCACAAAACTTGACTAAAACAGAGAAAATATCGTCTAAAACTCGTGGCAGAAGGCAATTCCAACACTCATGCTTTCGAAAACTCGCTCTTTCGTCGCTCGTTTACGAATTTCGCATTCGTGTTGGAATAGGAGCCCATTCTGTAACTTGTTTTAGAATATACTATTATTTGTTTCTCATTTGTAAACGTCAGTTTCCAAAAACACAATATTAATCAAGGAAGTTTATTTCATCAAGTCACTAACTTGTAAAACTGACAGTAACTTTACAAGTTAGTAGTATTATTTACATTAGAAAATTTTGTTTTATCGTCATCAATATTGAAAATCATGGTACAATTGTTATTTCCAGTAACACAGATTTTTTATGATGAAAGAGTTGATACTGATGTTGATGAACCATCTGTTGACTCAGAAACTGCTGAACTCGAGGACTGCAGAACATTTGTACTCTCCTTACTACCAAATAACTTGCTAGACATTTCGATTTTTTTGTTGACTGAATCATCGACATAACTCTTCGCAATTTCGGTGCTCTACCACCCTCCTGCACGCTTTAGTGTTAAAATATCTCCACCCGAATCCGGAACCATAGTGGCTCCAGTTCTGCGAAAATCTTTTAAACCTTAATATTTCGCTATTTGCTTTGGGACACCACCAATAATGTGCTGGCCAGCATTGAAGGCAATGCACTTTCCATGTCGGTATGTCAAAAAAAATCTTAGGCTTCCTGTTCCAGGAGGCCGAAGATTTACATATTTTCTGTATAACATGCAGGGCTTGAAGCTGCAGCCATCATCGGTTATGGTGAATCTTCTTGTTGTTAAATTTTTTGTTTGCCGCAATGTCACAATAACGTATTTTTCCATATCTTCTACATCATTCATGTTTAAGGAGAGAATTTCGTCACATCGACAACATCCAAAAATCCGAAATATTGTTACAATTTTCGCCAGCAACCACTGGTCATCGGTAGCTTGTGAAAGAAATTGTTCAGCCTCTTCTTTACTCAATACCTTGGCCTTTTTGGCGTATAACGCTAATTTTTTCGTTTCAGAAACGCTATTATCTTTGAAATCTGCAAATGACAACTAAACACCTGCGAACAGGGGCATTTTCTTTCATTTCCAAGCAGCTTTTCAGCATAGACCATTTTGCCCATAACGTATTAGGGCTGAATCTAGCTGATAGTTGATTCAAGTAGACCAACAAAACATCTTCAGTTACACCAATCACACCATTTTTGTTTTGCCACTTTTTGAAGTCGTCGTATTGTCGCTCGTAGCTTGAAGCTGACTTTGCAGGTAATAAACTTGATGCTACACTGCTGGCTGCCTCAATAATTTCTTTTGGTACATTCATTTTCGCTCTCGCCAAAACAAATGCAAAGAAAAATAAACAGACATGTTCATGGCAACGCTTCCATAGCTTACGACATTTGCGACAGATTATTGAGATTTTTTTGTAATTTATCTAACCTTTTTACAAATGAGAAACAAATAAAATATAAAACAATACACGCAAGGTAACGGGTTTTACTAGTATATGCTAAAACAAGTTGCAGAATGAGCTCCTATTCCAACACGAATGCGAAGTTCGAAAATGAGCGACGAAGGAGAGTCAATATTTGAGAAATACTCTCGAA
The DNA here is from genome assembly GCA_038502775.1 of Hippodamia convergens. Lineage (NCBI taxonomy): Eukaryota > Metazoa > Arthropoda > Insecta > Coleoptera > Coccinellidae > Hippodamia > Hippodamia convergens. The sequence continues at coordinate 38,011,838 of CM076608.1, read as the reverse complement.
ATTCAAATGAAAATTCAGATTAGTGACTTTTGTTTTGTATCTTGGCAGTTGGTGTGACATACGAAATTTGACAGATCACGGAATTTGAATTGATTTGATTCGAAACTTTATTCGATCGGAGGTCAGTACTGACAACCAGAAAACGAAAAATATAACTGAAAACAATGCTGTAATGAGTTTCATTACAGCACTACTTTTAGTACTGTAATGAACTCATTACGATACTGAAATAGAGAAACTATATTAACTATTATGAAATAGAGAAATTAACTTATCTATTGACAGTTAAGTGGAACTACGATTCAATGCTGCTCAATTCTCAAATTTCAATAAATGAGGGCATGATTGTTTCAGTTTTCTGGGTATAATTACAAGTTGGGTTTCAATGATTTGAAATGGATACCTTTTTTAGATATGAAACTGGATTGCTGGTCATAACTCGAGAACTGTTTTGCGAGATATAAGGATATTTTGAGAGGAAATACTCAATTATTTCTTGAAATACATTCAAATATCTTATGGAGAAAGGTTTGGAACATTTAGACCAAGCATCGACCATATCCTTCGAAAACATAATCACCACATTCAAAAAAATCTCGAAATTCAAATCGATCAATGAAGATCCACTTTGAAGAAAAATTAAAATTCTTCGTCAAAGATTATTGTCCTTCCTGTATCATACATCTTTCCATTTCATTAAGGTGTTGCCCTAGTTTTCTGTTCCCTCTAGTTTTTGAGCTTAAGTGTTCAGCAGAGTGACTAAAAAATACCACAAAGAACATCATAATGTAATGTAATATTCCTGCTTGAAGAACACTTGTACAGGAACCAAACGACTGTGAACACTTGGCCTTAGCCAAGTAAATCCCAGCGCCAACTCCTGTATCGTTTATAGAACCATCTGCATACCATTTAACGGTATCTTCTCCCATTCCCTTCTCTTGCATAGCATCGAAATGAAGTTTTTCTCAGTGATTACATTCTCGATCATTACGTCACTAGGATGGTTCGTAGATGAGATGTAGTGAGGACCAGACTCTCTGACACTTAATTATCTCATTACCTTTGCCTTCATTGAATATCCTAATACCCATTGTATTACCGAATATAATTCTTTGCATATTTTCAGAAATGAAAGATATCAGGAACATAGCCTTCCATGCAAACAAGAATAAACATATCGAGGAGATTGCCCCAGGGGACATAAGCGTAGACATCATCAGACCAGTCTTGGAGGGATGGACATATTTCGATCCGAATTTGAAACTCAATATTGGCGACAAGTTATACTATTGGATGCATGTGCAGCATAAGACTTTCGGATATAAGAAAAAGGACCAATTGTGGGAAGTAAATGGTAAGACTGATAACGAAATTGAATATCTCACTTATGAGAAATTAGAGACGAAGTATGAAAATTGTTGTTTCGTTTTTCCAATTTCAAACCTTTTATATTGTTCGGAAAAAAATTTACATGAATGAACGAGGATATAATTTTGTATATTCATCCATTTTTTGCTCATCGTTGTTCCTTATATTTCTTGGTTAGTAATTTTTCCTGACTTGAATAGGATTGTTGAAATGGTATAAAAAGATTTCGTCTAAATATCCTTTTTTTTTAGAAATTGTAAATTTTATTATCCCAACGATGGGTCAGCTTTTTTAAAGTGCTTGTCAATGAAGCCTTCTTCGAGTATAATTCATTTTTCTTTCTTACAGAACTTGTTCCTCTGAGCAACTTCAACAAGACCAACTGTAAACAAAGTATTACTGAAACATATAAACCCCTGAGGGTTTGTGAAAAACAAGTGATTTTCGATAGTGTATTCTTCGATAACAAAATTAATGAGAAATATTGGAAATTGGCTCATTATATACCTTCTTTCCCGGTAAGAAAAAACAGTATCAGAACTCTGAATCAATCAAAAGTGTATTAAACGGTTACTTGCTAGTTGCTTTGCAATTATTCCAACAGTTCCTATAAAGAGTGACAATTCGAGAATATATTGTCTTGCATCTGAATATTTACTCGTTAGTCAACTATAATCAAATCACAATCATCACATTAAATTTTCAAGGATATATTATGTCATTTCTTCTTGGGAGTTCGTGCAACTATAGCTAGGAAAAGGTATTGCGTGCGAATCAAAGTAATGCCTTCTCGTATTAGCCAGGTCAAGTTAGCCATTTCAAATAACAAAAAATGCCGAGGGCCAAATTTTGGTGTAGAGCTAGAATTCACCATAACGAATAATGTGTCGAAATCTCAAAGCGATCCTATGTGCGCGTCGTTATTTATTCGGGGTCAATGGTCGGATATTTGTGGTTTCTTGATTTTTTCTCAAAAACGGTGAACCTTATCGAAAAAAGCTTCAAACAAAAGTTGTAGATGTCCAAATTCTCTATAAAAGTAGCCCCAATGATTTTTTTCCTCAAAGTTACCATCCCTAAGATATCGCGATTCTAAGGGTCACGTTATACATGATATGATCATGTGAATTTCTGACACGTTCGAGGTACAACCTCAGACCAAGAATCCTCTGAAGATGCCTACCAAAGTTGTAGGCGAACGTTAGGTGAAATTATTCCTAATGGACCACAGACAATAAGCCCGGAAGACTCTCTTCTTACCAGTATATCCGGTCGTGAAAGCCTTAAACTATTTATAAAATTTCAGTTCAACGCAGAATCTTACAACCTAGGTATAGGAATGTGATATTTCATTTGAAAAGAAATTAAATTTTCTTTCAGAAGTTCCTAAAATATACAGGACATCCCATTTGAAAAAATGCACTTTCAACCGTTTTGGTATGTCTCGATAAACCATCAAATTTTTTATAACTCTGTATGAAAAGAAGCGCATTTGGTAACACCTGCATGATGCATGGAATCTTAGCATTCTGCATACGAAATTTCAGCTCCCTAAGATTAATAGTCATGAAGTTATGGATGTTTAACCAAAGTTACAAAAAGAGAAAATCATTTGATTACTCAGGAACCGCTGAAGAGAAGTATGAGAAGGTATTACTAAAATAATCGTGTTACTACGATGAATAGAAAAGTGCAATAATATACAGGGTTTGCCATTTGAAATAACAAAGTAATTACTACTTTTTGACATAAGCGGCAACACCGCAGCACTGAAAATATTTTACATCGATATAGCATCTGTTCTTGTCCAAGAAACCGAATTTTGAATGAATTCTTGCTCTCCGTTCTCAGGAAACGTCTAACATACCATCGAGAGTGGATCACCCTGTATATAAAAGACTCAAAGAAACACAAATATATCTCAGGGATGGTAACTCTAAGAAAAAAATCATTGGGACTACTTTTGTAGAGAATTTGAAGGTCTACAACTTTTGTTTGAAGCATTTTTTGATAAAGCTTACTGTTTTAGAGAAAAATAAAAAAAAATATAGACCTAACACCGCAAAACTCACGACGCACACATAGGATCGATTTGGACTTTCGACACTTTATTCGCAATGGTAGACCCTAGCTCTCCACCAAAATTTGGCTTCCCGGCAATTTTTGTCATTTGAGCACCATTTTTATGAGTAACTTGACCGGGTTCTATTCTTTTTATAGGAATTGTGGTATTTCGATACAGAAGAAAATTCTGGAGTAATCATCATATAACAACAATGAGGATAAAATGTTTCACATCTTTTTGTAGGATTACGAATTCTGTTCGTACCAAAGGAGGAACGACACCATTTTCATAAAAGATAATAATCTAGTCATCAAACCTACTCCTGCAACAAAAATAGAAGAAGTAAGTGGTTCCTTGGATTTGAGAGAAGGGTAAAAATATTAAAATTACAGGAAACTCGATATATAAAACATTCACTTTGTAGGTGTACCAGTCACTCTGAAAATGATTGCATTGCTTACGAAGATAGTGGATTCATTCTACCACCTGTCAGATCAGGAAAGATGAAAACTAACGAAAATTTTAAATATGGTACTGTTGAGATCAAAGCGAAATTGCCAGCAGGTGATTGGTTGTATCCTGGTAAGTAATCTTCACTTATATTTATAAGTATGTATAATATTTAGTTATACATAAGGTCTTTTGATGTGTGATGTTAGCTGAAAGTGTGAATACTTTCGAATACATATTTCCTTTGAATGTCCTTTTGTCTTCTGAAGTGTCTTTTTCCTATATGAGATTTATAGGCCATTTGACTCCATCTCAATCCATCTCATGATAATAAAATCTCAATATCAATACATGATAATAAAATAAACGGTTGATTGTAAGAACCTGAAGAAGTAATCATTTATGTTAATATTATATTCTTACCTTGCATGTTGGATTGAATCCACGTCCTTTAATTATATCTGCTCCGAATGAAGTCATTTGGAAACACCCACTGTATTTTTGTGTGTTCGATAGAAAATGTCAATGTCTTAATTCGGACGTTTAGGCAACTCAAAATACACAGCAATTTACATTGCCATCGTAGATATAGAAAACTATCTATGATTGCTATCTAATGGCGATAATAATTATTGTAGAACGGGGATTTGTTGAGAACATTTCGTTATAAAATTTTCCGTAGTACTCGGAAGAAAGATAGGTGTGAAAACACATGGACACAGATGCGTTAATATTATTAGAAAATGTACCGTAGAGACACCTATTGGCGTTATTGGCAAGAAGGAAAATTATTTTCTATTTTTTTCCATTTCATCAAATTTTTCAAAGTTTTAATGTATTTCATGTTGAAGCCGCCGTAGAAGAATCCAACAAAAAATCTTTCATAACAAACAGTTCATCCAATCTTGAGTTATAAATGGTGTAACCAACAGAATGGCCGACTTAGTTTTATATGTTTAATGTTAAGGGTGGGATAGTATTTCAAGAAAAGGATTAGAACAAAAACAAATTCGGAGGTGTTGCAAATTTTGATATGGTTAATTCGTAGATCGTTGATTGTTGAAAGTAACGCTTCGATTAGTCTGAGGAGACTGATTCGTAGATCCTTGCTGCTGAAAGTAATGTGTAGTCTGAAAATTTTTGTTCTGATTTTTGTAGAATATATGGATTCTACACGGCGAAAAGTGAGTCGATAATTCGTAATGGATTTGAAAGTCTGAAACGACTGTTTTTTGGTGCAACGCAGGTAGTCGGTTGTTGAAAATATCTGGTCGAAGCGGTGAGAAAGCTGGTTCGGCGTCAAAAACGAAAATATCGAATATCGTTGAAGTTGCTGGTATCGAAGAATGTCGGAGAATGTGTTCTGCATCTGTTTTCTTGCGATCTTTATGCCTGTTTGTCTTACACCTATTAAGGGAAGTTAATTTAACTTCCCAGAAAAGGCGTGACTTAGTTAGATCGGCTCAAGTAGGATTTTAACGAATTAGAGGTTTTCGTTTCACCTGGACTTGAAGAATATTCGGTGTTTTTCGTCGACTTTGTTTTAGCAGGACTTGTTCCGGGCTTTTTCGAGCTTTTCGCCACAATATTAAGATATGTGAAATACTTTCTTCTTCAAAAATGGACAAATATTAATTGATTAGTATTCAACATACTTCTTAGAGCTGAGTCTATTGAATTTCAGTTATATTTATGGAATTTAAAGGTGTGTAATGGCCATAAAAAAGAAACTAGAAGATGTAGGTTGAATTTTGTCTTAGAACAAAATTCCTCATATCACCGTTATTCTCAATCCTTCATATCTCAAAATCGCTATTGTCCTGTTTTTGTTACATTGTGATAAATCAAAATATTGCAAGAATTTTCATAGATGCAATACTATATTCAAATCTATTTCCAGAAATTTACTTGGAATCAAGTGTGAATAGGAGTAAAAGGATATGGATTGCTTATGCAAGGGGTAACCAGCACCTCTACGGGAACGGTGGAGACGATATTGGGGGTACTCTCCTTTTTGGAGGGCCTACTTTATCCCTCGCCGAACCTGACCGTAGCAAATATTTGAGTTCCAGCAGAGGCAAGAAACCATTCAGTGACGATTTCCATGTGTACTCAGTTGTGTGGAAACCTGGTATGAGAAATTTTGAGTATAATTTTTTAGGGAGCGTTGCTCTATTTCAGAAATATTACTTTAATTGAATGAATGGGGACCTTATCTTCTGGATACATTTCCCAAAAAATTATTTTCATATTTATAGTAAATAGCCATATAATTAGATAAAAGGCATTTCCTCATCCCATTATGGTATGATAACAGTCTTACCTTGGTATATAATAGGTACTTTTTGTTTCAACATTTATTGTATTATTTTAGCTCTCTTTTTCATAAGAATATATATATATATAATATACAGGGTAGGCCATCCATAACTTTCCACCCCGAATTTTGAGCTTTGGGATTGAATAAGGAAAAAACACTCGGACAGGTCAAATTTGGATCTTTGAGATGGAAAGAGGGAAAGTGATATCTTATTAATTTTTTGATCCATCCAAACGTTTTTTTTCGTCTCAAAGATCCAAATTCGCCATGTTCATCATTTTTCTTCGCACAATCCAACACAATCGTAAAAAAATAGGGTTCTAATTTGAAAAACGAAAGTTATGGGCCAATCTTGATCCCAATTTTTGACCCAACATTTGGAACACCCCATGACGGGTATTTCAAAATTCTGAAAATGCACAATATTTCCACAGTCTTCGCCGTCAAAAATGTGAAAACGGTTTGTGCTTACGATATCTAGGTTAGGAATAACAAACATAATACTTAATACTCTTATCTACCTTTTTTCTTCAGTTTTTTCTCGAAATTTTGGAAAGTATTTTGAGGAATGCAACGATACTCTGTCAAGTTCAAAAACAAAACAAAAACAGAAAAAAAATTTTTTTCTCTCCCTGTATAACTGAAAGTGGTCAGGTTCCAAGAATATTTCAGATCAGTAGATAATGTCAAACAATAACATAATCCCAATTTTCAAATTTCAAATAGGTCCAGTTCTCCAGAAACGCCTAACAGGCCGTCGAACTTAGTACACCCTATATATACTTTATTGAGGTTCATTCCGGCAGTGCTTGAAAAATATAGGTTTTTTCGTCTTAATCATCTAAAGCAGTGTAAGGCTACTCGGGAATGCCGTGATTTCTTTATATCGCAGTTCTAATGTATGTCCTCCTGATAGTCCCTACTTAACCTCCTTGGACACTTCTTTATGGAGATATTCGAAATATAAAGTGTATATGGCCCCTCCGCAAAATATAAAAGAGATTAATTTCAGAATAGAGGAAGAAATAATCGAAAACTCTTAAAAAATAAATTTGAACACTTAATTCAACTTTTAGTTAATATATAAATGAAATGAATATCAGTTTTTATCCACGTTTCCTTTGATATGAAGAAATCGCATCGTTATCGTGTGGCATTCCACAGCTGCCTCAGATTTAGAATAAACTATATATATTTTTCGAAAACTGCCGAAATTAACCTCAATAAAGTTTATATATTTGAAATCAGAAGAAAGAGCTTCACCGATTAGAAATATAAAATACAGGGTGTACAATTTAAAAAACAATAGTTTTCGATGCCTTTATGAATTTCTTAGTACTGAATTCTGAATGCCCATAAAAAATACTCCAAATTTGCCTATTCAAACGTTTTTGTACGACCAATATTCTGAGATAGCTATTGAGTAAAATATAAACATCACCCTGTACACACATTGTCACTAATAATAGCTAACAGTGGCGGAGATATTGAATTTGCACAAAGGTTTTACGCCGCAACTTTTACACCACTGGAGAAATTTGTATTTGCGTAGCAAATTTTGATGCGCCAATGTGTTTTACTTAAAAAAGGTAGTCTTGGTTCATTGCTCCAAAATGAACCGTTTTCGGGAAAACTGGCATTTTATGATCAAAACTAATTTGCTAACGCATTTTAAATTTCTTGAAATTGGAAAAATGAATAGAGATAATTAACAAGTTAACGCCAAATTTGGCTGTTCACTTTGAAGCAATGAACCAAGAGTGCCTTTTCGATGTAAAACACATTGGCGCATCAGAATTTGCTGTGCAAATGCAAATTTGTCCAGTGGTGTAAATGTTCGGGGTTAAATCCTTTGTGCAAATTCAATATATCTTCGCAACTGGCACGTCCAATAAAACCGAGTAAAGTGCAAAAAACAAGGGTGACAATGTGTGTACAAAAACTCCATTTCATAATTCAAACGGTTCCTGAAATATCAACAAAAAACTGAAAAAAAAATGAATTTTTGACACCCTGTATCTCGATAACGAGAACCTGGAGGAAAAATGAAGGTGAAAAATGAATTTTATCATGACAAATCTACAGTTGACAGACTTATTCAGGAACACCTGTATATTTAGGTTATGATAAAATGTCTCTTGAATCGTCCTTTTTATGTTTCAGATAAAATATTACTTTACGTCGACGAATTGTTGTATGGAGAAAGTAAATCGGATATTGCAACCCTCTTCAATGAATCTGTGAGTAGATATCAACATAATCTCATGAATATTATCAAATAATAATAAAAATAACTATTCATTGAAGAGAAAGACAATTTCAAAAAAATAATTAACTGACATTACAACCCAATACCCTCAGTTCATTAAATCTATAGTAGCAGGATAATATTACTTTGTCTTAAAAAAGAACAATTTTTATTCCTGAAAAGCACTTCAGTGTTCATGAGAAACTTCCTATGCTATCGACTCTCTTATATTCACAGATGCATCTGGTCCTAGGCGTAGGAGTTGGCGGATTAACAGATTTTCCCGATTACTACGTCAGCACCAATAACAAAAGAAAACCTTGGAAGGAAACAGACCGTCTTATTTACAAGATGTTCTTCAAAGCCAGAAATGACTGGCTACCAACTTGGACCAGCGAAGGGAGCTGCCTCAAAGTGGAATATGTGAAGATATCGGCACTGTGATCAGAAAGTCACTTCGAAGTAACAGATCGGAGAGAAAGTGACATCTCCCCTTTTCATAAAAGGATTTTTTATATAGTTATTCGATGAGAGTTAATAATTTAATAAACCTTTTACCTGAACATGAATAAAAAGTCATTTAATGCGTCCAATAACTAATAAACTAAAGATTTTATAATAAAAGAATCGATAATGTTTTTTTTTATGGGAATCAAATTATTAAAAAGGATCAAGGCATATTGAAAACCTGATAAACATATTATTGGACGAAATCCTTGTAGTTATACGAATTGATGATTAATGATAATAAATGAAAAATTCAAATACCTTCGAAATGAAGTATCTCACCATCCATTTGAAAAAAATTCCCACCCAGTTTAGAGTAACAGGAGGATGAAGTATGCTTGAAAAAAAACAGGAGAAAGCGTGTATTCTCAATTAAATTTTATTTCATCCCAAAAAATTGTAGTGTTCAGATTTTAAGTGGGGTATTGGTTTATGTATTCACGTCCTCAATTTATAGGCATGGAATCATAATTTGAAAGGTTTTTTCAAATTGCAACGTAATATTTGTTGATTACATGAATGTCTTCATAAAATAAAATTGAAATTGATAATAATTTGTGAGACAAGAATGTTTACATAATATGTTTATTTCAGTGGATCGTTAACATGAAGTTATTTTCTTTATTTCAGTATCGTAATAAGTTCATTACAGAGTAATAAAAGTAGTGCTGTAATGAACTCATTACAGCATTTTTTTCAGTTAAATTTTTTGTTTTGTGGTTGTCAGTACTGACCTCTTATCCGATCAATTTTCAAATGAAATCAATTCAAATTCCGTAATCTGTCAAATTTCGAGTCACACCAACTGCCAAGACACAATTCAAAAGTAACTATCTGAATTTTTATCTGAATTCCGAGATTATTTCACGAAACTTGAAATAGAGAAAATATCGTCTAATACTCTTTGCAGAAGGCAATTCCAACTCATGTTTTCGAATTTCGCATTCGTGTTGGAATAGGAGACCATTCTGCAACTTGTTTTAGAATATACTATAAATGTGAAGAGTTGATATTGCATATGTGCACTACTGGAAGAGTGAAAATAACATCAAGATAATAATAATTAGGCTCTGTCTGTATATCAGAAAATGGATGTAGACCTTCCAACGTTGAAAGAAGTATGACAGAAGGTGAGTGGAGCGAGTAATAGTTACATTTCCTCATTTTCCTGAGAAGAACGAAAAATTCATTTTTGTCGTAACAGGGGATTTTTTCTAGCCAAATTAAAGTTCCAAAGAGAAAAGTTAATTATAAAATAAAAAATATTTTGTTTCCATACATATGTGATGATTAAAAAGAGAACGATATTTTTTTTATTCTGTGTCAAATTGGTTCATTCTGCCATATCTTATAGAACAAAATCGTGCCAGAATATCTCATTCTACCGCAGTTTTCATGGTATAATTTATTCATTACATGTTGGCCTCTTGCCAAGGATCAATATTTTTCAATGCAAACATTACTAAACGATGACATTCAATGAATTAGAATTATACAAGAATTATTGATATTCATTGGCACTGACACTGATATTCTAAGAATTCTTTTCGGAACTGCGAAGCCAAGTGTTTTTAAGAAAAAGAATAAATCAAACAAAAAGACTTGGCTTCACAGTCGGGAAAAAAATTGGACGTTTCCGAGAAACTTGCATGAGGGCCCTGATTTAGGGCCACTGCTAAAATCTCATGGAGTGAAAGAGGATGTACACATATTATTGGAGATGTGGCACTTCCTTTTGACGCTTCATATCAATTTAATTGATACTGTTTGAGAGAGTGTTATTGAAAACCCATACAAATTTTTGGAAAAATGTAGAATCCTTATGGAACATATTTCACTCAATATATGTCTGATTCAATAAAACTAACATTTATGAAACTACTGATCTTGAAGTAAACCGATTATTTTAATACATCGTTTCTACATGTGCAGAAAAAATAAACAATTCTTACAATAATTTATTACTGATAAAACATTCACCTTTTCAAACTTATTTTTCGATAATAGTCATGACAAAATCTAAAATACCTAGCATGCATTATTAATTGAAACAACAGCAGATAAGCAATAAAATGTTTGAATACCAATACAAGTGAATCAAAGCGAATTACAGTATCAATGAAAAAAAGTTTGCAACTGATCTTTGTGGATTTAAAAATTCCAAGGCATGAGAAAATTCGGATTATCATCTTCTCCGTTGGCGTTAAGTCCCTCCAGAGCCTTCATCGAAATGCAAGCCTAAAAATATTCAACGTTTAAACATCTTCAAGGATTCTCACCATGAGGAATGATCCTATAGCAGATACCAATGAGGAAACTGCTGGTATGGATACAGACGATCGATAAATATTTGGAGCGTCTGAATGCAAAAACCAGACATTTGATGTATAAGCCGTTCCGAGTGAAACGAGAAAAAGCTGCCAAAATCATAGTTTTGAACTAAGAAACTTCCAGTTTTGACCATTTGAATTACGAATAGAGGCTTTCAGAAGTCTACTTACGAACCTGAGAATAAAATAATCATATTGGGAGCAATTTTCTCAATTGAAGTCCTTTCTTAACTCATTTTTTTTACAAAATGTCAAATGTCTGGTTTTGCATTCAGACGCGTCATTTATTCAATCAACTTGTTTATTAATGACTCCCATTAATGGTCGAGATATATAATATAATAGATCGAGACCATTACTCGATACATTAATAAACGAGTTGATATTACAAGATTTTTCTGTCGACCTCATTATGAATTGGGTATAAATTCTCGATTGAAATAAATTTTTCTTTTGCACGATGGTTATTCGATAGTGGAACTTACCTCCGAGTTGAAATTTTCGTCATTGCCATTCGGTATGCAATGTGAAGACAACTCAATCCCACTGTTCTGATAGAGGGAATTTGGAATCACTGAAATCGAAAAATAGCGTAAAACTCTGAAAGTGATTCATAATTTGATAAGAAGTTTTGGTCCATGCCACAAGCTGCAAGCTATTGACATATGAAGTTCCCACACTCACTTTGATAATCAGTCCGAAATTGATCTTCAGTAATTAGGTTTCCAGTCTGATCGAAAAATTCAATTTCTGCGTTCTCAACAAGCTGGGTAGGATCGTATATGTTTTGACAATTTTTGTTGTTCGCCAAGTCCACAGCTTCTTGTGGTACTGAAAAATAATGTTGTTATCATCGTTTGCAATGTATATTTAGCATAATTCTCGCTCCATTCAGCGAAAATGTGTAAGAATTTAATTTTAGTGGGAAAAATCAAACGTTAAGCCGCATCCACATTATGCCGCTGTGTGCTGAGCGGCTTTGCCGCTGGCTTCTTTCGATGGAGACCGACAGTTCAGCGATTTCTTGAGCGGCACACAGCGGCACGTTGGCACGAGCCGACGATGCATTTATCCTTGCCGCTTGGCACACAGCGGCATAATGTGGGTACAAATGAAAATTGCTACAAATTTCACAGCCAAAACACAGGGTATTAGAGTACCTAAGCCAAAATTAAAAACACGAGTTGCCCACATGGTTGGCATGAGGTCAATGAAACGTCATAGTTACAGGGTAATTGTTTATATTTTACTCAATAGCTATCTCAGTTATAGGTCGTACAAAAACGTTCAAATGGGCAAATTTGAAGTATTTTTTATGGGTATTCAGAATTCAGTACTAAGAAATTCATGAAGGCATCGAAAAACTGAAAATTTGTTGTGAACTATTGTTATTTAAATGGTACACCATGTATTTTATTTTTTTAGTCAGTAGAGCTCTTTCTTCTGATTTCAAATATATATACTTTATTGAGGTTAATTTCGGCAGTTTTTGAAAAATACAGATAGTTTCTTCTAAATCTAGGGCAGCTGTGGAATGCCCCACGAAAACGATGCGATTTCTTTATATCAAAGGAAACGTTGATAAAAAAACAACTGATATTTATTTTATGTATATATTAACTAAAAGTTGAATGAAGTGTTCAAATGACCCTCATTTACGTCTACCCACAGTCGATATCTTTTAATTTATTTTTTTTTGGGTTTTCCTTACCATTTATGGAATATATTGAGGTTTTCAATTATTTTTTCCTCTAATCTGAAATCAATCCCTTTAATTTTTTGCGGAGGGGCCATATACACCTTATATTTCGAGTTTGTCCATAAAAGAGTGTCCAAGCGAGGTTAAGTAGGGACTATCAGGAGGCCATAGAATAAAACTTCGATATGAAGAAATCACAGCATTCTCGAGTGGCCTTACACAGCTGCCTTGGATTAGGAAGAAAAAACCTATATTTTTCAAACACTGCCAAAATTAAACTCAATAAAGTATATATATTTGAAATCAGAAGAAAGAGCTCTACCCATTAGAAAAAAAAATACAGGGAGTACCATTCAAAAAACAATAGTTCGATGCCTTTGTGAATTTCCTAGTACTGAATTCTGAATGCCCATGAAAAATACTTCAAATTTGCCCATTTAAACGTTTTTGTACGACCAACATTAACTGAGATAGCTATTGAGTAAAATATAAATAATCACCCTGTACATAGTTAGCTCCACAAAAAACCTAGTAACTGCATACATACTGTGGTAACCTGTGTCATGACTGTGAGAACTATAACCACACATGAGACAGCAGACTGCTTTGCTAATTTGGTCAATGTGGAAATTGGTGATTTCCTCATTCACATTTTCAAGATTTAATAGTATATTCTAAAACAAGTTGCAGAATGAGCTCCTATTACAACACGAATGCGAAATTCGAAAACGATTCACGAAGGAGCGAGTTTTCGAAATCATGAATGTTGGAATTGCCTTCTGCAACGAGTATTAGACGGTATTTTCTCTATTTCAGTAAAGTTTTGTGGAAAACTCTCGAAATTCAAATAAAAATTCAGATTAGTGATTTTTGTATTGTATTTTGGCAGTTGGTGTCACTAACGAAATTTGACAAATTGCGGAATTTGAATTGATTTGATTCGAAAATTGAGTGGATCGGAGGTCAGTACTGACAACCACAAAACGAAAAATAAAACTGAAAACAATGCTGTAATGAGTTTCATTACAGCACTACTTTTAGTACTGTAATGAACTCATTACGATACTGAAATAGAGAATAGTAACACTAACTAAAACAAGTTGCAGAATGAGCTCCTATTCCAACACGAATGCGAAGTTCGATAGCATGATTGTTGGAATTGCCTTCTGCAACGAGTATTAGACGATATTTTCTCTATTTCAGTCAAGTTTTGTGAAATACTCTCGAAATTCGAATAAAAATTCAGGTTAGTTACTTTTTTATTTCATCTTGGCCGTTGGTGTGACTTACGAAATTTGACAGATTACGGAATTTGAATTGATTTGATTCGAAACTTGATTCGATCGGAGGACAGTACTGATAACTACAAAACGAAAAATATTACTGAAACAATGCTGTAATGAGTTTCATTACAGCACTACTTTCAGTACTGTAATGAACTCATCATGATACTGAAATAGAGAATAGTATATTCTAAAACAAGTTGCAGAATGAGCTCCTATTCCAACACGAATGCGAAGTGAGTGTTGGAATTGCCTTCTGCATTGAGTATTAAACGGTATTTTCTCTATTTCAGTCAATTTTTGTGAAATATTCTCAAAATTCAAATGAAAATTCAGATTAGTGACTTTTGTTTTGTATCTTGGCAGTTGGTGTGACATACGAAATTTGACAGATCACGGAATTTGAATTGTTTTGATTCTAAACTTGATTCGATCGGAGGTCCGTACTGACAACCATAAAACGAATTATATAACTGAAAACAATGCTGTAATGAATTTCATTACAGCACTACTTTCAGTACTGTAATGAACCCATTACGATACTAAAATAGAGAAAAGTATATACAATGTTGCATCTGGAATCGTCAGAGAATCGGGATCACAAAGAGTAAATTGTATTTCGATATTTCGTATTACAGCTAGACGCGGTAATATTTAAGCGCATAAAGCTTAACACCTCCAAATAACAAAAAAACGATATTATTTATTATTTGTCTCACGAAGGAGGATTCGAAAACCGTGGGACTCAAAACGCCATCTTGCATGTTTGTCGGATACGCCTACAAGGGAAGGAAAAAAACGATTGAAGAAAAATCTTATTTGTAATACCAAAATTTGAAGAGGGAGAGACACACCCACAAGAAGGTGACAAGTTAATGCCATCGTTAGGACGTAGAAACGGGAATGTTCTTCTAGGTACTCGGGAAAGTACAAAAAAAGGTACTACGAAGCGTAAGTGATCTGCTTCACTACTGGGGATACAGTACGAAAAAGCCATGCAGCCTGCAGATTGCTCGGAAAAGTATAAAAAAAAGTACTTCAAAGTTAGGTCGTGAAACGGGCGACGGTTTAAGTCAATTGAGGAAAAAGATAGAGTCTTATTTTGTAGTTGGAGAATTATGAGGAGGTTTCGAGGAGTGAAATACCGAAGTAGTACGGTTTTTCGAAAAAAGGACATTTTTATTATTACGTAGCATTTTCGAGTCTGAAAGCGCGATCGGAAACATTTCAGGAGAACTGGGATTATTTCTACGAAAGGAGGATATCAGATCGTCAGAGCTTCTCAATTTTGAAAGTTTCAGAGAGTTTGAGTCTAAAGAATAATGGCGTGACTGTCCACATTATAGCCGTAGTGGACAAGCCGAAGCCTAAGGTAGACGTGTACGATTTACCTCAACTTAATCTAGCAGAGAGTAGCAACAACAACAGGGACAACAATCTCCCAAGATATTTCTGGAAGTTTACACGAGTATATTCACTCCAGGAACAGATGGGAACGTTTGTCAGATGGTCAAGGTATGCCTGGAACTTAGAACAAGTAACTTCAATCCAAGACCGAATAGGATGGCTCATGTGCTGATGTTAAAATGCCAACTGCTGAACACTGTTCCCAGTCACGAAAATTTGTAGATTAGAGCTAGGAGAAAAATAGTTTCTCTAGCTGGGGGAGGATGTTGAAACCTTAATTAAATTTGTATTATTTCGTTAGGATCTTCGTTACCTTATGTTTTGATTGACAAGAGAAAGTAGTTGCTGTCGAATTACTTTTAGAAAAAAGACGTCAAATAAACTCTGAAAGACGAAAATCGAGTTTTATTGGCGAAATTAAGACAAAAAGGTTACTCATCATCTCACATCTTATTTTCAATTTTGATTTTATTTTGGATTTTCGATAATTAGCTAATCAAGTAGTAGGTTTTTTCTCTATGTCGGAATTGTGTTAGTCAGTCTGATATACAGACGTATGAACAATTGGTTCATATTAATTTCCTTTGTTTTTGTTGCATTTCAGATCAAAGATATTTATGAGAGTTATTTCGATGGTTTCAATTATCCTTAAAAACTCATCTCTCTATAAGAAAAATACCACTAAGGCCTGTTCTTCGTGTACAGGCCTTATCCACACTCTCTCCGAGCTGGAGAGAGTTGATTTTATTTTTTTTTTAGGTCGACGGAAAGCCGCTCTTCCGTTAACCGCTCAATAATTGTCGCCTTAGAAAACATCTGTTGATAATGGTCTAATCAGACACTGAAGAGTGTAGATTCTGTGAGGAAAAGGAACAAACTCCTATTCACCTAGTAACGGAATGATTTGCCATTCAAAGTCAACGAAGCAATGACTTGGTCAAAAAACTTGTAGGAGTGAGGAATTAGCGAAGTACAAAAGTCATTGCTTTCGGGATATCCATACCAGCACAAAGTGAAATGTATCAAAACTGAATCAAAACTTTCCACTTTCTTAGCCTAGACCGCAATTATATCACAAAATCCTATCGACATGCTCAATGTGATTTCCGACTTATATATTAAGACAATATCGGACCCGGAATGGATCCTTGAGGCTCGTCTGCTTCAATTTTGCGACTTTGGGTCTTTTATGGAAACCAACTTTCAAGGAGTGAAGGATCAAACTCTGGCGATCAAAATCACGATCAAGTATAGAGAAATCTTCGGGGTGGTTAGTCGTGTTGACCAAAAGAGCTAGTTATTTCGTGTTCAACTCACCTGGAGGACCAGTCAACGTGGATGTAAAAACAAAACTGTTATTTTCTCTACTGGTACATTCTTGTTTGTTGACGACCTCTCCGTTAGGGCCGGGACTCACAATGGACATAGAAAGACCGTCTCTACCATTCTGCTGAATCACTGTGGCAACCACGGGAATTTTTATCTGAACGGTGCTCCCGAAACTGCTCGATCCTTGTTTGCCTAGAGAACAAAAAAGCAATCAAATTATACGGATTTCATTGGCAGAATTGTATTCCTGAATTAAAATATATTATATAATTTTTCCAGAAATTCGAGGTTTTATTGTGAAAAATTGGTTACACATTTATGATTCAAAGTATTGTCCATCGCTGGCCACTACTTTCTTCGATCCCTTTAGTGATAGAAGGGATGCATCAGCATCAGTCACCATTTTGAAGGGTCTCGTGTAAAGATTTAATCATTGCGCCATTGTTCCTGTTCTTAGATTCTGAGAACTTCATAGCCAGGTGCATAGCAGATAATCAATTGTTGCCATAGAGCGACTTTATATATTATAAAAACTATCAAATTCTTGATGTTTTCATTCAGTTCATCTCAAGGTGTTGAAAATTGAAAGATGCACCCTCCGATCTCACTTCTGTTTACGCTGATGGCTAGTTCAACTCCAAGTTCATCTCTATGCTCTCCGGAAATCAGCTGATTGATTGAATGATTTTGAGCGTTGTGATCACCAAGTGGAACGGGCACTTACAAGTAGGATCTCTAGCCTTCTGCTCTTCCCAAAAACAAAGGATCAGTGGTTTAAGATCCGTTTGCACCATCGTTCCTTAAATATTTAAGTGACGTTTCGATCCTTAAACCTAACCTCAAATTTAAGGATGGGATTATAACATAAACTAATTTGTCAAACTGACTGAACATTTGTTGTTTTCTATGAAATTATAGCAAAAAATTTGAAATTTCAACTAGCATGAAATCGTCAAACTGACAGTAAAGCTAGGTTAAGGAAATGACAACTATCATCTGTATCCGGCCAGCCAATGAAAAGGCTTTATTGGACTAGGGTGAAGTTAAACAACATGAAAAACTGAAATATCACTAGATAAAACTATTTAAGGGTCCCTACATAGATAATGAAATATTGTTCGATATTCTAAGGTCCCTTACGTAAGAATTCCATTTGAGTGACAGTCGTGCAACTGTCAATATTTAAGGGATCCTTAACTTTAAGGAACGATGGTGCAAACGGATCTTATTCACTCATACTACTCTTTTCATGTATCTCTCATAATTTATTAATTGTATCTCCTATTTTTCAGATGAACTTTGCAATCTTGTTTACTCGGGAGCAGCTTGTCTCATGTTGTATTCAGACCAACGTTATTGAAATTTATTATAATATTATTGCTGTAGAGCATCATACTTTACTGTATTGATCTCAATGATGAACAGATTTAGACAATGTAGCTTTCAATGCTTGTTCTTCTCCCTTGGTCTATTCATTATTACAACTCGGTCTTCTCTTAGAGTTCATTATTCAAACCTTCTGTTTTCTTACAGAATAAAGAGGCTCTCGCAATGAATTTTATTGATTGATCTGTCACTGTAAACGTTGTGCCTAATTTTGAGTTAGTTGAATTGTCTCAACGTCTGAGTCTGACTTCATATGACCTCTCATTTGAACTGCTCTATATGACCTGTTTTTAGTTGGATAATGTCACTCTGAGTTTATATATGCTGTTAGTATTTGTATTCTTTACTGTATTAGCTTAATGCGGCTGACTTATTCATTTTATGATTGTGAATGATGTACAATAAATGTTTTTACACTACTACCAGCTTCGACTCAATGATCTGGTAACAGTCCGCAAGGGTAAGTTGCCAAAATCTGAACACCCCCAATTTTGAACAAAAGGAAAAAGATCTCGAATATCATTTTCATTTTACCGTTACATATGAGGTTATCCAATTACCTCAGAATTCCCTAAGAAATTCTGTATAACTACACACAAGTTATATCGTACTCACCATTCTCTGCATCATTTGTGTCTCCGTTCAAAGTTTCAGCGTCAGGGCTCACTTTGGGGATGATAGAAATCTGGCCGTGCTTCTTCAGATCATCGGCAGTTGCAGGTATGAGCATTTGCTTGTCGCCAGCAGGAAGCACCCGGACAAGCACCGGTATGCCAGTTAAAGGCCTCAGCAGTGCGAATGGCGTCTGATTCGATTGCATCGCCAATCTCATGGCGTCGGTTCTTATAGGGTCCACTATGATCGCGTTGGAATACCTATGGGAGTAATAGGAGTAGGAGTTCAATCATGGTTTGTCTTTCAGGACGCATTAAGCTCTCACTTGAGTTTTTCCGTTTGGGATGGGGCGTTGACCAGGTTCTGATTGAGACCGTGCAGGTGCTGTTCGTGGTTGCGCAGTCCGATGCGTTTGGGGAAGTCCTGACCGCAAATTCTGCAGACGTATTTCGGTTTATCGGCGCGTTGGTGAGCCTACAAAAAATATGAAATGCCGGATTACAAAATAAGAATTTTTCTGGGCATAACACATCAGAACTCATTTTCAAGCGATTAACAATACGCAACACATCTCGACAGTTTTGCCAGATTTCCTGTTCATGGCTTGTTTTTGGGAACGCTGTACTTCTGCAATAAACATGTATGTTTACACAAGCATGAACACACTGTCTGTTTTACAACAAATTACAATGTTTGTGGGTTCCAGCACACCGTGGGATGGTAAGGTCTTATGAATAATTGTCATCATTCCTAATTTTGATTCATACATTTCATACCGTCGGGTTACCAATCACTCATATACAGGGTGTTTCAAAAAAAAGTGATCTCCTTTCTAGGATAGATAGAAAGCTTAAAAATAATAGGGGTTTTTCGTTGAAAAATTTTCGTGATGCCATTGTAATGAAACTACAATGTTGCCAGTAGTTGCCGTATCTTGAATACGGATGGCCTTAAGAAAATTTTTTACTCAACAAACCGCTACTATTTTTCAGTTTTCAATCTATCCTAGAGAGGGGATCGCCTTTTTGTATATTGTTTTATAGTTTTTTTTTTACACTGATTATGTCTGCTGAAAATGACCTCCGCCACAACCACAACCCACATGGTTTAAAGTACAAAATTCGCTTTATTTATAATATCAGAAATGATCATTTGTCCCAAAATGAAATGAACGGGTGTATACATAGAATGAGGTATAAAATGAATTAAGTATTCAATACAGTCAATACGAGCCAATGACAACTTTAGTATAACATAGAAATCCTTTAATTAATGAATATTATTATCCAGCCAAAAACATTTCAATGTAAAATATTGCCAAGACGAGGCCGTATTTCTAACATGATCAAAAAGTTATCAGATCTCATATAGAGCCAAGCTGCTGACTCTACACTCTTCATCTTCACAAGTCCTTACTTCACTAACTGTATGCTGTGGTAAAAATAAGTGACTTGCCGGTTTTTTTTCGTCACGTGAGCGAAAGGTCAAAAATTCATTCGCTGTTCATAACTCTTCTGTTATACAATAGTTCTTATAGTTACGAAACGGCCAACTCACTTATTTTTACGAAGACAGAGTTTGTGGAATAAGGAATTGTGAAAATGAAGATTGTAGAGTGAGCAGCTTGGCTCTACATGAGATCTGATAACTTTTTGATAATGTTAGAAATACGGCCTCGTCTTGGCAATATTTTACATTAAAATGTTTTTCAATTCTTTTTGTACGTTGCTTATGACAAAATCCTTTCATTTTTTTCATTTTTTTCCGAATATTAAATAAAATATAATTATTGCGAGATCTATTCCAAGTCAAACTAATTCACAATTCATGTTCAAAATTAACAATGTACGAAGTATAGAAATATACCTTTACCTAGCTGCCATCACAAAAATTGCATGAAGAATCCTATCATTATCTAATGATAACAACGAGAAATTGCACAATGGAAACTATCGTTGAGTTTATTACAGGGAAATTGTATTTGATGTAAATACACATGAGACGTTTTACGAGATTAATTTTATCCCCGCATTCAAATTGTGAGGGCAATTTTCCCTGAGAATTCTACAAATTTTTTTTTTTATTCATAACAAGCAGTCCTCCGTATATATCTATTATCAGACCACTATCATCAAAATTGGCGGAAGTATCATACAAACTTTTACATCCTCTGGTTCTAAGGGTTGGTGGTGAAAGTTTCAAGTTTAGGAATTTTTCCGTTGTTTGTGTACCGAAACTAGCTCACATACCAAATTTCAACTTGATAGGACTTCGGGAAGTAACCTAACAGTTTTTATGATCATCAGTAAATGGGGTTTTTAGATATCTGTAAAGTCTAATGTGTACGAGCTATGCACTTGAAACTTTGCACGTTTGATGAATTCACTACTGGCATTATATCCTGAGAACTTTGTTCATCTACTATATTCCAAACTCAAGTTTTGAGGGTTCAAAAATACGACGAAACACTTCGAGACAATATAGGTAGTGCCCCGGCGCGGCGCTTCGCTTGGCTTGTCTTGTAAAAATCAATCACTTCAGTGGATTGAAATGATTGTATGTTCTTTTATGTATTTGCTATTATATTGATATGTTTTTATTCAGATAAACTGTTTTATATTTGTTCACTTTGTCGCTTTTTCGTCATTTCTATCATGGGTTTTCAATATCGTACATTAATTTGTTTCAGAAAGTCTGCTTATATGTGTTTTTTCAAAACGGAGCACATTTATATTTGTTTGTTCCCAATCTTCGCGGATTTTTGAATTTCTTTTATACATTTAATATTTTGCACCTGTAACTCTCTACTACATCATTTCCAAATGTAATTCAGAAATTCTCAATTGACATTCAGAAATCATCACTTGTATTTCAGATTAGTCAACGGTATTTCAGAAAACATCAAATGTAATTCAGATTAGTCATTTGAATTTCAGAATATGTCATACGAAATTCAGATTAGTCAATTAAATTTCAGAAAACATCAAATGTAATTCAGATAACACACTCAATTGAATTTAAGATATGGTCAATTATATTTCAGAAATGGCAATTTGAAATTCATTTCATACAGACATTGATTCCAGATTGCATTTCAGAAAATATCAATTGTAGGTGATTCAGAAATAAAACAATGATCATAAATGAACTTCATTTTTCACGTGAAACATTCAACACAAAACTGACAAAATTTGAAGCCATACAGACATGTCTGCCATAGTAATTGCATCTTAGCTTATTCAATAATATTTTCCAGGTATGTTAGTGTTTTTTCAATAACCCCCGGTGGTACACTGTTTGGAATTCTGAGGTTTGTTGTTATGTAAGGTCTCATTTTTTCGACCATAAAATTTCAATTGGATTGAGCACTCTAACTTATTGTTAGACTTATTGCGGTCCCCAATTTTCATTAGGTGTTATGTGCTTCCTGAAGCTATGGTGTCAGGTGAGGAATCGATTGAGAAGGTTTAGGATATTTTTACTAAAATCCAGGTTTGAAGAAAAGAAAGAGCCAGCACCAAGAGATTTCACCAGATTATATTGGTTTTACTCATACATGGAAACATACCTGATTGAATATGATGATATATGATTGACGATATGATAACCATTATGAAAATGATTATCAAATGACTCAAAATCCGACTTGAATTTAAATAATATTCGAACTTTCTGAAATACAATTGACTCATCTGAATTTCATATGAAGTGACTAATCTGAAATGCTATTGACGGTTTCTGAATTACATTTGGAAATGGTGTAGTATGCCCGATAGTAGTTTTATTATAAAGAGAACCTCATAATCTCGATCAATATAGAAAACCACCTAGAATTACCTTGAGTTTATGGCACATCAAGTTGGACATCTGGTTGAATCCCTTCTCGCAAATGTCGCACTTATAAGGTCTTTCGTTGGTGTGGGTGAAGATGTGATTCCTCAAGTTCCCTGAAACATCGGCCATCGCGAAATAGCTATCAGTGCTCCCACTCCCGCACATCTCTTACCTTTCTGATGGAAGGCCTTATTGCACAAGTGACACCTGTGGGGTTTCAGACCGGTGTGGGTTTTCCTGTGGGAGATCAACGTGGACACTCTGTTGAAGGTTTTCTGGCAGACTCCGCAGATGAAAGGCCTCTCGGCAGAGTGGATGGCTCGGTGTTGGGATAAGGTGGACATTTGACGGAAAGCTGGAAGGGAGGTTGAGGAAAGGGATCTGATTTGGAGGTGAGGGTTTTTGGGTTTATGTGAGTAAAATATTATATTGTGTAGTGTATTTAGGTTGTACCATAAATACACTGCCCAAAAAATTAACGCACATTATGGAAATCTCAAATTTATTCTACAACTGAAGGTGTTCTCGATGATAATTATTTTTATCAGAATTATGCATGATATGTTATCCACTTTCAACGTTTTTCTTCAATACAGATGTTTTTTCCCAGCAGGAATAAAAAAAGACGATATTATCAGATTTTCAGTGTATTGGCCCCATTCTAAAATCAGTTGTTCTCAATCAATTCTAGTGATCAATAGTTTTTCTTTCGTTTGATTTTCTACACTCGATCGATATGCAACGCGAAACACGCAATTTGACCCAATAGGAATGTGCCCAAGCGGTAGTTTCGCGAGAAGAAGGGTGGACATACACCAGAATTGCAGAAAGGTTTAGAGTTTGCCATACAAGTGCGTCCAGAATGTTGCAGCGATTCAGGGAAACAGGTATGAATGTCCGAAGACCAGGACAGGGTAGACCACGGGTAACAACTGCCGTTCAAGAACGTTACTTGGGAGTTTCTCCGTTGACACAACGGTTTGCAACCGCTCGCCTCCTTCAAAATCATCTTGAGCAAACTCATGGTGTTCAAATTAGCACTCAGATAATAAGAAATCGCCTCAGAGAATATGATTTAAAGCCTGGTGTCGCGGCAAGAGGCCCAGCTCTTACCCCAGCCCATCGAAGGGCGCGTTGGATTTTGCGAGAGAGCATATACATTGGGAAGAGGACGATTGGGAAAGAGTTCTCTTCACAGATGAGTCAAGATTCTGCCTCTACCATTGTGATCGACGTTCCCTTGTATACAGACGTCCACATGAAAGATATGCTCAGTGCAATTTCCTGAATACTACTGGTTTCGGGGGAGGATCGATTATGGTGTGGGAATGGGGTGGAATATTTTTGACTGCTCGCACAGACCTAGTGGTCGGTGTTAATGGAGCTATGAATGCTGATAAGTATATAAGGAACATTCTTGAAGAGCATGTAGTGCCATTTGCCCCATACATTGGTGAAAATTTCTTTTTTATGGACGATAATGCCTGACCCCATAGTGCGCGCATCGTTCAGGAGTACCTTGAAGAGGTTGAATTCTCTCGAATGGAATGGCTAGCAAGAAGTCCAGATCTCAATCCGATTGAGCAGGTTTGGGACAACCTCAATAGAAGGCTGAGAAGTTCAGAAAATCATCCAGCTACACTCTTAATGACTTAGGAATCCAACTCGGAGAAATCTGGGAAGGATTAGATCAGAACATTTTAAGATCACTCATTTTGAGTATGAACCGTCGTTGCCGAGCTGTAATTAACGCAAGGGGTGGAAATACCAAGTATTAAATCACTTATCAGCATTTCAGTATTTTGAAAATTGTTCATTTCTCTTCTTTCACATAAGATTCGGTGAAATCATGAATTTTTCTTCCATTCAATGTGTCTTGTTCCGTTCAAAACCTTCCCGAGAGAACATAAAAAATAAGATATAAAGTCAATGTAGAGTTAACTTCCATTAAAATTGAGATTTTAACAATGTGCGTTAATATTTTTGCGCAGTGTATTTGAGCTTTATTAGATGAAAAATGTTATGCAAAACGTTGGTTACAATTGCTCAAGATTATTTTAGTAATGATGGCTGCTTGTATTAGATCAATGATTTCCATCAGGAACAATCACCCGGTTGGGTTCGTCAAAACAGAAGTTAGTCAGCACGCAGTCCCCTCTATGGAGAAGGGATGTATTAGCATCTATCACCAATTTGAGAGCTCCCGCATGCCCTCTGAACATCCCATCATTGTGCCATTGTCCCTGTTCCCAGATTCTAAACGCTGTCTTCATAGCTACCATCTTTACAGCGAGGTGCACAGGCGGAAGACCCTGCAAACACTCCATTGCTGCCGTAGGGGTAGATTTTAGGGCGCCTGTTATACCCAAACAGGCTTTTCTCTGACATTTTGTCATGATGGCGCGGTTGCAGGCCTTCTCTGTTGAAGTCTACCACACCAGCGCTGCATAGGTTAGGAGAGGCCTCACCACCATGGTATAAAACCAGTGCATAACGTGTTGTTTGAAGCCCCATCCTCTTTATTCTACTCTCCGAGAAGACCAAAATATTACAGTGGTCTTCTTTGTTTATGTCTCGATATATTTGTTCCACAATAGTACGAAAGCTAGTGAACCTTTTGAGTAACGGTTTGCCTGTAAGGCTAGAAAGTTTTATAGCGATAGTTTCTAGCATGCTGAGGACGGAAATCTTCGCCTGGCACCCCTCACCCCTGCACGTCATCAAGATCTATATATTTGAAAGTGTTAAAAAAATTAAAAAAATAAACTTGTTTCTGTAAGCTTGAAACTTTCATACGATTTTGTTCGTCCATTGTGAAGTTAAAAAAAAAATTGACAGGCGATTTCGACGAGCACAAGTGTTCCCAGATATTGAACCTGTTCCGATAGAGCGAGCCGAACACCAAACAGACTTGGCAGCCTGATACTGGCAGGCACCCTTCTTCTAGAAAACAGACCCATCTCCGTCTTTCTAGGATTTACCGAAAGTTCGTTCTAATTCTGCATCTGATAGACAATGGCCCTGATTACTTTTCCCCTGATCAGCAGGACCAGGTCATCCGCATAGTCCTTAGCAGCGTACCCCGCCCTAGCCAACTCAACCAGGATCCCGTCCAGGACAAGGTTCCACAGCAGAGGTGATAAGACACCGTCCTACGGTGTGCCCCCAATGGTCGAGCCGCCCAGATGAGCAACAATGCTGCGAGCTGCAAGCATGGACCCCGCCCAGCGGCAGAGAACAGGTGGAACACCATGTTTGTTCAACGCCGACCGCATCGCATCAAAAGCAATGTTGTTGAATGCACCCTCAATGTCTAGAAATACACCTAGAGTCCATTCTCTCTTCAGAGAGAATCTACAGATTTTCCCTGCTGATATGCATGCTGGGAGGGATGTAGTGGGCAAGTCACCAATGCCTCATCCCATATATATCTTTCTACTACCCTCTCCAACGTCTTGACTAAGAAAGCTTTAACTTACTTACCTTTTCCACAGGTATTGCATTGAAATTTTCTTTCATCTGTATGGGTCGGAAGATGTCTCATCAGAGTATACTGATGTCCAAACTCTTTGCCGCCTGTAAGAAATTAATGGAATGTAATCACTTAAGGGATGTTTCGAAAATGTGGGAGGACGAGCACTAGTGTTTTTTGTTTGGTCAATGACATTGAACAAGGCTCGATACACTTGAAGCGTACTGAAATAAACCTATTCGATGATTCTTGGAATAACTGGATGAATAACTTCTCGAGTTGGAGTTTATTTGGATGACCGTAAATTTCCTGGAACTCTATGCCAGAAGGGCACGGGTATCGCCGTAGATTGAGCAAGCAAGCAAAGGCTTCGAGTGATGAGCGCATGAGAAAAGGGCGTGACTGTAGCTCTATTCACACCTCGATTCCTCAAACACGGGGCAGACTCAAAGATTACTGTTAAGCGCCGTTTACATTGGTAGAGTAAATGGTCGAGTTCACTACCATATTTTTTTACAGAAATACCTCTACTCATTTCGGTAGAGTAACTGTTTACAGTTGCTAGTAATTTGAAAGGATAGTTCGATGAGCCGAATCACATGGAAGATGTATTATCCTCTCCTTAAACCGGGCAAGTGTCTGTTCACATTGGTTTAGTAAAGTAATAAATCAGTAGAGTAGAGTGAGATTTTGGAGGTGGAGATCGGATAGTCGAGTGTACTATTCCACATGTACTATCCACTCTACTCTACCATTTTTTATCTTTAGTACTCTACCGTTACTAGCACGCGCTTTAAGTGCCGTTTACATTGGTAGAGTAAATAGTAGAGTAGAGTGGTCGACTACCAACTATCCTCCTACTAGCACAATGTAAACAGGGCGTGCAAGTAACTGTAGAGTACTAAAGATAGTAAACGGTAGAGTAGAGTAGGTAGAACATGTGGAATAGTACACTCGACTATCCCATCCCCACCTCCCAAATTCTCACTCTACTCTACGGGTTTATTACTTTACTATACCAATGTGAACAGTCACTTGCCCGGTTTTAGGAGAAGATAGAACATCTTCCTAGTCTTCCATGTGATTCGGCTCAACGAATTATCCTCTCAAATTACTAGCAACTGTAAACAGTTACTCTACCGAAATGTGTAGGGTAGGGTATTTCCATAAAAAGTATGCTAGTGAACTCGACCATTTACTCTACCGATGTAAACGACGACTATAAAGTGCCGTTTACTTTGGTAGAGTAAATGGTCGAGTTTACTAGCATACTTTTTACTACCAATGTAAACGGCACTTTAAAGGTCCGTTTACTTTGGTAAAGTTAATGGTCGGGTTCACTAGCATACTTTTTTACGGAAATACCCTACTCTACTTATTTCGGTAGAGTAACCTTTCACACGTTGCTAGTAATTTGAGAGGATAGTTCGATGAGTTGAATCACATGGAAGACTAGGAAGATGTACTATCCTCTCCTAAAACCGGGCAAGTTACTGTTCACAGGCCCCTCTTTCCCCTAGGGCACTTTGGGCAAATGCCCAGGGCCCCGCGATCTATAAGGGCCCCGCTCAGATCAATTCTTCCGAACCGGAAGGATTGAAGATTTCCTTAATGACGTTTGGAAATTCTATGTTTTATTAAAAAATTTCCCTATATTATTATCGAACAGATTTTTTCGAAAAGACCTGAATGCTTCTTTCTTTCAAAATTCCCTTTCGTGTACAAAAATTCCGTTCAGGTAAAAAGGCAGAAGTTTTCATTCACAATAATTCCAAATGGATTGAAATTCCCAGTTTCTCATCAACAAGTTCTCGAAAGTTGCAATTTTTATGACCCCTGCACATACTGGCTTACACTAGATAAGAGTAATTATTAGCTTGTGTTATTTTTTAAGGTGGTTAGCCATAAAACATCTGTTTGAATCGTGTTGTTGATCACATTCTTGCATTACTGTATTCATTCGGAATCTTCCAAGGAAATTCCCATTCAACATAATTTCAGATAGAGCCACAAGTCAAGAAATCTCTGACGTACCAGAGGGCCCTGCATCAAAAGGGCCCACAAGCCAAACTGAAAGTATCAAATGGGGCCCCGATAATTTCATTCTATTAAACTTGTCAATTCGCGAGATTTTTCCCACGATATAATGAACAAAACTCATACAAAGAAGGTACAATTATCACTCCTGAAAAATAGAGAAAACCAAAATTCCCTAAATTTGCAAAATTCCCTCGAGTTGGGAACACTGGTCCCGACTCTCGTGACTTGTTAGTAACTACAGCACTGCATTGTCATACCCTGTCTATGGATCGTTTTCACAAAACTGTGAGATTAAAAAACCTTACGTAAATTCGAACCAATCGAATCACTCGTTTTGAAATTTCAATGAAACGCGGTGGCTCCAATTATTTTAACGGTACCAACCATGGAGGTTCTTCTACCTCCATGGTACCAACAAAGTTTTGTGAAACCGACCCTATTAGTATCGTGAAAAACCTACTCAGTGGTAGGGAATGTCCCTGTATTTTCATTTTGTATGTGTGTAGGCATTGTGGGTAGGGGCCCCATTATCCTAATGTGCCCAGGGCCTCCAAGAGGTTAAAGACGGCCCTGACTGTTCACATTGGTAAAGTAAAGTAACAAACCAGTAGAGTAGAGTGAGAATTTGCAGGTGGGGATGGGATAGTCGAGTGTACTATTCCACATGTTATATCCTCTCTACTCTACCGTTTACTATCTTTAGTACTCCGTTACTTGCACGACCCGTTTACATTGTGCTAGTAGGAGGATAGTTAGTACTCGACCACTCTACTCTACCATTTACTCTTTCAATGTAAACCGCGCTTTAGCACTGCATGGAAGCTAGCTCCGCTAAAACGAACAGGAGTGAATATGGCTGACTTTGCCTGCCGCCTGAGACTGAAACAGTCCAGGCGCCGGTCCCGAGCTGCACTTTAGGACTCTATCCAGAGTACTAGGACTTTCTTGGAAACCTTGAATCTTCAGGTGGGATGACCTAATGTAGTACTCTGCTGAGACCTAACTCATAGCTTTATTCTCGAAAAAGTCCTTGACACTTTCGTCGAGGACTCTACTCAGTTTGTAGAAAAACTGCAAAACATTCAGTTGGGACCGAACGACCGACTCGTTAGTTTTGATGTTGTGTCTTTGTCCACACTAGTGCCCATCAGGGAATCGCTCAACTACGTGTCTGGGTTGTTCCCGAATAAAATAACAAAGCTCTTCGAATTTTGCCTATCATCCATCATCCATCTATTTTCAGTGGAAAGGCGAATTCTACGAGCAAATAGACGGTTGCGCCATGGGAAACCCTCTGCAATTGCAAATTTCTTCATGGAAAAATTCGAACAAAGTGCAATTGAAGCGGCAACAAAGAACCCATCCACATGGCTACTTTATGAGGATGATACTTTTGTCGTTTGGAGTCATGGACGAATCGGATGTTTTCCTATCCCATCTTAACAGTAGGCACCCAAATATTCAATTCACTAAGGAAATTGAAAAGGATGGTGCTCTACCCTTTCTAGACGTCTTGGTTACTAGAAAGCCTAATAGGAAGCTAGGACACAGGGTTTATAGAAAACCAACCCACACTGACAGGTATCTACACAAGCAGTTCAATCATCATCCTCAACAAAAACGAGTTATAAAAACACTCGCAGGCAGAGCCCGACGATTGTGCGAGCCGGAATTTCTACAGCATGCATTCGTCGCTAACGGATATAATGCTAAGGAAATTCAGAGGGCAATAAGACCAATACTTTCCACACGTGATGATAACACATCACAACTCACCCCAATTGAAGAGCTATCTTACCATATATCTCCAAAGTCTCCGATAGAATTGGTGGAATACTAAAAAGGCACAATATAGCGACTGTCTATAAGCCAACTCCAAAGCTTGGCCAAATGATCAGAACTACCAAAGACAAAGTCGATCCACTCTCTCAACCCGGTATTAACAGGATACCTTGTGACTGTGGCAAAGTCCACATTGATACAACGAGGCGAAGTATCAATATGAGAATTAAGGAGCATGAACGATGCTGTCAGACAAAAAAATCCCCACTAGCGGAACATGCTCTAACAGATGGACACAATATTGTTTTCTCAAAGGTGGAGGCTATTTCGAACATCAAAAGTTTCTATTCTAGGATGAACATGGAAGCCATTGAGATATATAAAAATAAAAACAACATGAACAGAAGGGAAGAAACTCCTTTGGTACATAGCGCATGGTGGCCGGTATTGAAAAAGACCAAAGTCAAGCCTATACGAATAGGGAGCGATGGACGAATCAACATCGCGCGAGTAAATTCACTACCTTCTACCGCCAATGATCAGGGTATAAGTTGGGCAAACGGATCGAATCTATCATCACTTTCGGAAATTCAGCGGTCGAGTTACAACCTCAGACCAAGAATCCTCTGCCTACCGCAGTTGTGGGCGAAACGTTAGGTGAAATAATTCCTAATAGACTCTCTTAATGTCAGTTTATCCGGTCGTGAAAGCCTGAAACTATTTATACAATTTTGCAGATCCATGTTAAAGAAGGTTCTCATTCAAGATTATTTTATGGAATTGAACATTTGATTCAAAAACACAGAAGTAATTTGGATTGTAAGCACGAGGAAACAATTAAATTTTTTCAAGTTTGTGAAAAGAGCTCTGTAAAAATAGGCTAAGATTTATATTGTAAAAATAACCTGGTGGCTTTTTTGAGCTTTTTCGAAAACGGTTCTCTCAAATCCTCAAATATACCTCTAAAAGATGTCCCACAAACAAAATCATTCGACGTGTTTAGGGAAATTTTCCCAATCTTCATGGGCTAAGAAATATAAGGGGTGGCTCGTCTGAGAACGAACACCCTGTATATAAAGATACAAGGAACGGTGGAAGAAACCATGAATTTCTGTAATTTCCAAGATATATACGGAAATGAGGAATTTGCAGAGAAAAGTTGGATTGAGTAAATTCCGACCGTTACTGGCGCTGTTCATATCCACCTTTAGCACAATGCGCTTGCGTTAGACGCAAATACAAAGATTAGGCCGCTGCACAATCTGGCAACAAAATAAACATATGACACTATTCGCGCATGCCCAATGTCCTAAAGTCCTAAAGTTCAAGATTACCAATTTGATACTCACATATACCACAAGACCAAATTTTCACATGCTTTCCATCCAGAATTTTATATTTCACGTAATGCGGATTATTTTCCATTTTTATGCCCTCAGGCTTACAGAACATTTTCGCTGCTTCTGGTTTACAAAAATTGTTGGTGAAACCATTTTCGTTCAACAATCCACCAAAGTCAGAACCTCCAAATGATTCAGGGAACACTAACGAAGTGCTATCGTCCGAATTTTCTTGAAGGGATGAAAACGAATGTGAAACACTCTGTCGGAACTGATCAAGCTGAGAAAAAAGAAGTGCTTCATCGTCCTTAACATCTTCAGTTTTGATGCTACTGAAAAAAAGGTTTCATTGAATGCCATCAGAAATCATATCCTGTCAAAAATTCCTATGGATATATTTACCCCACGGATAGGTTATCTTCATTGATAGATTGCGCGAAATCTAAATCAGATATCACAAAACTTTGATCTAAATTCATTTCAGGGAAATACTCCTCACAAAAATTATTATTGTCTAGTTCACAAATGACTTTTCGAAACAGTAATGGATACCATCAATGAAAAAAGGTATATTGATAATCACGAAATAATTTCACTTACTAAAGTTAGAACTTTCCATCTTCAAGTTAAAAATTCGACTGATTTCATTAAATCTAACACAAAAGTTAAGGGTGTCTCATGCATGACACCTTTCATTGCTCCCTTCATATTTTTACAAACAAATTTCAACAACCGCATTTTGTTTAAGAAAAATTTGAAGATTTTAGATTTTCCATTTATTGAAGTCTAAGCAAGCAATGGCTCCGTAGATCATTTTCACACTCTGTGGTTATGAGATCTCTAATCATTTCTCTAGAAGAAATTGTTCTACTTACATGTTTCTCATTACAGAAGAAAACATAGTTGAAAACCTGGGGAGCAATCGCACTTTAATCAATGATATACGAATTTAAAGATTCGAATTTGAAGATGTATAGGAAACATAGAATGTTGTTAGATCTAATTAATTCCATAGAACCAAATTCTATTCCTATCAAGGTTGCCAACAACTAACCTATTCATAAAATCATTGCATCCACCCACAGAACATCTAATTACGCGAGGAGTGCGTTATTCGGTGTCGACCACTGGCGCGATATTTTACAGGGGTTATCCATGAAAATTTGTTATTTCCATGGGTGCTGTTCAGTAGAGCTTTATGAAAAGATGTTACTTCAGATTAATCTATACGCAAACTAAAAAATACATTTATTAAGTTTTGACATTATTGCATTATTTTACACTCATAAGATACTTTTCGAAAATGATTGAAATGTTGAGTCTCTCCATAGTTGAATATTTGACGAATGGTTCTCTATAATCTGCTATTTTATGTATGAAGAGTAATTTAGAAATAGCATCCATGCAGTTCATCTTCAGATTTTCTTCTTGAAAAACATTCTGAGTCATCTGCAAGAACTGTGACGTGTCTTCTTTCATGATAACGAGGGTTGTATACAGGGCAATCGCTGCAACTAATGAAGTTTCCACATATGAAAATTTTGGGAATGTTGATAGACAATCACACACAAAGTAACTTCCATGATATAAATGCTGGAAACCCAAAAAATTCATCATATAAATTACTGGGGAAACAAATCGAAAAATACTTACCTTATTTGACATTAATTTCAATTTTCTGAAGAAGTGTTCAATATATATGGAAGGATCCGGAAGTTTGATATTGAATTTTGTGAACATTAAAATGTTTCTCTCCATTTTCAGGATATCCTCAGCTCTATACTTATCATTCGTAGAAGGTTCCAACCTCAAAAACTGAAACACATCAAAACTACTGTCATAGTCATAACTATAGAATTTCGAATAACATTCTAAAATTTCATGCGATTTTTATGTCAGCAGGAAAATTGAAATTACAAAATCTTGAATTACTACGTAGATAATATTTCGCAGAAACTGTATCCTAGAATCGAATGTAAGTGTTGTTTTTTTGATATAAACTCTAATCTAAGTAAAAAATCCAATTTGTGAAACTTTCAAAGGTCTATTTAGGTATATAGCCACCTTATGAACAAAACAAGTTTCAAATTTAGGTCTCTTGAACCGGGTTAGTAAACACCAAAGCACATTTTCTTGCTATATAAGTGCGACCATAGTCAATTAAACATATAAATTTATAATGTTTATGAATATAGTAGTTACATAGTCAGAGTCAGAGACAACAATTTCAGTATCTCCGATATGGGGGCCTTCTGCAACTGTCATATGAAAGTAGGTAAAATGAAAGTTCAACAAACGGCAATATTAAATATTTGAATTCCCAGGGATCCTTACTAACAGAAATCCAATAGGAGGGTTGGTAAGTTTTTCCATTAGTTTTAATAATTATTGTTGGAAAATATTACCTTCAATATCGCTTTGGGTGAGATTATAATAGAGCCAACGAAGTATTTGTGAACTACCCACAAACACGTTATGGCCAGCAGAACGCATTCTTTAGGGTCTGTACAGATTTGGGAAGTTGAGTCCATCAGTTTTACAGCTACGTAGTATTCATTATCGGGAAGTTCGAAGTATTGCTGAAACAAGCAATTCCTCTGTTTAGGTTATAAGGTCCTAAAAATGGATCGACATTGTCTTGTATGAAATATAAACCTGCACGAACAATCAATTTTGGTTGTTTCATCTTGAAATTTTATTAAAGTGGTAACAATTATTCTAGCTGATACCCCGTTGTTACACAGAGCCCGGGTAGCTCAGTCGGTAGAGCATTGGACTTTTAATCCAAGGGTCCAGGGTTCAAGTCCCTGCTCGGGCGATTTTTTTTCTTGGGAAAGACTAGTAATGAAGGGTTTTGCTTTTAATTGAAGGAGGAAAAGTAAGCATCAGTAGCGGTAGATTTAAGTATATATTTTGTAGCCTTGAGCGATATTTTAGAATATCCAATTCCAACAATAATCTATAATAAAAAACGCTCGAACTTGTCAGTTGAATTTTAATTCGCTCCATTCATTGTGGCGTTAAAATGAAATAATTTGTCTCAACGCCTTGAATGAATCCTATCGAACTTTTGTTTTTCAAATGTAAGAAATATCTATATAGAAATCGATTCAAAAAAACAAGCAAATTGATATCTAACCATTGTAGGTTCGAACAAAAAAAATATTTTTTTAATACAAATTCTTTTTTATTATCAAATGAAACAAATATTCTTAGGTTCTTTTTGTTTCAACATTTATTGTATTATTCAAAAGAATATATATATATATATTCTTATTATAACTGCCATAACATAAAGGCTCGAGAAATGCAGCATATAATATATTTTCCTGATCCATTTTGAAAAATCTAAGTATTCTGGATGAAATTTCGTGTAATGCGCATTCGAGTTATAATCATTTAAAAAATATATATCATCGAAAAGAATTATATCTTCAGAAGATTCTCAGACATTTTTCCGATAGATCTAATTTTCCGGTAGATCTAATGCTCGTAAAAACTTCAGTGGCATGATTTCAGGGGTTCAGTTCATTATGAAAGTTTGAAGTGGCTTTATATTCTTTTCTAAACTAAATCGGGAAAAATGATATACGAAAAAAGTATTTTTTTTTGACCTCAAGAATCTATTGTTAAAATATATGTACAAGTGAAAGACTTGCTCTGTATATGATCCGGTCAAGAATTGTTACCTATATATATCAGTAAGGATAAGAATGATTATCAAAATAATGATCAGATATTTTCATTCTCTCATAAAATTCCATTCAAAAATATATATGTATTCGAGAAATTCGTACAAAATTCATAGAAAATTTGTTCACAGATATCTCACATCTCCTTTGAGGAACTTTTTCTAAAATTGTTTAAAATGATACTGTTTCACGATGTGTACCTACCTACTCAATCAATGTGATAATTTACACATTTTCGATAAAAATATCATGAAGAAATAAGTTTCCAATATTTACCTGCATTTTGAGTAGAAAATTTACTATCGCATACCGTGATGTCAACGTAAAACTTGTAGTTTGTAAGAAATTTCTTTTCAAAACAAATCTCTTCTCATCCTTTAGGAGAAACCTTATATAGTCCTGCAATAGAAAAAGAGAAAATTGAAATAAGAAATGTATAAATAAAACAATGATATATTTCATGTGCCGAGATTGCAAAGTAGGTAGGTGTGAATTCTTAATTCTGCTTTTTGAATACTTACTTTCTGGTAACCTTCCTTGTAAAGCTGTTCCTCCAATGGTATTGCACCTTCATCTACAAATAAAATGAGTAGAACTCATCTAAGCTTTTCACTTGAAAATTCTTATTCTGAATTCATTTAAAATCTGCTTACTTGTGGTGAATCTTTCATTGAACTTATATATGAGACTAGTTTTCTGAGCTGGAAGACGTTTTTTCAAATTAGTATCAGTCGAAATATCATTTTTCTTGACCTCTTCTTTGATTTTTTTTGTTGGTATATTTGTGGATACATTTCTCAAGCTGAGTCCAGTTCTTGGTCTTTTTTCTGCCATTATCAGGAATCTGCAATGAATTGTGAATGGTTCTAGAAGCGAAATTATAAAATTGAGGCTTCATTCAATTCAGATATCTATCGAAATATTTCATGGGAGGTTTTTGCGCATTGTTTTGTGTTTTAGAGATTGGAACAAAAAACTTTCACAGATATTAATTGAATTCGTGTCATTAGTTTTTCACTAATTTTGATTATATTTACAAATAATCACAATAAGCATTTAAGGTTATATTTTTGCAAGCATATAGAAATTTGGTAAATTTTCGAGCAATCTAAAGCTGAATAAGGATAAACCTCACAGTTTTGAATTCTGGAACTGAATATGGAATTCGCTAGAAGAAAAGTCTCATATGAACTAATGATAGGAAACTATATTGCTGTTGGAATTCGGTTTCACCATTTCACATTTCACGAACATAGTGATAAATCTACAATGTTTGAAATGCTGATCAAAACAGAAAATAGTGGGGATAAGACGAATGAAAGATTTCATGAGGATAAGAGTCCACATCTGTCTGAAAAAAATTTTTTCTGGATGTAAACATTTTTTTACAGCATATAAACGATTGTTCGAGTGTGCTGACAGATGGAAAAGAATTTTTATCAACTTGATTTTAAAGAAGAAATGGCATTTCAAATTCACATTCATACAAATGCAAAAATCTGCATATGTACAGGTGGGCAAAGTTGGTGTTACTTGAACTACAACTTTTCAACCGTGAGAGATAGATGAAAATGAATGACACGTCACGGTGGTTTTTTTAAGAGAAACTAATAATGCCATCAAGTGCATTCCTCTATCCCCGTTTGTTTTCGAGTTATAGACCAAAATTTAAATTTGGGCCATTATCTCCGTTTCTGTTTGTGCTAGGATGTTGAAATGAAAACATTATACAGTATACAGGCACTTTTTACATAGCAACCGAGTAGCGTACTTTGTTTTTCCCAAGAGGTTTCCTTGCAGAGCTAAAATATAAAATTTGTGTTTCACCTTATGGAAAAAATAGTTTGAAATGGCATAGAAAGAATCGCCATATTTTTCTCGTTTCAGAAATATATCATACATCATACATCGCCCTCAGATTCATTCAGATATCATGAAAAATATAGTTTGTATGTGAAATTTTAATTATTGAGTATTGAGTAGGCAGAATAATATGTCTCTACGTATGGTGTCATTATTATTTTGCGTGGTTTGATCTCTGTTCAGAACAACTGTCAATTCGAAATCATTATTGCCGCTAAAATAAAACATTTCAACGTATCATATTTCTCGTAGTTTACGAACATTTCAAGTTCGACGACCTATTAAGCGTTTGTGGAGAACTGGACCTATTTGAAATCTGAAAATTGGGATTATGATATTGTTCGACAGTATCTACCGAGCCAAATTTTGTTTACACTTCCAGTTATACAGGAAATAAAAAAAAAAAAGAGAATTTCAAAACAATTTTTTTCTGTTCTTCGTTTTCAATTTCGATAGCGGATTCTATTCTGAATACATTCTTATTTGAATCGTTGCATTCGTCAGAATACTTTTCAAAGTATCGAGAAAAATCTGAAGAAAAAAGGGAGATAAAAGTATTCGGTATCATGTTTTGTTATTCCTATTCTAAATATCTTGAGCACAAACTGTTTTGACATTTTTGAAGTCGAAGACTGTGGAAATATTATACTTTTCTAGAATTTAAAAAACCCGTCATAAGGTGTTGTTAAGATTGCTTTGGATTCTGCGAAGAAAAATAATGATAGTGTTCTAACTATTAATGGTCCTAAAATGAATAATTTTTGAGATATTTAGGATTTTCTGATTTCGTATGTAGAGTCAAATTCATGAAATCTGTTTCCTATCAACAATGATCTATGTTCAAAGAAGATGAATTATTCTAATAATTCACTAGGGACAGATCTATTTTCTGAATTTATTTATTATTATTGATATGAAACAGATTTTATGAATTTGACTCTACGTACGACAAAAAATCCTAAATACTCTACCGTTATACCTGTTCGACGGAAGTGTTACTTTTCTTTTTCAGTGTTTCTACCTATATACCATTTTATCACCAAAAAAATGGGAAAAAGTAGAAGTTAGTTTACATGTTTCAACGTTTTCAGTTTGATAAATTGTTTCAAGATGAAGTTGAACTGTGGAAATACTCTCAACCTTATTTGATTTGGCACAAATTTGTTGTTTTGTTTTTAAGCAGTGTTGGATTTATCAGCAGGCTGAGTAGGCTGGAGCCTAGGGCGGCAAATTTGGTTCATACATGTTTTATTTCGACTGAATATTGAAAAAAATTTTTATGCATTCACAAAATACGAATTTCAGAAATTAGAGATAAATCTTCGTTCTCACTTCGATCGACAGTGCACAAGGAATGCCCCCCATTTTGTTTTTCTGGGTGAATATAGGGAAACATTTCAAGAAGGTATTCATTGGGCTCTTTTTGCTCCTTCAGAACCTCTTATTCTTACCTTTTTCAAATATTTGTCTATCAAAATCGGTTCAGCAACAAAGGGTTTTTAAAACTAAAACTGTCACAACAACCGTTGCCCATTAAACATCCTGATGAAAAAACATATCTTCATATTTTTTATAAAGAGGGGAAAGCTATCTTTCGTCTGAAAGAATTTCAATTAAACCAATTTCTGGATCATTAAAAAGTTTGTCGTCATTCCTGCGAGAACAGAATCTAGAAAATATTCATCTAAACTTGGAAATAGTACTCTACGTATGGCTCTTCGTACACCAGCGAATAATTGTACAGGTGAGAAAAGCTTCCTTTGCTTGAAGAGAGTGAAGAATTACCCACGAACGACTTTAAGTCAAGAAAAACTAAGAGCTTTAGCTCTGAGGTGCAGAGAGTCAGCTAATGAACAAAATTTCGAACGACAATATTAAATGATTTTGCGTATACGAAGTCTCGCAAAAAAGTATTGTAATGTTTTAATGATGTAACTAATATAATACTGATGAACAATCAAAAAAAGATATATTTATTGTATTGTTCTCGAAATGCGAGTGTAATAAAACAATATTTATCAACGTTCGCCAAATGTATATGCGTCATGTAAGATTATCCTACTTCAAAAGTAGTACCTATATGATTGAGATATTTTTTCTTAAAATGATGTTTTTTGATAATTCTTTGCTGTTAAAATAAAAAGTTGATGTTACAAGGATGATGGAAGACAAATCATGAAGTTAGAATTTTATTGATAAAAAATTTATATGATTGGGGGCTAAGGGCTAAAATATCAAAATTTACAGGCGGTAAAAATTGAAGAGCCTACGGGTGGCAAATCGGTAAATCCGCCACTGTTTTTAAGATATATATGCGTGATGCGGCAAGAATTCGTCTTCTTCTGTAAGAAATTCTGAAAATATTTTTCTTTTAAAATGTATGTATGTATTCTGGGCTTAACAATATGATTGCAATGTACAGTACATATCATTAAGAAACAGCCTTATGCCGTATACCCAGTTCTCTTCACCAAGCCTCTCAAGTCTTTGCATTTCTCTGAACTGCCCCTCTATTTTATTTTCAATCTTCAATCCTCCAACTCTTCAGCAATTATGATCCCCTGGTGCTTGATATTCCCTGTACATTTCAAGTTGTTATTCTCATACTTAGTCCATTCACTAGTTCATCGTTGTATACAACCACTATTATTCCAAGGCTTGTTGAATGAGAAATTCAGCAACTTGGTCATTTTATTTGGTGTTGGGTTGCTGGCCCAACGCCCAAACCTCCATTCTTGGAGGAGCTAGAAATTTTGATGTTTAATTTCTTTTAAAATTCCAAGAACTAAACAGGGTTCTTGAT
Source organism: Hippodamia convergens (assembly GCA_038502775.1). Lineage (NCBI taxonomy): Eukaryota > Metazoa > Arthropoda > Insecta > Coleoptera > Coccinellidae > Hippodamia > Hippodamia convergens. The sequence goes on along the minus strand of CM076608.1, from coordinate 37,972,002 downwards.
CGCATCATTAGATGGTGTATTGATTTGTCGTTTCATTAATACGACACAAATTTATCGAAATTATCATCAATTAATATTGGCACCCGGTTCATAACCTCAGTCAGAAATAGAATCAATGATATTTTCGTTTTGAATACTCTTGTTTAATTTATCAGCAAGTGGAAATTCCAGTTTGACCACATCGTTATGTTTATCTGCGGTGTGCTGGATGATACACTCGAGTAAGTTTCTTCCAGTCTTCTGTGCGGTTTAATTATGTTCGAACAATGTCATTTGTCTCATTATTTTCATTCAGTCGTAGCCGTATTTGTGTTTGTAATTGTTAGTTGTCATTCCTTCGATGTTCCGGAAGCTAAATTTGAAATTTTGAGACCAAGAGGATTCAGGGTTTCTATTCCAGGTGAGAACTGAAAACATAGAATAGGCAACTCAAAATATGTATGTATGTATTCTGGGCTTAACAATATGATTGCAATGTACAGTACATATCATTAAGAAACAACCTTATGCCGTATACCCAGTTCTCTTCACCAAGCCTCTCAAGTCTTTGCATTTCTCTGAACTGCCCCTCTATTTTATTTTCAATCTTCAATTCTTCAGCTCTTCAGCAATAATGATTCCCTGGTGCTTGATATTCCCTGTACATTTAAAGAAATATACAAGTTTTCTATGCGGAAATATGAATTTCAGCCATTTCATTTCATTCTATTCGTATGTAAATATCAATGAGACATGTATATACTGTGGAAACCACCCACGAAAAAAATTCTAGTGTTTCTTCGTTAGAAAATAACACTGGGACACGTGAACTTTTAAATCAAATGATGGAAGATGCTCTATATTTTCAATTAATTAATTTTTGAACTTCTTAACAACCTGATTTCAACCATCTATGTATGCTCATGTATGGTCCATTGCGGACAATACCGGGTCAAATCATGAAACTAATAGTTTATCGCGCGTTAACAATGGTATTTTTTGTAATGAGTGAACCAACAACTGAATAAAGACTTATGAAACTTCTTAACTAACTTTCAACAAAGTTATATGAGACGAATTTGTTGAATCAATCTTCGATAATTTTATGGATCTTCGTATTGCTGTGCTGACGAGCATTGCAGACCTGAAAGGAATTACAGAAATGCAGAATATTTAAACTTGAACCTTGATCAAAGTGGGAAACGTTCTTTATTTTTATTCATTAAAATCAATAACATCATGTTATTCAATATTATCCATAATTAATTGAATTGTTTGTATATTTTAACGACAGATTCATGAGATAAAAAAAACTCTTTTTGTAGTTACCATTTTATTCGGCTTGGTTGGAAAGATACAGACAGTTGAAAATGCATAAAAAAAGTAATTTTCGAATATATCCCGTATATACATCAAGTGATAAGACTTTTCGGAATACATTCGTAGGTTTTCATTGATTTGAACACAAAATTCCAATTATAGGTATATATTTTATTTTTTTTTCACTTTGACCATTATTACATTCCGTAATTACACCAAAAATTCAAGGAACCCAAAACTCTTAGAAGCAAGTAAAAGTGCTATTCAATGAATGAACATTTACGAGAAGAAAAGTATGGACATTGAAAGGGTGTTCCGGGCTTATTGGCCATGGTCCATTAGAAATAATTTCAATTTACGTTTCGTCTACATCTGCGGTAGGCATCTTGAGAGGATTCTTGGTCTAAGATTGTATCTCGAACGCTGAATTTCTGACACTGACGTGTGCGAACCGGAAGTGTTATCTACAGACCGGTTAATGGCAGGAAAAGGTGGTAAGTTTACGCCTGCGATGTTGATGGGCCCATCGCTCCCGCTCCGTATCGGCTTGATCTTTTTTCGAAGATCGGCAACCAGGCGCTATGTAAAAAAGAGGTTTCTTCTTTTTTGTTCATGTTGTTTTTGTGTTTATAAATTTCAATGGCTTCCATGTTCAGCCTAGGATAGCAACGTTAGATTTTTTAAATAACCCCTGGCCTTTGAGAAAACTATACTTCGCTAGAGCATGTTCCGCTAGTGCAGATGTTTCTGTCTGATTCAGTCGTGCTACTTATTAATTCTCATGTTATACTTTGTTTTGTTGTACCAATATAGACTTTACCGCAGTCACGAGGTATCCTGTAAATACCGTCTTGTGAAAGTGGGTCGACTTTGTTTTTGGTAGTTCTGATAATTTGCAAAAGTTTTTGTGTCGGCTATCTGATACTGAAATTTCGCTTCAAAATATCTAACGATGACGAAATGACAGGTAAAAAACAATAACATTCGTTATTGTTCGGATTTAGCAAATCATCCAGTGACTCAGTCTGGATAGCATACATCTTGAATTTAAGGTGACTCCATAGAAAAAAGTCCAGAGGGGCCACATCAGGTGATCTGGGTGGCCACTCAATATGTCTCCTTCCAATCCATGTTGCCTACCCAAGAATCAGATCTGACTGAGTATACGATATAACGTGTTAAATTTTCCCTGATAATACACGCAACTTCAAATTGGCGGTATTACCCTTTGTGGGTATTAAAAACGTACGCTACTGAGAGCATTCACTTCGAAAGGCCACGGAACAACTTGATTGAGTTCGATTTTCCATTTATCCAAACTAGACCCTAATAGAACTATTTCATTTGTATTTAAAGGACTTTCATTCTTTTCCCTTTACGAATATTTATTAAAAGTGCTTTCAGTGAATTTCTTAATCTGATTGCAAAAAACACGTTTACTCTATATTATCTGCAGTGTCATTACTATGACTAGTGCAATTCGGGAAGTTCGTTCATCCTGTACCCCCTATCATTGTAAACAGATTTCTTTATACTGCCTCTATCCATATAACGTTCTACGCCTTGTGATGCCCTATCTCCAATTGTCTCGATCCTCCCAAAATCCCCTGGCCTGAGATCTCTGCTCGTCGACATTTTGCCTGGTTTACTCCTTTTATCCAAGTCATTTTCGGTCTTCCTCGTTTACGACGTTCCAGTGGGTTCCAATTCATTTTCAGTTTTGGTATTCACTCATTCTCTGCACATCTATGCATTTATTTCTATATTATATTCTTATCGTTCTCTAACTTATTGCTTCACCCTCGTATGTATGAGTTTGTGGGATTTATTATGACTTATGACAGATCTCTGTAACCTGTAACCTAACCTCAAAATGGAAAGTTACACATTAGCTCTATTCGGGTTCGCACAATTACAGTTCTAGGACTGTCCGGAGTTTGCGCAGTACGTGTTTCGCGTTCGGGTTTTTTGTAGACTGTTTCAGGACTTGCTTGTTTAGCGTTCGGGTTTTTACGAACTTTCTTGGGATAGTCCATTGACCTATTATACAATTTTATACAATTATACAATGTATAATAGGTCGGTAAACAATCGATATAGTCATGTAACATGGCGGCGGCCGTTCTAGTTGATGCAACGTTGCCAGATCGGTCGATTATTCATGTATTTGAAGAATCGATTGTTGACAGAATAATCAGTTGATGTTGAAACCTGGATTTCTTCGAAGGAGCCAGGATCTCTATATAGAACGGAAAAGCAAATGTCTTGATCACGTAACCAATCCGATATTGACTCCAAACCCAGTGGACTTCAAATATCCATTTTATGAAGAAACCTGGATTTAAAATTGTATCAGTTTTTTTGTATCATGAAATTCAAATTATTTCTTTCCTAATACTTAACAATTCGAGTGGAATAGCTTGCTTTAACTCTTTGTCGAACAGAAATGTGATGATTATGTATTCTTTTTCTCCAAAAGAGTTTTTTTCTTAGTTCTTTTTTCCCTTAGCACTTTGTTTTGAATATCTCTAAAACAAAAAAATAATATATATATATATATATATATATAATTATATATAAAATAGAATTTTTTTATTCCTCCCCATTTAGTGAAAAGATAAACCTATCCTGAAAATATTAATTGAAAAGATAAAACTTTAATAATTTATCTGTCAATTCTGTGAACAATGATATTTTCAAAAGTTAGTTATATTTAGAAAATTACGTACTCTGATAAAATTGCAAAATATTTTGAGTAATAATTAATGTTTTCATACATTTTCCTCTACATATTCCTTCTACCAAAAATTGCGTAGATAATTTGTATACCCAAAGGATTCTTGAAAGACAACATTTGTTCAAACCATTTCCTTTATAGACATAGGTATTTCATTTCAAATGAAATTTGTGAATCCACTTCCAAGTATCGAGATGTTTTCTAGTAGCGCTAGCTGTCTCCGAGTCTATTTTATTCCAAAGATTTACGTTATGCACAATCTGGCAACAAAAAGGCACGTATGACACTCTGAATTCAGTTGTCAAAACACCGCCGCCATTTTACCTGAGTAAATCGATGGTTTACCAATAGGTCAATGGGATAGTCCGAGAACAGTCAAAAAGCTATTGGCGAATCCAAAAATCTAAACTCCCTCTAGCGGCGAAATATCGCCCTAAGAAAACAAGTATACTTTGGAGTAATCCCGTTCAAAATACATGGTTTTTAATATAAATTAGTGATATTTTCGTTTAATATACGAAGATTGGTTTAATTATTAGGTTTTCTGAATAGTAGAATTGATGCTGAGAAACTATCGAAAGGTATTTATACGAGAATTATAAGTTAACATAAGATTATTCTCAAATTCTTGTGTTGAATTTTAGGTTAGGAGTTATATTGAAGCTGAGCAGAAATAAAAAGATTCATTTGAATAATATTGGCTAGTGGAATAATATTTTCATCATGAGTGAATGAATTATAATGCCCTTGATATATTGAAAAAAGAGAAGCTTGGGTGAGAAGATTGAAGATGGGAAAAATGATTGTTTTCTCTCATCATTTTAGGATTGATAATCTTGTCATAGGTCTGTAGTAAAAAATTTTGTGAATAATTCATAATATTTATTTATATATCTTTTCAGCTTCAAAATTTCAGCAAATGAAAGCTCCTGAACCTAAAGCTACTGCTGTGACTTCTCGAAACTTGCGACGTAGTTAATATCCAGAAGAAATGAATAGGGCTTGTATGGCCCAACATAAATTGAGGAAAGAATCCAGGAATGATACTCTTAGGAATAAACATATAATTTCTCAATCAACAACTCAGTGTACTCATTTCCATGATTTTGAAAGTGGTGTGTAAATCAAAGAAAAAAATGCTGCAATATTGTCTGCTTTGAGTAAAGAGGAACAATATGTTGTGCATGTGCTATTCAAAATGCAATCTGTGAGATTTGAAAATGCAGAGGATGTATCTGAAGACAATGGAACAAGTGAACACTAGTGATTTGTTGTGAAATTTTGTGAACGCCATTAGAAATAAGAAACAATTGAACTCCTTGACTGAATTTGCAAACACTGGGTTTGAAAGATTATGGGCGGGTTTCACAAAGCTTTAATTGTACGATTTAAAAACCTTATGTAAATTCAAACCAATTGAATCACTTGTTTTGAAATTTCAACGAATTGCGTTGGCTCCAATTAATTTAACGGTGGTGCAATCAAAGTTTTGTGTAACCGACCCTATGAGTTTTCAAACAATTATAAATTTTCAAAGGTTTGTTCTATATTTATGTCAGTATTTTGTTTTAGTCATTTCACTTTGACTTGGCAATCACATACATCTCTTCTACTTTTTGGTGTTATCTCTGGCAAATTTTCCATTGTAAACAAATATTTTATCTATAATTGATTGTTATCTTAATATTGTGTGATGAAAGATATATACAATTTACCATTTTAAAATTACAAACAAAACACAAATAAAGACTGGAAAAAATTTCAGAATCATTTATTCATTTTGCAACATATGATTAAATGAAATGTTCTCAACCAAATTTTGTTCGTAATCTTCATGAAAGGGAGCACCCACTTCCAAAAATGATTTGGGAAAACTTTAATAAACAATGAAGTCGTATGTTTCCAAATTCAACGGATTCATCTGAACCTCTGTGCAGCACGAATGATTCTGCTTCAATTGGATATCACTTCGAGGTAGTACCATTCATTTACGAATTCTGCAGAATCTCATGGATCTAGGAAATACTTTCAAATATATTATTCTACGTCATTTGAGTAATCCCAGCAAGTGTCAAACATATTCATTTTACCAATATAATTGTTCTTACAAGTAATTTAAATATCTTTGCATACAATTTTTTCATCATTCATGGTGAAAACGAGTTGTTCTTCTGAATTCGCCACACTTAATGTACAATCAGAAATGCATTAACACACATCTTAAAAAGCCTTTAAATCACTCTTAAAATGAAAATCTATTCATTTATTTCACAGAATGATATAAATATCCCGTTGTCTTTCAAAAATTTACAAAAAAACCCCTAGCGCCACTCAGGCTGGTGGCTAAATTTCGAACCTAGAAAACAAGTATTTACAGCGCCCTCAACGGTAGTTGGATTCGCCAATCCCCGCTCTTGGGCAGTTACAGTTTTAGGATTATTCTGGGTGCATGCTTTTTAGAGCTTCACGTGATGGTTGTTGGCCGGAATCTTTATGCCATCGATTATCTTCAATGAAGATCTCGTTGACAAGATATATTTCTCATGCAGAAAACTGAAATGGTGAAATGCATTTATTTTCCCTCTTTCATACTCGGATCGTTTGATACATTCAGGTTTTTCAAAACTTGAACCAGTCCTAGAACGGTGCTAGGTATCGAAACGAGTGCGCATCTGTTCGGTGCAGTTTTAGAACGATCCTAGGACTATTCATATAATAACCGATTTCAAGCGAATAACCTGGTCCTCATTGGTAATTACCAACTAGGACCAACTGCATTCAAGCGACTTCGGTCATTGACGGTTATAATCATTTTACAAGGAATAACGCTGAAGGCTATAACCGTAGATAACCGCAGGCAGGACCGTAGATAACCGCGGTCATTACTGGTTATTCGCTTGAAATCGGTTTAGATATTAGAATAAATTTAAATAAACAGTTCTTTCGCATTCAGAAGTTTCCAGTAATTTTGCATATCCGTTTGAGAATAATAACATATTTTATTAATATCTAAACCACAACAACCATATTTCAACTCATTCAAGTTTGAGGAAAACAGTTCTGAAAATAAAAAAATGAAAATTTAACCCAGGACCTAGGAATCCTATTTTGAAATCTCATAACTCAAAAACTCAGAACCCCACAACATTCACATTCAAGTTTTGTGAGTCGAAGAAAATTTATATTTCAGAAATAGCTATAGAAAAAAATATCTATGAAAAACTAGAATTTTTTTGGCACTTTCCACATGAAAAAGGCCTATTTTTGGCTTTTTCTGAACGCAAAACTAGCATGTTTCGCTTTCCCTGAGATGGCAACACTGGTTCAGCGTTGCCAACCGTACTATAATTATAGTATTTGTACGATATTTGCTACATCAGGTACTATAAAATTTGGAAGTGGATATAGTACGCTTTTTGTACTATAATTTGAGAATATTTATCTGGCATAATTTCAGTAGTGCAAATTCGAATATTTCAGTAATGCAAATTCGAAAATTTCAGTAATAGCTTTGATTCTAAGTATATAGTTTCATAAACAATGTTAATAGAAAACTTAATATAGTTGTCTGGGCATTGTTCAGTACTGCTTTCGAAATATATAGGAATCGAACTGAAAAAAGCATGTGGATGAAAATTATAGAATCTACTATTATTTATCTTCACTTCGCGAGTAGAATCGGGGAATCACAGGACAGAAACGTATTCAATTTTAATATTCTGTTTTTTGTGTACTTTTCAGGATCTTGCATTTGGTTTGAACCAACAAAACAAATGTGCCTGTAATAATATGTTCAATCACGTCAAGAAAAAGTAAAACTGAAATTATTTGTATTCTCCTAGGAGATTCTGCTGCTGAGCTAGAACTCGATTTGAAATAATTCCTAATTAATGAATTGTTAGCCCTGAAAGTACTTTTTTTATGAATTTTTCCTCTCTAAAATTTTTTTTTTTCATTGAGATATTCAAATGGTAAGAATAAAATCAATTTCCTTGTTTTGAAATTATGGTACTATAATTCTGTCAAATGTACTATATTTGGCCTGGCTGTTGTACTATGATACTCCATCAAGGGTTGGCAACACTGCACTGGTTCCAAAATGGTTGTCACGGTGGGATGATTACATTTCCCCACCTCCTGATTTTGAATTCAAATAATTACTTTTACACCGCAACTTCACCTAAATATAAGTTATTATTCGTTTAAAAGTGCATTCGTTACGTTAAAATTGTAAAAATGAATTAATTGTGATTATGTATTGAACACGTGATCCTGTGATTGGTTATATCCAAGACTCCTGTTGCCCACAGGGCACGACAAGAACATTATAAAGAAGAGCATAATTTTTTACAAAACACTTGATTTTGGGCACATGGCATAATTGCTGAGCCTAACTCCCTTTCTGCATCCTGACAGGGGGCTTCTGTTACGCAGATTGGGAATGAGATGATACTACTGCTACTACATTTTATGATTTTATTTCTAATTTCTAAGACTTGAATATATTTTACCTATTGGGTGTTCTACAATCACAAATATTTGTATGTACCATGGCTGAGAATTCTAGAAAATTTCGACCACCCATTCATTTCTGTATTATCAGGTCGAAAATTTCACTGGTAGGTATAATCCACTATTGAAGTTGTAAGCTCTAACAGCTAACGTCTCATTAATTTTTACTTATGAAATTTTTCTTATGTTTCCCAGATGTGGAAGGAATCAAATTATTCGCATTCCATGCCAAACTCAACGAAGAGATGAATGGAAGGGAGGGGGGAACATTCTCGAGAGATATAACTAAAGCCAAAAATGGAAGATGGACCTTCAAGGATCCTTATACTGTATTGAATGTTGGAGACAAGCTGTATTATTGGACTTACGTTGATTACTTCGATGGAAGAAATAAACTAGGTTATACTAATGATGATAAAGAGTTTACAGTAACAGAAAATGGTAAGTAGAGGTTGAAGCTTATCAATCATTTGAGTATTTTCCCTGACTGAAAGTAACTTTCAATTCAATTTTGTACTGTTAGCATTTTTGTTATTTCAATGAACAACATACGTACGAAGAGCTTTATTTATTGGTCCAACTCTATAAGCTATCTCTTTATTATTTTACCTAAGTTACTGTTTTCTTTGACACAAGTAAAAATATTTCAATAGTGACAAAGAGGGAAGTATTTCCTAATGATACCTCCAATCAAATGTTTCTGCAAAATTTAATTTCACAAGCAACAAACAGTTTCATCATGACATGATACCATTAATTCGAACAATACTCTACTCAAATGTTTTTCCTAGATATTATCGAAAGCCCAGGAGTCAGTTCAACCCAGAGACCTACAACTTCCACTTCTAGACCAACACAATCTACAACTAGACAACCTCCAACAACTGACACTATCAAAAATTGCGATGAATCCATTACGAAAATCAACAATGGATTAAGAACCTGCAAAGGACAACTTTTATTTTTCGACGATTTCAATAGTTTGGACAACTCAAAATGGGCGCCAGAGGTCAAATTTGCTGGTGAACCAGTAAGGTTTATATTTACACAAACTGTATTCCAAATCAGAGATATTTGGGACTTTTATGAAATGGCTTAATGAGTTGTGTTTTGAAGAGTAATCAGGTTCTTTCAGGAAAAGGTGATCCGGTCTCTAGGATAGATAGAAAACAGAGAAATAATTGGGGTTTATTCAGTAAAAACGCTAACTGTATTCAATATAGAGGACGTTGACGAAAATAATTATACCCATTTTTTACGATGTTACCGAAACTATTGGCAACATTGTGATAAAATTTTATGGAGAATATGTTCTGGAAGCTGATACATCCAATGAATTTGTTTTTATATCTGACTCTTGTAGAGGTTGCTAGTTGCAAGGTTTGTTCCAAGGAGTATTGAACATAACTAATATTAGATTTATTAACCAGAATTCCAAGTTAACTTGAACATCATTTAATTTTACACTAAAAAGGTACTTGATAAAACTGGATACTATGTACCGTTTTCTAAATAATTTGATTTGAAAATTATGAAGTAATAACCGATGCTGTCATGAAGTAATGAAAAATGTATTAATTAAACAAAAAATCACAGGAATAAAATTAAAAAAAGGCCGATCGAGTTTTATCTAGTATCTTTTCGGTGTCAAATTGAATGATGTTTAAGTTTATTTGAAATTTCGCTTAATAGATCTAATATTAAAAAAATTATGTTCAATACTACTTGCTACGATCAGAGTAACTAGCGCCCTCTACGAGTCAGACATAAAAACAAATTCATTGGATGTACCAGCTTCCAAAACATTTTCGTATAAAATTTCATTACAATGTTGTCAGTAGTTTCGGCAAAATCTTAATAGTATATTCTACAACAAGTTGCAGAATGAGCCCCTGTTCCAACACAAATGCAATATCCGAAAACGAGCGAGTTTTCGAAAGCATGAGTGTTGGAATTGCTGTCTACAACAAGTAGATAGATAGATAGATAACTGTACTTTATTGACATTATCAAATGGCCATCGACCTAAGTCCTTCAGCCTACATAGCATTTAAATTATTTTAGGAAAAAAAAAAAAAAAATGATAACAATATTAGAATTCAACAGTTTTTAAGTTTATGTAGTAAAGTGCAAGTTGGGAATTTTCTGCTCGGGTGTACTATTGGATCGTTGTGCATCAGCTCACTTATGTCTTCTAATTTTTCTAGCCTCTCCATAAAGTTCTTATTTAATTTTTTGATACGTTCTCCGATGGGTTCTATCCTTGTTGTCTGGTATAGCAAAGGATTGGGAGGGTTATATAGTGGGTTATTTGGGTGCCTTAATTTTGTTATTGTTCTGAGGGATGTTGTTTCAGCTACCTCCAAGATCTTCATTACTGAGTCTCTGCAATTTGCGTACAATGGATGTCCATATTCAAGTATTGGTCTGCATATAGATTTGTAAATGATTGCTGCTGTTTTCATGTTGATTCCTTGGTCCTTATATGTCAGACATCTAAAGTGTTTGGCTCTACTAACAATTTTTCTCTTTACATTTTGAGCGTGGAGTTTCAGGCTAGCTTTGTTGTCTATTTGAATACCGAGATAATTTATTGATGGTGATGGTTTGACCCTTATGTTGTTTATCAGTATAGTTGGGGATTGAACCGTGATGTTGTGGTTGAATATAATTAGTTGGGATTTTCCTGGATTAGCTTTTAGTCTCCATTTAGCGAACCATGAAGTTATGTTGTTTATGTATTCTTGGAGTTTATCAATACATTTCTTTAGTGTTTTTTCGTTTGAAATTACCGTTGTATCATCCGCATACTGTAGGACATATTGGTTTGCATTGTTGCTAGTGGGAATGTCGCTGCAATAAATATTGTAAAGAAACGGAGATAATGGTGATCCTTGGGGTGTACCTTGCTCAGGGGTGAAGTAGTTGGATGACGAATTGTTGATATTTATTTTCAATTTTCTGTTCTCCAAATATTCCCTCACTATTTTGATAAGGTATTGAGGTAAGCCTTTTTTGAAAATTTTGTATAGTAGCCCCTTTATCCACATGCTGTCAAATGCTTTGTTGATATCCATACACACTGCTGCTGTTTTTTTGTTGTTTAGTTGGGCATTTTGTAGATTAGAGATGAAAATTGTCAAGGGGTGAGCTGTGGCTTTCTTTCTGCGGAAACCGAATTGAAAATTGGGAATATAGTCCTGTAAATGTTCTTCTAACTGTAATTTAATGATTTTTTCCAAGAGTTTTCCCAGTACTGGTAAAAGCGTTATCGGTCTGTAATTTTCAACTCTTTTTGGGTCTTTGTTATGTTTTGCAATAAGAATGACGTTACCAGTTTTCCATATTTCTGGGAAGGTTTTGTTGTTTATACACCATTCTAATATCCTCATTATGTGTTCATGAACGATTGGATGTAATTGTTTGACTATGTTCCAGGGTACGTTGTCTGCCCCAGGGGCACTGTTCTTGGTGTTGTGTAGAATTTCATAATATGTGGCTTCCTCTATTTCCATCCCCACTGAGTTTTCATTATCATTCTCGGAGTTGCTAAAGTATTCATTATACCAAGTTTCTATTAGGGCTTCTGTTTCCGAGTCAAAGTTCCTGTCCTTGTCGTATTGGTATGCCTGTTGAAAGTGTTGTGCAAATATATCTGTCTTTTCTTGATCCGTGATATATTCTATATTATTGGCTTTAATTGTGGGTATTTTGTAGGTATGTTTGTACCTAGAGAGTTTGTTAATTTGCCTGTAGAAGTTTTTACCTTTGGCCAAACCAATTGATCTGCAAGCCTCAGTCCATCTATGCTGTCTATACTGTTGAATCATTTTGTGAATGTTAGTGTTGTATTCGTTTAATTTAGTTTTGAAATTTGGATTTGGGCAGCATCTATATTCTCTGTACATTTTGCGTTTGTTCTTGATCATTTTTACAATGAAAGGCGGTAGGTCGTGTAAAAATGGATGGTGATTTGCTATAGGTGTGTGTTTGATTATACATTCAGAAAGTTTGTTATTAAATAATGTAATGTAATCTTCGCCTATATTTGTTTGCTGATGAGAATTTACGAAGTTGCTCATGTCCTCATTGACTTTATTGATTTTGCATTTATCAAATATGAAAGTTTTTCTCTGGACTATTTCTTCCATATCTGTGTCTGAATTCAATGTGATTAGCATTGCAAGATGATCTGAGCCGAGGTCTGGCAGCAGTACTAAATCTTTTATGTTATTTTCTAGATTTGAAGAATATATCAGAAGGTCTGGCGTGCTGTCAGGATTATTGTTCATTAAGAATGTTGGAGGCGTGTTATATTTTTTGAATGTACCATTCTGAAGAAATTTTTTCATTTGTTTGTTTTTTGTTGGATTTAGATTGAAGTCTCCTATGATTAGTGAATACTTATATAGTGCTGCTTTTGTAAATATTGTTTCTTCAATTTTAGAATGAGGGTGTATATATACTAAGAATATATGTAGTCTGTCATTTTTAAAGGAAATTGTGAAATGCAGAGTTTCGTTCAAGTTGTTATTTAGAGTAGGAGAATTGTTCTTACCCATTTTTAAGATGGGATTGCACTGCACTATACTCCCTCCCCTGGTATTATTAACTCTGTTACCCACTCGATGCAAAACATCCCAGTCCCTGTAAGTAATGTTACATTCTTCTTTTATTTTTGCTTCTACAAACATTGCACAGTGTATCTCGTTCTCCTCTATAAAATTATTGATCAGGTATTTCTTTGGTGTATAACTATTAATATTGTTGTAAAGTATTTTGATATCAGAGTTGAATTTGCCTGTTTGTATTGTTGTCTATAGGTTCAGTTGGTGACGGTTCGTTTGGGTCCTCCACATCAAACATGAGAATGTATACTCGATTGCCTGAAAAGACAGCTGTGGTATCTACTTTGTATTGTGACAAGAATCTTTTCTTCAGTTTAGACAGTAGTTCGTCCCTGTTGGTATGTTTGGGCTTGTTCAACTTTCTGATATAAGTATTTATGATGTCATCATACAACAAGTATTAGATGATATTTTCTCTATTTCAGTCAAGTTTTGTGAAATACTCCCGAAATTCAAATGAAAATTCAGATTTGTGACTTTTGTATTGTATCTTGGCAGTTGGTGTGACTCATGAAATTTGACAGATTATGGTATTTGAATTGATTTAAGGCGATTTCGATTGACTTTGGTTCTTGGTTGGTTCATAGATTGGTCCGTCAGTTTTGGACCAACCGCATTCGAATGACATATTGGTGACGTCTCGAATCAGCTGTTTCGCCGAATTTTGAACCGTATTCGAAAGCGCGGTTCGTTTGACGTTGTCATTTATGAACCGAGCGGTCAACCGTTAACCAACCAAAACAGCCATTCGAAATCGACTTTGGTTTGAAAATTGAGAGGATCGGAGGTCAGTACTGACAACCACAAAACGAAAAATGTAACGGAAAACAATTCTATGAGTTTCATTACAACAGTACTTTTAGTACTCTAATGAACTCATTATGATACTGAAATAGAGAAAAAATATGTATAATTTTTTTCTTCAATGACGTCTATCTTGAATATAAATGCCGTTACGAGAATTTCTTACTCAATTATCTTTCTATTTTCTATCTACCCTAGAGAGGGAATCATCTTTTTTTGAAACTCCCTGTATGATATCTAATATCAATTATACAATTCCAGTTTCTCACTTACGGTTAATTGTTTCATCTCATCACTGGACTTTGACTGTCTGTGTTTTCTATAAAAGCACATAATATCTATCCTTACACAGAAGAGAAAGCTCGAACAAATTTATGGGGATTAAAATTACGCGCGCATTCTCCAGATATGGTGGTATATCTGTCAACTTCACCTTCATTCCTTGTTTGTATTGCAGTGATGCCGAACGAATTTGTGTTATATCTACCAATTTGAAGATAGATCTCCCGAAATACTGAATGCTGAGAAGTATCTACCGATTCTTCAATCTCAGGTCGAAATATTGAATCTTTCAACTGAAAATCAGATATTTCTTATAATTAATTAGATGCAAAGACACGTGTCGAAATTAACAGTATAGTTAAAATTGAATCTTTTAAAGCACACTGTCAAGTTTTCAATTTTCATCAATTCTATCTTCTACCCATCCAAAATACCAACTTGAAAAGTTCCAGTGAACCCATAAGTGGTAATATTATAACAAAATATATCTTGGTATTTCTCCAAACCTTCATTCCATCAAGAAATTTATATGGATACTAGCTCAAAACCAAAACGGTACTGGTAGGTCTGCAACATTCATAACCTCTTATTGAAGGCACTTGACGACGTGACAAAGCTATCTCGCAGATTCAATAATTTCTTGCTGAAATTCCCTTTTTCAAGTATCCATTAGAAAACTGTACTGGCAAAAGCATTTTTCATCAGTAATAAATGCCGCAGATCACATTCATTTTCATATTAATTCATTCCATGGCAGTAGGTAGCCCTCTTCAAATTGAACATTATTTTGAATTGAACTGAAAATGGTAAAAATGGTTATTGTGGGTTGCCCTCAGCAGTTAGACATATGCGGTCGCGGACTTTTTTATAGAACTTTTTGAGCACTACAAAATTGTCTCTGAGCATGTTTCTCTATCTCTTATAGTTTACCCAGCGTCAGCCGTAAAAGCCTGAAAAAACCGGGTGAGCTACCGATTTTTTCATGAAAACTCGATATTTTTTCTCATTTCTTCGTGATATAAGATTGAACCCTACATGAAAACCTCCCAAAATAAATTCTCTACATTATAGTGAAAGTTTCATCAAAAGCGGTCATCTGGTTCCTGAGTCCATAAAGGACAAACAAACGCACAGACATTCACATTTATAATATTACATAGTATAGAATACGTTTTCAATTTAAATGGAGAATTCTTTTTTGTTTGCTGTGTAGAGCTCAGTGCACACTTTTGTTTGGCTAGTGTTAATGTTGGTGGTATTCAAGGTCATTGAAAATGGACCCCTAAAAATGCATTTGCTTTTGTGTGAGGATAGATATTCTGTGATAATAGGGCGGTTTCAGACCCGTTTGCACCAACATTCCTTAAAGTTAAGGATACCTTAAATTGATTGACAGTTGCACGAATGTCACTCAAATAGAATTTTTTCAGTTTTTCATGTTGTTCTTCATCCTAGTTCAATAAAGGCATTTCATGGGCTGGTAGGCTACAGATGATAGTTGTCATTTCCTTAACCTAGCTTTACTGTCATTTTGACGATTTTACGCTAGTTGAAATTTCAAATTTTTTGCTATAATTTCATAGAAAACAACAAATGTTCACTCAGTTTGACGAATTATTTTAGGTTGTAATTCCATTCTCAAATTTTGAGGTTAGGTTTAAGGATCGAAACGTCACTTGGTGCAAACGGGTCTTAGATCCGTTTGCACCATCGTTCCTTAAATATTTAAGTGACGTTTCGATTCTTAAACCTAACCTCAAATTTGAGGATGGGATTATAACCTAAAATAATTTGTCAAACTGACTGAACATTTGTTGTTTTCTATGAAATTATAGCAAAAAATTTGAAATTTCAACTAGCATCAACTTGTCAAAATGACAGTAAAGCTATAGGTTAAGGAAATGACAACTATCATCTGTATCCGGCCAGCCAATGAAAAGGCTTTATTGAACTAGGGTGAAGTTAAACAACATGAAAAACTGAAATATCACTAGATAGAACTATTAAAGGGTCCCAACATACATATAAAATA
The DNA here is from genome assembly GCA_038502775.1 of Hippodamia convergens. Taxonomy (NCBI): domain Eukaryota; kingdom Metazoa; phylum Arthropoda; class Insecta; order Coleoptera; family Coccinellidae; genus Hippodamia; species Hippodamia convergens. Next base: position 37,955,708 of record CM076608.1, on the reverse strand, counting down.
TTGTTCTATATTCTAAGGTCCCTTACGTAAGAATTCCATTTGAGTGACAGTCGTGCAACTGTCAATATTTAAGGGATCCTTAACTTTAAGGAACGATGGTGCAAACGGATCTAATGGTTTTGGAATAGTTCTAAACTCCTAATTCAGTTAATTTCGATAACCGTGATCCCCAATACAATCTCTAATTCAATGTCATGTAATCTGAATTTTTCCCAGGATTATGAGTTTGTGATATATACAACACAACCAGAGGTATTGAAAATCTCTAATGGGCGTTTACTGATCAAACCCACTTTGTCAAGTACTATATTTGGACACGATTTTGAAACATCACCTGATGCATATAATTTGGGTCCGAGGTAAAAGAAATATGAAACCTTTACTTGTATTGAATTTTTTCTATCATTATCAGACTAAAAGAAAAGAATCCTCAAGACTTTTCTATTCAAGAAATGCAGCAAATTTCACAAAAACATTTAGATTTTAATATCGTAAATACCTAATGCCCACTTGCACCGTTTTCTGGTTAAGCCACCCTCATCTAAGGCGCCTTTAAATTTTGAGTCATGCTTTTCTCCGCCTTAACGGATCAGATCTTGCACCGCATATCTAATAGAAACCACTTTGGTAAGCACCCGCTAAGCAATGCCAAATCTGGCCACACTGTATAAATCAGTGAATTTGTTTGTTTTGACATGAAATGCGACATGACCATATGGTTTTGTGTAGGCACTGAGCACAGCGAAGTAAGAAGAACACGCAAATTCATAGACGAACAAGATAATTTGTGTATGCGTTTTCTTTTTCAGTATTCTGATTCACAGAACGACATATACTTTGGACCGCTGACGAACTGACATATTACAACCAATTTTTTTTTTATTTGAAGCAAATGATTTGATTTGATTTCAACAATTCTTTATTCGTAACTTGCATGACATAATTCTCCACCTGTGGAATATCATCGAAGTAAACCTTTTCATATTCACAAGAGTAAATAGTACCTGCAGAAATAATAATTACAAATCAATCAATTGCTCGAATAACACAAGGAAATCCAGCAATTTGGTAAAATTGGGTTAGGGTGGAACGTAATTCTGCTTCTGTCTGAGGCATTTTTATGAATACTGAAACTCGAACAACTATTCTTGATACTTTAGATTCGGCTGCAGCCAAATAAATGTCCTGCTGATGCGTAGAATTGGAGGCACGTAAGGAGTTGACTCATCGGTGATACGCTCTGATTCCTACAATCATCAAGGCTTAAACTCCCTTCTTTGAGGTTTAACATCATCATACATAAGATATGTACTTACATATCAATTGGCAAATCTGAATCATCCTCAATTAATCTCAGCAGTTGCAGAGTAGTTTTTTTTTGGTCAAACGAAATCGCCGAAAAAATGCCATATCATGGTAGTGATCGGCCCTATTAAATGCTAGACTTCTAGGAAAGCCATAGTCAATGATATTTAATATGTCGAAATCATCCTCATATAGATCATTTAATAAGATTCTATCCATAATAATTATTAAATTCACGCAATCAAAAACAACACGTCAAAACTGAAGTTCCTTTTTGACGTTTGAATATTTGAGACGGGCTAAAGTCGTGTTTAAGCCATGAATATTCGCGGCTCAAAATAGTCATAACTTAAACTGCGGTGCAAGAGAATCGGCGTCTCAAACCTAACTTAAAATTTGAGTTGGACGTAAGTCAGACACATATTTGACGGTACAAGTGGGCATAAATGAGCTTATAAAGTGAGAGATATAAGTCCGGGTTCACATGTACGAGCGCTTATGTGCTTGTATATGTGTCGGGGTGAAGTCCCGGCCCGGCGCGTCTCCAGGTGGCGGATAGGAGGTGGCCTCCATCGATGATTTTATATGAGGAGGAGGCCTGCAGGGAAATAGAATCGGCTCGTTGTGCCTAACACCTCAACTGGCAGCCTTTCAATACCTTGCCGCGGACCAACTTCTCCTGTCCCGGCTGTAGTGTCGTGGCTAAGGGACTGCACCAGGACAACGATGCCAGGTGGTATCTCGAGCTAACCTCGAGACCATCCTGTTATACCAACGCTTCTTGGCTGTCTGTGGTCATGTCTCGCGGGTCAATGAAGTGGGGGGGGTCTTGGCTTGACCGCCTGGACCAAGAGGAAACAACCTCATCAAAAATTCTAAATCCAAAGTGGGGAACCAGGCCGAGGGATGCGTGGCTAGATAGAAGACTAGTCCCTACTGGTTTCGACCTTGGAGCACCGGGGGGAACTTCATTGTATACACCCCTTACCTCTGCAAGCGGGGCTCTGCAGAGATGGACCGTTTACACCCTAGCTTCTCGTGGGATCAATCATGGATAAAAAACACACACATGAAAAAACCACTGGAAAGAGGGTGGAGTATCCCTCCACCTCTTCATCCAGGCGACCCGTAAATGGGAAAGTCATACGAATAAGGAGATTTGATTATCCCGAGTTGGGACAACCGGGTGGCAAAGATGACCCGCTGAGGAGAGGACTCAGTGGTGCAAGGGTGCGGAAGTACGTTCGACTCCTCCGACAGGGCCTCGAACCTGTGGAGGCTAGGAAGCGGGTTGCCAAGCGCCTAGACCCGGAGAAATCTCCGAAGCGGCCTCTTTTAAATAATCCAGAAACAGCTTTAGTAAAAGCCCGGCAAGTCACTGGCATTGCAACAGCTGACAAAGCCGAGAAGATTTCCAAGGTAGGAATCGCGCCTAAGGACTACCCTAAGGCTATCCTGGAGGCCAAGCAACTGACCTCCCTGGAAGAGATTCTGGTGGAGGAGATGTGTCACAGCCGGGAAAAGGGGATCCACTTCAATGGCATACTTTACAGAAATGGAATGATGCTGGTGGATTGTGGATCCGAAAAGTCAGCGGACTGGCTGAAAAAATCAGTTCCTCGACTGAGATCTTGGAGGGGACCCGAGTTGGTAGTGCTAGAGGGAGACAACCTCCCCAAGTCCACCAACATTACGGTTTTCTTCCCAAAAAGCCAAGAAATGAATCCGGAGAAGATCCTCCGACTCGTGCAGGTTCAGAACGACAACCTCAATACTGGGGCGTGGACAGTTCTGAACTCCATGAGGGAAAGTAAAGGTACCATGCTCACAATTGGGATTGATCCCAAATCTGAAGAAGCTCTGAGGGCAGACGGATGCCACCTGAACTTTCGCTTCGGGCGCATCGGGGTCTCGGGGCTGAAGAGTAAATCTCCTGCGGAGGGTTCCGTGGATGTGGAGATGCCCTCCACGTCCCGTGAACACAAGATGCGGGGAGAAGGGGTTGAAGAGTCTAGTCGACCTAGCGGCTCTGTCGGAGCTCCTGCTACCCAGTTGGCTGGGCAGAGCCGTCTGGCGCCCGAAGCTCTGATCTCTTATCCTCTGCCTAATAATTCCTGCTTGAATTCCAATGGGGAAACCTCCTTTTGGGATTTGAGGTGGGAAAGGAGGAAATGAAAGAGGGGGATTCATAGGGACTGGGAAACCAACGTCCCTCACCCCGAAATAAAAAACATTAATCTTTTCGGGGGTAGTGCAAGTGATTGCAAGGTCATTTGCAAGATTGCGACTCAGCATTGCTCTGATCCCGGAACCCTGGATCAACAAAAAAGGCCAAATCGAGTGTTTGGCACTGTGAACTGATCTATGATCAGAGGTAAGTTTCTCCACTTGCTTGTATGGGGACGAGAAGCAATATTGATTATATTTGTGTTTCAGAATATATGTCTCGGGACCGGATACCAATCTTGGTACACCTCAACGTTGGGGGCATTGACCGAGACATTGTCTTAGTAGCCGTATACTTCGCTGATGACGGGCCAATGACACCGTCAGTGGAAGTGAAGCGGATAGTTAGATACTGCAACAGCAGGATTCTGCTATTTGGGGAAGCATGAACAATTACGCCAGAGGTTAGTGCTTGCTTGAATATCTGTTACTTAACAGTCTTGAGACATAGATGCAAACTGCAACATGTTCAGGATGAAATTACAAAAACAAATTACACTAAGACCCGATTTATTCACCTACCGGTAAACTGTATGGTAGTGTTACTGGAAAGAAAGTCCTAGTAGATCGAAGTCGTCTTTAAATTTTGGTTACCGAGCAGGTAAATTTACAGGCCACTCCGACCTGTCAGTAAATGTTTACCAGAGGGATTCTACCTCATAGTTTTGTTTGTAAACTTTGAAGTCGGAGGTTTCGAGCGGCAGTCGGTAGTGGCTCAAGTTGTATGTTAGGTCAGGCAGAGAAGAGATAACACATAACCATGGCGATAAAATACGAACTTTTGGTCCTTGCGGCGTTTTCTAACGGCTTACCTGGTGGCGGACACAAATTGTCATTTATAGTCGCTTTCTCCCTCTCACACAATCATTTTATATAAGCTTATATTTGTCATCCATTATTATTAACCTTTTAAAAACTTTCATTCTCTTGTATCTCTTCAGTAGCTACCGAAAGGATAAATGAGCATGAAAGTAACCAAAACCTCTTACAGTTTATCTGTAAATTAGACGAGCAAATAGTTAACGCATACTTTACAGGGAAGGTGAATATATCGGGCCTAAGTTACATAACTATGCAACTTTCAACTTAACACTAATATTATTCATGTTCGCTTGTCAATATTTTCTCTTATACTGGGTGTCCGACCGGGAATGCCCATTAGAAGGTTATAGAGAAATAATTATTCGATCAATTCAAGATTTTATGCCAAAAAGATCTTCATTTATGTTACATTTTTTAACATCAATGACTTCCGCTTTCACCCGAAATGGTATCAATATTGTTATTTCAAATTGAACACCATGTATTTTCTGACTTTCTCAGATAGCTATATTCATTTTATGTATCAATTCCTATAGCCATCTAGAGCTGTTTTTGAGTTCTTCACTGATTTTTGAAAAAAATTACAAATTGAGGCTTGTGGAACACTGAGAATTCAATGAAAGGGTAACGCACAAACCCAGATCTGTGTTTTGAAATGGGTTTCCGTCACTGTGTAGAGAAAATAATGTTTTGCTATACTGGGAAGTAAAATGAGAGTGTCAAAGTTGAAATTATGTATGTCTGTATGTCTCGAAAATGGTACATTTTAGATATGGGGAACCCTTAATAAACTCCACCTACTTTTACCTCATAAATTGATTTGTGAGTGAAAAAATAAGGTTTCCATTTAAAAAAATCGAGTTTTTGGCTTTTTTTGAATTTCCACTTTGACGCTCATTTTACCTCCCAGTATATCAAAACGTTATTTTCTCTACAGAGTGACGTCGAATATCTTTTCGGTAACCCATTTCAAAAAACAGGTCCGGGATTGTGTGTTGCCCTTTCATTGAATTCTCAGTGTTCTACAAGCCTCAATTTGTAATTTTTGTCAAAAAACAGCGAATAACTCGAAAACAGCTCAAAGATGGCTTCAGCGAATGATAAATAAAATGAATGCGGCATTCGAAGATCTATCTGAGAAAGTCATAGTATACAGGGTTTATTCCATTTGTAATAAGAAAGTTGATAACATTTCTGGTGAAAGCGATATTCAAAATTAAATCATAAATGAAGGCCTTCTTGGCTTATATCTTTACGAAAAATTTGGAAGTGATCGAATTATTATTTCTCCATAACTTCTACTGGGCACTCCCGGTGGGACCATATTTCATACCATATAATCAATTAACCCTATATGGAATACATTATTCTGCTAGAATGATGTGGAAACACTCTTTACATAAAAATCATCCTCCTTTCTGGTCCCATTATCATGCATATATTTAACAAAAATTAAACATTCATAAAAATAGTCAGGATACATTCTATTTCTTGTTTTATGTATTGCGTCATAACTTAAAGAGCATGTGGACTACATCAACTTTTGTCACGATGTCGAGACAAGAGGTCCTCTCAGATCATAGAATTATTGAGTACCTCATCGCCCTCGATTCGAAACCCTAGAAAGACAGAATGATCTCTTTATAGGGGTCATCTGAAATATGTACATCTTAAAACAAATTGGAATAGGGCGGGAACAACACCTTGATTACGATCTGGAAAAACATGTAGTGAAGGTCAGTGAGGCAATGATGGAGGCTTTTCACTCTAGCTAGGACAAAAGATTCAATTTCCAAGGCTTTTGTGAAAGTATCAATTTCACTCCCATCTCAGCCAGACTTCAGGTCATGGCAGAAGGGGGAATCCACCCCATGTTGCTTGAAAAGCCAGATGGTTCTTACACTGAAGGAGAGGACAAACGATTGGTTCTTCTTCTCAAAGCACACTTCCTAAGTAGTGAACTCACAAGCATTACTGAAATAGCAATTAAACACACCAAAAATTCCCATAAGCAGTTGCTAAGAAAATAATTTACAAAGCAACGACTGTCAAGGGCAATAAGTACCTTTCAGCCGTAAAAATCCCCAGGAGTAGATGGGGTGTTTCTGATACTCCTACGGAAGGGAGTAAAGGAGATCCTCCCACATCTGCTGAAGATAACAAGAAGCAGCTTATCAATGGGTCAAATCTCTAGAAAATGGAGAAGGGCAAAAGTAACCTTCATCCCAAAAGTAGGGAGAAAAGACGAGACTGACCTTCGATCCTTTAGACCCATTTGCTTAATATCGTTTTTACACAAAACGATGGAGAAAGTAGTAAACTACTTGAGAATCTGGAGAGTACACCACTTCACAGTTGTCAGCATGATTACAGGGCGGGACATTCAACGGTAACCGCAGAGTATCAGCTGACTGAAGCCATCCAGAGAACTCTGGAACACAAATCGCCATTTGTGCCTTCTTGGAGATACACTGCGCAAAAATTTTTAACGCACATTATGGAAATCTCAAATTTATACTACAACTGAAGGTGTTCTCAATGATAATTATTTTTATCAGAATTATTCATGCATATGTTATCCACTTTCAACGTTTTTCTGCAATACAGATGTTTTTTCCCAGCAGGAATAAAAAGGATGATATTATCATATTTTGAATGATTCTAAAATCAGTTGTTCTCGATCAATTCTAGCGATCAATAGTTATTCTTTCGTTTGATTTTCTACACTCGATCGCTATGCAACGCGAAACACGCAATTTGACCCAAGAGGAATGTGCCCAAGCTGTAGTTTTGCGAGAAGAAGGGTGGACATACACAAGAAATGCATACAAGTGTGTCCAGAATTTTGCAGCGATTCAGGGAGACAGGTATGAATGTCCGAAGACCAGGACAGGGTAGACCACGGGTAACAACTGCCATTCAAGAACGTTACTTGAGAGTTTCTTCGTTGAGACAACGGTTTGCAAACTCTCGCCTTCTTCAAAATCAGCTTGAGCAAACTCATGGGGGTGCAAATTAGCACTCAGACAATAAGAAATCGCCTCAGAGAATATGATTTAAGGCAAGAGGCCCAGCTCTTACCCCAACCCATCGAAGGGCGCGTTTGGACTTTGCGAGAGAGCATATCCATTGGAAAGAGGCCGATTGGGAAAGAGTTCTCTTCATAGATGAGTCTAGATTCTGCCTCTACCATTGTGATCGACGTTCCCTTGTATATAGACGTCCACATTTAAGATATGCTCAGTGCAATTTCCTGAATACTACTGGTTTCGGGGGAGGATCGGTTATGGTATGGGGTGGAATATCTTTGACTGCTCGCACAGATCTAGTGGTCGTTGATAATAGAGCTATGAAAGCTGATAAATATATAAGGAACATCCTTGAAGAGCATGTAGTGCCATTTGCCCCATACATTGGTGAAAATTTCATTTTTATGGATAATAATGCCAGACCCCATCGTGCTCGCATCGTTCAGGAGTAAATTGAAGAGGTTGAATTCTCTCGAATGGAATGGCCAGCAAGAAGTCCAGATCTCAATCCGATTGAGCAGGTTTGGGACAACCTCAATAGAAGGCTGAGAAGTTCAGAAAATCATCCAGCTTCTCTTAATGACTTAGGAATCCAACTCGGAGAAATCTGGAAAGGCTTAGATCAGAACATTTTAAGATCACTCATTTTGAGTATGAACCGTCGTTGCCGAGCTGTAATTAACGCAAGGGGTGGAAATACCAAGTATTAAATCACTTATCAGCATTTCAGTATTTTGAAAATTGTTCATTTCTCTTCTTTCACATAAGCTTCGGCGAAATCCTGAATTTTTCTTCCCGAGAGAACATAAAAAATCAGTTATAAAGTCAATGTAGAGTTAACTTTCATTAAAATTGAGATTTTCAGAATGTGCGTTAATTTTTTTGCTCAGTGTATTTGAGGCTTTTGACAACACAACACACGTGTCTGTCAGAGATGCGCTTGTAAGGCGAAGAGTGAATGGTACTATTTTGAAGTGGATGTATGAGGTGTGAACGACGAGCATTGAAACATGGATGGGCGATAAATCCGTCTGTTTTGAAGCTACTCCGGGAGCACCTCAGTGCTCTTATGGAGCCTTGTAGTACTCAGGCTAATGCAGCTTGGCTTTGAATGTGTATGCTATACTCATGAAATAGTCCTAATAATGTAGAGGCAAATTTGAAGGCACTCTTTGCGACTTATTGCAGAATTGCCTTAGAATTATTGAGCAATTGTGCTTGTCAGTGGGGCTGAACATTACCTCAAACAAGACCACACTAATTCTGTTCACTCAGAAAAGAAACCTTCCAGCCTTGAAGTACTTATCATTAAGGAGGATGGATCACTCCAAAAAATTCCTTCGGAACTACAGGATCCAAAAGGTATCTGGCTCTTAGTAAAAACCAAAATTCTGAACAAACTCGCTCTTGTAACACGAAGATCTATAGGGCTCTAAATGGATGTGCTAGCCAGTAGCAAGTAACAAAATAGGGGTTCCACAACGGTTGCTACTAGGGCCGCTGGAGAATTTATGCACAATGTAAGTTGAATTTGGAATCGAGACATGCTTGTTGATGACACAATAAGTTTGTTGTCTCATGTGCATTTAGCTAATTCAGATAAATATTTCAATTTTGACTTGGATTTATATTTCAAATGGTTGTGCCGAAAGGAGTAAGTTATCAATCAATATCGATAAAAGTGTATGCATGATAACTGATAACTCCTCAAAAACATTGAAAGAAATGTTATATAAAAGATAAATGATATATAGTTGAAAGACATTGATAAATACAATTATTCGAGAATAACAACTTGCAAAGAAATTATCGTGGGAACAACATATTGAAGGTCTAATGACTAAAAGTTCACCAAGGGTAGCCGCAATTAGAAGATGCTCAAAAATATTGGATAATCATACAAAGAAAGTGCAATTTTTGAAAACACAAAAAAATTTCTCAGATATAAAAAAGCTGAAAAATACCTTGGATCAAGTCGAAAATGTTAACAGTATCAAAAATATTTGTCTGAACACTAAGACTACCATTTGGCTGATGGTCATGAAAATCTGGTAAGAACTAGAAAGACTTTGAGAACTCATTTCTACAGAACTACAAAATGACAGAATATTCCACCCCTTAACTGTATTTCTTAGTTTACTACAGGAAATCACAAATACAAAGAACTTGAAAACTATGTGCAATGGATTACACTCATGTCCGCAATAACAAGATAAGAGAAGATGATTTTTTTAAAATTTATTAATGATATTTTAAGACTGTTACCACTATTCAATAATGAATTTCAAGTCACAAATAAATATTTCTTTAATAACTCGTGAAAGAGTTCTGAAATGAAAAGACATGAAAAGTAATATTAAAAACTGATATTTTTGAAGATTGCTGCATTTCTTGAATTTGCTTGTTTTATTCAATATTGTATGAAATAAACTGACTATTTAAAGAGTTCAATATTTTCTACGATCAATTTTATTTTTTCAGTTGTACTGGTAAACTTGGAACATCTGATTGTTCCCAAAAAGCTGAGGCTTTCAACATCAAACCACCAGTTTCTTCAGCCCTCATTACTACTAAGGCTTCCTTCAGTTTCTTGTATGGAAAAATAGAAGTCAAAGCAAAATTACCTAAGGGCGACTGGATATATCCAGGTAAATGATTATCTCTTAAGTATCAAATAGGCTTTTTTCAATATAAAAAAGATTAGATGAATAAAATTATATGAGGCGGATTAATGAGTATTAATTTTCTTTGCAGAATTATATTTAAACCCAAAAACCGAAGCATATGGGGGAAATTACCAGTCTGGTCAAATTCGAATAGCTTTTTTGCCTGGGAATTCGGAATTCTCCAAAGTAGTTTATGGCGGGTGCATTTTAGGGGCATCTGATAATGGTAGGACTTACGGAATGAAAACAATGAGAAGAACAAAAGGTTGGTCTTCTGAATTCCATAGATTTGCAGTAGAATGGTCAAATGGTAAGCCTAAATCAATTTTTATTTTCAATTGACATACTTCAGACTCTGGGGTTTTACCAAATAAGTGCCAAAGCCTTGGGGGTAAATTAAATTGAATTATATTGAACATATATTATTATCACAATAATTATACAAGGTATTGATTATAGCCTTTCAGTAAAAGATGAAAAATAAAGTAATGAAGTACTAACATGTACAACAACTGTTAACCAGTTGTTGTTAAATAGCACACACTTGTGATTTTTTTACTAACAGGGTTGTTGAAGAGTGAAGAATTGAAAGTAATTTCGTATAATGAGGGGCAGAAACACATATACAACATGCTTTACAATATTTTTTTTTATTTGAAATTTTCATTGTAGTTCATATTCAAATTGATTTTTGCAGAGAGAATTGTTAATGTTATGAAGTTTTCAGTGCAAAAATATAGCTTTGGTTTTTGTTGTTGGTTTAAATATCGATTTTTTTTTCACAGATGAGAGATTCAGATATTCTGCCTTTACCTAATCAAAATCGAAATTTTATATGTGTTTTCAAAACGGTTGCTTCAACAACTCTTCTGCAATTTGAAAAAAATGTTTATTCTTCCCTCAAAAACTTTTGCACTAATTTGGAAACATCCTTCAAATATTTCTTTGTGGTGTTCTTTCAAAATAGGGTGTGATGAGGACATACTATGTGCTTTATTTGCTTTGGTTTGAACAATCAATAGTTGTGTGAAAGAAAACAACAATGGCCTTTAGAAAATCCAAAAGCAGCTTTTCAATGTTTTTTCTCAAATTTGAATTTATTTGCAAGAAACAGTATCCTTGTTTTCAATGAAAAATTCGACAATTAAATGCAAATATTCCTTCCATAATTTCTTCCTTTTTCATTTGATGCAGAAAAAATTACCCTGAGTGTAAATGATGATATTTACGGACACATCTACCCACCCCAAGGAGGCTTTGCTTCGTTGGAATCACAACTTGACTTGCAAAGTTGTGACAGATGGAGAAACTCTAATTCTGAAATGGCACCATTCGACAAGGAGGTTAGTAGTTTTATACGTTCACTTATACCATCCTATTTTTACATTAAGTTTCAATGATATTTACATCGAAAACTGGAGAGGCTAAGGAAATTGTCGTAAATTTTCCACTCAAACATGGTCACATTGTTTTTATTTTGTTTTGAGAGTGATATCATCTGTCTGTAGGAAATTTGAATAGTCTAACTAGATCAGTTCCCAACAACGGTTAGTTCACAAAGGTTGTTCTCTATTCCTTCTAATATTGTTTAGAGTATGTATATAGTTGTACAAATGAGTCAAAACCGACTGTACTAATTGGAAGAGTTCATATACTGGGTGTCCCAGTATATCTGTCCTAATAGATTATCTTAGCCATTTCGGTAGATATAAATTGGAAAATTTGTCGTTTTCTCCATCAAATCAAATGTAAAATACAAAGTGTGATACATCGGTGAAAAGGTAATTTTGAGTAGAAATAAAAAATTGCAAAGACTATACAGGTTGCTATTTGAAATAAAAAAGTCCGAATCACTTCCATTCAGAAAAGAAATGATTTTTCAATTTTTGTTTCTCTCAAATGAAAGTTCCTTGAACGAATTAAAGAACATGAAATTTTCGAATTTTTATCCTCCGAAATGGCTGAGGTAATCTATTGGAACAGGTATACTGGGACACCCTTTATGTTTGGTCTACATTGGAATTTATAGTAGCTAATGATCTCTTTGACGTGAGCATGCTCTATGGGATCATTATACAGGGTGTCCCACCAGGAGTACCCATTAGAAGTTTATGGAGAAATAATAATTCGATCATTTCCAAATTTTGTGTGAAGATATAAGCCAAGAAGACCTCCATTTATGATATATTTTTGAATATCGATGACTTCCGCTTTCACGGCAGTGGTATCAACTTTCTTATTTCAAATGGAACACCCTATATATTATGACTTTTTCAGATAGATCTTCGAATGCCACATGAATTTTATGCATCACTCCCTATAGCCATCTAGTGCCGTTTTCGAGTTATTCACTGTTTTTTGAAAAAATTTACAAATTGGGGCTTGTAGAACACTGAGAATTCAATGAAAGTGCAACACACAATCTCAGATAGGTTTTTTGAAATGGGTTACTGATAAGATATTCAACATAACTCTGTAGAGAAAATAACGTTTTGATATACTGGGAAGTAAAATGAGTGTCAAAGTTGAAATTCAAAAAAAGCCAAAAACTCGATTTTTTCAAATGGAAACCATACTTTTTCCACTCACATATCAATTTGTGAGGTAAAAATGGGTAAAGTTTATTAAGGGTTCCCTATATCCAAAATGTACCATTTTCGAGAAATTCAGGAAAAACTGTTAGAGTGTCAAAGTTTGAATTCGAATAAAGGCAGAAATTAGATTTTTCCAAATGGAAACCGTATTTTTTCCACTCCCATTTCAATTTGTGAGGAAGAAATAAGTAGAGTCTCTTAAAGGTTCCCTATATCTAAAATGTACCATTTTCGAGATATTCAGAAATAACTGTTTGCAACGAGCATATTATAATATTTGAGGTATCAATTATGATCTATGTTCACCCTTTAATAAGAGTCTGTATGACTATTCAAAATAATCCAGGTTTGTTCCAACTGAAGAATTTATCGTGCAATGTATTGGCAGAATTCTGTTCCAGAATAAATAAGGAAATCCACCAACCAAGAAATATTGAGAAGGTGCTAAAAATGTTTGGAAGTAGGTTAACGAAATTTTCAAAATGTGTTATGATTCAATATTCTATTCTGATATATCTGAATAAAAGTTTGGGAAGTTTCATGACTTGTTTTATAAGTTTTGCATTACAATTCAAGCTTTCGATATGTATGACATATTTTTCGAAGAATAACTCGTTATTTTCATTATGAGCAGTAAAAAAACTAGTGGTCGTTTTCTTTGAACAATGAAATAAGTTTTGAGGAATATCAACAACAGAAGCATGAAAAAATATTCTGAATAAAGTCGAAAGATTTTTATGAAAGGGCGAACATAGATGATATTATAATAATATTAAGCTCGTAGCCGTTATTTCTGAATATCTTGAAAATGGTACATTTTAGATATAGGGAACCCTGAATAGACTCCACTTATTTTTACCCCACAAATTCATATGTGAGTGAAAAAAATACGATTTCAATTTGAAAAAATCGAGTTTTTGGCTTTTTTTGAATTCCATTTTTGACACTCTCATTTTACCTCCCAGTATATCGAAACGTTATTTTCTCTACAGAGTGACGTCGAATATCTTTTCGGTGACCCATTTCAGAAAACAGATCTGAGATTGTGCGTTGCGCTTTCATTGAATTTTCAGTGTTCTACAAGGCTCAATTTGTATTTTTTTTTCACAAAACAGTGAATTACCCGAAAACGACTTTAGATGGCTATAGGGAATGATACATAAAATGAATGTGGCATTCGAAAATCTATCCAAAAAACTCATAATATACAGGTGTTCCATTTGAAATAAGAAAGTTGATACCATTTCCGGTAAAAGCGGAAGTCATTGATATTTGAAAATATATCATAAATGAAGGTCTACTTGGCTTATATATCCACACAAAATTTGAAATTCATCGAATAATTATTTCTCCATAAACTTCTAATGGGCACTCCCGGTGGGACACCCTGTATACACAGGTCATTAGAATTCCTGCAATAAAAAAAGGAGTACTGAAGCTAAATATCAGCTAGCTTATGAGGAATCAAAGTTTATGTTGATTATTTGTATAATCAATTTAAGGAATTCTTTCTTTTCTTATGCCATTGTAAAGCAATAAAAATTTTTTCTAGATGTACATCGCAATAGGAGTTGGAGTTGGTGGATATAATTTTCCTGACCAAGATATTAAGAAACCTTGGGTTAATGACGACCCAAAGAGGCAGAAGAAATTTTATAGGAAGAAATCTGAGTGGTACAGCACTTGGACCGATGATAGTGAACTTGAAGTTGAATATGTGAAAGTATATGCCATTTGATACTCTTGAAAAGTTCAATGCTTTAAAGTGTTCATTATATAAATTTAAAAAAATTTGCAGATAACATCATAATGTCATTCAGTTGTCAATTTTGTTGTAGTGGACCAAGGTGATCTGCAAGTTATTTTTTATTATTTTTTCAAATCCAGCAGATATTGCAACTAAATAGGGATGCGTTTCTTTGAATAATGATACAATTATAAGAATGAGTGTAATGGAAGAATAATGAAAGGCATCTTGTAATATAACTTTTGATTATTGAATGTGTCATGTTATATCCACATTTTATATGTACACCATATTTCCAACAAACCAACAGCCATAATATTCAGCTGTATAAGTGTAAACGAATGCAATGTCTGATCCAACAAAAAACAACAACAGTTATTTCCAATTATCTTCATCTTGAATTCAAGAGGAAGTAGTCATTCTCTTCATTTCAAAATCGATTTTTTCCTTCACTTTATCTTCATCATACTTTATATTTCCTTGAATATCCATGAACTGGTTGTTGTTTTCTGGCTTGCCGAGAGTTTGTAGATATTTCTTTCTCAAATATAAAACAGTATCTATATGCGTCTTGTGTTTGATTGCTAATTCCAAAGCCCTTGTCCAATTGAACAATTGGATGTTGGTCCAAATTGCTTGAAATACCATACCATTATGCAGAAGTATGGACTCTGCCTCTTGATGTTTTCCACCAAGAAGAGCTAGACAAGCTTTCTGTTGTACCGTATTTTCTATATTTTTGATATATTTGATGTAGTACACTTTCTCATAGTGGTTAATATTTGCGAATGCTTCTTCAGCTATATTTATTGTGTCGTTTGCTTGATTATTTTGTGTTGATAAGACTGCCAAGCAAGCCCAGAGGGTCGTATTATTCATTGAACGACACAAATTCAACGCTTCAGCCCACTTATTCTCCTGTATATATTTCAGTAGAATTGATGGAAGTGGCGAAGTAAACACATTGATCAGGGAACCGTCAGCTTTTCTCACAGAAACGGAGTTCCCTACAAAATCGCTGATTCTTGGACCTCTGCCTAGTTCCGGAGAATCGTAATAAAATGAACATAATTTTAACAGCACTGTATCGTATGACGCTTGGGGACAATACCAAACAATCAGTTGAGTGTCTTGAATGGCTGCTATTAAATTTTCTTCAGAATTCCACTGGAAAGATTCAATCTTCCTGCCGAGTTTAGAAAAAGTTTTATTCGTGGATTTTACCGATACTATGTAAAGATCCTTGGCTTTATCCAACACGGCCATGTTTCTGTTTGTAGCTGGTCCCCATTGATCGAGAGATATCTGGGAAATATTCATCGCATGTTCTACTTTCTGGGTGTTATCTCCACCAGCACTTCGATTGCTGAGCAAGTCGATTATATAAACTGCTTTAGGATTTCCGGAATCTCTTACGACCAGTGTATCTGAAGATAATGATATATGAGAGTTTTTTAATGTTTCAAGCCTCATATTCGGCCATCTAGGTGTTGCAATCAATCTCCCTTGATAGTTGTAAAGGTTGATATTTTGCTTTTCTACAAGCAACATGTGTTTTTCAGCTAAAATCAGAAGGATTACAGAACCTTCCTTCAAATCGAATATGACTGGAGTATTCCAGTTTGTAGTGTTGTAAATGTAACATTGGCTGGGTGTTGTCAAAACGAGGTAGGAGTATTTCATGGCCATTTGTATAACTCGGTCTGGGATATCCAACACTTCGAAAGCTTCTTCTTGAAAATCATGTACTGTTACTGTCTTTCGTTCAGTGAGTGATGCGGTGAAATTGGCGTAATGGACATTTCTTTCTATGACATGTGCGAAGAGGACGTGTCCATTAGCACATGCAGCAGCTAGTTGCGTTCCATCGGCAGACCATGACATGTTGTATATGCAACCTGTATTCGGCTTTTCTAAGGATCTAGACCAACCGGAGTAGTCGCAAAGTCTTAGGGTGTTGTAAGACCCTACTGCAAATAGGTCACCAGCTGGCGACCATGCTAATGATACTATATGGTTGTCATGTGAGACACTTGAAAACATTTGTCGTCCACTGCTGTCCCACACACGATATCTACAGTCTTCACCACCAGAAACTATCAATTCAGAAGCACTACTCCAAGCGAGACACAACACAATACCCTCGTGTGCTTTCCATTTTAGTGGTTTAGTGTTTGGAGCTAGCTGTTTCACAACTATGCACTTTCCTTGTGTGTAAGCTATGCTTTGACTGTCTGGCGACCAACATGCAGCATATATTGAATTATCACTTGATATTAACGTAGATCTTAACATTCCACTTCTTGACCAAATTTTGATGACTCCATCTTCTCCACCTGTCAATAATCCTGATCCGTCATTGCTCCATTGTCCGACTAGGATGGCACCTTTGTGGGCTTCAATGGAACGTTCTATCCTACCGTTTCTGTTCAGAATGTGGAACTTTCCATCCGCAGCCGTAATTAAAATGATGTCACCATGTTTTCCTAAGGTGCCACCGGTTCTTGGAAGGAACTGCATATCAGTTGGGAATAGGTCTTTGTGAAATTGAGCTATCTTAGATGACGTGTTATTGGATACAGACCAGGATAAAAGGGTGTTGTCATCTCCAGCGGAATATACTTCTTCCGTGCTGCTCCATCCTACACAAGTAACGGGGGCCGTGTGGGCTGGGTTTTCAGCTTGTGATACTTTAAATCTCATTATTCTGTTTATCCCTATGCTCTGTTTATTTCAGAATGAGATTTGTGGGGACACGTGTTTGTATCGACGTTGCTATGGAGATGTTACGTTTTGCTTTTACTTATAACAGGTGTTCCACGAATTCCGTCCGTTAGAATATCGAAGGAATTGAAATTCACATTTGTGATTTACCAGTTTAGCTCTGGATCGAGAGATGAGTCCTTGTAAATTTTTTGAGATTTGTAGGTATTGCGGTTCGATTGGAAATGACACAAATTTACGTTTTTCAAATGGGTATGTTTTAATAGAAAACAAAAAAGATTTGCGAATCAAAATTTATGAAGCATTTCGAATTTTAGATGCTGACGAAATATAAATAGGAAAGGCAACGCAGTCTATCCAAGATAGAATTTTGAAATGTCCGGATCGAGAGATATCGTTGCAAACAAGGTTCCAAAATTTCTAGAGACTTTCCTATCGCAAAATAAACTTGCTCATGTAAGCTTGAAACATTCATACGATATTCTGTTCATTCATTGTAAAGTTAAAAAAAAAATGACAGGCGATTTCGACGAGCACAAAGTACCTGCCAGGCAACTCAAAAAGGGTGTGAAATATGAACAAAAATAAACTATTTTCGGTAAGGCTGAAATTTATATCATCTGATATGTTATCATTAATTTCTTCATCATATGGTACAGCTGTTTCAAGCGTAGTACACTGTGTCCCAAATTGGTAGAGACTGCTTCGTATCTCAGCTATTATTGAAGATAGAGACATGCGGTTTTCGTGACCCTATGTCACTTTTTTGTAACACTTTCAAATTCACAAACAGAAAAATTCCAATTACTTTTGTTTCTAGAATACACTATAAGAAAGTAAGTGGCGTAGCTTAAAATTTTTTTCGGACGAATGTTTTTAAGATAGAGCACAAACTTGAAATGTTTCGAATGGAACACCTCGTATGTTTTAACGTCAAATGTTCACATTTTTTTCTGAATACATCGATGTATCACAACCCAACCTTTAATAAATTACAGCGTCAACCTTCAGAAAATTTTATATTTCTGTTTATTTTTTTTAAGTAAGAGATGAATTCTTCCACACGTGCATCAAAATATTACAATATTTATACTAAAATTTTTTTCGTTTTCGCCATTTTTCGGTTAATATATTGAGTTTATGTTCAATACAGGATAAAATAAATGGGTTTAGGTCACATGGCTTTTCCAGAAAGTAATTATTAAATGCGTGTGAATATTGATAAAATGCGTGGGATATTTTTTTCAACTGAAATTTATTGAAGGTTAGGTTGTGATACATCAATGTATTCAGAAAAAAAATGCAACAATTTGGCGTTAAAATAAACAGGGTGTTCCATATGAAAAATTCCATTCCGTTCTAATTCAATCTCAAAAACAATGCTTTGAAAAAAAATTTGAGCAACGCCATTAATTTCTACGTGAAAATATCATCGCAATTTGAGCAACGCCACTAATTTCTATGTAAAAATATTTTGGATTAGTAATTCTAGGGTCGCAGATTCAAGTCCTGCTCGGGAGGGTAATTTTTCCAGAATTCAATTCCGTCTGCACGCCATTAATTTTAAATTTTTCAATACACTTGACTGTTTCTGAATTACACTTGGAAATGGTGGACCTAGTTGAAAGTTCGCTAAAATGCATATTTTTGAAAGCTTTGACGAGTTGAACTCATTACCTTCTCTGTCTCTGGCAGTTCAGAAATAACGATATACAGAGTGGGTCGAAAATCTGGCTCGGTAAGTATACCGAGCTTCTCCTCTTGAAAAATAGGGTAAGTGCACCGGTTGTGGCTACTTTAAGACATTTTCCAACTTCACATTTTGATCATTTCACTATTCATGCACAGCTTCACAATTAAAAATATGAAAACGCTCCGTATGAATATTGTGATTGGTGGGTTGCCAAGCAATAATTGTCTTTATGGCGAATAAAAAAATTTAAAAATTAAAAGGAGAGCGAGTGCAATTTATCCAGTTGTGGTCACATTTTCCACCAGTTGTGGCCACACAATTTTTCATTTGTGGCCAGTCACGGTTTTGGTTAAACTTGCACAGTTTGATACTCACTTCCATCGAAATTCAACAAACCTTCTCATAAATAACAAAAAATATGTTAGAATTTCATGAGAATATAGATACAAATAGTAAAAAAATCATAATCTTTCGTATACTTAAATAAAAAATTCATCGAAATATTTAGGTTTCTAAATAAAAATTTTTTTCAAACAAAACATGGTCCGCGATCATCAGCAGCCCTCTGTTCTTCAATTTTCGTGATGATCTTCTTTCTAATACCACAGAAGGTCTGAAGATTCATGCTATTTTCAGTTTTCCACTTCTGGAGATTGCACAGAACTATACCCTTTCAACTTCAAATTGAGATTAATCACATTCAAATTAGGATTGGTGATCATTGATATTTTTTTCTTGTAGGGTACAAAGTATTTTATCATAAAGATTAATTTAGGAAAAATGTTAGCAGACTTGCTCGACTCCAGCTCGTTATATTCATAGCCCCATCCTTACAATGATATTACAATATATCTTCTTTCTAGTCTTTCTCAAATTTCTCTAGTTTTCAGTCTCATCCATTTCGTCAATAGAACAACTTTGTGTTTTATTATTAAGCCTTTTTTTATGAAGCTTATCATTTTCATTCGCTTCCAGATACTCCAATTCATTTATCGGACGATATTGTTAAGTTTTTCATCTTTGTTTGTTACATACGATGCAGTATTATCTATCCTTTACTATCTAGTGGCCACAACTGGGTTTGTACGCTCCGTTTCTGGCCACTAAGTGGCCACAAGTAGCGAATCGTACTTTTTTGTGATCCAGTTGTGGCCAGCACTATATTATTTAGTTAGAATCAGAAATTTTCAATTTTTTATAAAAAATATAGAAGAACATGATATAAGAATGATATAAAACATTTACTATTTGTAACGCATATGTTTAAATAAAAAAAACATTGGAAACACACCCTGTGTTTCTTAATCGCACTTCTAAGCATTCGCCTACTACCCCGTCATGTCAAGAACTAGATGAAAAAGCAACGAATTTCGTTATCTCTTTTGAGAAATGAGCTTGCCAATTGGTGCAGGAATAATGGAGGATGGCAAAGAAGACAAATTTAAATGGCTAATTCGAATGTACTACGTTTTATTCAAGAAAATGATTTTGAGTGGCCACAACTGGAACGATGGCCACAACCGGTGCCCTTCCCCTAAGTATTCTCCTTATTATTTTTTTCCAAACTTACCTATACTTATTGTTATGTACTAATTGTTTATGAACGGCATAGGAAGGTTATAACATCGACAAAATAAAGAAAAGAATTGTTCATATGGCCTGCTGAAATATCTGACAGTGTGTCACACACATCATCAAAAGTCTTGGCACCCCCTATCAACTCTCAACATGAAACTTTTTGTGCGTGGAATCTTCACTATCTTACCACTTAAATGAAAACAATAAACCAGCATAAAATGTTTCTTGTTTGGAAGAATACAGGTGAATTCGAAATTTTCAGTTTTCAGCGAATAAAGACAGTTATAATATTCCATTTTTTCGGTTTTGTGAATGCTTTTTTTATGCGGTCGTATATGAAGGCAATGAGAAAATATTGAAACAAAAGATAGCTTTTGATAATTTAATGAAATTCTAAATTCCAACGAATCAAACCGTTTTCATAATCTCTATAATAAGATATTATTTTCAAAGTGCCCACACTTTAATATAGTCCACTTTTAACGCCTGATCGTCTGTGTTCATTTTCCAAGAAGGCAGCCACTGATTTCTACCCTCCCAAAAATCACCGCTTGCCCTTGGTGACTTATTACTCCACGGTTTTTTCCCGCCACCATTCTTAGCATCGTCGGGGAAAAAACTTGTTCCTCCCACTGCTAAATTCAGCACAATATAAAACTCTTGATCGAAAGGCGCCATTTTCGTTCCCCCTCTCCAAGGATTCACCATGTTCGTGCCACTGAAACCACCTAGTTCCCAGAAACCACCTTTTGGAGGTGATGCAGTGCCAACCCTTGCGTTGTCAATGCTGAATGTGATGTTGTAAGGGGTCCATTCCATCTGATACAGGTGCCACTCTTGGTCGAAGCCTTCGTAACTAGATTGTTCGTAGTGTGTCTTGGGGTATTTGTTCATCGAAGTTGAAGGTCCCCAGTGGAGAGTGCTTGATGAGAGCTTGGTTCCTATATTCTTGCCTGTAGAGTCGGTTAGGTCTCTGTTGCCCCTGCTTTCCATGATGTCTACTTCCCCTGAAGAAGGCCAGCCACCATATGCATTTTTACGAGGCAACAACCAGAGTGCTGCGAAATTAAAATTAAAATGAGTTTCAACTAGAAGAAACATTAGGCAGCGTTGTGGCATGGAGCCCAATCTTGCTGCACCCACATATTCCGTATTATTTGAAGAGGCACATTTTCTGAAAAACTAGCCTTCTCGAATTCAAGACACAAAATCATTTTTATGTCTCCGAATAAAGGCATACTATCACAATACAGAAAAAATAACTAGAATAGAATCAACATGAAACACGCTGCACATCGCTGACGGTTAGAAATGGAAAAAATTGTATTCGAAAAAAATTAGAATGAAATTATCTTTCGAATGACACGATAAAAAAGATATGTTTCTGGAAAAAAAATATTCTGTTGAGTAACTCTATGATCGAGTTATACAATCTTAGACCAAGAATA
Source organism: Hippodamia convergens (assembly GCA_038502775.1). Classification (NCBI taxonomy): domain Eukaryota; kingdom Metazoa; phylum Arthropoda; class Insecta; order Coleoptera; family Coccinellidae; genus Hippodamia; species Hippodamia convergens. Next base: position 37,933,876 of record CM076608.1, on the reverse strand, counting down.
TTCTGAAAATGCCAAATACAGATTTTTCCAGAATTCAATTCCGTCTGCACGCCATTAATTTTCAATTTTTCTATACACTTGACTGTTTCTGAATTACACTTGGAAATGGTGTACCTAGTTGAAACTTCGCTAAAATGCATATTTTTGAAAGCTTTGACGAGTTGAATTCATTACCTTCTCTGGCAGCTCAGAAATAACGATATACAGAGTGAGTCAAAAATCTGGCTCGGTAAGTATATCGAGCTTTTCCTCTTGAAAAATAAGTATTCTCCTTATAAGTTCTAATAACTTTTATTTTTTTCCTAACTTACCTATACTTATTGTTATGTACTAATTGTTTATGAACGGCATAGGAAGGCTATAACATCGACAAAATAAAGAAAAGAATTGTTCATATAGCCTGCTAAAATATCTGACAGTGTGTCACACACATCATCAAAAGTCTTGGCACCCCCTATCAACTCTCAACATGAAACTTTTTGTGCGTGGAATCTTCACTATCTTACCACTTAAATGAAAACAATAAACCAGCATAAAATGTTTCTTGTTTGGAAGAATACAGGTGAATTCGAAATTTTCAGTTTTCAACGAATAAAAACAGTTATAATATTCCACTTTTTCGGTTTTATGAATGCTTTTTTTATGCGGTCGTGTATGAAGGCAATGAGAAAATATTGAAACAAAAGATAGCTTTTGATAATTTAATGAAATTCTAAATTCCAACGAATCAAACCGTTTTCATAATCTCCATAATAAGATATTATTTTCAAAGTGCCCACACTTTAATATAGTCCACTTTTAACGCCTGATCGTCTGTGTTCATTTTCCAAGAAGGCAGCCACTGATTTCTACCCTCCCAAAAATCACCGCTTGCTCTTGGTGACTTATTACTCCACGGTTTTTTACCACCACCATTTTTAGCATCGTCGGGGAAAAAACTTGTTCCTCCCACTGCTAAATTCAGCACAATATAAAACTCTTGATCGAAAGGCGCCATTTTCGTTCCCCCTCTCCAAGGATTCACCATGTTCGTGCCACTGAAACCACCTAGTTCCCAGAAACCACCTTTTGGAGGTGATGCAGTGCCAACCCTTGCGTTGTCAATGCTGAATGTGATGTTGTTAGGGGTCCATTCCATCTGATACAGGTGCCACTCTTGGTCGAATCCTTCGTAACTGGATTGTTCGTAGTGTGTCTTGGGGTATTTGTTCATCGAAGTTGAAGGTCCCCAGTGGAGAGTGCTTGATGAGAGCTTGGTTCCTATATTCTTGCCTGTAGAGTCGGTTAGGTCTCTGTTGCCCCTGCTTTCCATGATGTCTATTTCCCCTGAAGAAGGCCAGCCGCCATATGCATTTTTACGAGGCAACAACCAGAGTGCTGCGAAATTGAAATTAAAATGAGTTTCAACCAGAAGAAACATAAGGCAGCGTTGTAGCATTGAGCCCAATCTTGCTGCACCCACATATTTCGTATTATTTGAAGAGGCACATTTTCTGAAAAACTAGCCTTCTCGAATTCAAGACACAAAATCATATCTTTGTGTCCAAATAAAGGCATACTATCACAATACAGAAAAAATAACTGGAATGGAATCAACAGAAAACACGCTGCAGATCGCTGACGGTTAGAAATAGAAAAAAATTGTATTCGGAAAAACGTTCAGAATGAAATTATCGGAAGTAATTGCACAAGTGCATCAAAATTACCGATAATTTTGCATGACAGCGTGTTGTCTAAAAACTGCATGAGTTCATTTTTAGAGAAAGAGCCCGACACCGAAGGTGGAGGAATGCAGTATTTCAAAGACAACACGCTGGAATGCAGAATTATCAGGTTATTTTGATGCACGAGTGTAATTCGGGTGAATATTTCCCGAAATTGCTATGGATACGAGCAGTGCAATTAACGAAGGGATCTTTCGCTCTCTACAATGCAATTATCGCTGTAATTTTCGATAATTGCATTCTATTTACATGAAGTTTTTGACAGGAGGGAAATATTCTTTCGAATGACCTGATGAAAAAGGTATGTTCCTGAAAAAAAATTACTCAGTTGAGTACTTCTACGGTCGAGTTATACAATCCTAGACCAAGAATATTCCGAAAATAGCAAATACAGATGTTGGCTAAACGTAAGTTGAAATCATTCCTAATACACTGCGCGAAGAAATTAACGCACATTATGGAAATCTCAAACTTATTCTACAACTGAAGGTGTTCTCAATGATAATTATTTTATGCATGCATATGTTATCCACTTTCAAAGTTTTTCTTTAATACAGATGTTTTTTCAAAGCAGGAAAAAAAAGATGATATTATCAGATTTTGAATGTATTGGCTCCATTCTAAAATCGGTTGTTCTCGATCAATTCTAGTGATCAATAGTATTTCTTTCGTTTGATTTTCTACTATGCAACGCGAAACACGCTTTTTGACCCAAGAGGAATGTGGCCAAGCGGTAGTTTTGCGAGAAGAAGGGTGGACATACACTAGAATTGCAGAAAGGTTTGGAGTTTCCCATACAAGAGACAGGTATGAATGCCCGAAGACCAGAACAGGGTAGACCACGGGTAACAACTGCCATTCAAGAACGGTACTTGAGAGTTTCTTCGTTGAGACAACGGTTTGCAACCGCTCGCCTCCTTCGAAATCAGCTTGAACAAACTCATGAGGTGCAAATTAGCACTCAGACAATAAGAAATCGCCTCAGAGAATATGATTTAAGGCCTCGTGTCACGGCAAGAGGCCCAGCTTTTACCCCAGCCCATCGAAGGGCGCGTTTGGACTTTGCGAGAGAGCATATCTATTGGGAAGAGGCCGATTGGGAAAGAGTTCTCTTCACAGATGAGTCTATATTCTGCCTCTACCATTGTGATCGACGTTTCCTTGTATACAGACGTCCACATGAAAGATATGCTCAGTGCAAATTCCTGAATACTACTGGTTTCGGGGGAGGATCGATTATGGTATGGGGTGGAATATCTTTGACTCCTCGCACAGACCTAGTGGTCGTTGATAATGGAGCTATGAATGCTGATGAGTATATAAGGAACATTCTTGAAGAGCGTGTAGTGCCATTTGCCCCATACATTGCTGAGAATTTCATTTTTATGGACGATAATGCCTGACCCCATCGTGCGCGTATCGTTCAGGAGTACCTTGAAGAGGTTGAAGTCTCTCGAATGGAATGGCCAGAAAGAAGTCCAGATCTCAATCCGATTGAGCAGTTTTGGGACAACCTCAATAGAAGGCTGAGAAGTTCAGAAAATCATCTAGCTACTCTTAATGACTTAGGAATCCAACTCGGAGAAATCTGGGAAGGATTAGATCAGAACATTTTAAGATCACTCATTTTGAGTATGAACCGCCGTTGCCGAGCTGTAATTAACGCAAGGGTTGGAAGTACCAAGTATTAAATCACTTATCAGCATTTCAGTATTTTGGAAATTGTTTATTTCTCTTCTTTCACATAAGATTCAGTGAAATCCTGAATTTTTCTTCCATTTAATGTGTCTTGTTTCGTTCAAAACCTTCCCGAGAGAACATAAAAATAAGTTATGAAGTCAATGTAGAGTTAACTTTCATTAAAATTGAGATTTTCAGAATGTGCGTTAATTTTTTTGCGCAGTGTATAATTCACCTAAGAATTATGATGACGGTTCATGAAATTAAGCGTTACACTCACCAGGCCAAAGCCAATCCCCTGCGGGGACTTTTATTTTTGCCTCGAGCTTCCCATATTTGAAACTAAATGAATGCAATGTTCGTATTCTAGCACTTTTTATGGGATTAAGAACCGTAGATTGACTCCCCGTTCTCAAGCAACCGTACCAAGCAGGATTGGTGCATCTGAAAAATAAATAGAAATAGATTTATAGCCATGGGGTCTACATTCTACCATGAAACCTGACATTTTTGAGAAAAAAATTGATACGCAATTCGAATTCCTTATTCAAACTCTTCTTCACACTTTCTGTGTGAAATTGAGTTTGTTCTTGGAGGTATTGCAGAATGACCGGACTTGTCACAGAATTATAGAGATAATAAATCAAAATATGTACTCATCGGCTGGGGCACCTCCGTTGATGTCCAGTGTACCAGAGTATAAAAATTTTTCTCCAGTGTCGTCGGCTAAGAGCCGCGGTTTTATCATCAGTACCTCATTTTCCACATAGCTGATTGTTCTATTGTTTGTATACCATTGGAATTCCCAATTCTGTAAAAAAAATATTCGAAAGTAAAAGTATTTCCAATATTTTCTTATACAGTGTTCCAGAAAGAATATAGTCCAAGAGCTAGTGAACCCTCCGAGTAAGCCTTAGTCTTTCCAACATTGAACCTGTCTCCCTGAACCTATTCCAAAGTATAGATATCACACTTTGGCTGACTTGGAACCTTTTCTTTACAACAACCTGAGTTAGGCCACCTGTAGCATTCCAATAGCCCTATTAGCCTCAGCGTTTGTTAATTTATGACTTGGAATCTTCAGTAAACTCGTTTTGAATCGTTTTAAATTTCAAAATAAGAACAATCGTAAGCATATTTATGCAAAGAACCAAATTTCAGAAAAAAGTCGACCAGGTTGACGAAATGTCTCATACGGGTTTCTATTGGATCGATTCAAGTTGTTATTGAGTTTTAAATGATTTTACAGCGATTTTCCTCGAAGATAACATACTTTTCAAAACGATTGAATACGAGATCCCTAATTTTTGTGGAGCAGTATATTAGAAGATGACCTGCAGCGAGAGAGTTAACATTTGGACAACATATTCTTTGCCTCCCAATTTTCAAGAACCTTGTCTAAATTTTAATAAAGACTCACTTTTCTTGTGATTTATTGTTCTGTTTTTATTAATCATACAAATACCCCACATCCTTTTTGTTCACCCCATAGAATGCGGCGTTCAATTTTGATATGAAGAGGAACAGTAGGTATTGTCGTGGTATTCAAAATATTGATTTGTTCGGCTTTTAGATCTCTTTAAAAAAAAACACAGAAATAAAATTATGATACATAATTTTCAAGATTCCAGAAGTTGTGAAACTTCGAGTTCTTCGTGAATCGTGAAAAACATGGAACCTAAGTTCGTATAAGTGAAATATTTTCTATTTGTGCCCTCGTTTTGTCATATTTTTTTATATCAATCTTGAAACTTCAATTCATGATCCTAACATGCTAAATATAATTACATAAAAATATTAGTAGGAAAAATATTCAGTTGATTTCGTAGGTTGCCATATGGCAACCCTAGGCGCTTATACTCAGTGGTTATGCTGACTGGATAGGAAATCGTAGTAAGAAATGGTATTGGCCGATTGTTTCATGGTTGCTAGACGTAGCTATGCAAACTAGCTGGATTCTGTACAATGAAACAGTAAGACCAAAAGTTTCGCAACTCGAATTCAAACTAGAAGTGATCAACAGCTGTTTGAAAAAGTATGGGGTAACAACGAGAGGACAAGGAAGGCGGTCATCCTTTTGTTCTTTTTCCAGAGATAGTCGAATTTCCAATTCCGTAAGATTCTATGAACTCAATCATCTTGTGAAGAACATAGAAGACAAAAAGAGAAGAAAGTGCGCTGGACGTGGATATAAGTCGATTATGAGAACAAAGTGTTCAAAATGTGATGTTGGACATTGTTTTAGTCCGTTTCATACCCCATGATATTTGAATTATTACATTGTAAATATTTCATAAATGAATTAAATGTTTTGAAACTATCAAAGTGTCAAAAAATTTCATGTATCTTTTGATTAAAATAGTATTTCCTCCAAAAATGAAAATATTCCCGAACAGTGATCAGAAGCGCCTAGGGTTGCCATATGGCAACCGCCAGTTTTAAAAACTAGAGGGCGTATAAAATTTTTATTTCTTTCTCATTTGTAAACGTCAGTTTCCAAAAACACAGTATTAATCAAGAAAGTTTATTTTATCAAGTCACTAACTTGTAAAACTGACAGTTAACTTTCGAAATTTTTACAAGTTAGTAGTATTATTCACATAAGAAAATCTTGTTTTATCGTCATATATGTTGAAAATCATGGTACAATTGTTATTTCCAGTAACACCGATTTTTGATGATGAAAGAGTTGATACTGATGATGATGAACCATCTGTTGACTCAGAAACTGCTGAACTCGAGGAGTGCAGAACATTTGTACTCTCCTTACTACCAAATAATTTGCTAGACATTTCGATTTTTTTGTAGACCGAACCATCGACATAACTCAACGCAATTTCGGTGCTCTTCTAGTGCTAAAATATCTCCACCCGAATATGCAACCAAAGTGGCTCCAGTTCTGCGAAAAGAGTGGCCGGTGTATAACTCTGGGTCTTTTAAACCTAAATATTTCGCTATTTGCTCTGGGACACCACCAATAGTGTGCTAGCCAGCATTAGGGGAAATGCACTTTCCATGTCGGTATGTCAAAAAAAATCTTAGGCTTTCTGTTCCAGAGTTCTAGGTGGCCGAAGATTTACATATTTTCTGTATAACATGCAGGGCTTAAAGCTGCAGCCATCATCGGTTATGGTGAATCTTCTTGTTGCTAAATTTTTTGTTTGCCGCAATGTCCAAATAACGTATTTTTACATATCTTCTACATATCTTCTACATCATTCATGTTTAAGTGTGTTTCGTCACATCGACAACATCCAAAAATCCCAAATATTGTTACAATTTTCGCCAGCAACCACTGGTCATCAGAAGCATGTAAAAGAAATTGTTCAGCCTCTCCTTTACTTAATACCTGGCCTTTTTTTGGCGTATAACGCTCATTTTTTCGTTTCAGAACTGCAATTACCTTTTGAAATCTGCAAATGACAACTAAACGTCATATTTTTCAATAAACTTTTTAAGGAAAACAAACCTGTGAACAGGGGCATTTTCTTTCATTTCCAAGAAGCTTTCCAGCATAGACCATTTTGCCCATAAAGTATTAGGGCTGAATCTAGCTGATAGTTGATTCAAGTAGACCAACAAAACATCTTCAGTTACCCCAATCACACTATTTTTGTTTTGCCACTCTTTGAAGTCGTCGTATTCTAGCTCGTACCTTGAAGCTGATTTTGCAGGTAATAAACTTGATGCTACACTGCTGGCTGCCTCAATAATTTCTTTTGGTACATTCATTTTCGCTTTCGCCAAAACAAATGTAAAGAAAAATAAACAGACATGTTCATGGCAATGCTTCCATAGCTTACGACATTTGCGACAAATTATTGAGATTTTTTTGGAATTTATCTAACTTTTTTGCAACTAAGAAACAAATAAAATATAAAACAATACACGCAAGGTAACGGGTTTTACTGGCTCAAGGAGGTAACTGACTCGCCTGCGGCTCGTCAGTTATATCCTCCATTCGCCAGTAAAAACCCTCTTACCTTCCTAGTAACATTACTAGGAAGGTAAGATTATAATGGTGGTCCGAAACGCTCTCTAGAGACGGAAAAATAATATAATAGTATATAACATTATATACTATTATATTATTTTTCCGTCTCTAGAGAGCGTTTCGGACCAGCTTTTAACAAACAATCGAAAAAAAAATATTCCGGCGCTAATGGGTTTTAAGGTGCATAGAAGCCAATCCTTGGTTATCCGTAAGAACTCAAGATGAATTGTGAATCACCGGTGCTGTGAAAATCGGAGTGAAGTTATAGAGATTAGATAACATCCATAGTAACTCACCCCTCCCCCACCTAGCGTTTGTTCGTGCTGCCACACATCAAGATCGAATTCTTTGAAGTTGTCTTGAAATATCAAGTCACCAGAGCAAATTGTCCCTTTTGGAGCAAGTGATCCGCTCGCTGTGGTGACACTTTCAATGCACGGTGGTGCTTCTGATCGGGCCTTGCTGAGTATATCGAAAACAAGGCTCAGGATCGTCAACAAATGATTCATGCTTGTTGAAATCTCTTCTATCATGGGCACATGAAGCTTATCCTGAATCTGGAAAAAATAATGAAATTAGAATATTTTTGTCCTATTTTTCGAAGACCTCGTATAGAATCACGAGTGAAGTTTAATTAATTCGAACACATGTGTTTGAAAAAAAATACAACCTTTCGGATGCTCCATGTTCGTGAAGTTCGGATCAGTTTTAGAAAAGTTAATGAGGTTTGAAGATTTCTTGAAATTTTTAATATGCCATGATCATTTCTCCATGTGTAGAATTTGAAAGGCTTTCTATACAAGGTGTACAAGTTCGACGGCCTATTAGACGTTTCTGGAGAACTGGACCTATTTGAAATCTGAAAATTGGGATTATAATGGTGTTCGACATTATCTACCACTTTCACTTATACAGGGAATAAAAAAATTCCGTTTCGTTTTCTATTTTGATGGAGTATCCAATTCTGAATACACTCAAATCGTTGCATTCGTCGAAGTTATCAAGAAAAAACTGAAGGAAAAAGGGAGATCAGAGTATTCGGTATTATGATCGTTATTCCTATTCTAAACATTTTAAGCACAAACCGTTTTCACATTTTTTAAGTCGAAGACTGTGGAAATATTATACATTTCTAGAATTTGGCAATACTCGTCACAGGGTATTCCAGATGTTGGGTCAAAAATTGGGATCAAGATTGACCCATAACTTTCGTTTTTCAAATTAGAACCCTATTTTTTTATGATTGCGTTTGATTCTGCGAAAAGAAAAATGATAGTGTTCTCAAATGTTAATGCACCTAAAATGAATTATTCTTGAGTTATTCAGGATTTTTTTATTTTATGTCGTACGTAGAGTAAAATTCATAAAATCTCATTCATATCAAAAATGATAAATAAATTCAGAAAATAGTTCTGTCACTAGTGAAATATTGAGATAATTTATCATTGTTGATATGAAAAAGATTTTATGAATTTGACTCTATGTACGACATAAAATCAGAAATTCAAGAAATATTCATTTTAGGAGCATATGGGAGAACACTATCATCATTCTTCTTCACAGGATCCAACGCAAGCATAAAAAAATAGGGTTCTAATTGGAAAAACGAAAGTTTTGAGTCAATCTTGATCCCAATTTTTGATCCAACATTTGGAAAATCTGGAGACTAGTATTTCAAAATTCTAGGAATGTACAATATTTCCATAGCCTTTGAAATCAAAACTGTAAAAACGGTTTGTGCTTAAGATACTCTCATTTCCCTTTTTTTTAGTGTTTTCTCAATATTTCGATAATTATTTCGACGAATGCAACGATTTGAATAGAAATGTATTCAAAATTGAATATTCTATCGAAATTGAAAACGAAAGAACAGAATAAAAAATTCTTTTATTTTGTTTTCAAAACCCTGTATAAGTAGAAGTGGTCAGGCTTCAAGAATATTTTAGCTAGGTAGATAATGTCGAACAATATCATAATCCCAATTTTCAGATTTCAAACAAGTCCATATAGGTAACATAAGAGTATACAACTTGAGTAAAATGATGAAAATAATAAGTTATTAGGCTGGCCCTTCATATACCTCCTGTCAAAAAAATACCAGAAATTTGTTATTTAAAATGCCCGAGTTGAATGGATTTTGAAAATTTTTTTCTACTTAGGTAAGTAGGATTGTCTTACATTATTATGCCAACTTTGAGCGCGATCTTTCAAGCAATTTGTTAACGGCAGCTTGTTATGTGAGACAACCTCGTTAGTTCGTGCCGATTTTTGATATGGACGAAATTATTGAATGAAGTGTTTTACCTTGAATTTTTTGTTTAAAATGAAATTTATTGTGCTGACGCGTTGAAAATGTTACAAAAGGCTTATAGTGATTTAGTTTTTTCCAAAACCTGTGCATGTGAGTGGTACAAGCTCTCAAAAAGGGCCGTGAAATCGTCGAAGACATGCCTCTTTCTGGACGACCTTCTACCTCTCTAACCGAAATCAATGTCGATGCAGCGAAATGGTCTTACCAACTCAAATTATCTCTCGAGAGTCTTTTAGTACCATTTTGATTGAGCATTTGGGCAAACAACTCGTGGATTTTCCAATACGATAACGGGCCGAGCTACAATTAACAAATACCAGGCAAAAAACTCGATAAACTCCATCGATCAACTACCTTTTTTGCTTGATCCGGGATACTTTTTTCTATTCCCGAAACTAAAATTGTCCCTCCATGCAACATGTTTCGAGCCATTGAAGCCGACAACAGAATTCGGCGCGCATCCCAGAAAGTGCTTATAAAAGATATTTCGAAGAATGGAAAAAACTATGGCACATGTGTAAAGCCTCTAACGGGGAACACTTTAAAGGCGACAATATAAATTTTGATGATTCAATGTAATATGTGTGTTTCATTCACCAATTCCCGGTGTTTGAAAGAATGTGACTTAACACACTTTACCTCTGAGGTGCTGATATACAGGGTGGCCATTTGAAAACGAAACAGACGAAATTACGTACGAAATAAATTTTTTCGATAGAAATGCTCGGACAGGTCGATTTATGTTTCGAGGGGGACAACTTAAGATGTAGGTTACGGACGCATAGCGCTTCAACCTTTGCTACTACAACCCTCACCCCCAATTTTTGAATAGGGAAGATGGGGTGAGTGATACCTCATTTGGAAGGTATTTTTATACTGATTTCAGCACAGTAATTGTTTTTTCATTTTATGCATTAGATCTCGAAATATTCTTGACTAAGCATTTGAAAATGAAGTGGTGTTTTCATGGCACTTGTAGTGTTTTTTTGTGAAAAACCTTTCAAATGAGGTATCACTCACCCCATATTCCCTATTCAAAACTTGGGGGTGAGGGTTGTAGTAGCAAGGGTTGAAGCCCTATGCGTCCGTAACCTACATCTTAAGTTGTCCCCCTCGAAACAGAAATCGACCTGTCCGAGCATTTCTATCGAAAAAATTTATTTCGTCTGTAATCTCGTCTGTTTCGTTTTCAAATGGCCACCCTGTATAAAAATGAATTGCTTTGCGTTAGGTACGCTAAAACTTGAAAACAGCTGGACCAACTTGGCTGATTTTGGTCTTGACTCATTCGTGGAATTCCAGGGAAGGTGTAAAAGGTGAAAAAATATGATAATGCAAAGTATTTAATATGGTTTTTCCTTAGAAATGGAGGTGATCGATTATTATTGATTTTCGATAATCATTGATGTTTGACAATTGAACATCAAAATTTTAAAATTGATTTCCTCTATTTCAGTATCGTAATGAGTTCATTACAGTACTAAAAGTTGTACTGTAATGAAACTCATTACAGTATTGTTTTCAGTTATTTTTTTCGTTTTATGGTTGTCAGTACTACTGACGATCGAATCAAGTTTCGAATCAAATCAATACAAATTCCGTGATCTGTCAAATTTCGTATGTCACACCAACTGAAAAGATACAATACAAAAATCACTAATCTGAATTTTCATTTGAATTTCGAGAGTATTTCACAAGAATTGACTGAAATAGAGAAAATACCGTCTAATACTCGTTGCAGAAGGCAATTCCAACCAACACACATGCTATCGAAAACTCGCTCCTTCGTCGCTGGTTTTCGAACTTCGCATTCGTGTTGGAATAGGAGCTCATTCTGCAACTTGTTTTAAAATATACTATTGCATTATTTCCAGCATCGTTATATCTATTTCTCGATTTCAATAATTTCTTGAAATGAGAACGACGCAAAGTTTGCACAAAACACCAATGTTATCAATTAATAATACATAAATATTTCGATAAACATCGGGTATCATGTTCGGTTATCTATGTCAATATCGGCTCCGCTGATCATTTGTGAAAGTGACATTTGAAGCGTCTAAATGCAAAACCAGACATTCGATGTATGAGCCGTTCCGAGCAGAATGAGAAAAACCTGCCAAAATCATAGTTTTGAGTTGAAAAACTCCAAATTTTGACCATTTGAATAACGAATAGAAGCTTTCAAAAGTCTACTTATGAACCTGAGGGTATAAGAATTAGATTGCCAGCAACTTTCTCTATTGTAATCCTTCCTTGACTCATTTTTTCGGAAAATGTCAAATGTCTGCTTTTTGTTATTTAGACGCTTCATTTCTAGTTACGTCCGTTTTTTGCAGTTGATCTTTTGTGATAAATACAACTCACCTCAAAGTGTGCGAGAACTTTTTTGTCAAATTGCTCCCGCGTCACGGGAGGGCCAATGCATTGAGGGGGTTGACTGATTATTTGAATATAGGAACATAACTTCAGTTATTCAGGTATAGGACTTATATTTAGGAAAATACAATTAGATCTGGAAGGCGGTGTGGCAATCAGGATCTAGGCTTCTTATGAAATTTTTCGTGTTTGAAGATAACATTGGACTAATAATAATAATAACAATAATTTTAATAGCCGATTTGTGCAGACGAAGTTGCGCGGGCCAGCGGTCTGTAATAAAGTTGTTTTGACAATCACGATATTGTTAAGATGTAACATTGGAAGTCGAGAACTGTCGTGAAATATTTGATGATAAGAAATACAAAACAAGAATGAACAAAGCTGAAGCTCTTCGAGGGCGATCCATTGAAGACAATAAAGTCCCGAAATTCAATCTTATCTTCCTTAACTGAATTGGTTGCAGTCACCTCTTAAGAATACAGCCTAGTCGATTGGCCGGGCAAAAAAAGTGATTAACGACCTTTGCGATTTATTCTCGGATTAGTAAACAATCAAGAAAAAGTTAAGCGTTTTATCAATCACTCAGAGCTCTGAGATTTCCTACCTTGAATGAATTGCAGAATGATCGGCGTTTAACTACATAATGATTCTAACAACGGAAAGAGGATGTTAGACAGTTTTAATATTAAGAAACTGGTTTGATATGAAAAACCGCAATACTATGTTATTTGGCACGAATGATGACGTAGGCCTCTTACAAGTTATCTTTTGTTCTACAGACTGGTGGATATTATGAAATGTTAAGCAACATTTCAGGCTCACATTTGATGTTAAGCCTGAAAGGAAACGAGTGGTTCAAATTAGATAAATTAGATTTTTATATCTAAAAAACTGAAGGAGTATACAAAAATATGGGAAATTATACTCCCTGCATACCGTCAACAAATCGTTTGTGGATACATCCAATAAACTCAACATAATCGAATCATGCCCTTATGCATATACGTAAAAAAGCCTTACTAGTTACTTAAGCTTTGCTCAAAAGAAACATTATTATAGGTACAGGTAATGAAACTCATTACACACTCTTAGTTATATTTTTCGTTTTGTGGTTGTCAGGACTGACCTCCGATCCAATCAATTTTCGCATCAAATTCCGTGATCTGTCAAATTTCGTATGTCACACGAACCTCCAAGATACAAAACGAAAGTCACTTATCTGAATTTTCATTTGAATTTCGAGAGTATATCACAAAAATTGACTGAAATAGAGAAAATACCGTCTAATACTCGTTGCAGAAGGCAATTCCAACACTCATGCTTTAGAAGACTCGCTCCTTCGTAGCTCGTTTTCGAATTTCGCATTCGTGTTGGAATAGGAGCTCATTCTGCAACTTGTTTTAGAATATAGTATTATTGAGAGAGCTAAAATAATGCAATACATACAAACAAAAAAGTACCTAGCTGAGGTTGGTGCAACGGGATACAATACAATACAGTTTTGCGTATGATAAATGTGGAAAAGGAAAAACCTAATCAGAGAAAAAATCCTGCGCTCGCCCGTGAAGAGAAAAATTTAGTAAAAACATTGAATATCAATGGATCTTGGACATCAACGTGATCTAGGAGAACCTCTTCATGAAATCCTTCTATGGGCGGAGAAAAATATATTCTTCATCAATCTACCCGTAATTCTTAATTTGACATGGAAAAAGATAAAAGCAGAAAGAACCAATTATTTAAAATAAATTGAAATAATTTCACATAAACCACCCATTTCAGATATGCATTCGTTACTTTATGTATAGCCTTGGAACCACCTTGAAATTTATAAATGGGACAACTAATTATAATTATACGACGACGGCCTAAATGCTCGAAAGAACATGTCACATTGAAGAATGGCCGCGAAAGCCTCAACCAATTCATTAATTATAAGATGTTCTCTTGTCTCCTCAAATTCCCCCCACTCACAACTAGTGCTCTCAACCGAATTCAATGGAGAGAGCATGCTGTGCATCGTCCATGGCCTGTTCTAATACGATTAAGAACAGACCATATTCTCCTGGAAGGTCAAAACCAGGAATTCTGATGGAAGGATCAGTAATAAGATCTTTGTTGAAAAAAATTGCATGCATTCCATTCAGATCGCCAAGTTTTCTTGTAGCTCTTCTTCATTTCGATTAAAAAATTTGACCAAACAGTTTACGCGACTTCAATCTGGGGACCTTATTATCTGGAATATAGGAGAGTATGGGAAATTAATTTGGGAATAAAATTAATTTGTTCCAAAAATTTTAATTCTTGTCTCTCTGCGAATATGGGGAGATACAATATTTGAAAGGATTGGTAATCAAGGAGATCTTATAGTACCAGTATTAATCCTCATAGAAAAATTTAGTTGAGCATCAATTTTTTTACATGAACACTGTTCAACCAAACATGGCAACAATATTCAGCAGTATAGAAAAATCAAGGATAGCGCTGCCGTACGAAGTGTTGTTGCATCAGCGCCCCATGAAGTACTAGCTAGTTTCTGAAGAATTTTAAGCTTCAAACGTAGATCTTCGAATGGGCATTGAATTGAAATTTAGAGAGAAATCAAGTTTGACTCAGAGATATCTAGGATTAAAATCATGTTTAAAGGAATAAGAAGATAAAGTGACACTCAATTTTCTACAGTTCTGATGATTATTTGAACGAAAACATGAAACCTCGGTTTTATCATCATTCGGACATAAACGCCACCAAAAAAAATATTTTCTATGGTTTCCAAATCTGCGGATAGGGTACTTTCTATTGTCTGAAAATAAGAATGATGAAAAACCAGAGCAATGTCATCAGCATGAATAAATTCTTCGGAATACGTAGTTGGAATATTACACAAATAAAAATTCAATAGACGAGGTGCTGAAACTGTACCTTGTGGAAGACCATTATTCAAAGTTTAGAAATTACAACTAGAATTATCCACAAAAATAAGTATAGTTAAGATCCCTTAAATAAAACCGCATTAAATTGGACACTCAAATTAAATACGCCGGCTTGAATGAGTTAAATCTAATAGATATTCAACATGAATTTCAAATATCGAAATCTAAAGTGTAAATTGCATAATTTTAGGATATCTAATCTGGCTGTGGGTGTTTTCTCCAATCCATTCAATATGAAAGAATTAAAATCAGCACTTAAATGCACCAAGTCTCAGAAATATGCGGATTTGATTGAGTAAGTACATCAAACACATGGAAAAAAGCATTGTCTTGATAATTGACTTCCCTACAATGATATTTTGAATAGGGAAATATGCCAACGGAAACCCGCAAGCAAGGCAAAAGTTGAAAATGTGGCTTTTCTGCATTCGAGAGTATGGTTTCGTGTATAACACATTTGCTATAAGGAGTCATAGAAGAGAGAAGAGGTAGTAAAGCTCAATGAGTTTCTGGCACACATGAATAACATGCACCCAAGTATACAGTTCATAATGGAATTAAAAGACCTAAACTAGAAATCTGGCTTTCCTTGATGTACTTGTCACACGGAAAGAAACTACACTACGACACACTGCATACCGAAAGATTACTCACACGGACAGATACAGGGTGGCCATTTGAAAACGAAACAGACGAGATCACAGACGAAATAAATTTTTTCGATAGAAATGCTCGGACAGGTCAATTTCTGTTTCGAGGGGGACAACTTAAGATGTAGGTTACGGACGCATAGCGCTTCAACCCTTGCTACTACAACCCTCACCCCCAATTTTTGAATAGGGATGATGGGGTGAGTGATACCTCATTTGAATGGTATTTTTATACTGATTTCAGCACAGTAATTGTTTTTTCATTTTATGCATTAGTTCTCGAAATACAGGGTGGCCATTTGAAAACGAAACAGACGAGATTACAGACGAAATAAATTTTTTCGATAGAAATGCTCGGACAGGTCGATTTCTGTTTCGAGGGGGACAACTTAAGATGTAGGTTACGGACCAATAGCGCTTCAACCCTTGCTACTATAACCCTCACCCCCAACTTTTGAATTGGGAAGATGGGGTGAGTGACACCTCATTTGAAAGGTGTTTCACAAAAAAACACTACAAGTGCCATGAAAACACCACTTCATTTTCAAATGCTTAGTCAAGAAAATTTCGAGACTTAATGCATAAAATGAAGAAACAATTACTGTGCTGAAATCAGTATAAAAATACCTTTCAAATGAGGTATCACTCACCCCATCTTCCCTATTCAAAAATTGGGGGTAGTAGCAAGGGTTGAAGCGCTATGCGTCCGTAACCTACATCTTAAGTTGTCCCCCTCAAAACAGAAATCGACCTGTCCGAGCATTTCTATCGAAAAAATTTATTTCGTCTGTAATCTCGTCTGTTTCGTTTTCAAATGGCCACCCTGTATTTCGAGAACTAATGCATAAAATGAAAAAACATTTACTGTGCTGAAATCAGTATAAAAATACCTTTCAAATGAGGTATCACTCACCCCATCTTCCCTATTCAAAAATTGGGGGTGAGGGTTGGAGTAGCAAGGGTTGAAGCGCTATGCGTCCGTAATCTACATATTAAGTTGTCCCCCTCGAAACAGAAATCGACCTGCCCGAGCATTTATATCGAAAAACTTTATTTCGTCTGTTTCGTTTTCAAATGGCCACCCTGTATATACATACCACTTCAAATCATCATCCATGCCAACGTAAGGGGATACATAATTAAAACACTAGTCGACAGAGCGACTGCATACCGACAGCCTACACACATAATTAAAACACTAGTCGACAGAGCGAGAGGAATATGTGCACCATAACAACTAGGAAATGAATTAATACACTTAAAACGCGCCCCCATCGCTAACGGCTCCACTGAAAAGGACATCAATAGATACAACATCGGGCTGAAAACAACACCGACGATGATACAGTTTGTCCCCCGGGTAACAGATATAATCGGCCGAATTCCGAGGAAACACAAAATCAAAACAATATTCAAACCGTCGAAAAAGATCAAAGATCTAAACTCTCCCAAGGACAAAAGAGACCCACTCAGTACTCCGGGTGTATACCGAAATCCGTGCAGCTGTGGGAGTGTATACAGTGTTACAACGAAGCGATAAATCAACACTAGGGTCAGAGAACACAAGGTCAATTGCAGATCGAGTGATTCAGAGAAATCCGCCGTCGCAGAGCATACACTAAACAACACGAATCATGCAATAGAATTCGACCAAACAGAAGTGTTGTGTACCACCACAGCATACTACCTCAGGATTTATAAGGAAGCAATTGAAATTCATAAATACCAAACGAATTTCAATAGATCAGAAGAATCTCTAAAAATAAACAGGATCTGGATGCCAGTACACAAAAACATAACCACAGTTCCCCACAAGAGAAACCAGGTTTCATAAGACTTCTAGGTTTACCAAAAATAAGAATAGACCGTTTTTATCCCTAAACAATTCACCTGCTTCCACTTCCTTACCTCAGATCGTCCTTAATTTATTTTCCTGTTCATTTGCCAATGCGTTTCACTCAACTTATTTATTTTCAAAGGCTTCAGGGATGATCTAATGAGTGTATTTGAAAACAACGTTTCCCTATTAAAAAACCTACCTTTCTTCCCGGAACATGAAAAAATCAGCTCTAGTCACATTTAATTTCACCAACTCATCGATTTTCTCAATTTCATTTAATCTGCAACGTAGAGATTTCAATAAAATATCAATTTGTTCTATAAATACAAATTTCATATTGTTATTTAAAAATGATGCATAAACATTGATAAGATGAAGATAATCTGTATCGTTTTCAAAATATTGATCCATTTTTTCAGTCATCGTACCACATTGTTCAGGTATAATAATAATATTTTATAATCGAAGGTTCTGAAAGGTAACAAAAATATTGAAGGTTCAAGTTTCAATAAATATTTCCGGAATCTAGATATCAATGCTGCGGCACGCATAAATATTTGCATACGTATCTCGGTATCTCAATTTTGGAATGTTTGACTCGTTGTGAAGATATCTGTGTTGGAAAAACCTCCTAATAAAATTGCTCAATGCGTTTTAAGATCTTGAATAACATTTGTTCGTGTAGGTATGTTAAATACTAGTCAAAACAAAATATTGGTTTGTCCTGAGAAACGGGTATTTCCAACTGATATAGAATCTTTAAATTGGAGCAGATTACTTTTAGTTCGATAAATAACTGAACTGTGAGTTTTTAGAGCATTCGTGTCATTGTCACCATCAAACGTTCATTAAAGTGTTGAAAACCGTCGTATTCGAATACAACAGTTGAGTACTTTTTTGTGTTGTGGTTATATGAGGATAAACTAACACTTATTTTGCAAAAACGACAACCAAAAAAGGTCGAATTGCAAGAGATCTTATAGATTGTGGTAGAATCAAATGTCTAGATAAGTGCCGAAGTTTATGTCGACATTACACCTTACCTTCCTGGTTTTATACGGAGTCAGGATATAAATGTGTGTTACATTCCTTTCATTACAGATTGGCGCTGTGGGACATTGAGAGTACCCACAATGAAATCCTACCTATGTATTTGCATTTTGTTTCAACTCTTCATCCAGATTTTTGGTCAATGTACACCTTCTAAGACCAGAGTGAGTGGATCCTACACAAATGGAAGAAAAATATGTTCAGGAGATTTGATCTTGTCAGAAAATTTCGACAGCCTCAATCAAGACCTATGGTATCACGAACTCACGGTTAATGGTAATGGGGTGAGTTGTTTATGAATATCGAATATGATCTTACCTATATTTGGTCGATATCTGTTGGAATATAGGTACTATACCTCCACAAATTGCACACCACTCCACGAAGAATTATGACCTGTACAAAAAAAGGAGATCTATAATAGACTAATTGATGCGAGAAAGGAAATATTACATACCTTTTTTGTAGTATAACTGGTTTTCAGCTGGCTTGTATATTTCCTGAATATCTAGAAAAATAATTCAGATTATATTCATCTGATAAAATGGCACATTAACTAAATATTAATTTTTCGGCCTCTTGCATCTCGGAAATTGAAAATTTTGGATAGTTTGATACATCCTATATGAACTAGATTCATTTAATCATCAGAACTTGTTTTTCTGTATATCTGTGTATACGAGTTCCAACAGAAATATTTTTGTAGTTCTGATGAGAGGAGTTAAGGACCTCCCTAAAATGAATTTATTACATGTACTCATCCTATACTAGTTTCTCCTTTATTTCCAGAACGGCGAATTTCAAGAATATGTGAACGATAGATCAGTAAGTTTCACAGAAAATGGAAAGCTGGTTATTCAACCGAAAATTGTTGGCGATGTCCCTCCAAAAGAGTGAGTTTTATCAATTATTTTCGATATTTTGATCGCAAAATAATCCCTTAGTTATATCATAATGATAGGTGGACATCACTTCAATGCTCGATGTTTTAGAGTTTTCGATTGTATTATTTTAGATATTCGTCACGAAAAATTATCGAAAATAAATAGTTCGAGAATGAGAATTTTCATCAATTGAAGCTTGGTTTTGGAATTCGATTTTTTTTAAAGCTTTTTTAGGTTATGTGGAAAGAAACTGCGAAATTTGTATATTCGGGGAAATAAGATGCAGCACATTCCAAAAGAATTAACGCATTACTCACAGATTCACATGTTGATTGAAAATTTGAATGATACATAAAATTGAATACGAATTTTCCCATTATTGCTAATAGAGTTGGTTGAAGGGGCATTCAATGTTAATTCTGAAAAAATTGCTTTCTGAAAATTTAATGTACAGGGTGTTTCACAATATGTTGAATGAAAAAATATAATTTTGTTTGTCAGAACCAGCACTATACACAAGTTCTTATGAGCGAATATAAGTAATTTTCTCATACTTCCTATGAATAAAAATGAAAAATGAAGGCCTGTGTTGTGCCTTGTCATCGCTTCAGAGATGAAGGGCTAAATAATTTCGCTCATTAGTTTTTCGTTGTACTTTTGGTTGTCTTGAAAAAGTTCTCATGAAAGAAAACAATGAGAAAATTGCGCGGGTCTTGAAAAAATGTAAGAAAACTAAAAGATTCGCTCGGCGCATTCGCCATTTCGTAATCAGAGCATTCTTTTCCTTTATTAATATGTGTGAAGACCCGGCCCCTTTGGATTTCCAATTTTTTTTTTATGAATTGTGCTTATTTTGTGCCATTGAATTTCTTCTTCATTAATTGTGGTTCTCGGGATATTTAAAATAGTAGTACCATTCAGTAGATTGTAGGGCAATCAGCTCT
Source organism: Hippodamia convergens (assembly GCA_038502775.1). Lineage (NCBI taxonomy): Eukaryota > Metazoa > Arthropoda > Insecta > Coleoptera > Coccinellidae > Hippodamia > Hippodamia convergens. Next base: position 37,913,484 of record CM076608.1, on the reverse strand, counting down.
TGTTACAAGGTTTGTGGTATTTTATGCCATTGACATTTTATTCATTACGGAAAAAAAAGGAAGAACTGAGGTAACATTTTTTAATTTCTTCAATACTTCGGTGCAAGAGCTAGATATTCGTGAAAATTACAGCAGGACAACTTCACCTAAGAGTGGCAAAATTTTTTGATGAACATATATATTTTTCGGGAGAAAAGGAAAGTGTTGGGCTGACTTCTTTTCGTTTTCTTAACTTTTCAGGACATGAAAAATTTTTTTGTGAATATCAACCTCAAAAGACACATGAATTCGTGATAAGAAAAAAAAAATGAACAGATTTTCGAACAAATTCGAACGGCACAACTCAGTACAGTTTTTTTCAGCCATTGGAATCCAATTTATGAATTCCAGGTGCCAAGCTGGCCCATTGTTTCAATTTTCGAAATATCTCTAGAATTCCGCGAAATTAAGGAAACAATAAAAAACATTCAACGATATAGAACAGTAGAAATCTAGTACAATCCATCATACGAGAGTTTTTTCGTAAAACCAAACTGGACCAACTGGACCAACTTCACGAATTTAATTTATCGGCATAAATTAAAATCAAACATGAATTTTTATTCGTTTCATCAAACCTCGAGAGAGACAAGACCAATGTTCTAAAAAAATATAAATTTTGGTTGAAGTTTGAGAGAGATTCTAAAGCAAAAAAGAAAGTGCACGAAAAATTCATTTGAGCTTGAATTTCAATGATTCCTACAAAAACGTGGTATTGCGACATATGAATTGAATAATGAATTCAAGATGCAAGATGCAATACTGATCTAAGCATATTGAAAGGTTCGAGTATTTTTCAAACCTTAATAACTTGATATCTATTGAAATATTTTCTGGGAGATCTTTGCATTATCCTGAAGGTTTTATTAGGGTTTTCTCTTTCAGTTTCTGAAAAATGAAATGATTGAAAATTTTTAAATAATAGAAGAAAGGCCCCTGCCTAAAACTTGAGCACTAATTTGTCAGGGGCCAAATCTTTATGAAAAATTGTTGCCGAACAATGAACAAACACTTCGAACTTTAAAGCGTAACGAAAAAAAACGTAATTGAAAAATCAAAATATTCCGACGATTCTGCAGTTGAATCAAATATAGAATTTGTCTGACGAAGAAGCCTGAAAAGGACTCCGAAACGTTATACGCTTTGGAGTTCGAAGTGTTTTGTCTTTGTTTATTGTTAGGCAATAATTTGTCATGAAGATTTGGCCCCTGACAAATTAGTGCTCAAGTTTTACGCAGGGGCTTTTCTTCTATTCTTTAAAAAGTTTTTAATCATTTCATTTTTCGCAAAACGCGCTCGATCTACTCCGTACATACTTCCTACAGCTAGGACATCAGTGTATCAGAGGGCTTTTCTTTACCGAACTGTAAGGCTGTGGAATACCCGATCAAAAGATGTATTTCTTGTTCGAAGAAGAATTTTCCCTATACCTTTGTCTCTGCACCATGCAAATTCCCTAATCCTGAAACTTAATTCGATATTCTTGCAATTCTAATTCAAAACTTGCTGCTGTTTCGCCGGCCAAGCTCGGCCATCCAAGTGACGATAGAACAATCATAATAGAGAACAAAGCACTTACCCACTAACCTCCCATATAGACCTTTCTTTGATTGTTAGCATCATAATTACAGAATAATCAGTTTGACATCATATTTCTCTTGCAGCGGGTATTTTAATCCGGTTCAGAGTGCCCGCATGACCACATCTGGACGTTTCGCATTTACATTCGGAGTCCTGGAAACGAGAGCCAAATTGCCAGCTGGAGATTGGCTGTGGCCAGGTAAATATGCTCGTATATCCCTTTTTTAATTGCCCAAATCCCCGACGTGAACATAAATAAAATTCGTGCGACTGCTCGCTTCGGGAACTTTCTGCGCCAGCACTCGGAGAACCGGGAGCCAGTGGCGGCTTTAGGGGGTGGCGAACGGGGCAATCGCCCGGGGCCTCGCTCTTGGTGGGGCCTCGCGTGCAAAAACCCGAGCAAATTTTGATATTGATTCAAATCTCTAATTATTTATAAAGGTTTAAACATAAGGGTAAGTTCCAAAAAAGTTCCATATCGAATACATTCATTCGAAACAAAATTGAAAAAAACATAATGTAGTTTTTGAATATTGCGCCTTGTCGGAACTTCCAAACATGTAATTGAGGCACCAGATGTCTGACCCACCAGATCAGTAGGAAGAATAGAATGTAGAATCACACAACACAATTAGGGTAAAAATTATCGAAGTATTTAGGTACAATGTTTATTTATTCTAGATGTTGGAACCTCATAAAATATTTATAGCCCTGTTGACCGTTCTTTGGCGGTCCCTTTGAAATATTCGTTCAATTATCGTCTTATGCACGAATTCATTTCATTGTAGAGAATTTAGGAAGGAGGAGCACAAAATCTGCTTTTTTTCGAATATAGTGATTAGGTATGCGAAAACTGGGTTCAGTTTTGTTATATTTTTCCTGATGAAAAACTTCCATTGTTTTGGGTTCTTCATTCACATTTAGAGGTCATTTTAACATTTTTCGGATAAATTTTTTCTTGTTATTAATTCAATTTCCGAAAGTTTCTGAAACCTATTTTTTCAGTGTGGCTTTTGTAAGTTTGAATTTCGATACCAACAATCCAATAAATTCATCAAGTACATAATATTTCAGCATCGGATAATCAAAAGTATCTGAGTGGCACAACATTAATCCAAACTGTTCCGAGCTTCAGGGCTTGATACAACTAGGACTTGACGCCCTCAATCAAACCATTAGTGGCTCCTCTATCGCTCGGGCAATCCCAGAAAAAGTCATATACGGTGGATTTTCCAGAAAAATTTTCGATACAAATATTATAAGAAACCACTGTTTTCAACCACCATTTCAATCAGTCACCATCTTGTTTAGTCACCATCTTGTAAACAAGATGGTGACATTTCCCATGAAACTTTCTATTCTGTTCATATGGATGATAAAAATAAATAGTTTAATCTTCTCTTCGAAACAGAAAATTTAATACAGCTGGGATTGAAGAACATTTCATTGTTTTTCAAGCCGTCAAAAAAAACCACAGCTGAGTGTTTGACTGATTACATAATAAAAGAATTAGAGCAGTTGGTTATATCATTGCAAAAATGCAGAGGTCAAGGATATGATAACGGAGCCAATATGCGTGGTGAAAAAAGTGGTGTCCAAAACCGTTATTCTTGAAATGAATCTACTTGCTTACTTTTTACTTGTGGGATTCAAAGTTAGAATCTTAGATTCAGCAGCGTCTTGTGTCCAAGCAAAATCTTTTTTTGGTTTGCTACAAAGGTTGTATACTCTGTTTGCTCAACTTAGGGGTGGGTTATTTTAAAGGATCATGTGAAAGCCTTATCACTAACACAGCTTTGTGAAACTAAATTCACGAAGGAAAAAGGGCCTCGTGGAAACCCCCCGCCCAGGGCCTCGCAATGGTTAAGGCCGCCCCTGCCGGGAGCTTCATGAATTTCATTCGATGCGAAAGCTTTTCCAATTCTCCCGACCGAAAACGAGTGAATGAAGTAGTAGATCTCGTTCGGGGATAATTTGTATTGGCGGAAATGTCGGAAAATATTCATGTGTGACGTGGGGTTTTCAAGAAATTCGTCTTTTTGGACTGCGTAGCTGTGAAGCCAGATGGCAATAACTGAACCATTACAATTTCATCCAGGGTCGTTTCTAGGATTATAATGAATAAATATTACTATGAAAACTGTGCTGAACTCAGTTATTTTTGAATTTTTGAATTTGTTCTACATGATATGGCAGAATGAACGGATATGGCGCAGAATTAGAGAATAGTGAGCAACAGGAACAGAAAAATATTTAAAATTTTTTGGCAATTTTCAACAGGCTGTATCTCAGTGAAAAATGGTCTTATAGAAAATAAAAAAAAACTAACTTTTGAAGCTTGAAGACTTTTGTTTCTGAATTTATTGGTTCACAATTTTTCGGAGTACCGGAAGTCATGCAATCATCAGATAAAGCACGAAGAAAAAATTTTGAAAATTTTTCAAATTTTCTCGAGCTTGACCGATGCTAATGTCACAGAACCTATTTATTCAGCTCTAATTTGCTTTTCATGACTTTCAGATATAACCATCCTTTTTCACTCAACTGTCGATATCTCCGGAACTACAGAAAATTTCCTACAAAAATCTGTTTTGTTCAATTTGAAAGAATTCTTTTTTCACCTGTCACATAAACGTGGAAGGAGGGCAAAAAAATGCCATTTTACCATTTTTTTTTAATGGACTGTTATGAAAAAATTTGACGGCCTGATGTTCCCCGAAATGCCCCCTAGATCGGTTGAGCAGTTTTCTTGAACCGATTATTGTTTGAATTTTCAAAAAAATTAAGGGAACAAGGTTTTTGTTTCTTAAACGTGACCTAATTTTCTTGATCAATCAATAATTATATTATTTCTTCACTTTTCACTCAGAGTTTTTTTGAATAAATCATATAAAATTTTTTCTTATTTTCAAAAATTTCCGGAATTTGAAAAACAAATTAATTTTCGAAGAATTTCATTAAATTTTGTTATAAAAGTGAAATATGAATAAAAAAAATTTAATTTGAAAAAAAACAAGAGACTATTTCTGACTCACCTCCACTGGGGCTATAGACACTGGATACATGCAAACCTTCATTTTCCTCAGAAAAAAATCATGGAATGAATTCAAAGTTGATACCCCTAACTTGCCCACGGTACTCGTAAAGTTTTCTCACACCACGTTTTAAAAAACAGTTTTTTTTTTTGAAAACCTTTTGACTAATTTGGTAAAAAAACCGAAATTCTTTGTCAAAGTTAGAAGTGACGAAACATCAAAAAATCGTTTTTTTCAAATTTGAAGCCCATTATTTCGAAGCATTTTCGAAATCTTCGTCTAAAAATAATAGGAGCATACGTCCAAGACTTTTATCCCAAAATGAATATTTTTCGAGAAAAAATTACAAAAAACGACGAAAATATTAAAAAAAACTACTCTAAAAAGATCTACAATTGTTGTATTAAGAGATTTAGTCTTCTGTATTGATTTCAGAACTTTGTACTTCTACAAAATCTATCATTTGAATCGGTCATATCACTTCTTCTTTTTGCAGAACGACAAAAAACACGAATATCACCATCTTTTCCAAGAAATATGTCAAAGACATTCTCAAGACGCCAATCTATTCTTTTCGCATAACCTACATTTATTTGATCGGAGCATCTGAAGACTCTAATCTGAATCTTTTTCCCAGATCTGAATTTTCTATAAGAAAAGGTATCTATTCTAGAGTGGCATAGATATAAAAAATAAAAGGAGTTTGTTCAGTAAAAAATTTCGTATCGGCATCCGTATTCAAGATACAGGGCGTTGAAAAAGATATACACATTTTTCACGATTTTTTCGAAAATTCTTTCAACACTGTAATGAAATTTCATACGAATATATTTTAGAAGCTGATCTGTTTTGATGTTTAATTCTCATAGAGGGCGCTAGTTACACGGTTTGTACCAAGTTGTTTCAAACATAATTTTTTTGATATTAGATTTATTAAGCTAACTTTTGAGCAATCTTAAACATCATTCAATTTTACATCAGAAAGGTACTTTTGATTAAACTCGATACTGTGCACCTTTTTCGAAATATTTTGATTTGAAAATTATGAAGCAATAAATAGCAATATATAGAAGGTGTCGTAATCGGTTGAGTACCCATTTTCCGAATCGATGGATTGGTAGAGGTGCAAAAGCTCCGATTCATTGATCTCCTCGGTCATGCGATTACACAGTTTGGTCGTACCTTGAAGAAAAAATTTATGCAACAGGGGTAAATTCACCTTAAGAATTGAAGGACAGAATTTAACGTCATCTCATAGCTGACTCCCAAGCGTTAAGAAGTTTAATGGATTTTTTAGATAAAAAGGATAAATTTGTGTATTTGTGAAAAAAGGTGACATTTTGAACACCTACTCTAATTGAATTTTTTAAAAATTTTTGGCCTTTTTTTTAATTTCCTTGTGATTTTTTGCTCAATTAATACATTCATGATTACTTCATACCAGCATCGATTGTTACTTCATAATTTTCAAATCAAGATATTCCGAAAACGTTGCACGATATGGTAAATTGTGTGGTGTTAAATTGAATGATTTTTAAGATCGCTCAAAATTTAGCTTTATAAATCATATATCAAAAAAGTTATGTTCAAAACAACTTGGTACGAACCGTGTAACTAGCGCCCTCTGCGAGAGTTAGACATCGAAACACATTCATTAGATGTATCAGTTTCCGAAATAGTTTCTTATGAATTTTCAATAATATTCTGCGAGTAATTTCGGCAAAAAAATTGTATATTTTTTTCTTTTTCAACGTCCTGTATCTTGAATACGGATGGCATTACGAAAAAACCTCTATTATTTTCATCTATCCTAGAGAGGGGGTCACCTTTTTTTGAAACACCTTGTATTGTATACTTCATGATTATATTCAGCATGCTTCAAGTTTCGATAAGACTTAAGACAATCCCTCCCATAAATTCCAACTGTTTCTTCAGACCAAAAATTCAATAATCATCTTCATTTTCAGCAATATGGCTCCTCGCCCAGAAAAACAACTACGGAGGCTACCCCCACTCTGGGGAAATAGACTTGATGGAAAGCAGGGGCAACAAACAACTCTACGCGTGGGGAAAGAACATTGGACCTGAAGAGGTTGCCAGTACAGTGCATTTCGGTCAAAACTACGATCTCACAGATTTGGCATCCCTGGCACATAACAAACCAGGATTCGACAACGATTTTCACGTATACAAATTGACTTGGACTCCAGACTACGTAGCTTTCAGCGTCGATGGAAAAGAAATAGGAAGGGTCACACCCCCAGCTGGAGGGTTCTATGAATTGGGACATCTGAAGGGGCAAAATCCATTTGCGAGCGGTACCAAAATGGCACCCTTCGATAAGGACTTCTATATTTTGCTCAACGTTGCTGTGGGTGGTACCAGCAACTATTTCCCTGATAATTCTAGCAACCCAGGTGGTAAACCATGGAAGAACACTTCAAGAAATCCTGCCAGAGATTTTTGGAACGGGAATTGGCAATGGAGACCTACCTGGAACGAAGGAACAAGACAGAGTGCCCTACAAGTTGATTATGTGAAAGTTTGGGCGTTGTAGTGGAATATTTCGACTTAAATCTCCAGGAATGTTAGTTAATTTTTTATGCTAATTAAATAAATTACCATTTTCTCTACAGAATTTTATTTGTTTGTCCAGTCAAAGTGGGTTAATGATAATGAAGGTTTTGAATATAAATCACTACAACAAATGATTATATACGTATCTATATCACAAGGCGAGATTTAGCTCACACAATGCCTGTAAAGTATGCCTACGTTGGAAACACAGTGATTTCAATACCAGAATCATGTGACTATTTTTCCATCCTACCCTCTGTAATCAGCTCAGTCATATACTGTATCGTTACAGAAATTATTCAAGACTACGTCAAATGGGATGGGAACGAAACGTAGATCAGAATGTGCTCTAACTGATGTGAAAAGATTGTTTCTCTATTTCAGTATCGTAATGAATTCATTACAGTACTAAAAGTAGTGCTGTAATGAAACTCATTACAGCATTGTTTTCAGTTATATTTTTCGTTTTCTGATTGTCAGTACTGACCTCCGATCGAATCAAGTTTCGAATCAAATCAATTCAAAATCCGTGATCTGTCAAATTTCGAATGTCACACCAACTGCCAAGATACAAAACAAAAGTCACTAATCTGAATTTTCATTTGAATTTCGGGAGTATTTCACAAAAATTAACTGAAATAGAGAAAATACCGTCTAATACTCGTTGCAGAAGGCAATTCCAACACTCATGCTATCTAAAACTCGCTCCTTCGTCGCTCGTTTTCGAACTTCGCATTCGTGTTGGAATAGGAGCTCATTCTGCAACTTGTTTTAGAATATACTATTTTCTACGACCGTGCGTTTTCACCCACTTTCCCGTACTCATTTTAGTTTGGAAAGTGTCACTTTCCCGCACTAGTTTGGAAAGTATTAGCAGGGTTTTTTCCGCACACTTTCATTAAAGAATAAACTGAATTATGATATGTCCCTATGCATCGAACGTCAACGATGAGAGTACCATGGTAACGACATGTAGAATTATGGATTTTCATGGAATGTTTTGTATGTTGAAATAAAATATATATTTTCAATGTGGGGTCGTAACAAAAATAATATTCCTATCTTGTGCAGAAAGTATCTTTTCCGTACTCGATTGCTTTCGCGAACTCCGCTCCATGTCATTCGGGCAACAGCAATCTCGTACGGAAAAGTAAAACTTTCTGCACTTGAAAGGAAAATAACTATTCTCTATTTAAGTATCGTAATGAGTTCATTACAGTGCTGTAATGAAACTCATTACAGCATTGTTTCAGTACTTTGTGGTCAGTACTGGCTTCAGATCTTCTCAATTTTCAAATCAAATCCATTAAAATTCCGTAATCTATCAAATTTGGTCACACCAACTGCCAAGAAACAATGCAAAAGTAGCTAATATGAATTTTCATTTGAATTTCGAGAGTGAAATAGAGAAAATATCGTCTAATACTCGTTGCAGAAGGCAATTCCAACACTCATACTCATGCTTTCGGAAAATCGGTCTTTCTTCGCTCGTTTTTGGATTTCGTTATCGTGTAGGAACGAGCTCATTCTGCAACTTGTTTCAGAATATACTATTTTAATGAAAGTCTCGCAGTTTTCGAGATATTTGATATTTCATGAAAATGTTGACTTTTTCCTCTTCAGATTCTTTCTCTCATGCGTGAATATAGTTGAATGATTGCTTTAATTTATACACTGAAAAAAGCACAAAATTTGATGTAAACATTCTGAAGAAAACTGTTTAAAATTCACGTTTTGGAGAAAGTGTTTTTGTACCGAATTCAATTTGTGATAGTTGAAAAAAAGCATTTGACCTTTTCAGCAAAAAACGGTAAAAAGTTCTGTGAGGATTTCGAACAGGTAAAATACAGGTGATAACTCACTTCAGAAAGAAACATATTCGAATGTTTAGCGACAATAGACCATTTCCATGAAAAACTGATTTTGTCACCTTGTCCAAGAAATCTTTTATTTTTTACATTCTGCTGTCACTTATTGAATAATTCTATCGAAACATGTTAGTTAGTTCTTGAATGAGTTATTAAGTGAAATAATTAATCGATTTCAATATATACAAGATAGGAAAAAATAAATAAATAAATACCTTCTTTATTCAGAGAAACAGAATTTTAATATGCCTGGCAATCATGACATCCAGGGCGATGTCAAGCGAGCTATTCAACTCAACTCCACAATGATGTATGAAGCCATAATTTTAATGAAATTCAAAGTAACGAGATGGCTGAAAATAAGATAATATGCAAATAAGATAGCACACCCTTAACACCTAAGATAAACAAGAAAGAAAAAATATATACACACATACACAGTAAATATACCTACAGATATATCGAGGTTAATATGAATTATTGCTTATTTAGTAAGAAGGTCTTAAGTTGATACTTGAACTTATTAATATTCAGTATCTATTCCAAAATCTGACGGTAACCTCATCCTCTATGATTATGATGAAAAAAAATGTTGCAATATCTTACATTGTATCTTATATTTTCCAGTTTTCCTGGTTTACTTGTGGTTTGAAAGAGATATTGAAGAAGTTATTGCTTCATTCGTGCAGCAAACATCTATGAAAATGGGAACTATTGTCATTAGATAATAGATTGTGGGTCCTACTTATACTTCTACTCGAAAATATAGGTGAGTGTGATTGAAACAGTTACTATTCTTTGGAAGTTGCTACTGAAATATTTGAATGAGTTCACATGAAAAAATTGAGGTAGTAGCAAAATTTCTTAGAAACATCGAATAAGAAAATTTCTTTATTTAGATGAATAATTCATTTATAGGTATCCATTCTCAGAATTTTAAACATTCCGCATAGATATCAAAATCGTGGCTATTCCAGTAGTTATTTACGAAATGTGAAGTGTGTTTTTCCAATATCACTTGAAGTCTTATCATCGTTGATATTTATAAACAACTTCACCTGAATTTTTGCTCTAGTAACTACCTTATCTTATATTGTCGTTGATCAGGTAAGACTTGAATATTTTCATATACCGTAAAAGCTTGAAGAAGTGACACAAAAACTTTCATTATGTACGGTTTCCTAAACTCCGCAAATATATTTTAAATTTCAGATCAGAAAATACTTCAGTAGGCCTTTGAATTTGAATTCTAGATGATATCATTTGATCATGCTAGGATACTCCCTTTGACAACCAACTAACCTCTGAGGAGTGAACTTAAGGCATTGCTCTAATTGACAGCTTGGAATTTTTTCTAAGACAATATTTTAGTTTTTGTGGATGGACTACTGTCAGCTACGAGCCCAACTTCGGGGTGCACTATTGGACTGCTACCTTATATCGGTGTTTTCCAATCTAACAGAAACTTTCAAGGCCAAAAGGTGTAAATCTTTGCCAGTTCATATGCTTTCAAATTTTTTCCGATACTACCTTCGATACTACAATTCCTTGGTTCCCTTCATAGCGTTATCTCACTGTCTCTGGCTTGGCCATTCATAGTATCACAGATAAAGACTTACTCATGGTTGAAATCAATTTCATGGTGCTTCTTCACAAGAAGTCTGTTAGAATATACCACAGAAACAGAGAAGAAACTCTTGAGGTGGACATATTGACATAATGAAACTTTTCGACTGTTATTGGAATTTATCATTCATTTACGTTTCTTAATTTTTGAAGTTAATAAAGTGATCTGGCCTAATCCGTGTGAGGAAAATATCTAGAAAGCTGCTCAAACTGTTATCTATTCAACGAATGTCAATTCCTTGCAATATTATATGATATTTCCTCGGATATTTCCAAAAAGTAGCAAATGCTGAGTTCAAGATAATTTATCAATATCTATTGTAATATAGGTGTCTGCAACTTAATGTCCCAATGTGCAAGGACCTCTATTATACATTTTTCTAATTCTCTCATCGAGGAGAATGCAACAATGCAGTAATGGATTTCATTTGAGAAATAGGAGAAGGGGGTTAAAGTTATATCGTCTACATATGAGGTAAAAGATACAATTTGCAATGTGTTTATTCGTATGACCCTCTGAGATTTATGTGGGGTGGATAGTTTTCATTGAAATGCTCTCTATAACATAGGCATATTATACATGGAATGAGTGTCACGTCACCTTTCGTATGGTAAGGCAACCACCCTGACACTGAAAGGAGGACTCATGAAGATACCATGAAACAGGGTCGAAACAAGACAATGTTATTCACAACACAATTATTCGACATAACTTCTTCTTAAGATAACTTTTTAATACAATAATCTTCAACCATTCAAATGAAAAACCTAAGCAAAACAAACCCAACCTTTAAGTTGATTGTTAACTTCGAAAGTTTGACATTCCTCATTTCATTTCACTTGGAGGTCCACAGTTTTTCTTTAGAGTCTAGAACCCAAAGCGTAGTCCATCTGTAATGTCTATGGTATATAGATATCGCTAGATTTTGAATATGTGTGTTTTCCCCATACATAACACTGAGGTGTTAACCAAATTATGCTGTTTTGAAATACAAAAACTTTTTTCCTTTGCAGAATGAAATATTTATTCGTACTCCTCTTTCTCTACTTCTGCTCAACTGATCCAGCAGATGCTCAGTGCAGATGGAGTCCAACTACAGTAGGAGGATCGTTCCCCAGACTGAAGCAAGGTCAAATATGTTCGGGCGATTTGATTTTCGCAGAATGGTTTGACGGTTTGAACGAAGGTCTTTGGAACCACGAGAACCAAGTTGATGGCGCTGGGGTTTGTGCAGATTGAACAGCTTATAAAGGAGAACTGATTGTTTTCGATTTTCAGAATGGAGAATTCGAACAGTACGTCAATGACAGGTCTATAAGTTATGTGAGGGATGGAAAACTCTACATTCTACCAAAAATAATTGGGGATGGACCTTTGCACAAGTGAGTTTTTTGGACTTTTTACTGGTACTCTGAATTGGCGAGATGTGGATAGCCTCTTCTGTTCCGTCTGATGTGCAAATTGTTGAAGCAAAAAGGAAAAATTTCTCGAAATTAACCTCAATAAAGTATATATATTTGAAATCAGAAGAAAGAGCTCTACCGATTAGAAGAATTAAATACAGGGTGTACCATTTAAAAAACAATAGTTCATTACAAATTTTTAGGTGTTCGATGCCTTTATGAATTTCTTAGTACTGAATTCTGAATGCCCATAAAAATACTTCAAATTTGCCCATTCAAACGTTTTTGTAATACCAATATTAACTGAGATAGCTATTGAGTAAAATATAAATAATCACCCTGTTCATTTTACTTGGATAATACTACATTTCAAATTTGAATATTCATTAGAAATTAATATGTCCAAGGCCAGATTGGCTGGTAAAGTGGGTTTTCTTCTCAGTTTTGCAGTCGCTTTCTCGGTTGTTTGGTGACATCATACTGTTTGGATGCTTTCAATAAACCCATTTTCTTATTTCTTGTATCTTCAATCGCCATTTTCATGGATTTGTTGCACCAAGTTTCCTATTTTCTTTATCCCTCAAGTTATCGTGGAACCATTGGTCGAAGGGAAAGATAATATCACCATTCAGGACGATCAGATTACTGAAGGACAATTTAGTCTGGTAGACTGTAATAGCCACTTACATCGTGGGTCATAATGGCCACATGGTTGGTTTTGAAGAATACATCCTAAGAATTTTAAAATAATTCGTTAAAAAATGCAACTACAATTTAGGTATAATTTACCTACATAACTGTGAACCACTCCAGTGAGTGGTAAATAGTAATACATCATCACTCACGTTTCGTTCATCTTCTTCAGTCTGTTGCCATGTAAACTGATTTATTTCAAATAATCTACTGATATTATTCAACTTGTATTTTTCCAAAAAGAACTCTAGTGAACGTGTAGCTCAATTTATTGTTTATTGTTCCATTAATAAACAATGAGGAGTAATTATTATCACAGAGACTGCGGTTGAAAGTACAACATTTTTTTTTCGATGGCAAGAAACAAAACTGTTGAATCAATTTTATGAATATTTCAGTGGTTTCTTCAATCCAGTGCAGAGTGCCAGGATGACAACTGCAGGAAAATTTACATTCAAGTATGGGAGATTGGAAGCCAGGGCACAAATTCCAGCAGGAGATTGGCTGTGGCCAGGTGAGTTCGAAGTGCCATTTCGAAGATTTCTTCAATTTCCCTTCTCGGGGTTTATTAAAACCACGATCAAGTGATTCGCGTATTCAAAGAAATACTATTTTCATAAAGCAAATATACTGCTCCAAAAGAGTTGGGATATCGTATTCAATCGTTTTGGAAAGTATGAAATCTTCGAGAATATCGCTATAAGATCATTCAAAATACAATAACAACTTGAATCGATCCAATAAAAATCAGTATGAGACGTTTCGTCAATCTGGTCGCCTTTTTTCTGAAGTTTGGTTCTTTGCATAGGTATGCTTCATGAATGTTCTTACTTTGAAATGTAGTCAGTTTATCAACGGCGATTTGAAACGATTTTTCTGAAAATGCTTGAACATAAATTAACAAACGCTGAGGCTAATAGGGCTATCGGAATGCTACGGGGGGGGCCAAACACAACATGTTGTAGCGGAAAGCCTCCAAGTCAGCCAAAGGGTGATATCTCGACTTTGGAATAGATTCAGGGAGACAGGTTATATGTTGGAAATATCAAGGCTTGGTGGCAGACGACAAACAACAGCTGCTCTCTGCTCAGGATCGTTTCATCACCGTTTCGGCGAGAAAAAAGCCGATATCTACGTGTAGAATGCTACGGAATACTTCAAAATGCAGATGAGATCCAGGTTTCCATCGAAACCATCAGACGACGTTTGAGAGAGGTTAATCTAGGTTCTAGACGTCTATCAAGAGGAGTTCCATTAACACGTGACCATACGCGTCAAAGACTGGAATGGGCAAGGAAACATATCAATTGGAACGATCAATGGCGTAGTCTCCTTTTCACTGATGAATCCAGATTTGGACGATTTTCAGATTATCGAAAAATAAGGGTGTATGGACAATTAATCTTCGTTATGTCCAAGCAGTCAATCCATTCCGAGGGGGTAGTGTTATGGTATGAGCCGGGATATGTTTCAACGAGCGCACAGATCGACACATTTGTCCTGGGAATATGACCGCTTTACACTATAGGGAGCATGTCATTGACAATGTTTCGCCAAATATTCACGCTGATATTGGTGAAACTTTTCAAGTTCTAGACGATAACGCTAGACAGCACCTTGCAGCCATAGTTGAGAATGCGCGTGAGGAGTTTGGTTTTCCACATTTACCAATACCTCCGCACTCACCAGATTTGAATTGCATAGAACATGCATGGGATATGCTTCAAAGAAGATTAGATAATCATCAACTTACCCCAGAATCCTTTAATGATCTGAGAGACCTTCTGCCCCGTTTATGGAACCAAATTCCTCAAGAAATGTCCAACAACCTCGTGTGTCGTATGAAAAGATGTAAAGCTGGTATTGATGCCCGGGGAGGCCAAACATCGTGTATTGATGGTCTTGAAATGCTTGAATTCTCTGGGAATAAAATTTCGTTATTTTACTCGATTTTTCTTAATCACCCTGTATACGCTGCAGACCTACATGCTAAAATTAATTTTATTTCCTTCAACTTGAAATCATATTAATATGAATTTTCATCACAAAATCTCATTTGAACTATATTGTTTGCAATTCAAGTCAATATCCCCAACTCATGTGGAGCAGTTTAGTTTTTTCTTACACATCACAGGAACAACATAAGATTAATATACACTCCCCGTCAATAAATTCCGGACAGGCAAATTTTTTGTTAAATTCAACACCCTGTATTGTTTTTTTGTAGTTCTCCGATTTTGTTGAAATTTTCCCCAGGTATAGAATGGGGTCTTGTAATATTAACCTGAAATTTACTTTGCAAAAATACCTGTAGTTTATCCTTTATACGGGGAGAAACAAAACCTTGTTTTATACCCCCCATTTCTGAACACCCTGTGGTGAATTTGAGGCGGAAAATTTTATTTCCATAAGTTTTAATTTGAAGTGTGACCCTTTCTTAACCAAAGGTTTTTTGATTTATCTAAGTATCTGCTTTAAAAAAAATACACAGAAAGTGTTGCATTTTTTCAATTTTCATAACAATTTAAAACATTACTGTACCTTATCGACAAGCAAACATAAACAAACATCTGACAATTAATGTGACATGTTCTTTCGAGCATTTAGGCCGTCGTCGTAGATTAGTTCTCGACGTTTCGCCAGTTCGAGTGTCTGGCATCTTCAGGAGTTATATTTCAGGAGATGTTCTCACTGGACTGAACTGCCTGAGTGTGACGGGGACGCCGTCGCAGAGTACACACTGAACAACACGAATCATACAATAGAATTCGACAAAACCCAAGTGTTGTGCACCACTACCGCATACTACCCTAGGCTCTACAGGGAAGCAATCGAAATTCATAAACACCCAACGAATTTCAATAAATCGGAGGAATCTTTGAAAATCAATAGAACATGGGTGCCAGTACTCAAAAACACAAAACCACTTCCCTATAATAATAACCGGGTTCATGAAGTGAATGAAGATCGGGAACCGGTTGTGAACCGGTTGGACACCGGCGCGCGTTCGTTATCGGGACGAGACCGGTCAAGCGCAGCCACG
Source organism: Hippodamia convergens (assembly GCA_038502775.1). Classification (NCBI taxonomy): domain Eukaryota; kingdom Metazoa; phylum Arthropoda; class Insecta; order Coleoptera; family Coccinellidae; genus Hippodamia; species Hippodamia convergens. The sequence goes on along the minus strand of CM076608.1, from coordinate 37,897,618 downwards.
CTCCCCGACCGAGGTTATATAAGGAAGAACAATCTGCGTCCCCGTCACACTCAGGCAGTTCAGTCCAGTGAGAACATCTCCTGAAATATAACTCCTGAAGATGCCAGACACTCGAACTGGCGAAACGTCGAGAACTAATCTACGACGACGGCCTAAATGCTCGAAAGAACATGTCACATTGAACGATGGCCGCGAAAGCCTCAACCAATTCATCTGACAATTAATAGCGTGTATTTCCACCTCGCTTTCTCATCACTCCTACCATACGACGTGGTATACTCAATGCAGTTCCGAACAATTTCTGTTAGCGCAGGACAATTCTAGGCTTCACGTTGCACGGGTTGTAACAGAATACTTAGAAGAGGCGAATATTCAACGATTGGTGTGGCCAGCCAGAAGTCCGGATTTAAATCCAATTGAACATGTATGGGATATACAAGGTAAACATGTTCCAAATCGGCAGCCCAACACCTTGCCCCAAATGAACGGGAAAATATTGCCCCAGAAGCAATTCGGAAATGCATTGAAAGTATGCCACGTCGTATGGTAAAAGTGATGAGAAAGCGAGGTGGAAATATACGCCGTTAATTTTCAGATATTTGTTAATGTTTGCTGGTCGATAAGGTATTGTAATGTTTTAAATTGTTATTAAAATGGAAAAAATGCAACACTTTTTTTGGAAATGTGTATCTTTTTTTCAAAAGCAGATACTGACGGAAATCGAAAAACATTTTGTTATGAAAGGGTGACACTTCCAATTAAAACTTAATGATATCAAAATTTCCACCTTAAATCCTGCACAGGGTGTTCAGAAATGAAGGTATAAAACAAGGTTCTGTTTCTCCCTGTATAACGGATAAACTACAGATATTTTTGCAGAGCAAATTTCAGGTTAATATTACAAGACCCAATACTAAACCTGGTGAAAATTTCAACAAAATCGCAGCACCACGAAAAAAGGTACAGGGTGTTGAATTTGACAAAAATTTTGCCTGTCCGGAATTTATTGACGGGGAGTGTACATAGAGTTTGGCATCTCCGAAGTTACAGGAGATATTTACAATCATTTAGAATGTTCGAAAGGCACTGGGATGGGATCGTTAGTGATCGTTATATACAAATTAAGCATTATGAGAATGCGCTCAATGTTCAGGCATCAACTTCTCATGATATTCGCAAGTTTCGTTCTTTATAGACGTTGTTATTCGTTTCTTACGCCTCATTAGTCATTACTATATACTTATTATTTCAGCTATCTGGATGATGCCCCAGAACTCAAGATACGGCGGATGGCCCAGATCGGGAGAAATCGATATCCTCGAGAGTAGAGGCAACAAGAACCTTCTCGTCAATGGCGGCAACATCGGCACCGAGCTGGTGTTCAGCACGCTCCACTGGGGAAAAAGCCCTGGCGAAAACCAGTACCAGAGGACCCACTACGAAAGAAGAAACGGTGCTGGTTACGACACCGACTACCACAACTACGGGGTCGAATGGACACCAGATCACATCGCTTTCAGCGTTGACGGCCAAGAGATCGGGAGGGTTACCCCACCACAGGGTGGTTTCTACCAAATCGGCCAGTTGTCTGGGGATAATCCATGGGGCAGTGGCAGCAAGATGGCGCCTTTCGACGACGAATTCTATTTGATAGTGAATCTCGCCATTGGGGCGACCAATGGTTACTTCCCGGATAATGTGCAGAATCCTGGTGGTAAACCCTGGAAGAATTGGTCCCCGCAAGCTTCCAGAGACTTCTGGAACGGCAATTGGCAATGGCGATCAACCTGGAACGAGCAGACGACCCAAAGAGCCTTGAAAGTGGATTACATCAGGATCTGGGCTATTTGAAATGTATTATTCTTTCGAATTTGATTAGTTCGTTATTAAACAATTCATACTTGTATAATTATAGGAATCAAGAACATAACATATTATTCACACTGTTCATGTCTGTACTCCTAATATTCCTTCCTTCATCTACAAAGGCTGTACTGACTTTCTCATAGTTCCACTCCCTCACATCTTCTCAAGTCATCTATAATAACTCCCGTTCATAAAAAAGGGTAAACAAACGTCATTGAAAACTATAGGCCAATCAGCATTTTAAATGCCCTATCCGAACTATTTGAAATAATAATATATAACGATATAATTAATAACTCCAATATTGAATTCAATAAGTGTTCAACGGAAATCAACCATAAGTAATCTTTGTTCTTTTACCGAGCTTGCAGTGGAAGCAATAGAAAAAGGTTCCCAACTCGACACGATATATACCGACTGTGAAAAGGCTTTTGATAGAGTCAATCACAGACTTCTGGTCGATAAGCTTGCTATGAGTGACTTCTCGGGGGATGCTTGTGCTTTCGTTAAATCCTATTTGCATCAAAGAAAACAAGTTGTGAAAGTTTGGGATGAGTTTTCACAAGATATAATACAAAGTTCTGGTGTTCCTCAAGGTAGCATACTGGGGCCATTGCTGTTTCTGATATCTGTTAACGACCTTCCTGCCTGTTTGCGTTTCGCATTGGCATTGTTGTTCGCGGATGATTTCAAGTTGTTCAGGAGGATTTTGAGTCTACTTGACTGCTATCTATTGCAGGAAGACTCGAATGGAGTGGTACAATGGTTCAAAATTAATAAAATGTCTCTCAACATAAAGAAGTGTCATGTTGTCACCTACACTCGAAGATCCAACCCGATATCCTTCAGTTATAAAATTGAATCGGAAATTATCGAACGCAAATCAGAAATTAAGGACTTGGGTATAATCTTTCAAAACAATCTGAAATTTAACACCCATTTTGAATTCATCACCAACAAAGCTCACAAGTTACTAGGTTACAATGGGAAGCGGCAAACAAAATAACGCTTTGGAGAAATACTCCCAGACTTGCGCAAGCCAAGAGATTTGTGGAATTCTCGTCGACCTACACCAGGAAGCTCATAAAGCTACCACGAGCTGAGCTTCGAGTAATGGTGGGTCTGCTGACGGGACACTGTCGATATAAATATCATTTGTATCGCATGGGAAAGTCAGCAGATGAAACCTGCAGGCTATGTGGATCAGAGAAGGAAACGGCTGAACACATGGTATGCAAGTGTCCAGAACTGGCGGAACTAAGAACCATTCAATGGGGAAGTCGGTTCTGGATCCACATGAAATAACCGCCAAGGCTCCTAAGGTGGGTTCATCAACACCATTGATGGCCTCCTTGGGATTTAAAAGAACGAGTTGGGTAAAGAACAAAAGATCCTTGCGGTCGAAGTTCCCGGAATGCTGAACGAAGCCACAACGACCCCTGTTCATTATAATAATAATAATAATAATACTAGGTTTAGTTCTTAGAAATAGCAAAGATTTCGATTGTAACACCACTATTTTACTATATAAAACCCTTGTAAGACAACACCTTGATTATGCTTCAGTGGTTTGGATGCCATTAACCATAATTCATATTGACATGATTGAAAAAGTTCAGAAAAGATTTCTTCGCTATTTATACCTGAAAAAATACAATGAGTATCCTTTCATGAAGTCGTATATTTCAATGTTGGAAGATTTCGATATGTGCACATTGGTTAATAGACGCAAGTGCAACGCAGTTCTTTTCATGTTCAAGATTTTAAATAATTTAACATTTCAAGATTGTAATTTTATTGATCTTGTCAAATTTAAAGTACCTAATTTATATTTGAGGCTTAGAAGTGGGGAAACTTTTCATGTAACACCAGGTAGTTCATCTCCTATTGATAAAATGATGCTTAAATGCAATGAGTTGATTGAGAAATTTGACTTAGATCTATTCAATACTAGTTTGGGAAATGTGAGAAGATTGTTCTCCTAGGTTAAGTGGTTGATAGTGGTTTTGTGTTGTTCTGCATATGTAATTACCTTCTTGGGTGTATGTGTGGAAATAAAATAAAATAAATAAATAAAAAATAAATAAATAAAAATTTCAGAGATGTGTGTTGGACGAGAATATTCGCCCAATATGAAAGAAATACTAATAGACCGAAATTATCTGTCTCATTGATATGTAAGGTTATACAGATATTACGTTAATTTATAGCCCCACTTTAAGGGTACCAATTATGTATGGTTAAAGATAAATCGTGTAAGGTAATGATTTATCACTAAATGCCCCAGTTAGTCAGAACATGAAACCACCTTACATTTATATGAGGTAAAACGAGATAATATGCTTCTACTCAGGCTAATGATGATCAAAACTTGAACAGTCGAGATTTATTCTTCTCTGATGACAACAGCTATTTACAATATCTAGTATCACAAATTGAAACATCAAAACATGAGGACAAGAATATATACAATTATGATCAATTCGTTAGAAACATCATTCATGAGCGTTCTTCGTTCTTAGTTAACTTATCTTATTAGAATAATGCCAGGTAAGGGTAGTGACCATCCCTCGACTTCCTCCAGAGTTGAGATGCAGTAGGTTTCCAGTTCTTTTCCAACTAGAATGATGGATCTCCGACTCCTTACAGCTCTTCCAAAGCTGAAAATCTTAAATCTCCAGAAAGACATTGTAATTCTACCAGAAAGAATGGCGTTGCAGGAGGTGAAGGTTAAATTCCCTCCAAAGAGAAGCGTTGAAGGTCTAATTCCCTTCAAGGTGCAGGTGCTGAAGGTTTGAACACTTCCAAAAGGTATTGAAGGTTTGGTTCCTTCCGAAAAGTGGTTGAAAGTTTAACTTCCTCCGAAAGGTACTGAAGGCTTAACTCCCTCCAAAAAGATGCCGGAGACTTAGCTCCCTCCAAAGAGATGCCGGGGGTTTAGCTTTTAGGAGGCTATAAAAAAACATTCGTATCAGTTTTTTTGTATCGGCAAGCTTCCATAATTCCCCGCGATCTCTGATAATCTTAGTTTACATAAAGAAAATTCAAGAAAGGAAGAAATGGCGGAACCCAAGCGTGTCTCACCTCACATGAAACATACGAATTATTAGCAAAGATGGGTATATGGTTGTCTGATCAACTTCGTACTCACCGATATTTATCAATCGCCACAGTTAAATTAGTTCACTCGAGAATAAGAGGACAAAACCACGGCCTCTTCAGGTGCAGTGCAAGAATAGCGGGATATCAGAGAGAGAACTTTTCGTCAGTCGTTCGCCAAAGTACTCACGTCACTGTCCCTGCGACGCGTGCTCCGACAGGAATCGACTTCCTGGGCCAATTACCGAACCGAGACGATCCGGAAACTCCCGAAATTTGAAATCGGTAAATCATACCGTTACAGATATTTTCAGGTTGATGAAAAGTTGTTGGTGTTAGCTACTCCCTCAAAATCACGAGATACTGATCATCTTTCATTTTCAGTAACTTTCAAATTTCGAAATGTGTTTCATTATTTGTCTGTGGACGCCTGCAGGGCAGGAGCCATAGGGGCCACAGCCTCCCCCTTGAGATTTTGTTCCCCTATCGTTTTTGAACGAAACTGATTACTGATGTCCCTGTGCCTCATCGAATATTCTCGAGGAATTTCTGTTACTTCGGTTTGTGGAAATCGTCAGATTAAATATTTCTCCTTATTCTTGAATTATTGCCTTTAAAATAAAAAAAATTAACCCCAAGCATGACCAGATGAAGCTTTTTTTAAAACTTTGTAGCCCTCCCCTGTTTTTTCGTCACTATCAAATTATGAGATTAGTGGTATATACAATTTGCAACATGTAATTAGCTCACCTTACCTTAAAATGACGTGCTCGAGTATGTCCGGATGATCAATTTTCTTTCCCAATTTCATTCTTTATCCTGGAAAGGCGGCCATATACAGGGTCATCCACTGTCGATGGTACGTTAGACGTTCACGGAGAACGTGAAGCAGGAATTCATTGAAAATTTGGTTTCTCAGACAGAAATAGATGCTCTATCGATCTAAAATATTTTCAGTGCTGCGGTGTTGCTCTCATGTCAAAAAGTAGTAACTACTTTGTCATTTCAAAAGACACACCCTGTATATTATTGCATAACATAAAACACGATTAAGCGTTTGCGGTTATTTGGTCACATTGCCCATGGTTAATGATCAAATTAATTAGAATTTCATTTGAATAGGTATTTCTTTCCATTTTTTTTTCCAAGAATGAGCGTATGAGCGAATGTATTATTATCAACATACTAATTTTCAAATCTGCATAATGTCAATTTTCATCATGTTATGATTTTTTATTGATATCTACGATGAATACCTGTTAAAAAGTTTTGAGATGAACGTGCTAGAACCGCCGAATCGTTGGAAGAATGACCTTTATTAGAATTAATTTATTATTTGGTAGTTTTTAGCTCATAATCATCATCAGTATATCATAGCAATCCGCTGAAGTTAGTATGTATGAATCCATCATGTTGAGTTTTTATAGTTAGCAGTTTCAGGAGGTTCGCAACAATAAAAAATGCGCAACTATACAATTTCAGTTCAACGCAGAATCTTACAATGTAGGTATAGGATAAATGACACATCATTTAAAAAGAAATTCAATTCTGTTTCAGTAATTCCCAAAATAAACATGGTATTCCATTTAAAAAATGCACTTAAAATTTTTTTTGTATGTCTGGAAAAACCATCGAATTTTGAACGACTCTGTTTACTGGGAAGCGTTTTTCGTAACACGTGCATGATGCGTAGGATCTTAGCATTCTGCATACGAAATTTCAGCTTCCTAAGATTTATAATATGGAAGTTATGGATGTTTTGCACAAAAAAGGAAAATCATTCGACCACTCAAAAACCGCTGAAGATGAGTATAAGAAACTGATACCAAAATAATCATATTACTACAATGCATGAGTATAAGAATGCAATAATAATTATACAATTGTATCATTTGAAATAACAAAGTTGTTACTAATTTTTGACATAAGCGGCAACACTGCAGCACTGAAAATATTTTAGATCGATAGAGCATTTGTTCTTGTCTCAAAAATCGAATTTTCAATGAATTTTTGCTTTCCGTTCTCCGTAAACGTCTAACGTACCATCGACCGTGGATCACCATGTATATGGCTCTCATATTTGGTGAACTTAACTTAACTAGATACAAGGAATCGCCATGTTTATTACTCTGCCGCGCCTGAGAGAATCCAGAAATCCCTACATGGCTCCCCTACTATACAGACAAGAATGTCGGACTGCAAAATGAAACTCAACGTCTTACATCTGGGCAAAAGAAGAAACCCTACTTACTATGAGACCTTAATATATAAAATAAAGCTATGACAACGTGTTGAGGAAAATCGAAACTTGTTCAGGAAGCAAATTATAGAGTCGGACAACAAAGGTGCTTATGGAACATAGTTAAATCCATTGTAGGCCAAGGTACTAGAACTTTCCCCATTTTAGAAAAGAGATGGCTCAGAGATTTCAATCGTATTTTTCAACATCTGCTTAAAACATAATAACCCAAAAAATCTCACTATATTCTTCCAATATTCCACAAACTCAAAATAAATTTCGATTCCAAAAAGTCAATGAAAAGGAAATTCTAAGCATAATTGATTTGTTGAAGAAAAAATGTAGCTAGAATAGATGGTGTGCCAATGAGCATAATCAAAAAATGTAAAGATCAACTAGCCGGTCCCCTTACATACCTTATCAATAACTCGATGGAATTTTGTGTATTCAACAAACATTTCAAACAAGCACTTTTGGAACCATTGTTCAAAAAACGTTGTGAAGATGCACCAGAAAATTATAGGTTAAACAGCCTACTTCCAACTTTCTCAAAAATATATGAACTTGTTGTGCGTGAAAAACTGATGGCTTTCCTTTTAATTAGGATATCCTGTCCCCCTCGCAACATGGATTCAGAAAAAGAAAATCAATGAACTTTTCGGTTCACGAGCCATTTTTCAATTTTCTTTTATAGCTCGAAAACTTATAAGGTTGTGGTTTTCACCCATAGGCCAAGTAAATTAGACTTTTGCCTGGAAATAATTGGTGAAGTTCTGGAAACAGTTTTAACTATTTATTTAGGGCTCTAATAAGAGTATTTTGAGTTTTGCCCCAATTTCCCTTTGGAGCGTATGTCGTGACGTTCGAAAAACCTCAACATTTTCGGACTATTTTAGGTTTTTTTCGAATAGCTCCTAAACTAAGCACTTAATCAATAACATTGCGGCATTCAAAAGTGTTCAGCATTAAATTCTGCTTCTAAAAAGTATAACGCTGTTATATTTTGAACAAGTAGTTCTATAGGAATCATACGTCGAAATATGCCAAATTTTTACAATTTTTAAAAAACACATTTTTTCATTATAAAACGTATAATATCTTTGGAACTACGAGCTTTAGAACGAAATGTTATAGAAAGAAAGTTGTAGACTATCAAATTGTGATAAAAACGTAACCAGTCCTCTCCCATCCACAATGTAAAATCGCGCAGTAGATCATCCTACCGAGGATGCTGATCATTTAATCGTAGCTAGTGCTGTTGAAGTTGCTCGGCAGTCCCATGAGAGTCTGGTTATTGTTGGGGAGGACACTGACCTTCTTGTTATTTTGACTGCTCCAGCCCCTATGTGTACCAACATTTTTTTACTAGAGCCTGGCAGAGACAAGGAAGACGATATTGTCTATTCTTCCGTGCACTACAAGTTTTCCTCTGTTTCGAAAAACAACATACATACCTTCTTGCTTTTTGTGGCTGCGAAAGAAAAAATGACATTCCTAAAGACGTTGGAAATCAATTCGAAACTCCTAAAAGTAGCAGAATTGTTTAGCAAATCTAATGCTTCTGCCGATAAGGTCGACAAGGCAGGTCTAGGTCTGGCTTGCCTTTGCCGGGCTCTAGTAAAAAAATGTTGGTACACATAGGGCCGGTTAACCTTTATGGTTAGGTTACCGACACTCGATGGTTAACTCGTACCTGGCGTTTTACAATAATTTTACCGATTACGATAAATTGTCTATTTTTCCTTGCATTACAAGATCTTCTCTGTTTCGAAAAACAACATATTATTCCTTCATGTTTTTAGTGGCTAGGTAAAGGACAACTGAAATTCCTGAAGACGTTGAAAATCAACTTAATCAATTATATTAACAAACGTGGGACTCATAAACTTATAACTAACAGTACAACTCGTTACTAAGAACAATATATTACATATTTTTATTACCTGTAAATACGTCTCTAGCGAGTATTGTCGAGGTGCTGCTTCAGTTGAAGGGAGGCAAAATTAAATGAGGTTTTGGTTAAAAATTTCTCAAAGATCTCGTGCCACAATACATTTAATTGCTTGAAATCATTTTTATAATGGGCTACCATGGCTTTCCTGCCTCGTCGACCTTATCGGCAGAAGCATTAGATTTGCTGAACAATTCTGCTGCTTTCAGCAGGTTTGTGTTCATTTCAAACGTCTCTAGGAATTTCATTTTTTCTTTGCCGAAATATGATGACGTAGTGTCGCAGCCATTAAAAGAGTAAAGGAATAATTTGTTGTCTTTCGAAACAGATGAAAAACAACATCGTCTTGCTTGCCTTTGCCAGGCCCTAGTAAAAAACTGTTGTTACACATAGGGGCTGGAACAATCAAAATCACAAGAAGGTCAGTGTCCTCCCAAACATTATCCATACACTCATGAGACTGCTGAGCAAATTCAACAGCACTAGCTACGATGAAATGATCAGTATCCTCAGCAGGATGAGCTACTGCGCGATTTACCATTGTGGTTTGGAGGGGTGGGGTTACGTTTTTATCACAATATGATGGTCTACAACTCTTATTCTGCAATTCTTATCCTATGACATTTCGTTCGGAAGTTCGTAGTTTCATGGGTATTTTACATTTTATTGTGAAAAAATATGTTTTTTCGAAAAGTGTAAAAATTTGCCATATTTCGACGTATGATTTCTATGAAACTACTGGTCCAAATACAATGTCGTAGTACTTTTTAAAAGCAGAATTCAATGCTTAACACTTTTGAATATCACAAAGTTTTTGATAAAGTACTTAGTTTAGGAGCTATTCGAGAAAAACCTAAAATAGTCCGAAAATTTCGAGGTTTTTCGAACGTGACGACATACGCTCCACTGGGAAATTGGGGCAAAGCTCAAACTACTCTTAGTAGAGACCTAAAAGAATGATTAAAACAGTTTCCTGAACTCCACCAATTATTTCAGGCCCACCATTTTTTGAAGCTAATTTGCTTGGCCTATCAATTAATTCTCTCAAAAAAGAACAAAAGATCCTTGCGGTCGAAGTTCCCGGAAGGCTGAACGAAGCCACAACGACCCCTGTTCATGATAATAATTCTGTCAAAAATCTAGCCCAAAATTATGTCATTTGTTTTTTTCTAGCTTAAAGGGTTTCTCTCACGGGACAAAGTTTTCGAGACACCCGGTACAACATTTTCTGTAATCAACACTGATCGACAACCTACTAACATCTTACCCCAAAATACCCCTGGGTATCGATATTATGGACACACAGGCCCATATTCAATAGCCTATAGAAGTAATTTGTCGGGTGGTATCCACCCCACGGCACGTTTCTTTGTGAACCGAACATCCTTTCACAGATTGAATGCAGATCTCCATCAATAGATTTCCGTCCGTCTTGTTCGGCATCTGCGGCCAACGCACCAACGATATAAATTGAAACCGCTAATCCGCCAATTCATCAAACTCCAGAGAAGGGGTTACGTCATTATGTGAACGAAAACAAGCGTTATGAATCGAATTCCCAGATTGGGTTGCTGAATCGAATCTGAAATAAGAATTCTGCCTCCTTTGCTCTAGAATTTTCTTTTATAGGGGAGGCCGGGGAAAAGTGGTCATCCTGAGATTGAAATCAGGATAGAGGCTTTCTAAAATGGAATGAAGCAGAAATCCCCAAAGCAATAGATATGTAATGTATTGACTTTCTCTGTACAAGGTAATTTCGGAGGAGACTGTCAGATTTTGGGTGAACTTAACGCTAGTCGAGACAGTTACTAACTGTTTGTTTTATTGTTGGGGGAATTAGAATAATGTCCCATTGAGACCTATTGTTAGTACCATCGATTCACCAACATACGACTCAGCCAAAGTTTTAACGACTATGTTGAGACCTTATGTGGGAAATACGGACACTTTCGTCAAGGACTCTACTCAGTTTCTATAAAAACTGCAAAACATTCTGTTGGGACCGAATGACCGACTCGTTAGTTTTGATGTTGTGTCTTTGTTCACACTAGTTCCCATCAGGGAATCGCTCAACTACTTGTCTGAGTTCCCGAATGACATACCAAAGCTCTTCGAACTTTGCCTATCATCCAGCCATTTTCAGTGGAAAGGCGAATTCTATGAGAAATAGACGGCTGCACCATGGGGAACCCTCTAAGTCCTGCAATTGCCAATTTCTTCATGGAAAAATTCGAACAAAGTGCAATTGAAGCGGCAACAAAGAAACCATCCACATGGCTACGTTATGTGGATGATACTTTTGTCGTTTGGAGTCATGGACTTGATGAATTGGATGCTTTTCTATCCCATCTCAACATTAAGCACCCAAATATTCAATTAACTATGGAAATTGAAAAGGATGATGCTCTACCCTTTCTAGACGTCTTGGTTACTAGAAAGCCTAATGGGAAATTAGGATACAGGGTTTATAGAAAACCAACCCACACTGACAGGTATCTACACAAGCAGCCCAATCATCACCCTCAACAGAAAGGAGGAGTTATAAAAACACTCGTAGACAGAGCCGGACGATTGTGCGAGCCGGAATTTCTGAAGGATGAACTTGAACATCTACAGCAGGTATTCGTCGCTAACGGATATAATGCTAAGGTAATTCAGAGGGCAATAATACCAAAACTTTCCACATGTGATGATAACACATCACAACTCACCCCCAATGGAAGAGCTATCTTACCATATATCCCCAAGGTCACCGATGGAATTGGTAGAATACCAACGAGGCACAATATAGAGACTGCCTATAAGCCATTCAAAAACTTGGCCAAATGATCAGAACTACCAAAGAAAAAATCGACCCACTCTCTCAACCTGGTATTTACAGGATACCTTGTGACTGCGGCAAAGTCTACATTGGTACAACGGAGCGAAGTATCAATACTACAATTAAGGAGCATGAACGATGCTGTCGACTCAATCAGACAGAAAAATTCGCACTAGCGGTACATGCTCTAATAGATGGACACAATATTGTTTTCTCATAGGCAGAGAGGATATTTTGAACATCAAAATTTTCTATCCTAGGATGAACATGGATGCTATTGAGATATATAAACATATAAGAACAACATGAACAGAAGGGGAGAAACTCCTTTGGTACATAGCGCATGGTTGCCGTTGTGGAAGAGACCAAAATCAAGACAATACGAAGTGGGAGCGATGGACCAATCACCATCGCGCTCGTAAACCCACTACCCAGGGTATAAGTTGGGCCAACGGATCGAATCCAGCATCACTTTCGGAAATTCAGTGGTCGAGTTACAACCTCAGACCTAGAATCCTCTGAAGATGCCTACCGCAGTTGTGGGCGAAACGTTAGGTAAAATATTTCACAAAAGACCAAGGTCAATAAGCCCGGAAGACTCTTTTAATGTCGGTCTTGGTTTAGTTTAGTTTAAAATGGGTTACAGTCCACTGCAACATTATGGTCTATTGTGCACCCTGAAAAGGCTGTTCTCACAGCACCCTTTACAGATATTGAAAGAGTTTTCCGGACTTATGGTACGTGGTCCATTAGGAAGAAATTTCACTTAACTTTTCGCCAACAACTGCGGAAGGCATCTTCATAGGATTCTTGGTCTGAGATTGTTCCTCGAACGCTGCATTTCTGACACTGACGTGTTCGAACCGGATGTGTTATCTACACTCCGGTTAATGGCTTGAAAAGATGGTGAGTTTATGAGCGCGACTTTGATTGGCCCGTCGTTCCTGCTCCGTATCGGCTTGATCTTTGTTTTTTCTAAGATCGGCAAACAAGAGCTATGTGACAAAGGGGTTTGTTCTTTTCTTTTCATGTTGTCTTTATGTTTATAAATTTCAATGGCTCCCATGTGCAGCCTAGGGTAGTAACTTTTGATATTCGAAATATTCTCTGCCTTTGAGAAAATTATATTGTGTCCATCTTTTAGAGCATGTTCCGCTAGTTCGGAGTTTTCTGTCTGATTCAGTCGACAGCAGCGTTTGTGCTCCATAATTCTTGTATTGATAATTCGTTTTGTTGTACAAATATAGACTTTGCCGCAGTAACAAGGTATCCTGTAAATACCGGCATGTGAAAGTAGGTTGACTTAGTCTTCGATAGTTTTGATCATTTGGCCAAGTTTTTGTGGGTAGAGAGCCATCCTTTTCTATTTCCATAGTGAATTGAATATTCGGGTGCCTACTGTTAAGATGTTTTAAAAAGCCTTGAAATTCTTCATCTCCGTGACTACAAACGACAAAAGTATCATCTATATAAGTTAGCCAGGTGGATGGTTTCTTTAATGCCGATTCGATAGCACTTTGTTCGAATTTTCCATGAAGAAATTCGCAATTGCAGGACTTGAAGGGTTTTCTAAGGCGATACCGTCTATTTGTTCATAAAACTAGCCTTTCCACTGAAAATAGCTGGATGTTAAGCAAAGTTCAAAGAACTGTGCTACGTCATTCGGGAATATCTCCGACACGTAGTCAAGCGATTCCCTGATGGGAACTGATGTGAAAAGAGACACATTATCAAAACTAACGTGTCGGTCGTTTGATCCCAACTGGATGTTCTGCAGCTTTTCCACAAACTGAGTAGAGTCCTTGACAATAATTTTTGCATTTCCCACATAAGGTCTCAATATAGTCGTCAAAACTTTGGCTAAGTCGTAAGTTGGTAAGGAACTAAGTTCCTTATCAACATTGTTGACATTTTTACTCTCTAATGCCAGATGGATGGCAAGTTAGCTTGCCGAAATGCATTACATGTCCTTTTAATGTAATCAGAAAGAATAAAATAATTTTCAAGTGAAGAGGACTGTTTCATTTCATTCATAACTTTGGTATGGCTGGATCCATTCTGATGAAATTTTCAGTGTAGAACAATATGAATGTGAAATTTTCATGATTCTCGAAAATACAGGGTGGTAATAAACAGTTAAAATGAACACTTTTGATTATTCGAATAGCATAGATTAGAAAATAGTATTTCAAAAAGTTGCAATTTTGTGGGTTTTGAAAAATCATATCTCCTTAACCAAAAATCTAAGGATCCTTCAGGTTCTCTAATGAAAATGGTTGTAAATATTTATATTCCGTGGATATTTGTGAATTTGTTATATATTTCAAGATGGACGGTGTGATATTTGATTTTATTATATATGTGTGTTTTTTATGAGAAGACATGTTAATTTTTTGATGACGTTAAATGAACAATAGATAATACAATCAATCACTGTAGATAAATAAATTTAACAATTTCAGTAATTGAGAATTCTTCTCACAGAAACAAACATGGAGTATTTGAATTTGGTTCAACTTTTATTCTTATCTAATTGTACGATTCCATTGTTCATTTTTGACAAATCTTTTTGATTTTGATTCTAGACATCAAATGGAGTCGAATGGTTTACGCGGTTCCAATCTAGGTTGCTTTGCAAAATTCCTACCATTCCTAGCATTAAATTCGAAATTATTTCCTACAGAATTGTCTTCATTTCTAGCTTTGTTCTCATACTTAAACTTTTCCTCTAGCTGACTGGAACCTTTTCCCCAAACCAACAACCTTCTCAAGTGTTTTTACTCCCCACTCCTGCAGTGGTTTTTCTCGTATTCCTATCTGAGAGTATTCCACAGACGAGATCTTCAAACGTCGACAGCTCACAGCTTATTTTCTCTAATTTTGTGTCAACTCCGTTCATTCTGCCACATCTTGTAGAACAAAATCATGTATTTATATATATATATATATATATATTCTTATGAAAAAGAGAGCTAAAATAATACAATAAATGTTGAAACAAAAAGTACCTAAGCTGAGGTAAACAAAGAACGGGGTATCATAACATTCTTCGTATGATAATAGAATCATACGATACTATCATCACTAGTATCATACGATACTATACAGCCAGGGGAAAAAACCTCAGCCGAAAAAACCTGTCTCCCCGTAAAAAAATAACATAAAATATTAAATATCAGGAAAATCTTGAAAGACATCAGTGTGATCATCTTCATGTTATCCGTCGATGGGCTCGGATAGACAGATTCTTCCCAAAACGACTCGCAATTCTTAATCTGAAATGAAAAAAGACAACAGCAGAAAAGAAACCGATAATTCAGAATAAATCCAATGCATTTGGTACTTTAAAAAACATCAACATTCAGATTTCTTGGCCAAATAATGTTCGGAGGTTTATAAATATTTATGACAGAAATGTCACAAAATTTGAAAGAAATGAAAAAGCTCCATCAATTTCCCCTTTCCGAATCTGTTGAAATTCACGAAAAACTGATAATTTTTTAACATAACAAGCTAAACTTATAAAAAATCAATCATAACCTTTCAACTGTCCCCTTTCACGAGGATTTTTTTTCTGTTGCCGTGTGGGTTTCTTGCAGAAGAATCACTTCGATACCATGTTCATCAGCTAATTTGGAAACGTAATCATACTCGTCTTTCGAAATTCCTTCGATATTCAAATTCAATCATGTGAGAATATTTCATAGTTTTCATGGTAATAATCATTGATGACATATTGGCCTTGGCCTCCTGTCCCTGATTTATTTATCATCTGTCAATTTTATAAGAGGAAAAACGGAGAGAAAATAACAAATATTTCATTAATCAAAGATTATAGAGTATAAAGATGGGAAACGAAGCGACTACAGTGATGTGAAAGACACCTGTAGTTTCAGAAGGAAACAGGGTTATGGTTAAAATATTTAATGAGTGGTCAATTTCGAAAGAAATACTTGAATAAATATTTCTGTTGAATTGTATTTTCTCCTTTACGCGTATTTTCCACTGAAATAACTCGAAATCTACCAGGGTAGCTATATTCTTTGATTGTGTCTTTTTCTGTTATGAATTTTGTGTTAAAAACTGGCCGACATTTAAAATGCTTGGTGATTAATTGCAGAAATAATAGAAAAAACAATCATGAATGTGCATTCTTTTCATTACCTATGAATGAAATGTAAGTATTGAAACTCGCTGTGAACGAGATAAGAATCTGTTTGGGCTGACATACAGGTCTTGATGTACACCTCTGACATTTTTCTTTTATTGGTGTTCAAACATTCTGTAATAAATTCACAGTGTACTCCTGTAAGTCGAACTCCTAGGGACCAAAAGAACTGTTCGACTTATTTTTGTTCGGCTCACCAAACATTAGAGTTATTGAAGTGAGACTTCACTTCATTGAGAGAAAAACTCAGGTAAACACGAAATCATCATGAATGAGAAACGAGTGTCTGAGAACTGAAAACATGTCCTTAGGGGTCGAAAAATCGTATGATATTCATCACGTGTGGTGATTTGTTTGCAAACCGAATCTTCTTCGGTGTCATTCATTAGATCAGAAACTTCCACTCATAGAGGCAATGGTGGTTAGGAGAACGACTTATAGAGGTGGAGATTCTCTTGACGACCCTTCCAGCAGTTCGACTCATCAACTAGACTCTGGACTCAAGAACATTGTTCGACTCATTGAGGTGAAAATACACTGGGTAAGATATGTATGAATCGGGTCCAGAACAACTATTCGACTTTTCGATGTTCGATTTATCGAGAGTTCACTATATGAATAAGTTCTCGAAATTGTTATAATAATTCTCTAATATGTGAACAAATTTTTGAAATGCTCTCAATTTCATAGTTATTGTATTGTGGTTGATTTTACACAATCATTTCAAATAAAAATATAAAGAATCCAAAAGCGTATTTCATTTTATTCAAAACAATATGTATATAAAAAATATCATCCTGATCAAAAAGCGGAGCCCATTTTCGTTTCATCGATCAGGATGTTTCTTTCAAAGCTCGATGAAGAATATTCGAATTAATGAAAATTTATGAGAAATATAATTCGAATTTCGCGCCTTTCAAAATAGTTTTCTGTCCTGAATAATGTTTTCAGCTTTCCCTGGGTGTCAAAAATAAGAAACAAGCCAAAAATCGTAGTCGGATTATAGTACTACAGATGTAAGGGCGTTTCCTATCTTTCTAACTCTATATTCTTTGTCATTTATTTATTTAGATAAAAGATGAAATGATTCTCGTGCAGAAGGCCCATGCTAACACTCGTTCATTCAAAAACCCGCCACTTCGTGCACATACATCATATAACCTTTTTTATCTACCATATAATCTTCTGACTCCACTAGATCTCCATGAGTAAATCCACATTTATCAACGTGCACTCCCCTACTTTACAGCAGGCGTCATTGAAGGAATCGCAATCAAGAGAATCCTGGCTATCGCGATGAAAAATACGGAGTTACCTATGTAATGAACAGGAGCATGATGAAGAATCTTCTCGAAATGCGGAAAGTAGGAGAACCTGATCGAATCTCTTTTCACTGATACTGCGTTTCCATTGAAACCTTCAAATTACTGCCTTTCATTTTACTTTTCATATCGCGAGGCGCGATTGGAATGAAGCTGGAATAGAGCTGAGTCGCGAAAATGAAGTGAGTCGTCCTCTGTTCATCTGAACTACTGGCCTAGTTCGGTGTCTCTGAAACGAAAGGGGATAAAGGGCATATTTTTACCTTGTTTCTACGAACAGGGACGTTATCGTCGACTGCAAATGCTGCACGTTCGACCGTGAACACAATAACTTCTGAACCAAGATAATGTTCAAGGTACGTTTCCGGTCTGAATGTGCCTGTTGAGTTCGTGAATGGGAAAAATTTGTAGAAGGGTTCCTCAGAGAAAGCAATTTATTTTTCGACATCGATTCTTCGGAACATACCACTCGGATTGAATGAAAAGTTATTAGTAAAATAGTTGTCCAAAATCGGGGATTATCAGATTTTGGCAAAATAATGTTGTGGACTTTTATCAGATAATTTAGTTGGAGATGGTAATGTTACAACATTCCACAAATGTGGGGCAAAGATTATAGAGTATAAAGATGGGAAACGAAGCGACTACAGTGATGTGAGCGACATCTGTAGTTTCAAAAGTAAACGGGTTATGGTTAAACTATTTATTTAGGCTCCATTTGGCAAGATTATATAGATATTATTAGTAGGCTGTTGTCAATTTCGAAAAAATACTTGAATAAATATTTTTGCTGAATTATTGTATTTTCTTGTATACGCGTAGCGTATACACCTAGTAGTAGCTCACTCCATAATCTTGGTTTGTGTGTTTTTCTGTTATAAATTTTGTGTTACAAACTGGGCGACATTCGAAATGCATGGTGATTAATTGCAGAAATAATAAAAAGAATAATGTTGAATGTGCATTCTTTTCATTACCAAAGAGAATGGAAATGTAAGTTTTGAAACTCGTATCATGTAACTGTCTTGTTCATTGCTTTTTATTTTCAGTGTTGTCAAATGGATAGAGGTTTCGGGGCAAAAATATATTGTTCTGGATAATTTGTTTGCGAACCGAATTTTCTTCGGTCTCAATCATTAAATCAAAAAGTTCCACTCATAGAGACAATGGTGGTCAGAAGAACGACTTATAGAGGTGGTGGTTCTCTTGACGACCCTTCCAGCAGATCGACTCATCTACTAGACCCTATAAACTCATTGAAGTTAAAATACACTGGGTAAGATATGTATGGTCCAGAACAACTTTTTGACTTATCGATGTTCGATTTATCGAGAGTTCACTGAATGAATAAGTTCTTGAAATTGTTATAATAATTCTCTAATATGTGAACAAATTTTTGAAATGTTCTCAATTTCATAATTATTGTATTGTAGTTGATTTTACACAATCATTTCAAATAAAAATATGAAGAATCCAAAACGTATTTCATTTGATTCAAAACAATGTGTAGATGGAATATATAATCCTGATCATAAAACAGAGCTCTGCTTTTGTTTTGTCGATCAGCATGTTTCTCCAAAAGCTCGACAAAGAATACTCAATTTAATGGAAATTTATGAAAAGTATAATTCGAATTTCGCGCCTATTAAAATAGTTTTCTGTACTGAATCTGTGTGTCAAAGGTAAGAAACTAGCCAAGAATCGTAATCGGATTACTGCCTTTCATTTTACTTTTCATATCGCGAGGCGCGATTGCAATGAAGCTGGAATAGAGCTGAGTCGCGAAAAT
Source organism: Hippodamia convergens (assembly GCA_038502775.1). Taxonomy (NCBI): domain Eukaryota; kingdom Metazoa; phylum Arthropoda; class Insecta; order Coleoptera; family Coccinellidae; genus Hippodamia; species Hippodamia convergens. Next base: position 37,878,363 of record CM076608.1, on the reverse strand, counting down.
GAAGTGAGTCGTCCTCTGTTCATCTGAACTACTGGCCTAGTTCGGTGTCTCTGAAACGAAAGGGGATAAAGGGTATATTTTTACCTTGTTTCTACGAACAGGAACGTTATCGTCGACTGCAAATGCTGCACGTTCGACCGTGAACACAATAACTTCTGAACCAAGAGAATGAAAAATTTGTAGAAGGGTTCCTCAGAGAAAGCAATTTATTTTTCTACATCGATTATTTGGAACATACCACTCGGATTGAATGTCCTTTTGACGTTTTGTAATATTTTACTCAGTATGTTACAACTTGTTGCTGAAAATATAAAAATTTTTTATGAAGATTTTTTCCCTGAGTGGTATGGAAAACTGATGATGCCAAATAAGGCTGCAACCGGTATATCTCTCCTCTCAGTGACAAAATCTAATATCATTTCTTCAACCTCATGAGAAAAGATCTGTGAGCCTAGGAATTGAAAATGGTATTCATTTCGATGATTGCTATTTTGATTTAGGGTGGGTTTCACAAAACTTTAATCGTGCGATTAAAAAACCTCATGTGAATTCGAACCAATCGAATCACTCGTTTTGAAATTTCGAAGAATCGCTGTGGCTCCAATTAATTTGACGGAACAATCAAAGTTTTGTGAAACCGACCCTTAATCTATGCTTCAAAAATGTTTTCGGTGTGGCCTCCGTTAAGGAAGAGAATTTTTTGTTTTTCGATTTATTCTTTTTCTTAAAGATGCTATTTGATTAAACACTTGGCCATATTTTATACAAAATGAAGGTATGAAACAATTTTCAAATAAAATAATCAATAATTTTGAAGCGACTGAAAATATATACTCGTAGGTACCCTTCGAGTAGATCAAGTTTGCATCACAATTGAACGAAATATAAAGAAATGTTAATTATTTCGTGAGATGAACCAGGAAAAATCTAACTACAGTTTTAAAAACAAGAATATTTGTGAACACTATTGAGGAATTCAAAAGGCGTTTTCAATTCCGGAAACTAGAGATGTCAGGGGATTCGAAGTGGGGTTGATTTCCACAGAGCATAGAGCTGAACTAACCAGGAGCGTAGACAAGAGAAAGTTCGGAGTGCGCATCGTTCAATTTCAAACAATAGGTGTAGAAAAACGTCACCACAGGTTTAATGCAATCTTCAGATTTCAAACTTCTTGAAACTTTCACATGTAGAAAAATTACCGAAAAGCTATTCGATTTCTTTCAGGAAAAAAACTTGGCTTCACGTCGTGATAAGAATCATTCGTTAAAACTGATTTTCTGACGAATCTGAAGTTTTTACAGAAATTTAACTTTGCCAAAAAAGCTAAATTATATAATTTTAAGTTTTTATCTCGAGTCTTTGAAATAATCTTACCAACGGTTTTCGTCAATCACTCTATATGTAATACTTTAAATTACTGAAGTTGAATAATTGTTTTGTAATCAGGCTACTCTTGCTCTAACTACCTTAATTGTAACAATTGGTATCTCAACTCCGCTTGAAATCCCAAATACATAATTATTCCAGAGGATTGAAAATATTACTAGATTCTGAGCGCTACTGTAATCTTTTTGAGACCATTTTTTATGTTGCTCAAATTAACTGTAAATATCTACATCACTTGGGTATGCACCTCTAGAAACTAATAATAATGAAATAAATGTGCTGTATCCCACATAAATGCATTATCAAGAATTTGGACAAAGGTCGAATAACTTTGATAAATATTTATCGAAGTTATTGAATCTTTAATCGTTCTGCACGTATACAAAATGGACATTACATATCGCATTTGTGTCTTAATTTGCATGTTAATCCTAGTGAAGTGCGAAAATGAAGGAAATCAAAACCTCAGTGTGTGTTTATACAAGTCAACCAATAACAAGGTGTGCATGGAAAAAGTTTCAATAGACGACATAAGGAAAAATATAACCGATGAGAACTACACCTATCTCGAAATCGCGAATAACAACCTTCAAATACTCGAAGACGGATTTCTGACGAATATTAGCGGAATCCAAGAGATATGGCTGGTGAAAAGCAACATCTCGATTGTCCGACCAGGGGCTTTCAAGAAATTATCCTACGTCTCGCTCTATCTGAACGAGAATAAAATCAGAAGAATTGAATACGGGGTTTTCACGAACATGAGCGGAATATTCTCGGTATCCCTTGTGCACAATCTGATCGAATTTATCCACAAGGAGGCCTTTGCCAACATGACAAATCTGAGGGAGATTAATCTGTCCCACAACCGTTTGAAAAATTGGGATGCCGACTGGTTCAACGGGTCTTCCTTGCTGCATCTGGACGCCTCCTATAATCTCATAGAGACCTTGCCGAACTCCTCCTTCAAATTCGGGAAGATGCACGGGAAGAACGTACACAAAATCAACATGAGAAATAATCGACTGAAAGTTCTTACCAATTGGACGTTCCTCGATTTGCCGAAGGTGCATTATTTGTACTTTTCGTCTAACGAGATAAAAGAAGTTGGGGAAGATATAATGAAGTACACCGATGCCAATTACTTCGATATCAGTAAAAATAAAATCGAATGTTTGCCCGAGAAATTGGAGAATGTTTTCAAGGCCCAGTGTACGTCTATTAAATTTAATCCAATTAGTTGCTCGTGCTTCGACCAGATAAATAAATATCAACAGGAGAAAAATGTATGTATTTACCAGAATTTCAATAAATATTGTGAAACTAAGAACGAAGTAAATTGAATATTTGTATACTCATTGTTTTTTTTTTGTTGGTATTTGTAGTGTAGACAATTAATCAAGCAAAGTTTTCATATGAGTTCATGCAGAATTTGGAGAAAATGTGGAATTTAGTGAACTATGAATAACCAGCTTTTCGCATTGAATCTTCACAAATTTTTATCTCATTGAAATTCATAAGTCATTGGAAAGTTCTAGAAATTCCTGGGAAATCCTGAAAAATCATTGGAAGTCAAATTGAGGTTTGGCAATTTCTATTTAATGAAATTGATCTTGTTGAACTACCTCCTTTTTCACACAATCCTGGATCCTGGGGGTCATGAGGTGCGCTCGATTAATAATTCAATTGAACATAAAGGGTGTTTTTATTTCAATGTCATATTCAGTTTTATATAAATATCTTTATTCATTTGCTTCATTACTTAGCTGGAATCTAGGTTGAGAACAGTGTATATCTATCTTCACTCAGTGGGGAATGAAACGAAAAAACCAAAACGAAAGGAAGATAAAAAAACTGTTAATTAAATCTCAATACTTAATCTAGACATTGTTAACTCAATGAGGCTCATCCATATGTGTATACTTGATGAAATTTTGGATAGTTTATGATAAAAACTCTGATGAAGACGATGAGATGAAACATGTAGAGTGGATTCGTAAAATTAAGCAATCCATGAGTACTTCCTGTTCTTTATTATTAGAGAGTTATCGAAACGCAAATAGAAGCCTAAATTAAATGAATTTTCCCTTATTTTGACATTTACTCATGCGCATTTGCAAAAGAATTTAAGGTGGCCTGTAATAAATCACGGGCCTCCTGTATTTAACTTAAATAAAGGACAGCCTTATTTAAATAGAAGATCCCTTATTTCGACAGTTCTCGCAATATTCTAGGTTAAACAGCTTCTCACAACTGACAAAGTAAAAGAAATGTCATAATAAATTTCTCAAGAAATAAACCATTTCGATAGCTTAAATATCCGACCAACGTTTAACAAAGTTAGGCTTGTATTTGTGTTTCGATTACTCTCTTTTCATGATATTCCAAACACCGAAAGGTGAAATGGGTACAGATCATATACAGGATGTTTCACGAGTCATTGGCCATAGCCTAATGGTGAATGCAGGACATCCAGGCCTTTCAGAAAAACTGGTTGTTTTGTATCGTAAGACCATTAGTTTCGGAAATACTTCCGATTTCGATCAAATTTTATGGGTTTGTTCACTTCAGACAGCTCTTTCAAACAGTTCATGAATTATCCACAATTTCTGCTAGTACTCATAATATTTTGATTTTTCCTTCAAGCCCCAAAATCTATATTTTCTACATTTCTCTCAGAAATTTCGTTATTGCCATGAAACACTACATAAGTCATTCTAAAGAACTCAAATTTCACTTTGTATGGCCTACTTGTCACAAGGGAATAGGAACCGGACGAATTCATGCTTCATGAAAGTTTCTCGAAATCCGGTCCTGTTTTGATCCCTTTGGTGTAAATATTTATTATCTCTTGGAGGGAATTTGAATTCTGTTAAAGTCCTTCTTATTTTGAAACCCCAGTTCCCATAAGATGTGCGTGAAAAAGTGATTGAAAGTATGCAAAAGCGAACTCTGAAATCTTTTGTGAACGAGATATTCTTGATAATGGAATATTTGTTGGTACATTATTTGGGCTATATCCATTATCTATACTGTTGGAATTTACCGACGTTTCGGCAAGCATTCGCCTGCCGTCATCAGGGTGTTGTCTCGGTCCTTCTCAGGACCAACAAGGCTATTTCCATTATTTAACGTCGGTAAATTCCAACAGTATAGATAATGGAAATAGCCCAAATAATGTACCAACTGAAATCTTTTGAAATAACATGAAGAATTTTGAATGAAATTAAGTGTATTTGCTTCGCAACAGAAATAAGTATTAAATTTTATTTTTTCGCGAACTTGCTAGTCATGCCACAGGTCTGCCATTTCCTATTCATCTGTAAATTTTCAGAATGTGTTGAATGTTGATTTTTCTTAGTCTATACACGACGAGTTCTGTTATTGAATACCCTAACTTCTCATCAGTTCTTCATCTCCTTGTTCTAATTTTTGGACATCTCGGTAATAAAAAGAATTTAATTTTTGTTGGTTCGGAAGACTTTAGTATGGGTGATGTTCAGAGCGTTTCCTATTCTTCTGGTACTTGTGGGATTTAGTATCCAAAATTTCTTGTTTTTCAACTACTGGACGCTCCTCACGTGTTGTAACTTGAGGGAATCTTTCATGTTGTAACATTGGCGGACGTTCTTCTATTAGAAAATCTGTGACGATATTCTCGAACTGCTGCTCTGGAATTGCCATTGTTAAAACCATACAAAAATATCATATTGAAATATTCACAATTGGTGTAAATCTGAGCCATAGTTCTCATTTTGAATGAAAGTTAGACTACCTCTGATTTTGACAGCGATATTGAGAAGCATAGAACATCTTCTCTTGAAATAAATGAACAAAAATAGGTATTCAATAATTGCATAAGGTCATATTTGTTGCTGAGTGAAAGTCAGAATTTTTTGTTTTTCGGAGGGAATTCACTCTCATATTACATTTTCCAAGGGAGTTTACTTCATTTGAACCTTAATTCAGAATGTTATTTCAAAAATATTCTCAGCTTGATAATGCTTGAAACTGAGGTTTCAAAATGAAAAAAACTTGAACAAAATTCAGAATAGTTCAAAATCAATAAATATTATCACCAAAAGAAAAACTTACATGAATCATGAATTCGTCCAGTTCCTATTCTCTTGTGACAAGTGTGCCATGCAAAGTGAAAATCGCATCTTTAGAATAACTTATGTAGTTTCTCACGACAATAACGAAAATTCTGTGAGGAATGAAAAAAATATAGATTTTGGGGCTTGAAGGGAAAATCAAGATATTCTGAGTACTCCCTTGAAATTATGAATAATTCATGAACTGTTCGAAAGGGCTTCCTGAAGTGAACAAACCCATAAAATTTGATCGAAATCAGACGTTGCATTCCAGAGTTATAGCTATAGCAAATTTAGGCCAATGTTCATGAAACACCCCGTATCTCCTAAACTAATGGTCTTAGGAGACAGGACAACCAATTTTGCTGAAAAGCCTAGATATCCTGCATTCACCATTAGGCTATGGCAATCGACTCGTGAAACACCCTGTATACAGGATGACACAGACTCATGGTATACCCCCATTTTCTCCCTTGTTTCTGTAGCTATATTTCTGAAATTTGGAACATTGAATATACTCACTATAGGGCACTTTTCGATATATTCAGAAAAAAATCCAATTTCCGGTTTTTCCGGAAATGACATCAACTTTGAATTGAACCGTGAAGATACTTAAACTTGTCTAAACTCCATTATCGTGTTCGTATTGGTTATACAGAAAAATAGTTGATACTCTTCTTTGTGAGACCGATATTCAATACTAAAGTCGCAACTAGCGATCAGACATGAAATAGATATTGGTGAATACCTGAAATTGCGCGTCTTTTTGCATAGTAACACTTTTCCTGTCGCCGGCCGGAAAAGTGTTGCATAGCAACACTTCTCCTCCTAGGCGGAGAAATAGAACTTTTCGATGATCCCGTCAATCGTGAAATGACGTTATTATTGTAAGTTTGAAAATAAAATTTCTTCTCAAAGAATACAGTAATGACATTCACTTATATGATGACAGCAAAACAAACTTCGAAATATTAACAAATGCCATGGTTACAACTAGAAGTTAAATGGAAAGAGAATCATAGGAACAATCGATTTTTGTTTTAATGAAATTTGTAATATTGCAGTGAAATTTTTCGTAAAAAATAAAATCATGTATGCAACATTCATCCCTCGGGCCAGAAGCCCTCGGACTGAATGTTTCCCTCCGGGCGTTATGATCTACAGGGTCTTTCACGAGGAACCTCACCCATATTTATACGGGAAACTACTGAACGTATTTTCATGAAATTCAGCACTTATAAGTATTTCACGATGCTGATGAAATCTAAAATATTTTCAAGGCATGGGCACCTCCGGTTTTTCCGGAAATGACGTCAACTTTCGTTTTTCAAATTAGAACACCATTTTTTTATTGCAGAAATAGATTCTTTAGAAAATTTCAAGTTATTTTGATGTAACATTTTTCAGTTCTGGTTGGAAAATTCTCTCTGAGCGAGAAAATTCGAAAAAAAAAATCGAAAATAGAGCTCCGCTGAAACAAGAATAACTTCGAGGTTTTTGGATGGAAAATTTTCATTTTTGGGATTTTTCAAGATGTAAAATTGATGTATCCACTTTATGAATCGAAATCGCGATTCATGAAACAGGGAGTGAAAAAATCGCTTTCAAAGTTAGGGATGACAAAATCGTGAAAAATCAATTTTTTCAAATTAGAACCCCATTTTTTCATGGCAGATATTGAATCTACGTTAAAAAATAATGTGAGTGTATGCATCATACCCTTGCCCTAAAATGGATATTTTCTGAGTTATTCACAAAAAACTGTTTTTCGTCTTGAATTTACAGCTATTTCTTTTCCCTTCACGTCAAGAAGATGAAATTTTCTAAGGAATCTATTTCTGCAATAAAAAAAATGGTAATTTAATCTGAAAAACGGAAGTTGACATCATTTCCGGAAAAACCGGAGGTGCTCATGCCTTGAAAATATTTTAGATTTCATCAGCATCGTAAAATACTTATAAGTGCTGAATTTCATGAAAATACGTTCAGTAGTTTCCCGTATAAATATGGGTGAGGTTCCTCGTGAAAGACCCTGTATATAACGTACTTGGTACATAAATAACTATTGTAATTCAAAATTGCGCGTTTCTTATTGGCGGAAATTAAGACGAGAGAAATGGTCGATGAAAAACTAACTTATTAAGTATTGCCAGCTTGAATGTTTTCTCGCTGGGAAACGAGCGCCCCTATGCGAACTTCCTCGCTAAAAATGAAATGAGTGGAATAGTCAATGGCATATTCGTAACAAGAATTCCAGAAAATTATTCGTCATTCAGAACATGCTAGTTCGAAAGGAGCTTCCATACCGAGAGCATTTAATATTTCAAGTTTCCCGAAGGCTCACATTTCTGGCAAGCAGTGCTGAACTTTCCTTTTGCTTTAGTATTTCTAAAGTTAGAATTGTAAATTAATTTCGCCTTGCTTGTTCCAACATCAGTGCTTCAGCATGCTGGAAATATATGAGTGTGTGTTTGTGAAACGGGGATAAGAGGTTTATATACTTTGTCTGTTCCAGGGGAGACCGTGATGGCCTAATTAAATATCCGAATGAACCGTAATGAGTTTACGGTATCAATTGAATTTGAAGAGATAAATAGGTTGATCCGTAATATTTATTATTTTGACTCACTAATATCTTCCTCAGGATCTATTTATCACTGATTTACTTATAGTCCAAGATCCCAGAGCTGTCTAACGTAACTTATTTTCACATGGCTGATTTTTATATATGTTTTGTAGAATATTATTTCAAAAATATTATCATAAGTGTCAGACACTTTCCATGGGTCAAAACTTTTGTCAGACGCTTTAAAGCTCCAATGTTACTGAGGTAACCATCAAATTATATTTCATTAGTTGAACAAATTGTAGTGACTAAACATCCCCTAAAACAAATATTATTCAGCTGAATAGTTTTTATGTTTAGGGGATGTTTAGTCACTACAATTTGTCCAACTAATGAAACATAATTTGAAAGTTACCTCAATAACATATTTAAAAATCAGAAATTTGAAAATAAGCGTATGACAAAAGTTTTGGCCCATGGAAAGTTTGAGGCTTATGATACTATTTTTGAGATAATATTCTACGAACCATATATAAAAATCAGCCATGTGAAAATAAGTTACGTCAGACAGCACTGGGATCTTGGACTATTATTATTTCGTCCAAGTGTTTGGAATTACCGATTTTGAGCATGAAATTTTTTGAAAGATAAGTTTAGATCTACTCTTGAAGAATTCATGATCACATTTGATCCCTTCCGAGACTTTGAAAACAACTTTGGAAAAACAGGCTTGAATCTTTAAATTTCCAGGTTAGGTTTGAGTCTTACGCTGAGGTCAAGTTTCGACATATATAATTTTCTCAATAGCTATTATGATGTTGAAATTTCGAGAAATTCGACATTATGAAAATAAAACAATGTCAGGAAAATTCTGAGAAGAATTGTGAGTATCGTTCGACGATTAAAACAATAGCTATTTACATACCAAGGGAGGAAAATAGTTATTTTCTTCCAGTGAAATTTTTAACAAGACGGGCACTCCGCTAATTGTTTTATTAGAAAAAATCAAGGTTCGTCTTTTCTTGGATTTTCCAACTAGAATATTAACCATATCGTCACGATATTCCAGGTCTTTCACATCCATTTTTACTTATTCATCGCAGTTGCAAGCTCCAAAAATGCCGAATGATAATGTGATCTGAAAGGAAAACAATCATAGTTTTCAATTGGGTATAAGCACACATTTCTCAATTGAATCGTTTTATGTAGAGTGCTTCCAAAGAAACTGATGAATGTTGGAAAGAAAAGTACCTACTCCCATATGCAAATAATCTCTATCCAGAGCCATTGCTAAAAATCTTAAAATTTCTCCTCTTTCTGAAGTCGATGATGTCTTTCCAACGTAGACGCTGGCTTCTGTTTTGAGGATGGCCACCCTCTTTCGATTTCGCAGGCAGCAGATTTATGGAAACTTGACCTTGTTCCGCCTCTTTGGCGAGATTTCCCATCCTCTCTAGAAGTCATAGTCACAAAACATATCACAAATAAATTTGAAAAGCAAAAAAGTGACAGTTATGCTTGTGTGTATTGTCGGTATTGTCATAGCAACTAAGTGATATCAATACAAAACGAAACACGATGCGAACGCATCACGTACTTGATAATTTTAAATTTGGAATGTCCATGTACTTAACATTGTACTATAGTTGGATAATTTTGGAGAGAAATTTAATGAAAAGATAGTAGAAAAACTATATACACCTACTATATATACCTTGGGAGGGAAATGTGTTTCCTCCCCTGAAAATTCTGAGGGAGGAAAAGCACTGTTTTCCTCCCTTGGTTTGAAAATTGCTATTCAAGTGTGATCGAAAATCCGGTTTTTTTTATTCGATGGTTATTGTGAAGTTTTAACTTCGAAGAATATTTTAAAAAAAAAAGGTACTGTTTGCATAAGTTTTGTGAATAGCGCTCAGTGATTTATACGATTATTATTATTTATAGTCATTCAAATCAAGGTTGACCGAAAAACTAGAACGTTTTAATTCAACATACATAAACACCAGAAAAGGTGAAGTTACATAAATTCGCTCCAGCTGAAAACTGAAAATTTGTATTTCTTTCCTGCATGTTTCCATTTAATGAAGTGTCCTGCTGTGATGATAAGATGATGATATAATTATAAATTTTTCGAATTATGAAGAAGTTGCCGCTCTAGTTATGAAAATTTAGTCGATAATTAAAAAAAAACATTAATGTTACTGGATTTTTTCAGGGTTTACTCTTCTGGTCTCTGAAGCAAAGGTAAATAAAAAAATTTTCAAATAATAGAGGAAAAGGCCCCTGCGCGAAACTTGTGGACTAATTTGTAAGGGTCCAAATCCTTCGAAAAAATTGTTGCCTGACAATGAAAAAAGAAAAAGCACTTCGAACTTTTGAATTAAGGTTTGAAGTTAAACTAAGATAACCATTGAAATATTTCATGGGAGGTCTTTGCATTTTTGTGAAAATTTTTTTCATTGTCAGGCAACAATTTTTTGAAAAGTTTTGGCCCCTGACGAATTAGTGCTAAAAATTAACACAGGTGCTTCTCTTCTATTATTTAAAAAAGTTTTGTAATTGTTTCTTGTTTCAAAGACTGGGAGAAAAAACCCTAAAAAAACTTTCACAAAAAAAGTTGAACTTAGTTCAATTGTTTAATAGTTCGAAGTGTTTCGTTTTTCAGGGTTAGGTAAAAATTTTTTGAAAGAAGTTTGCCCCTGACAGATTAGCGCACAAATATGCGCAGGAGCCTTTCTTCTATCATTTAAAAATTTATTTATTATTATTTATTTATTATTTATTTTATTATTTATTTTATTATTTATTTATCATTTTCTGCTTAAGGCTGGGAGAGAAAACCTTCCCATGAAATATTTAAACAGATACCAAAAAAAATTAAGGCTTTTTCAATCCTCCTGTTTTTGAATACTATTACTATACTTATTACCATAATAATAACTATCTCGATCATTCATTGCAGTCATTAATAGAAGAGTTGATTAAACTATTAAACAAAAGACAATTCATATTATTTATTTATTCATTTATTTATCAACGCCTTTTTTTACAAAATATAAGATCTCTCGAGCGGCACATTTTGTCTTATCCGATGACACTCGTAAATGCATCGAAATGGGTGGTTCTTATTACTATTTCTGTTTGTCGGAGGCCCTTTTCAGTACTCAATTCAATAATTTCGTTCATGAAACGTCATTTCCTCATAAAAAAAGCATTTTGGACATTTTCTAAGTACTAATCCAGAAACTAGAAGGTAATAAGCTGTTGAGAGGTACTCAAAACCAACTTTCAGAGTTCATTATCCGTAGATAATGTGCTTCCACCATTAGATTAGAGTCTGATATTTATGGTCCCTCTCCTTATAACTTCCGAAAGAGTCCTTTGCTTTTTATCTCAACTCTATATCGGCTTTTAGCACGAAGGAGAAATATACGATAAATCAACGGGAATTGGTTGAACATTGATATTGGTTCATTATGTCTAACGCTGAGAGCGAATAAGAATAGGGAGAATGACAATTTCGCGTTGACCTACTCATTGATTTCAATTCTAACTGACTCGAAAAACACTCTGAATTATATTTTTCCATTATGTTCAAGACGGATGAGTATTCTAGAAAAGCACTGAGATGGAGAAAGACGCTTCATGATATCTTATTCAAACTAATAAAGGATGTTTCGACCATTGACGAATTTATTTGGCCAGAAATTTGTGAACTTCCCCAGATGCATAATATAAAACATTTATTCGTAACATAAATTCGATTATATAGGCATTTTTAACCATGAAATTGAATTCCAACGAAAATGCACTCAATACTAATACTTGGTATTATCACCCCAGCCCTTACAACGAAGATTCATGGTCCGCTACCTATTTTTCAGAGACCAGAACACCTCTATGACCACCACCTACGACCAAGCACGAAACAATGCTTGGTACTTGGTACTCCCTTCAATACTAACAAAATACCGTACCATCTGATATTTAGATCAAAAGAAATATTTATTTCTACCAACTTGAGAAGATTAAAACTGATCAGCTTGCAGATAAAATTAAAGTAATCTAGTTGTTTGTTTTTAGGTTTCTTCATTTACAAACATTTTTTTTTTCACGAAATTTGGGAAGAAACTTACTATGTAGTTTTTTTGATATTATTATTTTGGGATAATGCAGAAAACAGCCTAATTTTCAATCGACGAATCTCACGTCAAAATATTAAAATATTTACATTTTGACAAAGTCAGTAATTTTTTCATTTGATGGAATCACTTTTCTATGATGATATGTCTACAAAAAAATATACACTACTATGGTAAATGTTCTCAGAAAAAGTACAGAATCACAACTGCTAAACCATGAAACATCCGAAAATAGTTGTCCTTAATATAAAAGATTTAAAGGGGATTTCATTTGCAGTTTCCGGGAACATTTGCAATTGTACATACATGGTATGCCAAATTCCCTGATTTTGACTGTTTTAGGTATCTCTGGACTAGATAAGTAAAAAGGTGTCCTGAGCTCGATTTTCGTGAAAACACCATTAGTGAAAACCTTTTCACGATATCTTGATATTTTTTTAAATTTTGATATATAATCGATTTCGAAAATGTGCCATAACCTTTTCATTTACGATTATATCTGGAAACGATTAGAACTTTCTAGGAGCGCTTTTTCTTAAGAAATTTTTTTTTTCGTGGAAAAAAAAAAACACTTTTTTTATTTGGAATACGAATGCATTTTCTTCGTCTTATATCATAAAGAAATATTCAAGATGAAAAAAAATTTAAATGACGTCTTATTTCCAGTGAAAAAGTGCTTTCTAAAAGTTTTTATCTTTTTCAGATATTTTTGAAAACGAGAAAGTTATGACACATCTTCGAAATTGACAAAATATCAATATGTATTTTGATATATCTTCAAAACAAATTGAGATATCGTGAAACGCTTTTCACTACTGGTATTTTCACGGAAATCGAGTCCAGGACTCCTTCCAACGTTCTTACCTATCTAGTCTAGAAGTAACAGAAACAGCCAAAATCAAGCAACTTGGGATACCCTATACTGTATTTTTTTCATACCATCGTATAATAGTGATTTCAACAAACAAAAAACACTGTTTTTTTGAGAAAAAGAAGATATTTTGACGTTAGATCTTTCGATTGAGAACTGACCTGTTTTTTTCCATATCAAGTCAAAATAAGGTGAATGATTGAATATTTCTAATCAAAAAAAATTTAGTGTGATCAGAACATGAGAAAGTTTTCACGAAATTTCATTGAAAATTTTTTTTACAAAAACTAGGTGGGAAAAGTGCGATGAAAAGACCTACTTAAATTTTTCAATTACATAAAACTTTGCTACTAGCAGAGTGATTTATGTTTTTGAAGATGGCCCAGCCCTTTTTCATTAAAGAAAAAATTTTTGTTGTGCTCAACTGTGCACCGTTTGTACTGCTTTATGTCGTAGAAATTATTCCTTAATTCTATGTGGATCTCGAAAAAAGGACCAACACAAGCACTCTTCGACAAATTGGATTTCAATGATTGACAAAAATGTTGGAAGTTTTTGTTTGAATTAAGGTATCTCAATCGAACCTTTATTTCATTTCAAGGAAACTCGTTTCAAAACGAAGCAGTTGATAAACTGACTCGATTTCAAAATGAGAACATTCACGAAGCATATGCAAAGAACCAAACTTCAGAAAAAAGATGACCAGATTGACGAAAGGTCTGATTTTTATTGCATCGATTCAAGTTGTTATTGAGTTTTAAATGATTTTACAGCAATTTTCTCGAAGATAACATACTTTCCAAAACGATTGAAGACGATATCCCTAACTCTTGTGACTTACCTGTTGATTTTTTGTAGAAATCTGTCCGGGCACGAGCTGGCACAATTGCAGCACGATGCTGCAAAACAATGTTTGCGGAATAAAAAGAACAGTGCTGGGCTGACTTTTTTCATTTTCGTAATTTGCCAGAAACTCTGGAAAATGTTCGTAAAAATATTTACCGCAGTACAAATGTAGCACAAAGTTGTTCATTCATTTGTGAGCAGAAAAAACGAAAGGTCTGGGTTATCTTTTTTTTTCAATTTTGAATTTTCAAGAAAGACTCAGACAGACTTTCGAAAAGAATTCTCATTTCAGTACATGTGTAGCACAATTTTCAGTCATTGGAATCTAATTTTTCGAAAAGTGCTGGGCTAGCCACATTCTCTTGGTTATTGAAATAGCTCGAGAACCACATGGACTTAAGGAAAAAATTCAACAGAACGAAACAGCACAAAAGTTCTGGGCCACCTTCACACACATATTACTTTTATTTCATACTAGCTGACCTGGCTCAATCGATGAAATATTGAAAAAAATTCCCTCTTTTCCTCTTAAATAAAGAGAATTCTTTCGATGTATGAATAACAATGTACATACCTATTTCAATGCAATTAAATTTTTTGTATATTTTGTACTTTTTTGTATTTCACCTGATATATATCTTAATTAAAAAAACACAATGATTAGTACAACTTTATTCATCTCTAAGGCAGAACAAAGTTCACCGGGTCAGCTACCTTATCTAATTGCCAATTGCCTTTAGATTCTGGGAAAGGAAATGATTCTAAACACTTCTTGGCCAACATTATACCATAATAGTTTATTATAATAATAAAGCTGCTTTTTTATTTATCGATTGAGGTGGTACGAAGTCTGCCGGGTCAGCTAGTCTCACAATACATGTCCACACAATACTGCTGCAACAATGGACGAAATCTCAGCAAATAGTTATCAGCATTTCAACAAACCATTTAACGAAATGAATAATAATTCATCGAGCTCATTTTCTTGATGATTTCTTGGCCTAAAATCAAATAATACAAATTTGTATTAAGTAGAAATTTTAAATTTTAACTAAGGTACTCACCATTCAATGGATTTATCATCTTGATATTGAATTAATATCCATCATCACCTCTCTAAAACATTAGCGTAGAGCATCGTATGAAGGGTGTGTTTCATATATTCGTTGCAATTCTCCACTAAGAACAATAACACATGTTTCCAAGTTTTCACTCACAATCACAATGGCCACTTCGTCTATTGTAGGGGCGTTGAATTGGCGTCATGTGCTCCAACAGGTCGTTTATCTGCTCTAATCACAACCTTGTGATTGTCACTTGGCATACATTCTAGAGCAGTTTTAAACAATCGAACCAATGCATGATGTTCATGAAGTAGTTGCTGCAGATATTGAAGAATTAGTCTTCTCACATCCATTGATTGAAATATTCTTCTACATCAATCAACGTCACATCTGCATTAATTGATTGACGTTGATCTTCCATATTGCCTAAAAGAAGTAAATTTGCAGGAATTTATGATGTGCATCTTCAAGTGATTGTAATGATTCAATTCAATGGTGAATCTGGCCTTGGATCTCAATATCAGAAAGGGAAGACAAAATAAGTGATTTGAAATCATTAATGTAAATATTATATTTTTACCTGGAATGTTGTATTGAATCCAAGTCCTTTAATTATATCTGCTACAAATGAAGTAATTTGGAAACACTCATTGTATTTTTGTGAGTTCGATAAAAAATGTCAATGTCTTGATTCAGACGTTTAGGAAACTCAAAATACACAGTGATTGTTTACATTGCCGTCATAGTTATAGATAACTATCTATATTTATGATTACATCTAATGGCGATAATTAATTGTAGAATGGGGACTTGTTTAGAACATTCCTTTTCCCGAGAGTTGCATATAAAAAAAAACATTTTCTTATAAAATATTCCGTAGTGTTCGGAAAAAAGATGGATGGACACAGATGCGTTCATACTATTAGAAAATGTACCGTAGTGACACCTATTGGCGTTATCCAGAAGAAGGAAAATTATTTCCTATTTTTTCCATTTCATCGAATTTTTCAGAGTTCTAATGTATTTTATGTTAACCCCACCGTAGAAGAATCCAACAAAACATCTTTCATAACAAACAGTTAATCCAATCTTGAGTTATAAATGGTGTAACCAACAAAATGGCCGACTTAGTTTTATATATCAAGATGCCTTGTAGTTTTTCCGAAAATGGAGATGAACCGTTTTTCCCCTTAGAAGCTCACCTTCTTTCTCTTCCCGAACTAAGGTCGCGCGTAATTTAGTGTTTCTTTCATTTTTGTTATATTCTCCTTTTCCAATGGCTTCCATCCTCCTATAATTATTGACCCGTGAACCCGAGTAACTTCTCACTTCAGCCAACATCAAAATTGATCGAATACCTACAAGATCCATGAAGAAATATAAAAGTTCTGAACACCCCAAACGATGTCTATTCCTAGATCATCATTTTTATTCTTCCTGATGAGCAGAACCGACTCGACTTCTCTTCGAAATGCTGGTTCAGCCCGAAACCCGAAAGCGACGACGTCGTAAAACCAGATATTTCATAAATTTCGTCGAGTTTCAAGTGCGGGTTTCTCGCCTCAAATGTGGCGATG
Source organism: Hippodamia convergens (assembly GCA_038502775.1). Lineage (NCBI taxonomy): Eukaryota > Metazoa > Arthropoda > Insecta > Coleoptera > Coccinellidae > Hippodamia > Hippodamia convergens. The sequence goes on along the minus strand of CM076608.1, from coordinate 37,861,817 downwards.
CGCCATTCGAGAAGTTGGTAGTCCTGCGGGAGGCCAATCGATCTGCCAACCTTTCAGGCAGAAAGTGCTGATAAATAATGTCGGCAAATGCTCTTTTGCAATATGCATTTACGCGATATAACAACATGCAAGAGGTAAGTATGATGGATGACGGTTGTTTCATAGTTATTTGCTGAAAATTCCGCTGTATATTTCAGTTAGCGAGAGATATTAGATGGCTTTGAAAGAGTTTCGCAGACGCCAGACTGGGTCAATATACCCGTTAATTTTTCACGGTATTAATATGCTGTAGGGAGATGATCCCTGCCGGACAGAATGAATTATGAGACGATATTTTATTGTATGTCTACGAAACAACTTTCTGACCCATAAAAAAGGAAAACTCGAATATTTTTGAAATATAGATTAATTCAAAATAGTAATAATCGAAATAAATAATATTTTCATTTCCCAGGTTCAGAGATCTTTTATCATGAGGTTGGAGAAATTATATTAGATTTCGTCACTGAGATGAGAGATATACCGGTTTCAGCCTTATTTGGAATCATCAGTATCACATGTACCTCAGGGACACAATCTTCATAAAAGACTTCGATACTTTAAGTAATTAGGTATTAAGTAGAAATTACAAAGCAGTGACATCCAATTGACTCAAAATGAAGTTCCATACCCCCATCACACGCTAAAAAAACTTTAGCATCCTCTTTCACTCAATGAGATTTTAGCAGTGGCCCTAAATCAGGGCCCTCATGCAAGTTTCTCCGAGTGATGGAAACGCCGAATTCTTTTCGCGACCGTGAAGCCAAGTGTTTTTAAGAAAAAGAATAAAACGGAAAACAAAAAAAATTTTATCCTTTACGGAGGCCACACCGAAAACATTTTTGGAACATTGTTGAATTCAAAATATTAATCATCCACACCGGTGTGGCCTCCCTAAAGGCAAAGAATTTTTTTGTTTTCCGTTTTATTCTTTTTCTTAAAAACACTCAGCTACACGGTCGCGAAAAGAATTGGGCGTTATCATCACTCGGAGAAACTTGCATGAGGGCCCTGATTTAGGGCCACTGCTAAAATCTCATTGAGTGGAAGAGGATGTACAGAGTTCTTTTTAGCATGTGATTGGAGATGAATCATTTTAACGCAATTGGATGTCAATGCTTTGTAATTTTTACTCAGTACATCACACCTAATTGCTTTAAATATCGAAGTTTTTTATGAAGATTTTTTCCCTGAGGTAGATGGAATACTGATGATGCCAAATAAGGCTGAAACCGGTATATCTAATATAATTCTCCAACCTCATGATAAAAGATCTCTGAGCGTGGGAATTAAAGATGGTATTAATTTCGTTGATTACTAGTTTGAATTCATCTATGTTTCAGAAATGTTTTCGGTGTGGCCTCCTTGAAGGTAAAGAATTTTTTTGTTTTTCGTTTTATTCTTTTCTTATAATCAAATTATCACTGTGTTAAAAGTCTAATTTATTTCCACGAATATTACACTAATTCATGTACACATTGTTCTCTTGATTCATTCACACAATTACCTATTCATTTTCACCACTAGCCACTTCAATAATTCCAACTATAAGCGATTCTGTTCGGACACTGATCGTCACGTCCTCGCTAAGTGGCCGCTTTTATATCCCGAGAATTGAACTCTTACGATTTAACGCCCTTAGAATTCTGGCTGTGAAGTAATTTGAAGTTACAGGTTTATGAGAATAATCCTGCAACTATCGAAGCATTGAAAGCTGAAATTAGACGCTGTATCAATGGAATACCATCAAAGGTTTTAATAACTTCATTCAAAATTTCATCAAAGGGGTACGCATATGCCAGCAAAGCCGAGTCAGCCATTTGAAAGATATTTTGTTCATCATCATCATCATCATCAATGGCTCTACAACTCAAGGTGAGATTTGGCCGCATTTACTATTCTTCTCCACTCTAGTCGATTTTGTACTGCTAGCTCCCATTGTGTTATTCCCAGTCTCTGCAAATCACTGGTCACTGCGTCTTTCCACCATTTTCTTGGACGACCAACCGTTCTTCTACCCTCAGGCCTTTCCCAGAATGCTGTATTGAGGAGTCTTCCATCTTGTGACCTCATGACATGTAATGCCCATCTTATGCGATTGGACTTGATATGTCGCACTATATTCTCGTTCCCATAGAGTGCCTGTAGTTCTTGATTCTTTCTTATTCTCCATTCTCCCGTTATTTCGTCTCTACAAGGCCCAAAAATAGCTCTCAGGATCTTTCGTTCCAGTACCAGCAATCTATCAGCCTCACGTTTATTCAGGATCCATGTCTCACTCCCATAAGATATTTTGTTGCTTACATAAATTCGGAATATACTAGGTTATTCCTAACCTAGATATCGTAAGCACAAACCGTTTTCACATTTTTGAAGACGAAGACAGTGGAAATATTGTACATTTTCAGAATTTTGAAAAACCCGTCACAGAGTGTTCCAAAAGTTGATTCAAAAATTGGGATCAAGATTGGCCCATGACTTTCGTTTTTCAAATTAAAACCCTATTTTTATATGACTGCGTTCGATTCTGCGAAGAGAAATGATGATATTGTTCTAACATATTGATGCTTATTCTTGAGTTATTTAGGATTTTCTGATTTTATGTAGCACGTAGCGTCAAATTCATGAAATCTGTTCCATATATCAACAATGATAAATGAATTCACAAAAGAGGTATTCACTAGTGAGTTATTTGAACAATTTATCTTCTATTACCAAGGTCATTGTTGATATGAAACAGATTCTATGAATTTGACGGTACGTACAACATGAAATCCTGAATAACTCAATAATTATTAATTTTGGGAGCGTCAATATGTTAGAACATTAACGAAAGTTATGGGTCAATCTTGATCCCAATTTTTGAACCAACTTTTGGAACACCCTGTGACGGGTTTTTCAAAATTCTGAAAATGTATAATATTTCCACTTTCTTCGCCTTCAAAAATGTGAAAACGGTTTGTGCTTACGATATCTAGGTTAGGAATAACAAACATAATACTCTTATCTCCCTTTTTTCTTCAGTTTTTTCTCGATATTTTCGAAAGTATTTTGACGAATGCAAAGATTCAAGTACGAATGTATTCAGAATTGCATACTATATCAAATTCGAAAACAAGAAAACAGAATAAAAAATTTTGAAATTTTTTTTTCTCTCCCTGTATAACTGAAACTGGTCAGGCTTCAAAAATATTTTAGATCGGTAGATAATGTCAAACAATAACATAATCCCAATTTTCAGATTTCAAATAGGTCCAGTTCTCCAGAAACGCCTAATAGACCGTCCAACTTGGTGCACCCTGTATATTGGATGTCTTACTCAGAAAAAAAATCTGATTTTTGATGTGAATATGAAAAAACCGTGAAAAAAACAGAACATTATTCAACAAAAATTTTCGTTGGGTAATAATTGAAACCGGTGTTCCTAGAATATATTCTAAATTTCCAGTGGTATCCAAATCATTTTTTTCTTCAATTTTATGTCAAATTCGTTCATTTTGTCATATTTCGAAGAACAGAATCGTGCGAGAATATCTCATTGTCACATAGTTTTCCTGGTAATATTCATTGATTACACCTTGGCTTCCTAGCATGGACTTATTTTTTATCTGTCAAATTTATGAGAGACAAAACGATTCTGCCAATCAATAATTCTAGGGTGCTTGTGAAAATGAGTATAAGTCAAAATTGGTGGTTTTTGGCAATTCAAGTTTATTTCTTCATTTTTTGTGGGACTACTATAATTTGAGAAGTTATACAATTTTCGAAAAAACATACTAACATAAAACATTCATTCTTTTTGAAGAAATATTCAACAGCAAAATTTAGAAAAACTCACTTATTAACTTCGGACCAAAGAAAATACAGGACATATACTAATCGCTAGAAATTATGAAATTAAGAGGTTGGGTAATCTGAGTACAAGTCCTGATAAGTCGCGATAGCAAACTGAATCATAACAGTATAAGTAGACTCATATTTCTAGCCTATATAGCACATCTTCAGTAGACTACAGCTTCTATTGTTTCATGAATATCATACACTCCGCTGTAGAGGAGTGCTGTCCGATTAAAAAAATCAAACCCGGTACTTCTACTTGGGTCACTCCTCAAATACGTCGAGCCAGTCAGTATTTGAGGAATCTGTTCAGCCTAAGTAAGGACCTGAATTCTAATAAATTCCTTGAATTCTATAAAGATCAAAAGAAAGTTTACAAACAACTTTTAGCTGATACTAAACTAGAATACAATCAATCTATGTTGAGTCGTTCATCGAACTTGAGTAAATCCGTGTGGAATATAGTTAACGCTACGACTGGCAGAAAGGCTCGTTCTAAACATTCTTCCTCACTGATTATTGATGAAACTCATATCACGGATAAACCTGAGATTGCAACAGCCTTTGGTGTTTATTTTTCAACTATTAGTGAGCAGAGCCTCACTGAATACTATGGTGCCACTTTGTCTAAGAGCTGTACGACCTCTAGAATGAATCTCAGTACTTTTTTTTTCCATCCGGTTACTGACGATGAGGTAAAACTTGCTGTGAAGCGCTTAAAAAATAGTAATAGTACTGGGGTTGACGCGGTATCTTCTAAAATGTTGAAGTCCTTCGCACCGCTTATCACCGAACATCTGGTATATCTTATTAATCTCTCAGTTGCCAGCGGTGTTTTTCCGTCTTGTCTCAAATTGTCAACGGTTATTCCAATTTTGAAAAAAGGTGATCCTACTCTTATAACCAACTATCGACCAATTTCCTTATTGAGTATTTTTTCGAAATTAATTGAGAGAATAGTCTATGACCGTATTGTGGATTTCCTATCTAAATACGAGGTATTAAAGAATAGCCAACACGGATTTAGGTCGTTCTACACAAACTGCCTCTATGTCATTCATTGAATATGTGTACAAGTGTTTGGATGATGGACTATGGGTTTGTGGTTTGTTCTTTGACCTTTCTCGTGCGTTTGATTGTTTAAATTTTAAATTCATAATTGATAAGATGTATTGCTTAGGGTTTCGTGGGTCAGTCATGGGACCTCTCATATTCCTCCTTTTCATCAACGATTTGCCAGACCATGTGATTTCTGAATGGATAATTATGTTTGCTGACGATACCTCTTTTGCAATTTCTGCTAAAACTAAAGAAGAGCTAATCTCAAGATGTTTAACTCTGATTCAAAGCTTTATGAATTGGTGCAAGGCTAACTCTGTTATAGTAAACATCGATAAGACTGAGTTGGTATCATTCTGCCTCAAAGCCAGAACTGATTCTATTACACTAAACTACGGTGATATAACTATTAAATCGAGGTCATCTATCAAATTTCTTGCCTTGATCGTAGATGAGCAATTGCGATGGTGTGATCATGTCGATTACTTGTGTGGTAATTTGAATAAAGCTTATTATGCTCTTAGCAGGCTCAAAGGATCTCTTCCTATTGAGTCACTGGTTAATGTGTATTATGGTCTGTTTCACTCTCATCTAAATTACAATATTTTACTTTGGGGTAACTCGGTTTCTGTAGAAAGAATATTAATAGCACAAAAAAGAGTTATACGTCTTATGTTTGGGTTGAGCGCTCGTACTTCATGTAGGGATTACTTTATTGAAAACAATATAATGACTGTGCCTTCAATGTACGTTCATAGATGTTTAATACATCTGAAAGAAAAAATTGGCACTATGCCACATCTTTCTGAGTTTCACAGTTATAATACTAGGAATACGTCGACTTTTTCTGTTCCTGTTCATAGGACTTCCAAGTATGAGTATTCACCTTACTTCCAAGGTGTTAGGTTATACAACCATCTACCATCAGCAATTAGAGAGCTTGGACTTACTTTGTTCAGGGGTAGACTGAGACAAATACTATTAAGCAAGGCATATTACAGTGTCGATGAGTATCTATGCGATGCTGGTTTATAGGATTTAAATAAATAATAATAAATAATATATGTTTATAATAAAAATGAAATAAATAAATGTCGTTGTTGTTTATGTAATCTCACCTATTGCGGTGAAATAATTATTCTTTACTTTTTTTATATTCCTTAGATTAAGCAATTTTTGTTTTTTGACGTGCCCATACATATGTATATGTCGAAGGGGATTGAATAAAGTTATTATTATTATTATTATTATTATTATTTTCACAGCAGGTTCAAAAAATATAAGTGCACTTATCTTATATGGATTCGTCTAGAATAGATATATTATTTTGTACTTAGTTATATTCTACCTTGTTATATTGCAAATGTCTCATTCTCTTTTTATCATAAGGTGGAGTTCACTATTACGGTGTATTATATGAACATATTTCGTTTTGGCCATTTAATGACTTATACTCCTCTTCCCGAGTACTCTAGAATTTTCAATGCAAACATCACTAAACGATATTTAAAGAAATATTTCATTAATTACGATAAAAATTTAATGAATCTGAGATAGTTATTCATAATACTCGTACAGTAGGCTCACTCTAACACTCGTTCATTCAAAAACTCGTGGAAGAATAAAACTGCCTTCTGCACTTAAATTATAATAGTATATTCTTAAACAAGTTGCAGAATGAGCTCCTATTCCAACACGAATGCGAAGTTCGATAGCATGAGTGTTGGAATGACCTTCTTCAACGAGTATTAGACGATATTTTCTCTATTTCAGTCAAGTTGTGTGAAATACTCTAGAAATTCAAATAAAAATTCAGGTTAGTGACTTTTATATTTCATCTTGGCAGTTGGTGTGACTTACGAAATTTGACAGATTACGGAATTTGAATTGATTTGATTCGAAACTTGATTCGATCGGAGGTCAGTACTGACACCTACAAAACGAAAAATATAACTGAAACAATACTGTAATGAGTTTCATTACAGCACTACTTTCAGTACTGTAATGAACTCATTACGATACTGAAATAGAGAATAGTATATTCTAATACAAGTTGCAGAATGAGCTCCTATTCCAACACGAATGCAAAATTCGAAAACGAGCGACGAAGGAGCGAGTTTTCGAAAGCATGAGTGTTGGAATTGCCTTCTGCAACGAGTATTAGACGATAATGTCTCTATTTCAGTCAAGTTTTGTGGAAAACTCTCGAAATTCAAATAAAAATTCAGATTAGTGACTTTTGTATTGTATCTTGGCAGTTGGTGTCACTAACGAAAATTTGACAGATTGCGGATTTGATTCGAAAATTGAGTGGATCGGAGGTCAGTACTGGCAACCACAAAACGAAAAATATAACTGAAACAATACTGTAATGAGTTTCATTACAGCACTACTTTCAGTACTGTAATGAACTCATTACGATACTGAAATAGAGAAATAACTATTCTGAGAGTGAATTCTAGTGATGGAACTTTCAAAAACGTCTGAAACAAGTCGAATTTAGGTCAGAACCGCCCTTTCCATGCCTGATCTGCAGACAACCCTGACGATAAAATCGAAACCGCAAAAACACGAGATTCCCTGAAAGTCAGAACGAGAGTTTTTACATGCAGCTCCGCTCCCCCGATATATCTCGCTAGTTATCCCAGGAAAATTTCGTCCAAAATGCAAAAATATCGTCTCCGATAAGATATCGACTTTTCCCGGTTCGAATGAATTCAGCACGAAATCAGGCTAGGGATGGCAACCAGGAGAAATATACGAGCAACATATTGAAAATTCCCCATGATGTCGAATATTTTACACGATCCTGTAGTCGTGGACCGGCGAAAAAGGCAAAAAAGGATCAAGGGAAAATATGGCACTGTCTGAAAATATTTTCTTCCACAAATTGATTGTTCTACCCGCGTCAGGAGAAAGTAGAAATACGCCCGTCGTGCATCAACAAAAATATTTCCCTTCGCGTTTGTCTGACAGAGTGCAATCATTCAATTTCGAAGTGTATCTCTCTCGGTTCAACAACGTAGAGGGTGTGAAAGAGATGGGCATTATCGCATTATACGGGTTGCCACTTACCAGGCATCCCAATAGTCTGGAATTCTATCCTAGGAGAAGGTGTATCCAGACCTCCAGGCTTCAATGGGAGAAACTGCCGGGAAATATTTTGGTATATCCAGAGCATTGCCGAGCACAAACTTTAAAAACTTGAACCCTTGATCGAAAAGGTTGTCGAGTAGCGAGCACGAAGCAATGATCACCTTCTACAAAAGGCACACGGATGCTCAGCTATTTGTAACAGTATATCGATATTTCGAGCATTTAGAAATTCTTGAAAAGCAAATTAATAGAATATTTACATGAATATCGTTCAGTACTTTTTGCATTGAAAATTGTTGCAGAACTGTTTTCTGCATCATAAATTTAAAATAATATATAAATCAGTGAAAGGATGCCATCATCATAATATAATAGTCAAAGAGCCGTTTGCACCAAACTCACTTACCTGCTGAAGATACCCTCAAATTGAACCCTCAACTTCAATTACCTTGCACCAGCCATTCAAGTGACAATTTGATGGCTAATTCACCTTAAATTTAAGTGCTCCTGTAATGACCACTTAAATATTTGAGGTCATGATTCTAACCTGAAATAATTTGTTAAAATCATAAACTGACTGAAGAACATTTGTTGTTTTCTATTAAGTAACTCTAATAATAAATAATTTTGATGATGGATTCATTACAATAGAAAACGAACGCGCTTTTTGACGATTTGGAAGCAGTTGAAACTGTGGAACTAGGATTTCCTAGGCTACTATATGAAAATAAACTGCTCCACAATAATTAGGGATGTCGCATTCAATCGTTTCGAAAAGTATGTATGTATGTTCAGGAAAATCGCTGTAAAATCATTCAATACTTAATAACGACTTGAATCGATCTAATAAAAATCAGTATGAGACAGTTCGTCAATCTGGTCGCCGGTTTGACTCTTTGCATATGCTTCATGAATGTCCTTATTTTGAAATGGAGTCAGTTTATTAACCGTTTCGATTTGAGACGAGATTTTTAAAATGCCAAGACGTAAATTAATAAACGCTGAATATAATAGGGCTATCGGAATGCTACAGAGTGGCCTAACTCGACTTCGGAATAGGTTCAGGGAGTTTCCATGTTGGAAAGACCAAGGCTTGGTGGGCGACGAAAGACAACACCTGCTCAGGATTGTTTCATCACCGTTTCGGCGAGAAGAAAGCCTACATCTACGTGTAGAATGCTACGGAATACTCTTCAAAATGCAGATTGGGTCCAAGATTTCATCGAAACCAACAGACGACGTTTGAGAGAGTTGAATCTAATTATAAATTTTATAGCCCCGTCACCGATTTTAAAATATTTTGCACAGTGAATCTATAGGACTTCCTGATACTACAGTCTCAATTACAGCTCTGGGGAGGCAGTAATTTTCGAGAAAAAAATAAATGAAACTCATAAATATACTCCATTTACCTCGGATACGGCTCTGATATAGTCTTATATATAGTCTATATAGTTTAGTTTAACAAGGTTAGGTTATGTAAGCTCAGGCTAGGTTCATTTTCCCTACTAAAAGTTGAAAAATTTTTTTTTTTATTTAAAAAAAAATTGATAAAAAAATAAAACATCGATCCGCATTCAGGTTAGGTTAAGTTAGGTTAGGTGAGGTTCATTTTCCATACCTCAAGATCACAAAAAAAATACAACTAGCCAGGGAACTTTATAATTACCGAATCTAGGTTCTAGACGTCCACTAAGAGGAGTTCCATTAACACGTGACCATGAGCGTCAGAGAATGGAACATATCAATTGGAACGATCGATGGCGTAGTGTCCTTTCCACTGATGAATCCAGATATCTACGATTTTCAGATTCTCGAAGAATAAGGGTATGGATAACCCCACGCATTCTCCGTAATCGTCGCTATATCCAAGAAGTCCATCCATTCCGAGGGGACAGTGTTATGGTATGGGCTGGGCAATATGACCGCCTTACGCTATAGGCTATATATGTTTTGCCAAATTTTCGCGCTGCTATTGGTGAAACTTTTCAATTTCTAGACGATAACGCTAGACCGCACCGTGCAGCCATAGTTGATAATGCGCGCGAGGAGCTTGGTATTCTACATTTACCAATGCCTCCGCTCTCACCAGATTTGAATTTCTTAGAACATGCATGGAATATGCTCCAAAGAAGATTAGATAATAATCAGCCTACCCCAGAATCCTCAAATGAAGCTTCTACCCTGTTTATGGTATCAAATTCCTCAAGAAATATTCAACATCCTCATGTGTAGTATGCAAAAAAGAAGTCAAGCATCTTATTGATGCCCGTGGAGGCCATACATTGTATTGATAGTCTTAAAATGCTGGAATTCTCTGGAAATAAAATTTAGTTTTTTTATTCGATTTTTCTTAACCACCCTGTATACGCTGCAGACCCACAGGCTGAAATAAATTTCATTTCTTGCAACTTGAAATCATATTAATATTAATTTTCATCACAAAATCTCATTTAAGCTATATTTTTTTGCAATTTAAGACAATATCCCTTACTCATGTGGAGCAGTTTATATATTTCAATGAATTGGATGAGTTGTCTTTTTACAGAAGTTCCGTATAAAGAAAACGGATTGGCATTAATAGAAAACCGACTTGAATATCCTTTGTCTTTAGAAATTCCTTGAATGAATAATAAATTTTCTCTGGGTAGGGAGAGTTTTTACAAACCAAGTTTGGCGACTAGTTTTCGCTACTTCTGATGTTCGGAGATCTCTACAGATCATTGACAACTATCATCTGTAGCCGACCAGCCAATGAAATTGCTTTATTGAACATGGGTGAAGTTTCACAACATGAAAAACTGAAATATCACTAGGTAGAAATATTTAGGGGTGACTCACTTGAAATTTTGTTGAGTGACAGTTGTGGTACTGCCAAAAAATTTAAGTGACCATTAACTCGCTTAATTAAGTTATCATTTCAAGGCAAATGGGCTAGAGAGCTAGCCAGAGCTGTGCCAGAACACTGTGCTCGTGAAAGTACTCTAAGCCCTTTTGTGCTCCCGAGTACTGTGCTCCCAAGCCCTTTTTTAAAACAATGCTTAGTGCTTAGTAATTGAACCCGTTCATCAAAACGCTTGGTGCTTAGTACTCCTCTTAGTGCCCCTGAGCACTTCTGCGGAGTACTAAGCCCTAAGCCCTTATCTTATTTCGTTGTAACACAAATATATGCGATCGAAGCCGACGCCTTCAAATTTAGGATCTAGATTTGATATTCAGTCTAGTGATAAACTTCTCACGTTTGTGTGTGACGTCAGTGAGCAGTTGCAAAGATCTAGGATGGTTATGTTCTTTCGAGTTTTGTGAAGATCTGTATTCAATAATCAATACAGGGTGGTTTACTATGAATTCCCATTATTGCAAAGCTCATAACTTTTGACATGAGAGTAATAGAATGGTCAAACTTTTTTAATGATAATACTTTCATTCTCATACATTCTTCTACTTCATACTCGAGAGGGAGTTGAGGCTCAGCTTTCGAGAAATTGATAAGAAAAATAAAATTTTCGACCAAATAATGTTTTTTCATATGTGGTAGAAAAGTTAACAACTAGATAACAATTTTTTTTTAGAGAATAAACCAATAAAATAAAAAGTCCCAGATATTCTGATTGATATGATCGCTTCTGAAAAGGAAAAACGAATTTGAAGTTCCCATCAACCTGTATAAGAAATCTTTTTTGTGAAGTTTTCACGTAATTGGGAGCTGTTGTTTCAGAATCCATACCTGCAACTGTTTGATTGTCCTGAAAGCCCAACTCTTACTTATTTCACAATCATTTTTTCTTATTAACATGTTATCTAGTTGTCCAGTTGAAGTTATCACCAAAGATTTCCAACCGATTCCGATCGTACTTTCGTCACTGAGATTTTCTGTTTATGAGAACATTTCTATGAAAAATTCAAAGTCGATCGATTATCTCCTCTTAGGAGTAATGAAATCATGTACCTGAAACCATTTGTTGAACTGTTGTCTCCTCTAAAATCCGAAAAAACTGTTATCCAGCTGTTTTTTTCGGACATACAGAAGAACCACTTTTTTGTCAAAAATCAAAAATAAAGCTCATCTTTCAGAAAAATTTGGAGGATATGTGGAATATCATGCGCACTCTAGGGTTCTCCTATGAAAAGTAATAATCCACGGAAACACCCTATACATCTATTCTGACCTGCCAATAATCTCACATATTACAGCTTAGCAAAATAGTTACAATTTTCATTCCGATTGAAATAACCGCACATACAACACGAAGTGCTTAGTAATCCGGAGCATTTCGTGGAAACCGGTGCATAGTGCTCGCGACTCGGGGGCCCTTATTTCCCAGTGCTTAGTGCTTAGTGCTCGAAGCACTAATATTCAAGTGCTCGCACAGCTCTGGAGCTAGCAACGTTTTAGTGTAACCATTTTAGGTCGGCCAGTTTTTGGAGATGCTATTTCTCTCACTCTTCTGGATATTAATCGGACTATCTGGCTAGCGATAGAAGTTCATCAATGCGCGTCGTTTCTTTGCTAGTAATATTGTGATTTTTCAATCACAATCCCCCAGAAAAAAATTACAAAAATTTGTATTATTTTTGTTTTTTTCGGAATCAATTAATTTTTCTCAATTATAAACAGTTCACTCATTTCGAACATTTATTACGATACTTTTGAGTGTACGTGAATATTTTAATTCAATGTGTCCAAAATTAAAGACAAAACGAAAATTCTGCAAGAGCAATACCACGCAGTCACCTTTTTCATTTGAAAAAATATTGAGACGAAGGAAATCTCACCATATCTCGCTTGCCAGAAATGAAGCGGGAGTGTAAAGGGGAGATAAAATAACACACAAAGCAGTGGCTCCTCGCTTAATATTATAAAATGGGTAGTTGATATACTCGAGTATCAGGTCGGAGCCCACAATGAAATCAGATTAAAAAAATGTTGAATATTCAAATAAATGGAATATATGCTGCAATTCATGAGGCTGCCTGCATAATGAGGGTCATATTTGGAATGATGAACAAGGTTAACGTTTCGAATAATTATTGGGTATGATGCTTTCACCAAATTCTAGTAGGTATATTGGATATAGCTACATTTCCATTCAAATGAATGTATGTTTTGTGAACCAGATGATTTCAGGGAAAAATGAAAATTCTGTCGTAGTTTATTAGGAGATCGATCGTTTCATAACAGTATTACGATCCTGATTTCAATTTGAAGTTGAATTTGTGTCAGCATCGGTCATTTAGTTGACCCGACCGACGTTCTGATGGAGGCCACTGCACACCAAACATACAGGGTGATTTATAAATACCTATATTTCAACGGGACATTTCTGAGGTCAGAAGAAGCACTTCTTGTCTTTACCATCTTTCCGATTCGGCTTGGATGAAAAGATACAGTCTGTTGAAGATCCATAAAAAATATTATCTTCAAAAAAAGGAGGTCCTTGTAACTTGGGACGTTTTTTCAAACATCTGTGTATATTTCATCCGGGGACTAGAAAATGGAATCCATTACTCTGGCGATGTTTTCAGGGGTCCTCTTTTATTACAACCTAATCAAACTACAATTAAAAACTAGAGTTCATTTCCTGTCGATATCACAAATCTCAACTATTTATGAGAATTTCTATCGTCTCCTCTATCACAACCATAAGCGAAAAACAAAAATTTGTGGAGGGGAGGGGGTACAACTAAGGGAATTCTGAGGTGACCACCCCGGGGCTTTTTTACCACTAGGTACTTACACGTAGGAAATATTCCTTTATATTTTATCGAGAAAAACCGTTCAAATTGTTATTTCCGTTATTCAAAGAATCATTTATGACAGTACGATATTAGAATGAAAAGTGAATCTATATAACTCATCTTGATTGAATATAAGAACTGATTTAATTAACTAATTTAATAAGTTTGAAAACACAGTGTGTACTATACTCGTACAACCCTCAATTTGTAGTATGTGAAATCTAACTGGGAAGCTCAATAGCTCGGTGCACTCTTTTATGTGAGTTAAAAACTAGGAACTCTAATGAAAGGATCAGTTTTTAGATATTTGTCGAAAAAATCGCATGCATTCCATACAGATTGACAAATTTCCTTATCGCTCTTATTTAACCAAGAAGTAGGTGAAAATCTGATGATCCCAGTGATAATCCTCATAGAAAAATTCAGTTAGATCTCATGTTTTTACATAAACACTGCTCATCCAAAAATGTCAACAGTATTCAGCAGCAGAAAAAAACAAGGCTAGAGATGCCATACGGAGTGTTGTTGCTTCAACGCCCTATAAAGTACCAATAAGTTTCTGAATGATGTTATTTGGGGTTTTAAGCTTCAAACGCAGATCATCTGAATGGGCATTGATATGTAGGAGGAATCTTGAATTGAAATTATGTTTTAATGAAGAAGAACGGCAAGTGACACCCGATTTTTTATATTTTTGGTGATTGCTTAACAGCCAGTTCCATAATCCATGCGCAAAGGCTCATCTTGGTAAAGACCGCTTTTGGAAGATGCCGCCCTTACGATGAATGAAACTTGAAACCCTAAAAGTTATTTATGCTACCGGTTTCATTTGAAAAGGTGGCTTCTCACGGAAAAGAAGTGCTTCGAGCACTAAGCACTGAAAACAAGTGCTCCCGTGTCGCAAGCACTAAGCACCGATTTCCACAAAAAGCTCGCGATTTCTAAGCACTTTGTGAAAGTGATCCGATATTTCGAGCACTAAGCCCTTAAGCACTTCATTTAGGAAGTGTTACACCTTATGTGAGGTCATTTCAATCGGAATGAAAATTGTACCTCTTCAGCTAAGCTGCAATATGTGAGATTATCAGCGGGTCAGAAAAGATGTTTAGCGTGTTTCCGTGGCTTATAACTTTTGATAGGAAAGTCCTAGAGTGCACATGATATTCCATTCATCCTCAAAATTTTGTTGAGAGATGAGTTTTGTTTTTTGAAACAAGAATTTGACAAAAATCAAAATTTCGACATAACAGTGTGTTTTTCATATGTCGAACAAAAGACCTAGATTTTAAGTGTATAAGATCTAGAGGTGACACCAGGAAACAGCCCAAATAATGTTTCAAAAAATACACCATTATCAGGAATATCTCGTTCACAAGCAGCTTTACAAATGATCTCAGATATATGCTCTTTTTGCTTCTGAGAAGAGATGATCGACTTTGATAATTTCATAGACTTTACATGCAAAAAAACGCATTTTCATATTTAGCAACAGATTATCTCGGTATCACTTCCAGTGCCAGAAGTACGATTGATAAAGTTTGGAAATCTTTGATGACGAGTTCAACTAAACTGATCATGTGAATAAGAGAAAATAAAAACGATTGTGAATAAATAGGGAAAGTTCACATGAAGCTTGTAGGAGAGTTCAAAACAGTAAAAAGTATGGATTCTGAAATAACAGCTTTTAATAACGTTAAAACCTCAGAAAAACGTTTTTTCCTTGCATAGTTGATAGGAACTTTAAAATCGTTTGTCCCCTCTTAGGAGCGATCGAATCAAAGATCTGAGACCATTTATTTTAATGATTCATTCTCTATAATCGGAAAAAATTGTTATCAAGTTCCAAACTTTTCTTCGAAATATAAAAAAACCATCATTTTGTGGAAAATTTTAATATTTCTATCAATTTCTCGAAAGCTTAGCCATATCTTTTATCTAATATAAGTATAAGTAAAGACTTAAGAATGAAAGGAACATCATGAAAAAGTTGCAAACATTCTATTACTGTCCTGTCAAAAGTTATGAGCTTTGCAAATACGAAACTTCATTGTGAACTACCCTTCATAAATAATTGAAGACATATATTTTCACAAAATTCAAGAGCACATTCAATGAACTCACAATAACGTGTTTATCACTCGACTAAACATCAAATCTATACCTTTCAACTTCAAATTGAGACTAATCACATTCAAATTGGGATTAAACAATTTCAAAATGAGAATGAGCAACTTCAAATTGGTAAACACAATCGAATTGGATATAAACACATTCAAGATGGGACTAAACAATCTCATATTGGGAAATAACATGTCCTTTTTTTTTGAGAATTATCACGAATGCTACAATCTTTGAAACTGTTATTTCTTTTTCTATTGTGAGGTGACAAGTTTTGGAATGGATTTGGCCTTTGATCAATTTGTACACAAGTTTTACACAGTGGTCCTTCTTCTATTATCTATTCAAGAAATTTTCTGATTGATTTTTGATCCAGAGACTGGAAGAGAAAACCTTAAATAAAATTAAGAAGATTGCAGAGTATTCATTCTCACAATTTTCGACGAAATCGTTCAAATTTATATACACCTCCGCATTTTTTCCTCATTTTGATTCTCAGTTACTTCAGAACAATTCTCTCGAAATTTGGAATAAAACGACTTTTTTCAATATGGACTAGTTTAGTGTCATATGAATTTGTATTAAACGGTTTTATCCAATTTGATTGTGATAACCATTTTGAAATGGTTTAATCCCGTTTTGAATGGGTTTATTCCCAATTCGATTGTGTTTACCATTTTGAAGTAGCTTTTTTCCATTTTGAAATTGTTTAATCCCAATTCGAATGTGAATTGTCTCAATCTGAAGTTGAAAAGATATAGGTTTCAGAGCGTCGGCCTTGATAGCATACATTTGTGTTATTATTATTATTATTATTATAAATTGTTTAGAGTAGAGGTAAACCTATAAACTCAAAAAATGAATTAAAATAATATATACTTAAACTGATAGCATATTCGAGAAGCTATATATGGAAAAAAAAGAAAATTAGAACAATCACATGCAATCACTGAAAAGCTCACAAACAGTTCGCAACTGATTCATATTGTCGCCTAGACCATCTATCTATAATGAGTTCTTGAATGCATTCAATGTTCTTGATTCTACCACCTCATTGGGAAGTCGATTCCACGCCTCGAAGACTCTATTTGGGAGAAAATTGCTTTCTGATCTAGTTCTGAAATTCTCCTTGGCAAGTTTGTAGGAGTGTCTCCTCAACGGGCGGCCTTGATTGAGAGGAAAGAGGAACGCCATGTCTATACCAAAAAGTGAGTGGAGCGCTCTATATGTGACAATCAAGTCGCCTCTCGCTCTCCGGTCCGAAAAAGAAGGCAAATTGAACTGCCTCAATCTTGTTTCATAATCTGGGCGTATTCTGCCAAATGGAATGTGGGTGTTCCATCGCTGAACTGACTTCAACAATTCTTGATCACCTCTCAGGTTAGCCCACCAAACAGGGCCCGCATACTCTAAGATAGGACGCACGTAGGTGGTATAAAGTGTCCTGCTAGTAGCTATATCGCACCCAGAAAAAGTTGTCGAAAGCCGGTAGGTCAATTGCTTGGCCCTGGACACAACCACCGAAATATGCGAAGACCAAGTCAAGTCGTCAGTCACGACAACACCAAGGTCACAATGTTGGGAGACACAGGTTATTCTCTGCTGTTCGATAAAGTACGGAGTCCTAGGATTTCCTCTTCCAATATGAAGTACACAACACTTATCGATATTTAGGGGCAGCATCCAATCCCTACACCACACAGACAGACGATTAAGGTCTTCTTGGAGGTGACCTACGTTGGATAACGGACGGTTATATAGCTTTGTGTCATCAGCAAACATTGCACAATTCGATCGGAAAAGGCACGGAAGATCAGAGGTAAACAGTACAAATAAAACAGGACCCAACACCGAACCCTGTAGAACTCCGCTCAGAACCTTTGTGGTGGAAGAGGAAAAATAGTCACCAACCCTAACCCGAAAAGTACGCAGTGTCAAAAAAGATCTTATCCAGGACAGCAGCATTCCCCGAACTCCCAAAAACTCAAGCTTTCTCAGTAGGCGACAGTGAGGAACACGATCAAATGCTCGTGCAAAATAGAGGTACACCACATCTATTGGATTGCCAGCATCAACCCATCTAGTCGAGTCGTTGACACAGGAGAGTAAATTTGTGATGGTTGATCGACCTGGAAGAAACCCATGTTGCTCCTTCGGAATAATATCGTGATGCAGGGCAAACTCTATTAATCTTTCGCTTATTATCCTCTCGAGGATCTTGCAAACACTTGATGTTAAGCTCACTGGTCGATAGTTCTGTGCAGAAAGCTTATCGCCTTTTTTGAAAATGGGTGTTACAGAGGCCGATAACCAATCTTTAGGATGCGAAGATGTATGGAGCGAGTGTGAAAAAATGATAGAGAGTGGAACAGCTAAGGCCTCGGCACAGGAACGTAACAGTTGCGTTGTTATTTTATCAGGACCTGGAGCTGAACTGCTATTGCTCTTGAAAATATAAGTGAGGATCAGCTCCTCACTCATCTCAATATCTTCCACTTCCTTCGCAATGGGTGGAAACAGAGGATCGGACCCGAAATCATCAGACTCTAGTACAAAAGCTGATGCAAACGTCTTGGCCATCACGTCAGCAACTTCGACGAGCGTATCGCAAGGCTCACCAGAAGAGTTTCGTACGAATGGTATTCCCACTTTACTATTCATGGAGGAACGGAGGTATTTATAGAATTTTTTTTATTTTTGGAAGAGGCTAAGTCGTACTCGAATTTTTTCGTGGATTGATGAATAGTTGATGAGACCATGTTTGAATACACTCGATGGTTGCGGTAGTCCTCAACTGACCGGCTGCGCAAGTAACGTTGCCACAGTGACTTCTTCCTCCGAATCATAATTACCATGGACCGATTAATCCATGGTGTCAAAGGGTTTGATCTTTCAACTGAAAAAGTGGTGCAAGCGGATACAGCGTTATCAATTATATTCGTGAAAACTCCCCAGATATCCTCCATTGATATCTGAGAAGAAAGAACCGAGTGCCAGTCAAAGCTTGAAACGACTTCGCGAACCTGTGTGTAGTCAACTCTGCTCCTCATCTCACTATGCTTACAGTCAGTAACTAATGTATTCAGCTGAATTTGAGTTGATAAAACAACATGATCCGACTTTCCAACAAGTGGCAGATATTCAATGTCTGAGACTATGTTTGCATCGGAACAGATGAAAAGGTCAAGTAAGGAGGGAACCTGGCCCTCCCTGTATCTGGTGGGTTGAAGAATCAGCTGTTGGAGACCACTATTGATTATTAGATCAGCATATGATAGGGATGTTACAGCAAGGTTAGAAAATGCTTAGTGCTTAGTAATCCGCAGAAGGGAATTACTAAGCACAAAGTCTTATGATGAAGTGCTTCAATTACTAAACAACAAGCACTGGTTTCAAAAAGTGCTAGGGAGCACAAAAGGGCTCCGAGTGATTTCACGAACACAAAGCATAGTGCTCTGGCACAGTTCTCCTTTCTATTCTGGAACTGGCGTTTAATGAAAACCAGATATCTCTGTTTTATTATCATCTTCTTCTTCTTCTGGTGCCTTGTCTGTCTTCAGACGTTGGCTATCATCATAGATACGATATTTTGGAATCCTTAGGAATCATCATTAGGACACAAACGCCCCACTGAAAAATATTTTTTTTAGGATTTCTCAATCTAGTAAGTTATGGCAGTCAATGTCAATCCAGGTTAATGTGATCTCTGTATATTTAACTGTAATTGCAGTTAACATTTTTGTTGTTAACCTATGATCTGCTATGGTTGGGTGTGGTAATGTCAAGGAAAAATCCCTCAACCAATATCTCAATCAGAATGATTGACTACAATAATTATAGCCCTGTCAAATCACTCACTTGTTTTCGAAGCTGAAGCACATTGGAACGCTTAACTTAACTATGGATGATCACAAGTAGACGTCTTGGGAATCACCCAAAATAACTGTATTTTTCAGTTTTTCAATGACTAACGACTTTCTTTATGCAAAACTACGTCATTGAAGTATTCCCTAAACACGAATCAATGTCACAAAGTATTTTATTAATGAGAAAAATCTTTGAGCTAAGCTTTATTGTTAAACCATGATTGAAGGCTTGATAGGCGAAACTTGTAATAATCCAACTTAAGCTCCATTAATCTGAGTTTGGTTCAGCAGCATGACGCGAAAGTTTCTAATTCGAGCACGTATTTATCATCGCAATGGCCACTGGCGAGCGCAGGCGACATTAGGGCCATGATTGGTAGCCCAGAGGCGGAACACGACTTGCTAATTAATGTGTCCATGCACCTGCAATTTCATCAGACGGCCATGTTCGATTTCGTCCCCTAGAGATCGTGACTGACCGCGTTGTTTATGCGGTGGGAAAACTTCTGGTGTAAATCCTGAAGCACCAGTTGCGTCCTGCAAGGGAAATAGTTTCGAAGAGTATGAAGGACTAAAAAGACAACTCCACATCGCCTCCAGTATTATCTGCGGCTTGCGTGCTCGAGTGGCCGAAAATGGTCTCCATAACTCAGAATCATGTACTAGCTGACAAAGAAACTGCAATACTCAGAAGGAGCTGTTTTGAATTTTTATTGGTGAAACATAGGTAGTAGGTATAACAAGGAGTCAATGATTAGAATTTGGAGAAATGAATCGTGAAGGTTTTCTCAAGTAGACATTTTTCGTTACGTAAATATTGTAAGAAAAAGAAAAATTCTTTGCCTTTACGGAGGCCACATCGAGAACATTTTTGAAACATAGATTAATTCAAAATAGTAATCATCGAAATGAATACCATTTTCAATTCCCAGGCTCAGAGATCTTTCATCATGAGGTTGGAGAAATGATATTAGATTTTGTCACTGAGATGTGAGATATACCAGTTTCGGCCTTGTTTGGCCTCATCAGAATCCCATACATCTCAGGGACAAAATCTTCATAAAAAACTTCGATATTTGAAGCAATTAGTTGTGAAGTACTGAGTGAAATATTAAAAAGTACTAAGGTGGTGACATCCAATTACGTCAAAATGAAGTTTCACATCTCCGATCAAATGCTAAAGAAATCTGTACTTCCTCTTTCACTGAATGAGATTTTAGCAGTGGCTCTATTCAGAGCCCGCTTGCTAGTTTCTCAAAGTGATGGAAAAAGCCCAATTCTTTTTGCGACTGAGAAGCCAAGTGTTTTTAAGAAAACGAAAAATTCTTTGCCTTTACGGAGGCCACATCGGGAACATTTTGAAACATAGATCAATTCAAAATAGTAATCATCGAAATGAATGCCATTTTCAATTTCCAGGCCCTGAAATTTTTCCCACACTTCCAATTCACTTCAATAGTCAAGTTTAATGCACACGAAATATTCCATTAATGACCCCTATTAATGCTGGATTATTTTAAGGAGTGATTGTCATGGGCAACCAAACATAGAAAATTCAGAAATCCCACGAATAATTGCATTTCTGAACTTAATTATAATATTTAGGTGAGATACGTCAATCGTTTCATTCAATTTGGTTGAACTAAATTCATAAATCCTGTTTCGAAGAATGAAATACTTCTTAAGTTGAAATTTCTTAATTTGATTATTTTTGAACGTGGGAGAAATTTTGCAATTCCCTCGTTTATTAATCTAGCGATTAATGAACTTGACTTTCAATACCCTCGGTCCGTTCACACGTTAAAAAACTAGTTAATAAAATGACTATAGTTCGATAATTCTCATCTTCATTCCATCTTTCGATTAGGTAGAGATGTTTTCAGTCTGATCTGAAACCCAACAACCCCAACCCACCAAACTAATCAAGATAGTATCCTGAATTTTTCTGGAAAGTGAATTAATCGAATTTACATGTCCAGAAAACGAACGAATAGACTGTAAGTTCAGTCATCAAACTAGACATTTTCATTTCATTGCTTCAAAAAATAGTGAAGCCATATGTTCTCCCTTACGTTAACCGGCTTGAGATAATGCTCAACCTCTAGTTGCCAGAGTAAGTAAAACTTTTTGAAGCGTCCCATTTAAATCTTTTGCCATAGCCGCCCAGATCCAGCGATCTTTCGCCCATAGAGCTACCATCATGGGTAGCAGGCTTGGAGGCTCTACGACATGAAATACAGGTAGCTTGGGATAGTATTCCTCAAGAAGAAATAGACCATCTTCTCGCATCAATGTCAGGACGTGTATAGATAACCGCAGTGGACACATTATTAACAAATTTTGAAAGAAAAATTTTACTACTGATTACTGGTTACGTCCATGCTTTTTGATAGTGGAATAATATTCACAGGAATTTGGACAAAATATGTATATCAATTTAATTTCCTATTAATACATCGCCAGCGTTTCGAATCTTTTGTGAATTTTTTTCAAGGCTCGTATTTTCATGGAATTAAATTTGTTAAGTCTTACTAGAGATTTGATAGTTTTGATGTTGAAAGAAAATCATAATATCAACTAAACAAATTTAATTCCATGAAAATACGAGCCTTGAAAAAGAATCACAAAAGATTCGAAACGTTGGCGATGTATTAATAGGAAATTAAATTGATATACATATTTTGTCCAAATTCCTGTGAATATTATTCCACTAAGAAAAATTTTACATTCTTCGTTTTTTTCTCCAAATTTTAATAATTCAATCCTTGCCAAATTATCTATGTTTTAAGAAAAAAAAACAAATTTCAAACTTAAACAGCTCCTTCTGAGTGTTGCAGTTTCTTCGTCAGTTGGTATATGAAAAATTAGAGTAATTTCAGAGTTCTCACATTGACATATATATCCAATAATTACAAAGGTTATATTTATTCATTTTAAATCTATGATGAACACACAGAAATTTTCAGTTCCTTTTAGTAATTAGAAATAAAGCCCCGAATGGATTTGCTCTGAAGAAAATATTATTATGAACAGTTCTTCATTGCATATGCAATTGGCCTTCGACCAAGGGTCCTTCAGCCTAATGAAAATAATTTTGAAACGGAGTATATATTTCTGCCAATCAAATTGGCTGAGTACTTACCTCCATACGCGAAGACTTCATTGGATCTCAATAGCTGCTTTCAATATCCATTATCTTCCTTCATATGAGGAGCAGACTTGCAAAACTCAGTTTGTCCATAATAGTAAATTTTCAGGAAAGGAAAAAAAACTGATGCTCAGAAACAGGTTGAGGTAGGGAATTGCGAGATGTATCATAAAACAGCAAAAAAATTTAATGAGTTGGTACTCCGTTTGTAGACTGAGAAAAGCGAAGCTCTATTATTAGAAAAAGAGAGGTGGACAAAATGCTATTTGCATGTCTCTAGTGGACAAACAACGATTTGATAGCCGCTCAAACCGGTTTCTGGGTGAATTATTATGAAAATAACAAACAAAGCATGTTCTTATAAACATTGCATTTTATTTTTCATACTCTCGGAGTGAAATAAATATCCTCTATATCGTCATAACAGCATTCTTCATTTTCTTCAACGACCATTTCTCCATCTTCAAAGTGCTCTGCAAGAAAGCGAACTAACCATTTCAACTCCGGATAGATATCGGCACTAGTAAATTTTCAAACCCTCCTTTTTTCTCTCATTTTTTGACCCAAAACTAGCCCTGGTGTGTCAACTCTGTCTTAAGCGATGGACTTAATGCATCTTTTATGTCTAAGTGGTTTCCACCGGACATTTAAGCAGGAAATAATGGGACTTGAATGTCCAGGATTTTATGAAACGATAGTCCTCCAAATGAATAATGCAACGACATCTTTGGTTGAAAAAGTGAAATTTCGACAAATTGCGTTTTGCAAGTCTGCTCCCCATGTATTGTTTCTTCAACTTTCTAAAAATAAAGCCGACTCATCAACTCAACTAAAAGACACTTTTTTTGAGAATCATTTCATTGGTTGGTTTCCAACGCAACGTCGGATTATTACATCACCAATTAAAATCATTTTGCCAAATATTAAATCGTCGTTATCAACTGAATATATTTGAATTCTGAATCAGTAGGTTTCCATCTGGGAATACCGTTTGAATGATTAAAGAAACTCTCATAATTATCGTCATTTCAGAATCGTAAACGAAGGCCTTCTCTAAGGGATTACTCAGTGAACCAGCAAATGAAATAGGAGAACTAGGAGATACACACGAACCCTTAATCAAACCGCACTCTCCATCTGCGCGAACAGAGGATGCAAACAGACAGCAGGAATGACATCTCATATTGAATTAGATGTTTCAGGTGCTATGATTAACTTCGACAGCAACTCCCTTAATAATATGCCTCACTATTCGCGGGTCGATGTATATTAGGCTGAAATATAATTCGTAACGTCAATTGCTACAGAAACGCCTAATTTTCTCCTGATACGAGTATACTCAGACTCTGTGTGCCAAACATCTGTGGTATTATTGTCGATCCATGATGCTGTTAGAGTTGGCGTGAAAACGTCAAATAATGGTAACGCAGGGAATCATTTTAGTCCAGGATCCACCGCCCATTTTTGCTCTTGATTACTATCAAGCTAATTATCCGTGATTAGCTTCTACTTGATGAGACACCCAATATCCTTAGCTAACAGGGGTAGCAAATTTTTTTTTTTACTGTAACTACACTGCGAAAAAAAAAATCAACGCACATTATGGAAATCTCAAATTTATTCTACAACTGAAGGTGTTCTCAATGATAATTATTTTTATCAGAATTATGCATGCATATGTTATCCACTTTCAACGTTTTTCTTCAATACAGATGTTTTTTCCCAGCAGGAATAAAAAAAGATGATATTATCAGATTTTGAATGTATTGGCTACATTCTAAAATCAGTTGTTCTCGATCAATTCTAGTGATCAATGGTTTTTCTTTCGTTTCATTTTCTACACTCGATCGCTATGCAACGCGAAACACGCAATTTGACCCAAGAGGAATGTGCCCAAGCGTTAGTTTTGCGAGAAGAAGGGTGGACATACACAAGAATTGCAAAAAGGTTTGGAGTTTCCCATACAAGTGTGTCCAGAATGTTGCAGCGATTCAGGGATACAGGTATGAATGTCCGAAGACCAGGACAGGGTATACCACGGGTAACAACTGCCATTCAAGAACGTTACTTCGTTGAGACAACGGTTTGCAACCGCTCGCCTCCTTCCAAATCAGCTTGAGTGAACTCATGGGGTACAAATTAGCACTCAGTCAATAAGAAATCGCCTCAGAGAATATGATTTGAGGCCTCGTGTCGCGGCAAGAGGTCCAGCTCTTACCCCAGCCCATCGAAGGGCGCGTTTGGATTTTGCGAGAGAGCACATCCATTGAGAAGAGGCCGATTGGAAAAGAGTTCTCTTCACAGATGAGTCTAGATTCTGCCTCTACAATTGTGATCGACGTTCCCTTGTAAACAGACGTCCACATAAAAGATATGCTCAGTGCAATTTCCTGAATACTACTGGTTTCGGGGGAGGATCGATTATGGTATGGGGTGGAATATCTTTGACTGCTCGCACAGACCTAGTGGTCGTTGATGGAGCTATGAATGCTGATGAGTATATAAGGAACATTCTTGAAGAGCATGTAGTGCCATTTGCCCCATACATTGGTGAAAATTTCATTTTTATGGACGATAATGCCAGACCCCATCGTGCGCGCATCGTTCAGGAGTACCTTGAACAGGTTGAAGTCTCTCGAATGGAATGGCCAGCAAGAAGTCCAGATCTCAATCCAATTGAGCAGGTTTGGGACAACCGCAATAGAAGGCTGAGAAGTTCAGAAAATCACCCAGCTACTCTTAATGACTTAGGAATCCAACTCGGAGAAATCTGGGAAGGATTAGATCAGAACATTTTAAGATCACTCATTTTGAGTATGTACCGTCGTTGCAGAGCTGTAATTAACGCAAGGGGTGGAAATACCAAATATTAAATCACTTATTAGCATTTCAGTATTTCATTTCTCTTCTTTCACATAGGATTCGGTGAAATCTGAATTTTTCTTCCATTTAATGTGTCTTGTTTCGTTCAAAACCTTCCCGAGAGAACATAAAAAAAGTTATAAGGTCAATGTAGAGTTAACTTTCATTAAAATTGAGATTTTCAGAATGTGCGTTAATTTTTTTGCGCAGTGTAGATTATTCATTGTTGAATTCCTAGATCCTAGGGTTCAAAAAATTTTAAAGCAGTTGGTAAAATTTCAACGCAGGTGAAATACATATTTCCGAGTTATGAAATTCGGAGGAATCTGAATTAGAAAAAACAAGTTTGCAATCGGTACTTAACATGGCCGCATTCACCGAACGAAGATTTCGCTACCTCTCCGCTACCACTACAACCTAGCCTAAACTGAAAGCGCTCCCAAAAATGCCCACTGCTTCAGAACGTGTTGAGTTTGTAGCGTATGTGCCACCGGTAGATTCCGCAACAGTTGCACAACTGTTACGTCCGGTGAATGCGTCCAATGATATTCAACCCCCAATATTTTCACCATCAAGTGTTCGAAGAGATGCGGCTTCAAGAAGTAAGTACTCAGTAGTTATAATTTATTCAGTTACTTCGCGTGGACTGTGTCATAAAAAAACCGTCTGGTATCATTAATTTGAGCTGTTTCTATCAGATAAGCAGAATCATCATTAGGTAAATAAATTTAAAAAATGAACCGAAAAAGATTCAAAGTGAAGTTTGAGTTGTGGTCTGTGGTGCCTTCTTAAAAATTACTAAAAAACAATTCATGAACAGAAAATGCACAAAGGACAACAAGTGTGAGAGAAAACTATGGGTTGTGACCATAGAATATAGAATATCGGAAGGGCCATCTATTTATATTATTTCTTTCAACTATAAAAATTGAAATTAGCTACGAAACACAAATCCAACACACAAATTTTTTGTCCTTTGATGTTTTTGGAAAAACCTCTTTGTTTCGAAGATACAGGGCGAACAACATTTTTCATATTTTTAAAATTGATAATAGTATAAATAAAAATGCGTACCGCACTGTGTTTACTAAGTAGGTACAATTTATTTTTAAATGTGTTTGACAACTATAAAAAACACTCCAGTAGAAAATGTGGAAGACTTGCGAAATCGGATCATTGCTGGGTGTAACTTAATAAGAAATGATCCTGGTGTTTTTGAAAGGGTTCGGCATTCAATGAAGAGAAGATTGGATGCGTGTATGCTGGCTGGAGGTGGTCATTTTCAACAGTTTTTGTAGGTTAAGTTAAATTTTCATGTAATTTTTCATAATAAAATGTTATTATCTAAAATTTTGTTTGCCCTGTATCTTCGAAACAAAGAGGTTTTTCAAAAATCATCAAAGGACAAAATATTCTTAGAATAGTCCAAGGAACAGCCCCCTGAATTTTTGCCGCATGTTAAGGAAACACCCTGTATTTCTTTATTTTACGGAATCTGCTTTTTTTGTGAAAAATATCTTTTCTCTATTTCAGTATCGTAATGAGTTCATTACAGTACTAAAAGTAGTGCTGTAATGAATCTCATTACAGCATTGTTTTCAGTTATATTTTTCGTTTAATGGTTGTCAGTACTGACCTCCGATCGAATCAAGTTTCGAATCAAATCAATTCAAATTCCGTGATCTGTCAAATTTCGTATGTCACACCAACTGCCAATATACAATACAAAAGTCACTAATCTGAATTTTCATTTGAATTTCGAGAGTATTTCACAAAAATTGACTGAAATAGAGAAAATACCGTCTAATACTCGTTGCAGAAGGCAATTCCAACACTCATGCTATCGAAAACTCGCTCCTTCGTCGCTCGTTTTCGAACTTCGCATTCGTGTTGGAATAGGAGCTCATTCTGCAACTTGTTTTAGAATATACTATTTTAATGATGCTTGAAAATTTGAGATACACCAAAAAGTGAAACTGAATTAAATTAAATAATGAAACAAGAAGTGTACCTCAAATTTCTTCTCACAAAAAAAATGATTCCATGAAATGAAAAATTTAATATTGGGTAATTGAAAAACCAACATTAATTTTCACCGCTCTGATGAGAATCATCGTATTGAAACTGCTCATTACCAATATTTACTACTTTCACAAATAAAAAAAAATTGATAAAAAAAATTTTTCCTCTGATGAAGATGAGCCTTGCCTCCTCTCCCAGATTCCATGAAACAAAGAAAAGTTACAAAACTGAAGAAACAAACATGTAGTGTTTCTCAAAGTTTGAAGAATCATCAAGATACTCTTCACGAAAAAATCAGGCTCCATAAAATCTACTTAATTTCGGTAGATGGAAAAAAAAGTTAATTACTCCTAACTCTGTTAAAATTAATGACTTTGAATGTTTTTACCGAAACAAATATCATACCATATTATGTACCAATAATGGTTTTCTGTTAATGTTAATGTAGAGTTGGAAAATTTTCGATGGGAAAAGAGAAAATATATCCGTTTCAGCAGGTCCAAAAACAAATGAAGAGCACGATCTAAGTCACCTTTCAAGTTCTGAGATAAATCAATTTTTTATGACGGTGTTATAATCCTGATTTGCAATATTTAGAGGACTTAGATCATTATTCCCGTGTGCTCTTCAAATATAAAACTCTGTACCACTTTCCACTTGCTTTCGTGAGAATTTAGTGAGCAGTAGACAGTCGAAGCTGTAAATATTTCATCTAAGCATTGAAATCAGGTAATCTAATCCAGTAATCCGTCTGTTAAGTCGTGAAAAAGGGGAAACTTTCCTTAAACAAACATCCCAAACGTGTCTTCACAAACTGCCAGATAATATCATCGTCAAATCCGTATCAGCACCGCCGCGGAAGTTTGTGTCCGAATCCTCAACTTTCCCATAAATCAAGTCAACAGTGGAAGGTAGTCAGCCAAAAGACCTTCATCTCTCTCTCTGCCAGAAGTTTCCATCTCTCTGCGCGAGATGAACTCTTGTCTAAATTCCCCCAATACTAAGTTCGTGAACTCGCTACATAGTTTGGTCGGATTCATCGAATTTACGAAATTTATTCGGAGTTAGATTCGTCTGAAGCTAATGAAATTTCGGTCGAATTGTCATTTTATTATTTATGTTGAGATTCGCCTTATTCTCATTAGTCTGCAGTATAGATCTTTTGAACTAAACCTAGTAAGTGCGCATTCGAAATTCCAATTTCTTTCAATATAAGCAGGTCCCATATAAATTGAAAAAATTGAGGGTATTTCCGCTTTAAGCGGAAATATATTATCAACGAAAAATGTACATCAGATGCAGTTTGCACCATTGCACTGACCTGCAATATTTCATCTTACATTTCCATACATGAAACTTTTCATGAAGTTGAGAAATTATCTGACGAAAGAGTATGATATAGACTTTGAAACGTTACAAAGCTTGAAAGTTCGAAGTATTGTTTTCTTATTATTAATTAAACAATTAATGGAGAAAAGGGATATACAGTATAAAAGGGCAGTTTTGGTTGGATCGAGTGATCAATGGGAATTATACAAAAAATTAAGAAATAATGTTGTGAAGAAGTTAAAGCAAGAAGAAAAAAAGTATTACCATGAAATAATAAGAAATAGTTCTAATAACGAATTATGGAAAAGCTTAAAAAATTTATTTGGGAATAAGCGGAAATCTGAAGTGAGTAACGTTAAATTCAATAATAGGTTATTAACTGACGCCCACGAAATAGCACAGAATTTTAATGGTTTTTTTGTTAGGAGTATTGAGAATTTAGTTTCATATGTTACAATCGAGCACAATCATGATTTTTATTTATCGAAGATAGTCGAATGCCCCAAATTTTCTCGATTTTCTAGTGTATGTATGAGAGAGCTCAGATGTTATATAAAGAAGTTAAAAAATACCTGTGGACCGGAAGATGGTATTACTACGAAAATTTTCAAGGATATATTCGATGTGTTTGGTAATCGATTACTTGATGTTGTCAATAATTCTTTAGAATACGGTGTTTTTCCTGATATTTGGAAGGTTTCTGTGGTGGTACCGATCCCGAAAGTTTGCGGTACAGTGTTGTGCGAGGAGTTCAGAGGCGTACATACTGTACCTATTTATGAAAAAGTATTAGAAATGATTGTGAGGGATCAATTATTGACGTTTCTCAATGAAAATAATATCATAATTGATGGACAATCAGGTTTTCGTGCTAAACATTCTTGTGAAAGCTCAGTATTATACATGTGGTTAAGGGATATTGATAGCAACAAGGTGATTTTAGCGGTATTTATCGATTTCAAGAGAGCTTTTGAAACAGTAGATCGGCAATTATTATTAAAAAAATTGGGAAGGATGGAAATTGATGATGTTGTTCTTGATTGGTTCAGATCGTTTTTAGAAGGAAGGACGCAAAAGGTTAAATTTGATGGTGTTGTCTCTTGCAGTATTGAAAACGAATACGGCGTTCCTCAGGGAACAACTTTAGGGAATTTGCTATTTCTGTTATATATAAATGATATTATAAAACATGAAAAACATTGTAAGATACTTGCATTTGCTGATGATACGTTGTTGTATATTGCGGGAGAAAATATTGACAGTTTGGTAAATCTAATGAATGAAGATCTTGAAACCATAAGTGATTGGATGGGAGATAATCGGCTGACAATAAATTCAGATAAATCTAGCTGTATGTTTTTTGGGAAGGAGAATAAAACAAAAGAAATTGATAGAGGAAACATAAAAGTATCCATAAATAAAAAAATATTGAAAGAGTCAACATCAATTAAGTACTTAGGAATAAAAATGGATCCAAATTTGACTTTTAAATTACATGTTGATTATATAGCGGGAAAGATGGCACAGAAAATTCATTTTATAGGTAGAATCAGTGACGAAATAGATATGAGAACCAGATCAATGTTATTTAGGGCGATAGTATTACCACACTTGGATTTTTGCACATCGTTATTGTTCAATTTGAAATCTAACAGTATAGATAAGCTGCAGAAAATTTTGAATAGGGGTATGAGAATTGTGCTAAAATGTAGTAAAAGAACGCCCATTAGGTTAATGTTGGAGGCATTGAATTTGATGACCGTAAGACAGAGAATTATATTCAAAACATTATAACATATATAAAGTTCAACATGAAATGTTGCCAAACTATTTGTCCGAAAATATAAAGTATATATCTGAAATATATGAATATAATACAAGGAATAGGAATAACTTTTATGTCGATACATTTCGAAGTGGTTTAACATCGGGGTCAACACTGGTCAGGGGATTAATCTTGTATAATGAATTACCTTCTGAAATAAAAAGTTGTGATAGATTTAATATTTTCAAAAAGTTGTTAACTTCTTATGTAAAGGAGCATTATGAATAAGAGATATTGTATTTATTGTATTTTTATAGTTTGTAACTAGCAGATTTTGCCAATAAAGAGGATTATTATTATTATTATTTTTCAGGCAACAATTGAAAGTTAGAGCACAAGTTTTACGCAGGGGCCTTTTTTCTCTAGATTTTATAATCTGAGGGCATGGTAGTGCCCCGCCAAGACGAGCCAAGCGAAGCGCTGCACTACCTATCTTTTCTCGAAGTGTTCCTTCGTATTTTTGAACCCTTATAACTTGAGTTCCGAATAGTCAATGAGTTCGACTAAGGCATAGAGATTGTGAAAAAGGGACTTATGAAGATGAAGAATGTAGAGTTAGCAGCTTGGCACTACATGAGTTCTGATAACTTTTTGACAATGTTAAAAATACGGCCTCGTCTTGGCAATATTTTACATGAAAATGTTTTTGTTTGGATTGTTTTTTGTTTCAGAATCTGGGAGAGAAAACCCTTGAAAAAATCTTAACAAAATTAATTCATTTGCACTGAGGAATTGAAGAGTGCCGCTTCAACAGCTTCCAAATGAAAACTCATCAAAATCGTAATCATATTTATAAAGTACCTAATAAGTTCTGAGGTAACCAAAATAAAAGAAAACCTTCTAGTCGAACGGAAAATCCCATCTTTTTTAAGTAGGTTAAAACTGGAGTACACCTGCATAATCCTTATTTCTGATACTGCCATTACTTCTTTTCTTGTGTAACCTATACTGTAACCTTATATTCGGCACCGAGTTACCCAATAGACAGATCTGGAATAAAAGCATGGAAACATAGGAATTTCAATGTTAAATTCGAATGAGCTACGAGTCTACTAGAACAGTGGAATAATCGAAACCTCATTGAGATTCGATAACAAATAAGGGACTGGACTGTTGGAATGGCAAATCTCGGCAGGAATGGGAGATCTCTGCTGGTGCCGCCGATTCAAGTTTGCAATACATCCGTTAGTAGCATCCGAAAAAGAGATGCGATAGCTAGACTGTTTGAAAATTTTCTTTGGGGTTGTAGAGGGGAAATTAGTAATCAGGTGTATATGGTATATTTTTATTTTATGTATTTTGTTTTATTTGTGACACGATCTACATCTTTTGGTATTTGTAGGAAGATATCGAATAAACAATCTATCTATCTACAAATAAATTAGATTCGCTTAAATCAGAATGTTTACGGCTTATGAGAAAATTCAAATCAAAAAATGATACTTCGGTGGTCAATCTATTGCGGAGACAATAAATTCCTTTATTGTTGCCTTTGAATACCGTCATTGCAGGATTGATAGACCACCGAAAACCATCAATGAAAGTCGTTTGAAGAATGAAGTGAATGTGTGTGCTGTTGTTGAAATCAGTGCACCTTGTTCTAGCAGACAAATTGCTGAACAAGTCGATTTGGGCGATCTTGAAGAGATATAGACCATTTCAAAATTAAATTTTCAAGCAATCTAGCTATCGCATCTGTCGTTCGGATGCGATGTGTGGATAGCAAATTGCAACTCGCGGTACCAGCAGAGATCCCCATTGCTGCAGAGATTTGCCATTCCAACAGTCCAGTCCCTTATTTGTTGTCGAATCGCAATGAGGTTTCGATTATTCCACTGTTCTCCTAGACTCGGAGCTCGTTCGAATTCAACATTGAAATTCCTATGTTTTCATGATCTTATTCCAGATCTGTGTATATTCCTTTTCTGAAATTATGAAATCTCTCGTCGAATTCTCATTGGACGAAAAAAAAACAAAGAACAAAATGCATTTATTCCGTCTCTTCCAGTTCCATCCATTCCTTGTAGACTCGGAACTTTCATGAAATTTATTCTCCCTAACAGACGATATGAATTACTGTGTCGTAAGTTCAATTTTTTTCATCAAAACTTTTCCTGTATGATTCCGCGGGAACCTGTGGGGAAACAGAAATTGCATACATTAAAACTTTCCCTCACAAGGAAACGGCACCAAGCCGCATTTCGGCGAGTTTGGACAAAGTGGAAAGTATGAGAATAAAATACGTTTCCGCGTGGAAAGCGAAGTGCCTTTTCCGTAACCCAAAACTTGTTGTCTCAAGATGAAACAATGGAATTTTTCTTGCAATAACTTGAATCGATTTTACTTCGGAGTGAAGAATGTTATCCAGACGAAAGAATCGGGGAAGCGGGCCTGCTTCAGTGTGAAACACTGATTTTATGAAATTTAATCTAATGATACAGTTAATCTGTGAACTTTTCCTGAAGAAATTTCCTGCAAAAATTTGTTTGCGGAACTGTTGGAAGTGCATTCAGAATGCTGAACTTGAGGAATGTGGGATCGAATAGAAAATGGACAAAGAATGAGCTAGATATTCTCATATTCATAAAATTTTGTGGAGTTATGTCGTTATGTCTTTAGAGTTAGTTTAGCTCAGTAAAAAAGCGTTACAGTCCACTGCGACCTTATGGTCTATTGTGCCCCTTGACACAGCTGTTCTCACCTCACCATTTACAGGTCGGCTTCCAATTCCAGAGATCTAATGAAATCCGATATCTGGGAATGCTTCAGCGAGTCTATTTTCCTTACTCTTAAATTCACAATAAAATTGAAACAGAATAATATATTTTCTCTATTTCAGTATCGTAATGAGTTCATTACAGTACTGAAAGTAGTGCTGTAATGAAACTCATTACAGCATTGTTTTCAGTTATATTTTTCGTTTTATGGTTGTCAGTACTGACCTCCAATCGAATCAAGTTTCGAATCAAATCAATTCAAATTCCGTGATCTGTCAAATTTCGTATGTCACACCAACTGCCAAGATACAAAACAAAAGTCACTAATCTGAATTTTCATTTGAATTTCGAGAGTATTTCACTAAAATTGACTGAAATAGAGAAAATACCATCTAATACTCGTTGCAGAAGGCAATTCCAACACTCATGCTATCCAAAACTCGCTCCTTCGTCGCTCGTTTTCGAACTTCGCATTCGTGTTGGAATAGGAGCTCATTCTGCAACTTGTTTTAGAATATACTATTCTTTCTCAGATGTTTCGGTGAAATATTTCCAATTCATTTTGAAACTGTTCAGAAAGAAGGGATACACCACTAGATATCTTAATTTCGATTCTAATCATCGAATGAGTGTCAAAATAGGTAATATAGGAAATACGCTCTCTCTATTTCAGTATCGTAATGAGTTCATTACAGTTCTAGAAGTAGTGCTGTAATGACCTCATTACAGAATTGTTTTCAGTTACATTTTTTGTTTTGTGGTTGTTTTTACTGACCTTCGATAATATCAATTTTCAAATCAAATCAACTTGACTGAAATAGAGAAGATATCGTTTGATACTCATTGCAGAAGGCAATTCTAACATGCTTTTGAAACCTTGCTCCTTTTTTTTCGCATTCGTGTTGGAATAGGAGCTCATTCTGCAACTTGTTGTATAATATACTATTTCGATAGGACTCATTTAATTTAATCTAGAACTGAAATAATGAAATCAATTCCTTCGAAAATTTTATTGAGGATGATCAATAATCAGCAATTTCTGAAAATTTTATTTAGGGTTTCTCTCCCAGTCTCTTAAACAAGAAACAATTAGAAAAAAATTTTTAAATAATAGAAGAAAGGCCCCTGCGCAAAACTTAAGCATCAATTTTTCATTTTAATCAAAATACAGTCAGAATCGCGGAATTCTATATGATTGGCTGTTAACTTGGGAAAGTCTTCATTTAAACATCTCAAAACTTGTCCCAACCCCTACCATAGGGTGTCCGCGTCTCTAAAATTCTAGATAAAAAAACGATTTTTTGCAGGTTTTTTCAAATATCTCTGTTTTTATCAGATTTTTGCTATTTTCATCTAGCATAAATATTGTAAAGGACAAAATCGTCTACAATTTTTGTTGTGAATTTTTTTTTCTTTGAACTGTTATTGAGATAGAGGGCAGATAGCACGCAGTGATTGACTAAGTCGAGTATCATTCGAGCTCAGTCGGTAGTCTCCACCATATGTCTTTAAATGTTTGCAAATTTCTGATAAATATGTATTCATGAATAATTATCATTTTTAATTAACTTTTTTCCCATATTTTATTAATTTTCCCATTTATTTAGTTTCTTCTCATTTTATAACACTAACCTGCTGGTAGAACAATAAAGGAAAACATATTCATTATATTTTGATTTTAATGAAATGTATACTTAATACTTATCAAAATTTCTAGCTCCTCCAAGAATGGAGGTTTGGGCGTTGGGCCAGCAACCCAACACCAAATAAAATGACCAAGTTGCTGAATTTCTCATTCAACAAGCCTTGGAATAACAGTGGTGGTATACAACGATGAACGAGTGAATGGACTAAGTATGAGAATAACAACTTGAAATGTACAGGGAATATCAAGCACCAGGGGATCATCATTGCTGAAGAGTTGGAAGATTGAAGATTGAAAATAAAATAGAGGGGCAGTTCAGAGAAATGCAAAGACTTGAGAGGCTTGGTGAAGAGAACTGGGTATACGGCATAAGGCTGTTTCTTAATGATATGTACTGTACATTGCAATCATATTGTTAAGCCCAGAATACATACATACTTAATACTTCTTGAATAACAAGGAAAAAAAAATATTTTTATTATTGTTTCCCTTTATTTACCTTCCAGCAGGTGTTATTAAATAAGTAGAAAATCAATTAATGATAAAAGTTTAATAGAACTAACTATTCATAAATACATATTTATCAACA
The DNA here is from genome assembly GCA_038502775.1 of Hippodamia convergens. Classification (NCBI taxonomy): domain Eukaryota; kingdom Metazoa; phylum Arthropoda; class Insecta; order Coleoptera; family Coccinellidae; genus Hippodamia; species Hippodamia convergens. The sequence continues at coordinate 37,825,926 of CM076608.1, read as the reverse complement.
ATTTTTAAACATTTAAAGACATATGAAGGGGACTGCTGACTGAGCTCGAATGATACCTGCTCGGCATAGTAAAACACTGTCCTCTATCACAAAAACAGTACGAAGTAAAAAAAAACTTTCAGAACAAAAGTTGTAGCGAATTTATTTCTCTTCAATATTCATGGTAGATAAAAATAGCAAAAATCTGATATTTGAGAAAAACATACAAAAAGTCGATTTTTTGACCCTTGACCCTTAAAATTTTATAGACGCGAACATCCTAGGTAAGGTTTGAGATAAGTTTTGAGATGTCAAAATATAGTCTTTCCCAAGTTTAAACTTCATCTCGAATTCCGAGGTGAAATCCCTAAAATGACTGGACTATTATTCCAGCGATCATAAGATGGATTGGCATAACACGAGCATTCTTATGACGGAACCTGAGAGTAAAAGAAGGAATAATAAGGAGTCTGCTTGTATGTTGTTGGATGAAACAAGTAATGTGGCCAATTTTTCGGTGGGAGTGAATCGTATTTTAATTTCTTAAGGAAAGAACTGAAAGAAATTTTGAGATAAAATAGATGGATGTCATAATCATAATAATTGGTTTTGACAAATGTTAATCGATAACATTCTCACGATTCTGGAGAGTTTGATGAATTTAAGAATTTGTCTGACGAAGGAGTCTGATATAGACACCGAAAAGTTTTTGTTTCTTTTTTCATTATTAGGCAACAATTATTTGGAAAGGAATTGGCTCCTGACAAGTTAGTACACAAATTTTACACAGAGGCCTTTTTTCTATTTTATAAACAATTTTCTAATTGATTTTTGTATCAGAGACTGGGACAGAAAACCCTTGAAAAATTTCATACAAAAGCAGAGACTTCCCATGAAATTTTTCAATAGATAAATGAAAACTTTCCCAGTCCTAGAATTTTTTAACATTCGAATCTATTGTGGACAGTATACTACCGACTGAATGTGTAAATCAAACAATATTATTGAATACATCCCTTTTTCTATATCCGGGATAACTACCATTTAATAACTAGAGGTTCGGGGTTGAGGTGATCTTCTCCTAAATCCTCCTTTGCTCCTTTTTTCTTCACTCTGGGCATTCTTGATGAGAGCCCTTACAAGCAAAAACGAAGAGTTTCTCCCTGGATCCTACGCTCGCAAAATCCGTTAGACATTAGGTACATCATAAATTTTCACGATTCGTTGATAATAATCCCCTAGAGGTATATTAACTCAAGGTCGATACACATTTTCAGAGCACTATCTTTGCCTGTGATATGCCGGATATTTTATCTACAAGGAAAAATAGGTCATGAAAGACTTGAAGCGAACTTTCAAACTTTGTAACGGAGTCTAGGTATATGTATTAGAGTCCTTAATCAAACAAATTATTGAATTCTTCAGAATCATGAAAATTGTTTGATTTTAAAATTTCATGTCTTTAAGAATTTATCTGATAAAGGAGTGATAAAGACTCCGAAAAATTATGCAGTTTGAAAGTTTGAAGTGTTAGGTATTTCTTTTTTCATTGTTCGGCAACAATTTTTAGAAAAATGAGTACACAAGTTCTGTGCAAGGATCTTCCCCTCTTCATTCAAAATGGGGGTGAAAAAAAATTAGTATATAATATATGGTCATGATATATTCCTATGTAATGATTGTATGACTTATTTCTCGAAGGTAAATATTTTCCTGGTTGGATCACGGAATCGATTATGCTGACAATATATTGGTCGATTTGGGAATTTTGAGCACTTTTTGTGCACTGCTCTGAGATATCTAAAAAACCCAAAATTATGTTGTTTGAACGAAAAATCAAATTTCCAGAACTGACAATGCCTCCTGAACTCCTGAATTCGTTACTTTAAAGACATGCACCTTCATCACTAAATTTTTTATACCATTTTGGACACGCTATCATAATATGTCGAATTAGAGTATCGAAATTGACCCCGTATCTGTGTGTCCGCACACCATGAAACAATGACAAATTATCAAGCGCGTCGGAAAGTTTTTTTTCACCTCGGAGGGCTATCAAGGCATAATCTGCCTAAGCCCTTGAAGCTCGCCTTGAATTTACACTAATATAATTTACCATGGGTTTGTTTGTCCCAAAAATTTCCAAATCAAAATTCATGACAACATATCTATCCTTTGTATGGAAACCATTATATCCGAAATAGTGAGCCATAAATACTGTTGAATCGGATAATTTTTATAACGCACATTTTATAATATTTATCCAATTTCTATCAAAATAGATATTTTCATCGCTTTTAGTATTCAATATAGTTGTCCAGTAATTTTGTCGCCTGAATGTATGGAGTAGTATGCGTCAAATCAGGTAGTTCTGATTTTTTTGCAGACTTGTGTATGATGTTGGCCTCATGAATAAACCAAGTTTGGGACCTCGAGTGTTGAACGCAACTTTGTGTAAAATCGAAAAAAAAATTTCTGAATTTGAATATCATCCTAGAGGATTGGTTTTTGAAAAAACTTGTTACAGGCGTTTTCAAAGAAGATTAAATTTCCCACAATGTCATAACTGTCTTTGTAGACCCGGTAGTTTTTCACAGAGTAGCAGGTGGGGAGAGTTAGTCATAATTGCTTTGTATAGAGGCAACCCAACACCCGCAGAACCTTGATGAGCTGCGACGAAAACCAGTTTCTCACAGGTTCAGGCGTGTTTGGGAGTCACATTGAACCCAGAATGATGACCAGAGATGCAGCCTCACAACATCTCCTGAGGATGCACGAAGACTTGTGGAAACGCTTGCAGCTGCAGGATTAAAATGCTAGTCAGTCTGCAGCTCGGTCTGCAGGCACTGCAGCGTGTGATAATAAACCTGATATTGTAGTAGAAGACGACCTTCTATCTGATGTCGAAATGGAGGATGACTTGTGGATAAAAGAGGTCCACGATTCATCAGTATCCACTGAATCCCAATGCGTCGAAACAGATAGAGACGAACCTCAACTAGGACCTTCCAAGAAGGCAAAATTAGTTAGGAATGTTACTTAAATTCCAAAAAAATAACTTTTTCAACTTTCAGTGTACTTTTCTTTATTATTTCATCATTTGTTGCTCAGCTTGAACATTATCTTTCATCTTTTCTAATTTATTTTAAACATCATATTATACAAATACAGGGCTTCGATAGTATAATTGGTGTGAAACAGTGGCGACTTGTTCTATGAGGCAGGTGAGGCAGTGCTTCACCTAATAAATTCTGGAAATTACACGTACTAATGCAATTAATAGAATATTTCGATTTCATCCCCCTTCAATTATTCTTCCGTTTCAATTTCCCATCATACAGTATGGCACTGGGTCTCTGTTCCATATGGCCATAATATTCAAGCTCAATCCCCCTATTTTTGTATATTCATCTCACTTCCTCTTCAAGAAGTAAACGGTCCGAGGCATGCCCAACGCTTGTTTCTTTGTCTAGCGTGTTATCTACATCAACGCAACGCGGGAACATTATCTACGACCCTTTACGACTGCGAATGCGGCTTCTAAGATGAATTTAGGGCATGCCTCGACTCCCGTCAAACTGCAATTAGTCGGTACCTGCACTATTCGGAAAGCGAGAAATAGGTTTGTTGTGATTTGATGAGACCGCGTTTGCTGATTCTCGTGTTAGTTTGTCTCCTTGATCGTGTGATTTCTTTTCGAAAAGCTTTTTCATTTTGTTGATCGACTTGATTTGTTACCAGATTCACAATAGAAACATCGCTGGGAATTTGAAATGGCAGATAAAACACAAGAATTGTTTTTTATTATAATTTTTTTAGTATATGTAGATATTATTTCGACTCGAATACAGGTTAGATTTTATGACATTGAAAGACCACATTTCAGCAATCTGTTGAATAATTCAAAATTCTCCATTCATGAAAATGAGAATCTGCATACGAACTTTTGAAATCGCAACTTAATATTTTATATATAAATTAACTGAAAGGTGAATAAACTGTACGAAACGATCAAAAAGAAATTTGCACAAACCCTCATGAAACCTTCGACATGAAATTTTGAACGCCATAACTATTCAAATTATCATGTCTTATTGTTGTGTTACCAGTGCCAGTGCTAACTACGTTGAATTTTTTTATCAGCGATACAACTGGACAAGCGCGATTGAGTAATACGACAAAAATTTGAGGAAGGATTTATAAAATCATAGTTTGAGAGCATATTTATAGATGAAGTAAAAGATCATTTCGTTGAACAGGTGAATGGCAGAATTCTTTTGTTCAATAACAAATTCTAACATTTATAACTCGATTTATAATTAATATTCTTTTACAAGCTTCGAGAACATATCCCTCATTAAACGCTTCACACTGATTCTTGTTGGAAAACTGAATATTTACGATTTTTATAATAGGACCAATGTAATATAGGTCAAAGAGAAATACAAAAATCGTCTTTGGGTGTATCAAAACAAGAGATTTTTTTAAACTGAAGAAATGAACAAATTGGTCTATATTAGCCATGATATGATGAGGATTTGGTCTGGAAAAAAAAATTCAAATCATAGACACGTATGGAAATTATTCATTATAATATTTTTTTCTGATGCGCCTGCCTCCCCATCTCGTGATGACACGAGCCGCCACTGTTGTAAAAACGACATAATTGTAAAAAATCAAGATATTCGAAAAAAATTATAAACTTTGAAAGACTTTATGAAAAACTATTAGGTCCATCGAGACAGATCAGGTATCATATTGTAGGAAATATTGTCCTCCTGAAAAACGCTGTGAAGAAATTTTCTCAAAATCAAGTTGTTCAGTGTGACAATTGCCAAATTTTGAAAAAAAAACAATTTTTTTATCGTTTTTTCGATTTTTGACAGAGTACCGTTCAACGCACGAGGTCATAAACCTGCATTATTCATAACGCCAAAATCATAAACAAGTCTGTGAAAAATCAAAATTACCAGATTTGAAAGCTTACTATGATGTATAAAGTTACTGAATTATAGGTGAACTTTGTCTTTACACAATAGTATATTCTAAAACAAGTTGCAGAATGAGCTCCTATTCCAACACGAATTCGAAAGCATGAATGTTGAAATTGCTTTCTGCAACGAGTATTAGTCGATATTTTCTCTATTTCAGTCAAGTTATGTGAAGTACTCACGAAATTCAAATAAAAATTCAGATTCGTGACTTTTGTATTATATCCTGCCAGTTTGTGTGACTAGGGAGATTTGACATATTACGAAATTTGAATTCATTCGATTTGAAAATTGAGAGGATCTGAGGTCAGTAGCGACAACCACAAAACGAAAAATATAACTGAAAACAATTCTGTAATGAGTTTCATTACAGCACTACTTTTAGAACTGTAATTATTTCATCACGATACTGTTATAGGAATTAATTTGGAAGTTATCACCATATAATACAAGTTTTATCTGAATTAAAATTAATTTAACACCCACTCAACGTAGAGAAGATACCGTCACGGGTGGGGCCCCTGCGTTGAGAGGGTTGTTCAGACCCCATCGGACCCCTTCCTGGCTACAGCCTTGGGCGGAGGCTGGCCGGGTCAAGAATATTTTGGTTAGTTTATTAGAAGTGGAAGTATAATATTTATATTTTTTTAATACAATACATATTGAAACACATAAGTACCTAGCTGAGGTTGGTGCAACACAGGAAAACCATACAGGTCTGCAGTAAGATTAAATGAGGAAAGGGAAAAACCTCAGTGAAAGTATATATTATTTTCATATGGATTTCCATCGTACCTATTAGAATCAATTTTTCTTTTTATTTATTTGATTAGAGGATTAAAGTTTTAGTGATTTAGGTATAGGTATAGGTAAACACAATTGTATCCAGTAGATGGTGTTGCAATCAGGATCTATGTTTCATCAAAATTCTTCGTGTCTGAAGATGAAAATGGAATGATAAAAAATGTGACCACAAATTCTTCATGACTAGTTGAAACCTAATCGTTGGAGACATTTCGCGGCCATTCCAAACGCTCGGCGAAAAGATACCCCTTTTTCTGCTAGAAAAAAACGGACAAAAAGCAGAGTTTCGATTCGTCCGAGCCCCGCTTCGAGTTTTTCCCGGCCCATGCCCATCGGTGAAATTGAGCGTCCGCAACCAGCAAAACGCGACTCTCAAATTCAATTTCCACAACGTCAACATTCACTTTTGTCCGTGTGAATGCGCCCTTTTGAAAGCCGGAAATTGTTCGTTGGCCGGGAGATCCGCTCTCTTTTCTCTCCACCTCAGACAGACTGACAGCGGAAAATGAGAACCGCGGATTTCCCCCTTCCTCCTCCGGCATAAATCGTCGGAATATCTAATGTTTCGTGCCGCGCGAGGTTCAGTAATGCATAAACATGAATCACCAAGATTTTCGGGTTCGACGTATTTTTGCGGGTCTCGTTTCGCTCTTCGCTCAAGCGGTTCCCGCTCCCGCTTCTAGGCGATATCGGCGGGGTCGAACCTTGTCTTTTTACGTTTCGGAGCTTTCCGTACCGATTAACTGCGGATGCTGAGGTCGCATGGAGCTTAAATTTGGGTTTAAATGTACGGTTGCGTTGCCAACCTATACCAGCCCTATGTCCTAATTGGGGACTCATGGTGCGTTCATACATGAGAAGTTGTTCGAACGGATATTGTATTAAATACTCTTAGTGCATAGCCCTGTCAAGTTAGACATTTCAAATACCAAAAAGTCAAGTTTTGGTGGAGAGCTAGGGTTTACCATTACGAATAAAGTGTCAAAAGTCCCCATCGGTCGCATGTGTACAGGGTGATTCACTTATCTTGGTAACACCAAGGCGTTGCGGTGCTGTCAAAAATTCTTTCTCCAGGGACATACCTTTTTCATCATGTCATTCGAAAGATAATTTCATTCTGAACTTCTTTTTCGAATATAGTTTTCATGAATATCTAACCGTCAGCGATCTGCAGCGTGTTTTATGTTAATTCTATTACATTTATTTTTTTCTGTATTGTGGTAGTATGCCTTTATTTGGAGACATAGATATGATTTTGTGCCTTGAACTCAAGAAGGCTAGTTTTTTAAACAATCTGTCTCCTCAAATGATATTAAATATGTGGCTAAAGCAAGATGGAGCTCCATGTCACAACGCTGCCATTGTGAAGAGATATTGAGATCAAGAATTCGAAAATAAATGTATGGATCAAAATGGCTAGATGACATAGATATGATTTTGTTTCGTAAAATGACGGAGGTTTTGTAACAAACTATTTGTATTGTATTTTAATATTCATTATATATTATATCTTATAACTTATAACAATAAACATTTTTCTTAAAAACAAACGAAACATTTCGAATCATATATATTCTATATACCGGCCATTGTGATCCATACATAGGTTATATCATTCGCCTATTTCATCATATGTTACTTTGGACAAAATATAAGGGTCTAATACTTGGACACATGCGTTTCTTATCTTTATTTTCAAATGGTCCAAGTTATAAGAATCAGTTTGGTATACCTTATTTTTAAGGGTAGCCCTCAGAAAGTAATCCATGAGCTTCAGATCTGGCGATATCTGATGGGTGCATTGGTTCCTATCCATTTATTTTCGAATTCTTGATCTAAATATCTTTCCATAATGGCAGCGTTGTGACATAGGGCCCCATCTTGCTGTAGCCACATATTTCATCTTATTTGAAAGGGCACATTGACTAGAAAACTAGCCTTCTTGAATTCAAGGCACAAAATCATATCTATGTCTCCAAATAAAGGCATACTACCACAATACAGAAAAAAATGAATGGAATAGAATTAACATAAAACACGCTGCAGATCACTAACAAAATTGTATTCGAAAAAAAAGTTCAGAATGAAATTATCTTTCGAATGACATGATAAAAAAGGTATGTCCCTGGAGAAAAAATTTTTGAAAGCGCCGCGACGCCTGGCATCTTTATTTATTCCGCAGATTTTTATGCACATCTCAAGTCGACATTGACTTGTTCAAAACGCCATTCACAGAATGAAAAAATATTCGGACGTTTTCGAGAAAATTGGGGATACCAAGATAAGTGAATCACCCTGTACGTAGTTAGTTACTTCTTGGTTTTTTCAATTTTCCTAAAAAACTGCGAGCTTTTTCGAAAAACATTTCGAACAAAAGTTGTAGATCCGTAAGTTCTCTACAAAAATAGTTTCCATGATTTTTTTCCTCAGAGTTACAATTCCTGAGATATCGCGATTCTAAGAGGCACATTATTCATGATGTGCACACATTTCCACGCCACCTGTGAGGTAGTGTACTCGCCACGTTTATTTTTGCCGTGGTTTCCCCTGAAGGCCTACTCCACTAACTATAATGACAATTTTAGAATAATTTAAGGGGAACAATACCCATCAAGTTCTGGATATTGCCATATTACTGATTATGGATATTGCTATTGATTACTATCGTTTTGATTTATTTGAATATTCTGAATATTGTTGCCCTGTTTGGCTCATTAGTGTTCATATTCAGAAAATCGATGCACAGCTCAATTTATCAATGAGAATTTTTACTGGAACCATCCGATCTACAACTATCCAATAGGTACCAGTATCAAATATAGTTCCTCCCCATAGTCGAAGACAGTCTGCAACTTGGAATATTTGGAATAAATTCAATTTATTTCTGGATTCTTTTCCGATACTTTCCTACGTTCCAGAAAATAGAATTCCAAGACTGAAATCCCGTAAACCTATTTGGTCGAATAACTTTCTGAATTCGAACTTCAGCTATAAGGAAATCTGAAAATCCGAATGGGGTGCATGTTCTTCATCTAAAGATCTAATATCTGATCCATCGAATAAAGTTCCTGGTTTCAACCTTCCCAGGAGAATATGGTCCCTTCTTAATCGAATAAGAACATGTCATGGTCGTACCAATAGCATGCTTTTCAAGTGGAATTCAGTTGATAGTCCTAATTGTGAATGTGGTGAATCAGAGGAAACAGTTGAACACCTAATTAATAATTCTTCGATTTATGAATTTCAGGATAGCATTAGAGCCATGCACAATGTATCAAATTCATTTTTGCAATGGGTTGAAAATTTTAGATCAATTTGATGAGGTATAAATTGCATTCTCTTGCTGTTCTGTCTTTTTTATTTTCAAGTTGGAGTTTGTGTTTGGAAATCCTTCCTCCGAAGAGCCGTTCCGATAATCGTGATGTCCTTCTATATAAAATATTCAGATACAACAATTTTATTTTTTTTTACGGGGATACAGGTTTTTTCGGCTGAGGTTTTTTTTTTCCCCTGGCTCTATAGTATCGTATGATACTAGTGATGACAGTATAGTATGATACTCTAGAATCATACAAAGAATGTTATATGTTATGTTACCCCGTTATTTTTTTTCCTCAGCTTAGGTACTTTTTGTTTCAACATTTATTGTATTATTTTAGCTCTCTTATTCATAAGAATATATATATATATATATATTTATATATATATATATATATATATATATATATATATATATAATTATATATATATATATATATATATATATATATATAATCAGATTCTTACTATTGAGAAAAAAAACAGAAAGAGCGAGCTCTAGTTTAGATTTGAAAGTTCTAGATTCTAGGCCAAACAGCAGTCATGATACAGTGGCAAATATTCGTAAGAACTAAATAAATTATGAGGCTTGTTTTTTGAAATGAGTTTTTCCAGAAAATATGACAATGATTCAGGAATATCGTCATTTATATCCTCAAACATTCTACCTGGTGGGGGGTGCATAGTGTTATCTAAAACGCAAAATTGAATATCTTCACGAACAATTGCTACCGCAGCGCTACCGCAGCTTTCAAAGTTTTTAACCGCCTATCTTTTTCATCCAAGTGTTTTTTGTGAGACCAAACTTGACTTAAGATATCTTGGTAATTGTCAATAAAGCAAATAAATGTTAATTTTCCAGGCTTCTCTGTGATAACAATTCTACTGCGATACTTCAATTTGAATTTCATTTTCATAGTTCTGTCATGTTAATCTTCATTTTCATAAAGATTCTTCAATTCATCCAACGGAAACTGGCAATCGTCATTCGTTTCTATGAATTGAAAAATTTCCACCAGTAGGAGGTTTAAAGCAAAGTTTAAGACAACTCTCCTGGTATTTAGCTTCAGCAGGGGCTAAATCATACTCAAAATTAATACGTCCCAGAACAGCCTTTGTTACATCATCAGAATGTTCTTTAGCTGATTTCAACAGGGATTCTTTGAATGTTAGTGTAGTCACGGTATAAATTTTTCTTCGAAAATACTGGGCTCTTTTCCTCAGTTTCTTCATTGGCTTCATTTAAACAACATCTTTTTTAAAACAAAAATAGAACTCTCGTTCTAGTACGAAGTGGGCTCATTTTTGAAGTACTTGCCTGTTCCTCCTCACGTTGTCTTTTTACTGCATCGATCGAAGTTTTCCGGGTGTATTAATTTCTGCAATCCACCTGTATTGTAATGGTATGATTTTCCAAATGCTTAGTAAACTCAACACCTCTCGCGACACTAGCGTCGATCAAAGTTGGCATTCCACGATCAACTACAACTGTTTCATCTTCAGTTAAAAGTTTATTCCAAATAAAGCAAAAGACAATTTTTCTAGTTCTGAGATAGCACAAATAACCTAAATGATAGACGCTTGTAACAAATACACAAACAACGGAAAAATTCTCAAACTTGAAACTATCACCCCCAACCTTTAGAACCAGGGGATGTATAAGTTTGTATGAGACTTCCGCCACTTTTGCTGCTAGTGGTCTGAAAATTTATATATACAGCGGTCTGCTTGTTATCATTCTTAGAAAAAATATTCAAGAATTCTCGCTTAAATCACTCCCATATTTTGAATAAGGGAATAAAATGAAGCGCTCGTAAAAAACCTCATTTTTATTTACACCAAATACAATTTTCCAGTAATAACCTCAACCACAGTTTCCAGTTTGTGAAATAAGGACTTGTGAAAATGAAGAGTGTAGAGTTAGCAGCTTGGCTATGCATCAGGTCTGATAACTTTTTGACAATGTTATAAATACGGCCTTGTCTTGGCAATATTTCACATGAAAATATTTCTGGTTGGATCAAATTTTCCGAATAAATCAAAATAATAGTTAACCTAATGATCAATAGCAATATTGATAATCATAAATAAGGTTATAATTAGAACTTGACTGGTATGGCTCTTTTGAATTATCCCAAAATTGTCATGACAGTTAGTGGGGAAACCATGGTAAAAAAATGGTGGCATGGAAATGTATGCATATCATGTATAATGTGACTCTCAGAATCGAGATGTCTCGGGAATAGTGAAACTCTTAGGAAAAAAAATTATAACATATTTTTTGCAGAGAATTTTAAGATTTACAGTTTTTGTTGTTTTTTTTCTATAAAGGGTACTGTTTTCGAGAATAATCTATAACATCTACAATTTTGACCTTCCACTCCGAATTACTTTTGACGCATTGGATCGATGAGGGATTCATCAATGTCATTGACGGCCTCCTTGGGATTTGAATGAACTAGTTAGGTAAAGGACAAAAGATCCTTGCGGTCGAAGTTCCCGGAAGGCCACAACAACCTCTGTTTAGAATAATAATAATAGGATCGATGGGAAATTTTATTTGTAATGGTGAACCCCATCACCCCACCAAAATTTGGCTTGTAATTTCAAATGTCTATATTGACCGGACTAAAATGGTTTTATTGAAATTATATATCACCCCAGAAAAAAAACTATGTTCGCTTATATCTGTCGACTGTATAGTACACAAACTTGATATCGACGAAGCTTCAATGTGAACATTCCCTTTGTAACCTGGAAGAGAGAAATTCCTTTAATTGAAAACAGCTTTCATTTCCAGCTTTACAGTCGGACTTCCATTTGCCAAGTTTGAGAGTTTCCCTGCAGCACAGACAGGGGTTATTAGAAATTTAAGCGAGGCGTGGAAATTGTGAATATCTAGGCTAGAAACACAATGCGTACTTCCGAGTATGAATGCACGCCTCAGGAAAATTATATTTTACGAATTCGAGATATTCCTTGGAAATATGAGAGTGAATGGATACAGAAGAGATCCGTAAGTGATCTGGAACTCAACCAAGGCTTGATACAAAATAATTAAATACTTTGAGATCAGAGTCTCACTCAATTAACTACTTGAACCTGGAAAGAAGACATTTCTTATACAGGGTATTCCGAAAAGACCACGTCAAACGAAAACGGAATGTAGATAAGAATTTTTTCTACTTGATGTGAAAAAATCGTTCATATGAAAGTCTCACAGTTTTCAAGAATTTTGATGTTTTATGAAAATGTTGAATTTGTTCACTTGAAATACTTTCTCTCATGCCATAGGTATAATTTAGTACTTTTCGAATCAGTTTTTTTTTTGCGCGAATATAGTTGAATGATTGCTTCAATTTATGAACTGAAAAAAAAACACAAAATCTCATACAGTGATCCTGAAAAAACTGATTAGAATTGTCGTTTTAGAGAAAGTGTTTTTTGTAACAAATTCGATCTGAGGTGGTTTGAAAAAATATTGGAACTTTTCTGCAAATTACATTAAAAATTTGCGTTGTATGTATTCGCGAAAAGGGTGGTCATTTGAAGCATTAGCTCGTGAATTATCTTCCTACCTACATCGTTCATTGTTCTGATTTTTCTTAAGTGTCACAATAGACTTGTGCGCATATTATTGCAATTTTTTTCTGAAGAGGGTTATCACCTGTATTTTACCTTTCCGAAATAGTCAAGAGATAGACAATTCTTCAACTTTATTTGCTGAAGAGGACCAATGTTTTTTTTCACACAACAGCAGATCGAATTCATTACAAAAAAATACTTTCTCCAAAAAGTCAATTTTAATAATTTTTTTCAGGATCCCTGCATGAGATTTTGTGTGTTTTTTCAGTGCATAAATTGAAGCAATCGTTCAAATATATTCAAGCAGAAGAACTGACTCGAAAAGTACTAAATTGTACTTATGGCATGAAAGGAAGTATTTGAAGTGAAAAAATTCAACATTTTCATAAAACATCAAATATCTCGAAAACTGCGCGACTCTGATATAAACGATTTTTTTGTATATCGAACTTAATCCGTAAGTTTTAAAATTTTTCGAGCAACCTCTTGAGTTCTCTTCAATGTCGAATATATCTACACTAAATTTGGAATGAACAATCGTATTTATCGAGTGATGAATGGGGCAAATGTAACAAAAATTGATTAATTCAAGGTGTCTCTTTTTAATATCAAAAGATTCTCTGGGGCCATTTGATCTTGTCAACTGTTTTATGTTTGATTTTTTTTCCTCTTAAAATTTTTTACTAGATTTTAATAATATAAAATAGTCTTCTGTATTTCAAATTATATAATATTGTATCTCATCTGCTCAGAAGTTGCTATATTCGACAAAAGTATAAGCATCCCCTTAATCTCTAGGTATATGTAGGGCGGTATCCGGAGCAGAGAAAACCTTACTCGATTGTCATACACAATCTGCCACATACAATATTGGGACTTACACAATTGGCGCCCAACGTGGGGTCTATTGGATACTTATATATTAAGATATTATAGCACTCACACTGTCAATTTTCCGGATCTACTGAGTTGTTCTTCAATATCTCTGTACTTCAATATTTTTACACGTGCTGATCAGGAAAATTGTTGCTCTCATCTCATTTTTCTTATTGACACGTCTCCTTGATAGGGACAATATCGTGAATTTTTATAGATGGACATGACATAAAATTCATGTTGAAACTGAATTAGAGCTGCAATAACGCTTTGACTCGAGAATCCTAGAACAATTTTTTTCTATTCACGAAAAACTCGGTCGCATAATTTCAAAAACCTTTTCAATTTTATTTTAATTCAGATACTGAATAGGGGTTATTGGTGGGATAATAAAATATAAGGTAGGCGAAAGAAATTTTTCTTGAATTCGAGCATTTTCATCTACAAAGGAAAATGTTGAGAGGGAACGTATCTGAACTTCCGTTGAAGGTAGCTCGTCGCGCTCGTAGGTATCAGATTGCATCGGAGTTAAAAGCTGCGATTCTTCCCGTTTTTACGGCAACCCGAAAGAGAGAAACGTAATGGAAGAAAAACGTATCTGCCTCCGGTAAAGAAAACATTACCAAATGTTCCACCTCGCCTCAAGTGATGGGGGCCTCTTACGGCACAAATATCTCGAACCTCTGACGTTATAATATGAACATCTTTGGCCTGTCGCGTTCTTTTTTCCAATCTGGATTTTTTCAACGAAATGGATTTTCTGTTTATTCAGCCAAGTGGCATTCATCGAATTACACCTATATTGGTTTATTTTTCTCGGTGATTCAGCAGATCAACATCAATTCAATTCAATCTCAACGATACATACAATAAAAAATTCATTTCCCCTTATTTTTTTGCGAAATATTTCGTCTTATGATTTCATCATCATAAACAGAAAAAATTCTATCATCTGATATGGTGCCATTTTATATTTCATGATGAGATATTTTAATAGTTTTAAAAACAACGAATATAATGCACAAGACTTCCATCTTTGAGAGAAGTTTTAGATTCAATATATATAAAATGTATAATGCGGTTCCGTCTGAATTCAAACGATTTAATTGTGGAAAATTCAAGAAAAGTTTAAAAGTATATCTGCTTTCACAGTAGGTCTGTATTATTGGCTAGCTGCTGCTTTATTTTTGCTGGGATGTTTCCGAGTGTGTGTACATGTATATTATTTTGATTTGTTTCTCATACCTTAGCAATATATTCAAGGATTTATTTTTCATTTAGTTGTTAGATTTTAATTTTTTTCTGATTGTACTTGACAAATGTACCAAGGGTTGAGTGGTAGAGCACCAATTGGTGAACTTCCCCTTGAGATTTCCACTTGTATTCTATGCTTTTGGATCTTTCGATCTGTAGTAAACATGTATGGGTGGAAATAAAGACATTATTATTATTATTATTAATCAGGAAACAGGCTAAACAGATCAGCCATCCAATACAAAATTACAGAAACAAACAGAGAGACATTTGAAAATTTAATAACCTTTACCCAAATAATAGTACGAGAATTAGTGAACCTTTTGAGTAACGGTTTGTCTGTAAGGCTAGAAATTTTTATAGCGATAGTTCCTAGCATGCTGACGACGAAAACCATGACCTGGCACCCCTCACCCCTCACCCTTGAAAGTGTAAAAAAAAATGAAAAAAAAAAACCTTGTCGCTGTAAGGTTGAAACTTTCATACTATTTTGTTTATCCATTGGTAAATTGAAAAAAAAAATTGACAGGCGATTTCGACGAGCACAAGTAACTGCCAGGCGACTTGAAAAGGGTGTGAAATACTAACAAAAATGAACTTTTTTCTGTAAGGCTGAATTTTATATATGTATTTGTCTGAGGGAATGAAAATATAAGTTTTATTATTAATCTTCATCATCATCATATGTTATCATTAATTTCTTCATCATATAGTATAGTCGTTTCAAGCGTAGTACACTGTGTCCTAAATTGTTTGAGACTGCATTGTATCTCAGCTATTATTGAAAATAGAGTCATTCAATTTTTGGCGACCCTGTGTCACTTTTTTGTAAAACTTTTAAATCCACAAACAGAAATATTCGAACTACTTTTGTTTTTGGAATAGGTACAGGGCGAAAACGAAAATGTACACTTTTTGAAGATGTTATTATTTTTCGGGCCCTGTATAAGAAAGAAGAAATATGAAAATACTTATAATAATATTTTTATGTAGAAGTCAGTGGCGTAGCTTGAAATTTTTATCGGATGAATGTTTTTGAGATATAGCACAAACTTGAAATGTTTCAAATGGAACACCTCGTATGTTTTAACGTCAAATTTTCTAATATTTTTCTGAATACATCGATGTATCACAACCTTAACTTCAATAAATTTCATCGTCAACCATCAAAAAAATTTATATTTCTGTTTGTTTTTTTTTTAGTAAGACATGAATTTTTCCACACATGCATCAAAAAACCATTTTTCAGTTGATTTTGAGTTTATGTTCGAAATCGGATAAAAAAAATGGGTTCAGGACACATGGCTTTTCGAAAAAGTAATGATTAAATGCTTGTGAATACTGATTAAATGCGTGAGATTTTTTTTTTCCAATGCTTTGAAAAAAAAGATAAGCTACGCCACTGACTTCTACGTGAAAATATCATTATAAGAAGTTTTAATTTTTTTCTTTCTTATACATGGCCCGAGGAATAATAAAATTTTCAAAAATGTTTCGTTTTCGCCCAGTACCTATTCCAAAAACGAGAGTAGTTGGAATATTTCTGTTTGTGGATTTGAAAGTTTTACAAAAAAGTGACACAGGGTCGCAAAAACCGCATGACTCTATTTTCAATAATAGCTGAGATATAATGCAGTCCCAACCAATTTAGGACACAGTGTACTACGCCTGAAACTACTATACTATATGATGAAGAAAATAATGATAACATATCAGATGATGATGAAGATTGATAATAGAACTTATTTTTTCATTCCCTCAGACGAATACATACTTAAATTTCAGCCTTACAGAAAAAAGTTCATTTTTGTTCGTATTTTACACTCTTTTCGAGTCGCCTGGCAGGTACTCGTGCTCATCGAAATCACCTGTCAATTTTTTTTTGAACTTAACAATGAATGAACAAAATCGTATGAAAGTTTTAACCTTACAGCGACAATTTTTTACAATTTTTTTTTACACTTTCAAAGATATAGGGGTTGATGATGTGCAGGGGTAAGGGGTGCCAGGTCATGGTTTTCATCCTCAGCATGCTAGGAACTATCGCTATAAAAATTTCTAGCCTTACAGACGAACCGTTACTCAAAGGGTTCACTAGCTCTTGGACTATAACTGAAACAACAATCATATAATCAAATAAACAAAAAAAAAACAATTTTGATGCGATTGGAATAAATGGTGATCTACAATTCTATCAAGCGATCAGTCGCTTTGGGAATTGAATCAGCTATATACAGAGGATCTCAATGAAAATTATTCACCCTGAATAATTCTGAAAGCATCGCTTTTATGATGAAAAAAAACACTTCAAAAATCACATGAATAGAGACATCTTTTCAATCTTATATATGAAGATTGTGACTTCAATCCTTTACATTATTGCATTGTCCGATTTTTCTCTACATGATGATCATAAAAACGTGTAATAGATATGTGAAAAAAAATATGCTACTCACTCATCATCTATAGATGATTGAAGTCAGCGTGTTATTCAAACATGTTGACAAATAGCCCCAGGAATGTTACATGATGTCCCAAACTCGTTTCAAACTTGATTGTATTTTTGTATGGAAATCTAAATCAATTTGAGCACCTTAAAAATAATTTAGTAGGTATAGCTTCGCTGATTTGTTACGAAATAAAATGTTACTATCAGTAAATTGGATTATTGGTATCTCCAAACAAATTGACTTTTCAGTACTCCACATTATACTTAATACTTTAACGTCCGAAAACAAGAAAATACTAAACGCTCTGTATAATATACATTAGCGATCATGAATTTTTAAAATATTCTAAAAGCTTTTCAATATTAAAAAACAATTTTGAATCAATACTCTTTACTCACTTGTGAAGTTTTACTGATTTTGACGCGTTAAGTTGAGAATAAAAACGAAATTTATATTATAAACTATAAGCGATATCAGAAATGTTGAAGTGTAATGAAAAAAATGTATTTCAACAACATTCACTGTAGAAATAATGCGGAGAATTTCCTTAAATTTTTTCTACTTTGGAAGGATATTTCCTTTTTGATATGCATTTCGGGCCATGTGTTTATTGATTATACTATAATCATTTTTTAATGTACTATCAACCCCAGAAAGTAAAACGTTGCTTTTTGTCAACTTGTATTACGTCATATACCAACAAGATTTTTCTACTACTGCTGGTACCAACTTCACTCTTGCACCCAATATTGCCCTATAAGAGTAATAAAAATTCCGGTGTTCAATAATCGAGCCATAACTTTAAGATGTCAAGTTGCGTGAGTATGCAGTTTTTGCTCGAATCCCACAGAAAAAGGTATGGTAATTCTTTCCTAACTAATTTCTGCTTCGAAAGAAAACAGATTGTTCCATTCAATTTTCTCCTTCCAGATGTGAACATCAACCCCGTTTTACAACTGCGTGAAATTGCAATTCAATGTTCAGTTTCTTTTCCGAGAACACAAAGTGGTGAGAGAATCAATCGCAGCTTCGGACATATGGTCGCCTTTGTTCCTAAAGTAAAGTTTCAACATCTGATGGAATGTGCTAAGCCGGTGACTGGCATTTTGGAACTGACAAAAAGCAAATGGTTAGACTTGTAATTGAAAATGGCTCGGTCAATTCCTTAAATTATTAATATTTAGGTGCACCCTGTAAGTTTCCCATCTAACTCCTATTTATCCATGGTTATAACACGAGAAAATTAAGCTTCACTAGAATTGCGACAGTAGAAAAAAATTAAGCAAAATGTGTGCGAACTTCTATTGATAAAGACACTCTGTGAACTTGAAGAATCTTATCAAGTTTTTTTTTCAATACAGGGTGATTCAGAACTATCTGGAAAAAATTGAGTGACGTATGCACACGTATATTCTTGATGAAGAAATTTTTTGCCGATTAGGCTTAAATATTGAACCTTGAAATTTCTGTACGCAAACAATTACTTTTGATAATTAATGTTAGTAAGCCTGAGACCGGTTTCTCAAAGCTTTTTTTTTGTACGATTAAAAAACCTTACCTAAATTCGAACCAATCGAATCACTCGTTTTGAAATTTCAACGAATCGCGGTGGCTCCAATTAATTTGACGGTAAAATCGTCGGTTTTGTGAAACCGACCCTAGAAATAACTAAGTGAGTTGATTGTTACCTGGTGACAGAACATGTTGAACATGCAGTTCATTTATACAGCTTGCCTAAAAAGTAGAGTAAATTTAAGTCGATTTTTAATTGCAAAACCAATTTATCGTATGCTTTTTTAAATTTGATATTTCTCATCCAATATGCCTCAACTTAATTTTTATATGGGAATATATGCGTTGTGATACATCAAGTGAAAAGTAATTTCATTACTTATTCAGCGATGTGACTAGGAGAAGACAGTAGCTCACTGAAAAAATGGTTGTTTCTAAAAAAAAATTTACAATTTGTGGTTGGAGGGTACTGCAATCAGACCATTATTGTTTTACTGATGATATATTGAATGTCATTCGATTGCACGTTGATCGGGTGACTGAAAAAAGAATTTGTTTAACTATTTTCTTATTATGAAATAATCAATTTGTGATTGGTGTCAGCCTCTTATTCTTGAACAATTAGATATTGAGAAATATCCTACAATCTGCCGATTTCTTTTTTCGAAGATTGAGAAATGCATGCAGTTTTGAAGTTGGGGGGTGAATAGATACTTGAATATTCAAAAAAAAAAAAATCGACGGGTAGGGAGATATTTCTCAATATTTATTTTTTCAGAAATGAAAACCTGGCACCAATCACAAATTAGTAGTTTTGTATTAAAAAAATAGCTTAACAAATTATTTCTTCAGTCCCACTGCTCAATGTGCAAACGAATGTCATTCGATATATAACATTCCATATTGAGTAATCAGTAGAGGGGTGTGGAGTCGTAGAGTGTGAACATGAGATATTACAAATTCAAAAAAGTATAGAGAAACCTGCTTTCGAAATTACAAATCCATGGATTCCCCTTAACAATAATTGGCTAAAGTATAATGGTCTGCTTGCAGTACCTACTCGTCAATCATAAATTGTAAATATCAAATTGAAAAAAGCATACGATAAATAGCTTTTGAAATTGAAAATTGAAATTCTTCGTACAAGAATTATTGTCGAGTTACGTTAGTCTTTTGGTACGCTGTCTACAGGGTTATTCACGAATATGGCTCTATAGAATATTTTTAGGAAAGACACAAGACTCAGGATTGAAATTCGAAAGGTGAGTTTCAAGTAAGAGTTGAAGGTTCTAGGACTTTCTCATTTTTGAGAATCTCCGAAAAGGAAGGCTGATGCTTCTTTTCCGATAGCGTGCACTGAGAGAAATAAATTTGTTTTCATCAATGAAGTATTTATTTCGAGATTATTCATTTACAGTTAAATCCATTTATTAATCTCCATCAATTTATTCATTAACTAATAGAACTTCTTTTTGAAAGAATTCATTAATATAGAACAAAATTTTTATTTACACGGTATGTATTTGTTGATATTTGATATATTTTGGTATGATGTATTTCATTTAAACTAAAGTTGTCTTCTAATACGAGATATATTGATTGAAAACATATGTTCATTTTGTAATAAACGAACGTCTGGTTTCTATTACTAAATGGTTTTAAACTTCCACCACTCCACAATCGATTTACTCGAAATATAAGATTCATTAACAATGAACAAACCGCATTTGACATGTTTCAGTCATCCATTTGATGTGAATTAAACCAAAATATTATAAAAAAAATAAATTTTAGGATCCAATAGATAAACAGCATTCTATCACATGCTCAAAATCGCTGTTACGATTGGATTAGAGAAATGTCGCCGACCGAGCATCAGCAAACTTTCTAGTTTATTCCCAATTCCGATCATTTTGAGTTAGGACCGTTTTATTTGAACTGTTCACGACGGCGGCATTAATATTTAATGAATAATAGTGATTTCATCATGTGGCATTGAATGGTGAAAATTATTTCATAAAGTGCAATTTTGAAGAAAGTGACTTGGTACATTTCGTTCTCAAGATATTTGAAGGTAAGGAAAAGAATACGTCCCATTTCGAGGATAAACATAATGAAGAAAAGATTAAAACTGATTTTTTAATGTATTTTAGATGTAACCGTCCCAGCTATTTTTAAATCTTGAAAAAGGCTCATTATACGCCGAAACATATGTCGATTAGAATCAATAAAATGTAAATACCTCAATTTTCACTGTGCTCTAAACCCAAGAAATTTGTACCTTAAATATAATAAATACATACATACATATATCAAATATAGCACAAGAAATCCAATCTTGAAATATATACATCCCATCTATTAGCGAACAACTGTGCAAAAGAATTCGAAATGATAAAATTGAAATTATATGTACCAATAAGAAAAACCTGAGATCATACTTTTTTAAGGGGAAGGATCGAATGAATGATTCACAGTTAAGTGGTGTGTATATTATGCTTTCATGTGATGAGTGCCCTGCATTCTATATAGGTCAGACTGGCCGTTCTCTTGCGGTCAGAATTGAAGATAATAAAAGATCTATCCTGAAAAATAAATCAACAACTGGTTTTTCAGATCACTGCATAACTTTGAACCACTTCATTGACTTCAATAATATGAAAATCTTACTTAAAGGTAATAAAGGTAAATGCTTGGACCTTTTGGAAATCCTATAGATATCTTCAGCCTAAGAATGAACCTGCCAATCGTAAATGACCAACTAGATTTCCGCCTTTCTCCGATATTAACGTCTGTTAACTGATAATAATTTCAATGTGTTCTTTCTGTATTTGTGTATTCAGTTTTGAAAATGGGATAAAATCCGAAACATATATGTCAACGAATATTTTTAATTGAAATCATGAAAGTATTTTTGTCTTCTTTTATCATTTAACCTATGATGTTTCATCAAGTGTGTGTGAGGAATCAATTTCGAATACGAATGTATTCAGAAATGAACACTCTATACAAATTGGAAATAAAAAAACAAAAACAAAAAATTTTTGAAAATTTTTTTCCTTTCGTGTACATATAACTGAAAGTGGTCAGGCTTCAAGAACATTTTAGCCCGGTAGATAATGTCGAATAATATCACAATCCCAATTTACAGATTTCCAATAGGTCCGTCCAGTTCTGCACAAACGCCTAATAAACCGTCGAACTTGGTACACCTGTGTATGACGCTCATATTTGTTGGACGGACTTAACCGGGTACAAGGAATCCCTCGGTATATCAAGCTGCCTCACCTGAGTTAATCCAGAAATCCTCGCTTGATCTCCCCTACTATAGTATGGGCTCATGACCTTTCATTTCAGCCAGCCTGATGATGGTTACAATGTAACCGAAATCGATCTTCAATAGAATGAATTTCAATGAAAGATGTGTTTTTTCTCATTTGTATTCCCTTTTTCAAGAATCGTTTTTAAAAAATTTCCAAACTGGAATTCTTCGATATGATGTCTGTGGTTTTTATAACAGAAGTTGATAAGTTGTTTTTCTCGACTAATAACTTATACAGGGTTGGGATAAAGTATGGAACCAAGTAAATATCTTTTAAACGAAAAGAACGATATTTATGAAAATTTGCAGGTAAGTGCAATGGAACAAAACACATCTGATGTACATTTTTTTGATAATAATATACTTCCGGTTTAACCGGAAATGCCATCAACTTCTTTAATTTAAATGGGACACCCTATATATTTTTACAGATTTTGAAAGAGCTTGTTATTTTGAATTCATACATACTGAGTTTAGTGTAAAAAAATTTTAACCAACCTCCTTTGAGTTTTTTGCATTAGAGCAAAAAACTCTTTAGATAAACTAATTGATGTTGTTTGTATGCATAGTAATAAATAAACAAGTACTATTTAGTACGTCTTTTGTTCTTCAAGTGCCAAATTCTAATTTACGGAAATAAATTGAACAATTTGGAATGGTTCAATTAGGTGAAAAGAGCGTATTGAAATTTTAATGATGATCGGTTAGGGTGATCGTGTTAGAACTCATGAAGAAGTTTGTCATATTTTTAATAATTTGCATCCGGAGAGAAATCCTATATTACGCTCAACAGTGACTAAAACATTACAACGTTTTAATACTACTGGGATGGTAAAAAATTTGCTAAAACCTGGAAGACCGCGGACTGCAACGAACGAAACTGTTAAACAAAATATTGCAATCGATTTAGAAGAATCACCTCAAACTTCCACCACAAATTTGGCGCTAAACCATGGTATCAGTCGACGTTCTGTAGGAAAGATATTGAAAAGTGAAAAGTATCATCCGTATAAGGTACAGTTGGTTCAAGAATTGTCATACGATGATTTTGACCGACGGCTGGAATTTTGCGAACGGCTAATGGACATCTGTAATGTCGACGAAAATTTTGCTTCCAGCATAGTTTTTTCCGATGAGGCAACTTTTTGTTTAAATGAAACAGTTAATCGCCACAACTCAAGGTATTGGTCAAATGAGAATCCTCATTGAAATCATGAAGCACATACCCAGCATCCACAGAAGTTAAATGTTCGGATGGGAATTGTCGAAAATAAGCTTATAAGCCCATTTTTTATTGACGGAAACTTGAATGGTGACAAGTATTTGAATCTACTAAATAACGAAATTATTCCTGCACTTCAACAGAATGGGCAATTACCACAAAATATTTGGTTTCAACAAGATGGAGCACCTCCCCACTATGATAGACGGGTTAGGGATTTTCTGGATGCGAATTTTCCAAATCGATGGATTGGACGTAGAGGATTCATAGAGTGGCCTGCTCGTTCTCCGGATCTTAGCCCGTTAGATTTTTTTCTTTGGGGTTATCTAAAATCACGTGTTTACGTTAGACGACCAACAAACTTAAAGGAATTGAGACAAAGAATTATTGATGAATGTAAACTAATACGTGGAGAAGTCTTGGAAAGAGTGACTCAAGAATTTGTTAATAGGATGGCATGTTGTCAGCAAGTAAACGGCGAGCATTTTGAACATTTGAAGTAATTTTGTTTCTCATTATTCTAAAATAATGAAATGTACATCTATTGTACTACTAACAGTGAGTTATTCCTCGTTTTTACAATTTTTTTTACACTAAACTCAGTATGTATGAATTCAAAATAACAAGCTCTTTCAAAATCTGTAAATGTGTCCCATTTAAATTAAAGAAGTTGATGGCATTTCCGGTTGAACCAGAAGTATATTATTATCAAAAAATGTACATCAGATGCGTTTTGTTCCATTGCACTTACCTGCAAATATTCATAAATATCGTTCTTTTCGTTTAAAAGATATTTACTTGGTTCCATACTTTATCCCAACCCTGTATAAATGGATGAGCTTATCGGGTATAGTCACTATGTTTAAAATTTCAGCCCTTTACTGTTAAACCAAGCTTTCGGACAACTTCTTGTCCTTCTTCAGGGCTACTGAAAAATTACATTACATTATAAAAAAAATCCAGGGGTATGTGTACCTAATAAAATTTACAACAAGTTGTGTTGCAATGTAATGTCAAATCATCGATTTTATGTGACAGTTTTAGATTAAATACGTGGTCCTACGTCATTTTTCATACGATGCTCCATACACCCGACAATATCCATCAGATCCTTTTCAGTAGCCAGCGACAAGCTGAAAAGCACCCAGAGAAAGTGAAAATCCTCGGATCAGCATCTGTTAACAAGATCGGACCCGATGCAGCTGTTCCTCATTTGTTTACATCCTATCAAGTAGCCGGTAAACAATGTCACTACTCTTTCATGTTTTATCGGGAGCACGGCTCGCTATTGCTGGAAACAGTACAACAAACTCCACTTTCCAGGGCTGTATTAGGGTCCCAGTAGCCCGTGTCTGAAAGGACTTTGTGCAAAGCGCCGCTCTGAAACTCTGAACCCCCGCCCGTCAAGCTGCTGCTGCCATCGTAGTCGGCTGTGCAGTAATCAATAGGACCTCTCTTCTCTTCGGTGCTCTCTCGCTGATCTCAGTGCTCTGCTCTACTCCTTTCAGGTCTCGTCGTGCTAACGCTCCGCGCTGCTTGCTTTGCCCTATTCGTGCCGTGACAGTGCTACAAATCAAAGCCGCCGTCGAATTTTCTTTAGGGATCCCCTCACGAAATATCAACGGGAAAGGTGAGTTTTCATTTTTACGAGTTCGATCTGAATGTGGTTCGTCTTTTTGAGAATTGGTGACTGGTTGTCAGTTTTTCGGAGGGTAGACTCAGGAAGAAGTTGCTATTCCTTATGTGAAATAGTTTTTCCAGATTATATTTTTGATTATTTTCACTTCGTTAACTGAAAATTATAAATAAAGGGAGAATTTTCGACTATTTCGGGTTCTTGTTACGAAAAAACTTCCAAATATTTTTTTCATATCTTCCGCAAAATTCATGGATTCAACATTAAGGGGCAGTATTTCCTCTGAAATATTCTCAAGAATGCCCCTTTCTTTTATCAAGCAACTATTGCTGTCATATACGTACTCTCGTAATTTGTCAAGCAAGATTTTTTCACATTGAAGTTAAGGGAATCTTCAAGTAAAGTATTTCTCTGGATTTATAATCGTTATCTGGGGTATGAGATAATATGAATATTTTTTCCATAATTCCTAAATGTTAGCCATACATTCAATTAATTTTTTTAATATATATCAGCACCCCCAGAGGTAAAGTGTGTTGAGTCACAATATCAAAATTCGACAAAAGAGAGATTTTTCAGTTTGATTATTTTTTCGAAGAATGTTTACTGCCATTATTTGGTGACTTGATATGCCTAGGGAGTCAAAAATGTGTTCAACTAGCTAGAATTTACTGATGTGAATCCAATATTGTAGATAGTTCGTGTGTGAAAAAATTTGACTTCACACACTTTACCTCTGAGGTGCTGATATGCTCTGCTCATATGAATGATTGTGAAAAAATTTTGGTGGTGATTCCCTGTCAAAAAATAGGGTGCGTCTTACATATGAAATTTTTTGAGCCCCCCTGCTTAGTTAAAGCCCCCTAAAAATGGGACTCGAAAAGCAGTTTTAATTTTTCTCCTGAAAATCAGAAAACCGACAAGAAAAAATTTAAACAGACATTTCATACGAGCAAGAAGGCCTTGGTGTTGTTCTTTAAAATTGCAAGGAGTAGAAAAAGCTATCTATTGAAATATTGTCTGGGAGGTCTCTGCATTCTCCTGAAAACTTAATTTGGGTTTTCTCTCCCAGCCTCTGAAACAAGAAACAATTAGAAAATTTTTTTTAATATTATAAGAAAGGCCCCTGCGTGAAAATTTGAGCCCTAATTTGTCAGGGGCCAGAACTTTACGAGAAGAAATTGCCTAACAATGAACAAAAAAAAACACTTTGAACTCTTGAACGTAACGTTTCGGAGTCTACATCAGACTCCTTCGTCAGACAATAACTAGTTTTCATTCAACTTTGTAGAATCATTACAATTTTTGGATTGACATTTGTCAATATATGATGAACATATATCCATATTGATTACTAGATATTGATATCTTCATTTTATTTCAAAATTCCCTGGAACCAGTTTTTTTTTTCAATGAATCCATCCAAATTCGATCTATTCCTACTGAACAATTGGCGAGATTATTAGCCTCATCCAACAAAATACAAGCTGACTCCTCTTTTATAACCATCAGGTTCCGTCATAAGAATTTTTGTTAAATTCCAATCCATCATGTGATTGCCGGTATTGGAACACACATGATCTGCTATCTGCGATCTACCAATATATCTATTTTTTATGTTATTCTTATGTTCACGTTTTCTGATTTCTAATGGTCTTGATGTTTCTCCTGCATAAGATTTTCCACAAATACAGCGAATATTGTAAATACAAATTCTTGATTTTTGGTTCTCATTCAGAGACTGGGAAAGAAAACCCAAATTAAGAAGAAAAAGCTACCCCTAAACCTTGTTTCGCAAGAAACTTTTTTCATATTATTATTTCACGATGAAAAAATTTCGAATAGCTTGATCCTCACCTTAGAAGGTGTAATTTTTTCCTGAATTTCACAGTTATTGGAAAAAGAGATCATTCATTAACAGATAATACGCCTGACTCGTAGAGGCTAGAAATATTTCCATCCTAATTTAAATTTATCCAATAGAGGGATGTCGAATCAATATTTTCATCGAGTAACACTACTGAAAAAATTTACCAAAAGAAACAACATAATAAATAGGTAGAGGGTACACACCGGAAGGGCAAATGCAAAACATCATAAATAGCGAGAAATATTTACGAAATGTAACCGACAATTTTTTCAATTATTTCTTTCTTGCTATCCGTTATCATATATTGTATGTCAAAAATATACAAGAGAGCTATTCCCAACACAAATTCTTTGCGTGTCGATCAAAACGGTTAATTATAGCAAGAAATTACGAGGGAACTTATTTGTTGAGAATGGAACAAGCTATAAAAAATAATTTTTCTACTGTAAAATATTAATATGAAAAAAGTTTCTTGCATATGAATTTCAAGGGGTGGTCTTTTGCACTCCTTTCAATTATAAAATAACACCACCGAACATTTTTTTTTAATATCTTCTCGCCGGCATGAAATATCTGCTTTATTTCATTCTTGTAAGTTTTTTGACTAGAAAAAACTGTTTTCGAGAGACATTTCAGAGGACTGTAACTGAGGCTATAACTCAGCAAGGAGGAGCTCAAAAAAGAAAAGTTTTTATCAAAGACTCACCCCATTTTTTGACTAGGAATCACCGATGGAATTACCTCCTTAGGTTTTTCGCAACTATTCCTACACAGTCTGTATATGAGAAATTTATTGGTCAAGGTCCCATTAATGAGAAATATTCCCAAATAGAAAATTGGATCCATTTTCAAATACCTTCCACCTTCAGTTTAACAAACATAACAAGTCTTTTTGTGGAAGTTTATAAGCACAGTAAACTATCTTGAGTGTTTTTGAATTAATAACGTTTTGATTGAATACATAGTATATCCCTTTTTTCATCTAAGTCTGCTGTTTCATGCTAAGACTTGACAATAGGTACTTTTATCTAGGTTTCTTGAAACCCAACTAAAATCTTTTGAAAACATGATAAATACCATAAACTCAATGACGAAACATTCTAGGGCTTCCATATCGAAATCCACTTTATTCATACTGACAAATATTTTTTTTTTCATCCAAATGACCGAATCAACGAGAAACGAAACAAAATTTTAGGTTATGTATTCAAGAAATATGACCTGGAAGTAATTCTATAATTTATCAAATACTAGTCTACCCATAGTTTATATCGAGGTTTATATGTTGGTTGAGTTCACTACTCTTCCGGCTTTGTAAAAGTCTCAACTTTTATTTATAAATCATCCATCTCGATACTTAACACTCAATTTCAATCAAACTGTTGGAAGCTCAGAAAAATTTGTTATCCGTTTGATGTACTACCCATCATCCCACAACCCAAATAATCAATAAAACTGATAAATGACGATAAAAATGAATTCCCAAATTTTTCACAATTATCTCAAGCCTTATCAGCAGTATTTGCATCATTTTCCTTATCTCCACAACAACCGTTGATAGTCCCCAGAATAGAACTCAATCCCTATTTTCTCACAAACCACAACAGAAAAAACTTTTTAATGTCATAACTGTTCATCATTTTTAGTTTATTTGCCGAGTAACAAAAATGTCATTATTGACTATATAACGTTTTTCATGCACCTCGGGCGTATAACTTATGAAAGAAATATGTTTTCAACTTCGTAATACGTCTTGATCATGAATCATCCAAAGAAATCATAAATTAAATTATAAAAAAATAAGAATTTTAACTCAACATTTTTCAAATTCATATTGCGTGAAGAGAATATTAATGTTTCGTTGTCTTGTATCAACTTTCCATGAAAAAAAAATCATACCCTGAAGGTTTACCTGCCAGCGTTCTGGGAACATAATTTTTTGAAGACCTACTCTCATACTTCTCAGCAACATACGTTGTTTTCACTCAATAGCTTATTACTGGCTTCATACTCTCCGAGAAGATTTGTTTGACTCAATACCCAACAGTATATGACTATAATCTATTTTTTAATATTCAACGAACTTGAATATTTCAATATATTACGGGATCTCGCCAAATATGGAGTTATCTACTTTGTCTATAATTAATTCTTTTGCAACAATTAAAACCCACCAGAACAACTGAATTTCATCTTTCAAGTGAGTATCTAGGATATTCACAAGTAATTACCATCAGCATCCCCTAACAGCAAAGAATATGGATGCATTCAACTACGTTGAATATGAGTCAATCATGAGTAAATTGAGAAACATCTTCTCTAACCGGAACTTTGGACTGTTTTTGCTGATAACCTCGATCGATGTTTCAAATATTCAACCAATGTTGATATTCTTATACATCATCAAAATCGTCTCTACCATCAAATATCTGGGCCATAAAGAACTCGCAGAAAATGTTTCAGAAAGATTGTTAAGGTATTACAGGAACACAGTTCCATTGAAACATTTCACAGAGTTTTTTTCGCAAACTTCAATATTTTATTTTTCTTCATAGCAGTTCGGTGAGCTTATCGCCAGTAATTTGACCGCTGCTTTTTGTACGTTTTCAGACTTAATTCGATAATCTTCATAATTTCTTCAATTCATATAAATATATTCATAGTATGGAAGAAGATTCGTGTATGGTATTTATATTATATACCATGATAGGGCTGACTACTATTTTCGGAAAAAATGGGCCATTTTCAGTTCGAATCATAGTTTAATCAATCAATTCTATGAAATGATTTATCTAATTTGTGTACTCCCACCTAAGAGAATGAAAAAGGAAAAAAATCATTTCATCAGAATGAAAAGATTTAGACAGAAAAAAAAACACTCAGATGAAACCCCTACGAAAAAATGTAAAACCCACTAAGAATTTGGTCCGCTCCCATCCTTGTACTACTTCCCCTTTCAAACAATTTCATATTTAGTTTATGGTGTAGAAAAACCTCCGACTGTATGGAAAGAGCAACCATCACAAGTAAAAAACGACATGATGCAAAATGGCGGCATACTTGTGCATACTCGTATGTGAACAGTGATGTTTTGTTCTCGCTTAATTTAACACACCCAAAACGACGAATTCTATCGGTTTTGCCCTCGGTTTTGCCCTACTCTTTATTAAGTTTAATAATAATAACGATGAATGTACAAGATGCTTCCAATCCGGTGAAACTATTAGACACATTACAAGTGGCTGTAGTGCACTTAGCTACCTACAAAGAGACACGGCAACATACAGGGTCTTTCACGAGGAACCTCACCCATATTTATGCGGGAAACTACTGAACGTATTTTCATGAAATTCAGCACTTATAAGTATTTCACGATGCTGATGAAATCTAAAATATTTTCAAGGCATGAGCACCTCCGGTTTTTCCGGAAATGACGTCAACTTCCGTTTTTCAAATTAGAACACCATTTTTTTATTGCAGGAATAGATTCCTTAGAAAATTTCAAGGGAAAAGAAATAGCTGAAAATTCAAGACGAAAAACAGTTTTTTGTGAATAACTCAGAAAATATCCACTTTAGGGTAAGGGTGTGATGCATACACTCACATTATTTTTCAACGTAGATTCAATATCTGCCATAAAAAAATGGGGTTCTAATTAGAAAAAATTGATTTTTCACGATTTTGTCATCCCTAACTTTGAAAGCGATTTTTTCACCCCCTGTATCATGAATCGCGATTTCGATTTTTAAAGTGGATACATCAATCTTACATCTTGAAAAATCCCAAAAATGAAAATTTTCCATCCAAAAACCTCGAAGTTATTCTTGTTTCAGCGGAGCTCTATTTTCGATTTTTTTTCGAATTTTCCCGCTCAGAGAGAATTTTCCAACCAAAACTGAAAAATGTTACATCAAAATAACTTGAAATTTTCTAAGGAATCTATTTCTGCAATAAAAAAATGGTGTTTTAATTCGAAAAACGGAAGTTGACGTCATTTCCTGAATATCTCGAAAAATATTCATTTTGGGATAAAAGTCTTTGACGTATGCTCCTATTATTTTTTGAAGAAAGTTTCTGAAAATGCTTCGAAAAAAATGGGGTTCCAATTTGAGAAAAACGATTTTTTGATGTTTCGTCACTTCTAACTTTGACAAAGAATTTGTGACCTTCTATATCATATTCTGAAAATCACGCTATCGGAAAAGAAGAATCAGCCTTCCTTCTCGGAGATTCTCAAAAATGAGAATTTTTAATGAAAAAACCTAGAAGAAAATTCAAACTTCTGGAATAAAAAAGACTCAGAATTCAATGAAGAATCTATTTATGCAATAAAAATGGGTATTTCCATTTGAAAAACGAAAGTTGATGCCACTTCCGGAAAACCTTCAAAAAATATACCTGAATCTTGTGTCTTTCCTAAAAATATTCAATAGAGCCATATTCGTGAATAACCCTGTATATGCATCGAATTTACACTTCCATGCGATAAATGATTGTTTATTGACATTTATGTCAATAAGTTCAGAATGATATAGGTTTTTATCGAATAGGTATATATGACATTGCGGCACAACATCCTTACCTCTGTTTCGGTGATGTATGAGTATCGATATGAAATAAATTTATTTCAAACGTTTCAAATTCACGTTTTCATATGGTTATCTCATTGTCAATTCACTTCAGTTCTGTTATCACTAGAATACACTACCATAGATTAATGTGTTTCACGAAATTCATGATGAACTCTGGTAGATGATATCTGAGCTTATTCATTTTTCTGAAATGAACACAACTCCAATTCGTGTTAGTTGAGAAGAAGTTAGTGTTTGAAGAAGTGAAGAAGAATAGTTTTTGTTCGTGTCGAAGCTATGTTCAAACACTTATTTACAATCACATAATACCGTGCATTTTTTCAACTTTCAAATTTTTAAATACGTACTGACTAATATAGAACATTTCGATCAAAGATGATAACATTTTTTTTTGAACCTCGGTTTGAACACTTAATTCCAAATCTGGTCCATGTTTCATGAATGAATGTGTCGCTTTAATGTCTTACATTGAATATGATATTTTCTGAAAAAATTTGTGATCTTCGGTGCCAATTTTTCACACTAGTATTTTTGGGTTAGTTGTACTGTCTAACAAAGTCTAATAATACTTTGAAGAAAATTATGATGGATCTCTTTGAAAATGAAAACTTCATAAGTGAAATTTTTATGCCCTTAGGTGGTTAATTGAAAACATTGAGGTTCACGTGTTTTGCTCGAAAATACTTAATGACGCAGTTATGGATTTCGTTCTTCACTTTATCCAGAGACTGATCGGTCTTATTGTAGAATACTATTGAGGTTTTCACGTCCTACTGATAAATATTATATTGTTGGTACGGGAATGGCGATAAAGGTGAAATGAAACAATTAAATGTTTCTTCTGTACTTCAAGACTAGAGTTAGAATTAAAATATTTTTTATTGTTATCAATTCAAAAATATTTCAATGTAGAGCCACTCTGAATGAGCCTTGATAAAGTCTGAAAATGCAAACGAAACGTAAGCTACAATTCAATTTTTTTTTTCAATTGTTTCATTTCACCGGTTTCCTTATTCCCGTCACCAACAATATAATGTTGAATCCTAAAGGATACATTTGAATGTATAAGACGGAAATCAGCATCTGGAAAATAATAATTCTTTCGATTTTAATTCGAAACGATAGGTTTTAATATGGTTCTTCCTTAGAAATAGATCGATGTTTGACAATTAAACATCGATGTTTTAAAATTGATTTTGCATTATTCATAACATCGTTTCATCTATTTCTCGATTCCAATAATTTATCCTAGTGAGGACTACGCAAAGTTTGCACAAAACACCAATGTTAGCAATTAATAATAAATAATTAATTAATAATCCGATAAACATCGAGTATCATGTTCGGTTATCTATGTCATTATCGGCTTCGGTGATCATTTGTGAAAGTGACATTTCAAGTTACGTCCTCTTTTTGCAGTTGATCTTTTGTGACAGATACTTATGTGTGAATATTGTAAGGCGTTGAAATACAGAGGTGAATCTACTGGATTATGTTGTGCTGGAGGCAAAGTAAAATTGCCACAATTGTTCCCATCACAGATCCCTTACGTTCTTTAGTTTCTGGGATAGGAAGGAAATGATTTAAAACCCTTTTTCGGCCAACATTAAAAAAAAATAATGACGACATCGTTTGTCGCAACACATATTGTATAGGATAATTTCATGTCCACTTTCAAGGTTTTAAACCATAACAAGTTTATTATAATATTAAATTTTATATTAAAACTAGCTGACCTGTCAGACTTCATACTGCCTCAATTGATAAATAAAAAAGCAGATTATTACCTACTATTCAGATTGAGGAATATTACCCATGTGTTATAACGAATTAAATGTCTGAAAGCAAACATAATATGTTGACAACCAACAAATAAGTCGTTCCCTTATGTCGTTCGATTCCTCTTATGACAAAGATTTCATCTTTCTATCTTTGTGAGTGACGGTTACCTTAACGTGATATTCAATTTGTGATGAAACATAATCATCAATCTGAATAGAAATAATCTGCTTTTCTATTAATCAACTAGCTGACCCAGAAGACTTCGTACTGCCTCAATGGATAAAATATTAAAAAAGTTCCCTCTTTACCTCTTAAATGAAGAGAATTCTTTTGATGTATGAATAACAATGTACATGCCTATTTCAATGCAATTAAATTTTTTGTATATTTTGTACTTTTTTGTATTTCCTTCTTAAAAAAAACACTAATGGTTAGTACAACTTCATTAATCTCTAAGGCGAAACAAAGTTCGCCGGGTCAGCTACCTTATCTAATTGCCAATTGCCACAATTGGTCCCACCACCAGATCCCCTACGCTCTTTAGTTCCTGGGATAGAAAATGATCTTAACACTTCTTGGCCAACATTATACCATAATAGTTTATCATAATATTAAAGTTGCTTTTTTATTGATCGATTGAGGCAGTATGAAGTTTGCCGGGTCAGCTAGTTATAACCATAATTATGTGTACGAAATTTGACAGGAGTTTTTCAGTTACGCAAAGACCTTATAATTCCAAGGCTAAGACGTTTAGGCAACTCAAAATACACAGTTTACATTGCAGTGCCATCTAATGGCGATGTAGAGAATAGGGATCTGTTAAAAACATTTCGTCATAAAATTTTCCGTAGTGTTCAGAGGAAAGATAGGTGTAATAACACATGGACTCAGATGCGTTAATATTATTATAAAATGTAGTTCACCGAATTAATATCAAATATAATACTTACACGAAAACGCCATCAACCGTAGCGACATCTACTGGCCTTATTCGCAAGGAGGAAAATTATTTCCTTTTCCAATTTTTTTTCCATTTCATCAAATTTTTCAATGTATTTTATGTTAACCCCACCCCTCTCATAACAAACAGTTCATCCAATCTTGAGTTATAAATGGTGTAACCAACAATATGGCCGACTTAGTTTCATATATTAAGATTGATGCAGTATTTGAATGTTAAAAAAAATGATTTTTACCGCGAACGCTTTGGCAACATCCTAACCCCAAATAAAAAGCTTTTCTAACATTATTCAATATCTCAGAAGTGATCGACCTAATCGCAAACGGTATTTGATTAGGATCTTTCGGATCATTCAAATGGAGAGGTTTAGTTTGGCACACAATCTTTTTCACATATTCTCATCAAAATAAATCTGAGAAGAAATCTAATGGATCAAGATCCGGAGATCGCGCTGGCCATTCGATCACAGAAATAATTTCAACACTTTATATTATGTCAAAAAGGGAACATTAGAATAAGATATAGACAGAATGGATAGTGTTTTTCAGTGTCTAAATTACTTGAACCGAGCTTGAAACTAATGAACTGAACCGGACTCAAAGATCGCACTAAATCTGAAATTCTAATCTCTAATACTGTTCGGGTAAATTCAGGTAAATGAGGTCTGAGGTCGTCCAATTTCCAATTCAAACACTCGGCTTTCTTTGCGGATTCAGAGGGTCACCATATCCTGCTGTATTCAATTCCCTGATCGCCCAAGATAACACGAAATACCGAGGTGGATATATTCCGCAAGATTAGAACTTCGATGATGAAATTACTATTGCATTGTTTCGGAAGGTTTCCATCCGAAGCGGAGGGACCGTATTGTTCAGGTAACTTAGGGATCGTCTTGCACGTGCTCGAATCATCTGAAGGAGATGAAGAAGTATCTTTGATATTCTTGAAAGGAATTAATGGGTGGATAATTTTTCTATCTGAAAAGATGAAAATAAACAAATAGGACATATCTCTGAGGGATATTGGATACTGATGATGCCTAATGAGGCTGAAACTGATCTTTTCTCTCAGTGACAAAATCTGTTCTCGTTTCTCCAGCCTCATGATAAAAGATCTGTTAGCGTATGGAGTGAAAATGGTATTAATTTCGATAAACTATTTTGAATGTATCAATGTTCCCAGAATGTTTTCGGTGTGGCCTCCATATAGGCAAAGAATTTTTTGTTTTCCTCATAATTCTGTATAACTGTGCGGGTTTCCTAAATTGCTTGATATTGGCTGCTTTTGGTACTTCTAGACAATCTAGATCTAGACTATACCTTTTCAACTTCAAATTGAGACTAATCACATTCAAATTGGGATTAAACAAATTCAAAAGGGGAAAGAGCAACTTCAAAATGGTAAACATAATGGAATTGGGAATAAACACATTCATGATGGGACTGAACAAATTTTTATCACAATCAAGTTGGAATTGAACACATTCATATGAACACTAAAAAATTCCATATTGAGAAAAAGTCGTTGTGTGTTTTATTTCAAATAACTGAGAATCGAAATGAGGAAAATAGTTATTTCACAATGTTAGTATATATAATTTTATGAAAGATTTCGTTGAAAAATGTGAGAATCAATACTCTCCCAGTATCTGGATCAAAAATCAATCAGAAAAAATTTTTAATACATCATAGAAGGTCTTTCTTCTATTATGTGTTTGAGAATTTTTCTCATAAAACTTGTGCACAAATCCATTTCAAAACTTGTTTCGTTACAATAGAAAAAGAAATTATACTTGTAGCAGAAGATTGTAGCAAATTCTATTCATGAAAGTCTTCAGAATCTTGAAAACTCTCTGATCTCTCAAAGAAAAATAAATTTCATTTTCCAATATGAGATTGTTTAGTCCCATTTTGAATGTGTTCATTCCCATTTCGATAGTGTTTACCATTTTGAAGTTGCTCATTCTCATTTTGAAATTGTTTGATACTAATTTGAATGTGATTAGTTTTAATTTGAAGTTGCAAAGGTATAGGTAGGCATAAACGTTTAAAGGAGTCCTCTGCTCGATTTTCGTGAAAACGCCATTAGTTGAAACAGTTTCACGACATCTTCATTTCTATTGAAGATATAACTAAATTTTGATATTTTATCGATGTCGAAAATGTGCCCAAATGTTTTTCATTTCGAGAATATTGGAAAGCGGTTAAAACATTTCACAGAGGCATTCTTTCGCTGGGAATAAGATACTTTATTCCATTTTTTTCTACTACACAGATAGTATAGCAAGGAGTTAATGATTAAAATAACAGTACTGAAAGTAGTGCTGTAATGAAACTCATAACAGCATTGTTTTCAGTTATATGTTTTGTTTTATGGTTGTCAGTACTGAAAACTTGATCGAATCAAATCAATGCAAATTCCGTGATCTGTCAAATTTCGTATGTCACACCAACTGCCAAGATACAATACAAAAGTCACTAATCTGAATTTTCATTTGAATTTCGAGAGTATTTCACAAAAATTGACTGAAATAGAGAAAATACCGTCTAATACTCGTTGCAGAAGGCAATTCCAACACTCATCGTGTTGGAATATAGTAGCTCATTCTGCAACTTGTTTTAGAATATACTATTATTTAATCATTATTAGGGAAGAATTAACAAAATCAAGGGATTTTGTCATGAGCAACGTACAAAAAGAATTGAAATCCCACCAAAAATATTTACATGTGAAATATAGCCAAGACGAGGCCATTTTTCTAACATTGTCAAAAAGTTATCAGATCTCATGTAGAGCCAAGCTGCTAACTCCACACTCTTTATCTTCACAAGTCCTTATTTCACAAACTCTAGACATTAGTCAAAATAAGTGACTTGGCCGTTTTGTAACTATAAACTATAAGAACTATTGTATAACAGAAAAGTTATGAACAGCGAATGAATTTTTCACCTTACGCTCAAGTGGCGAAAGAGAAACGGCCAAGTCACTTATTTCGACCGAGCCATAAAGTTTGTGAAATAAGGACTTGTGAAGATGAAGAGTGTAGAGTTAGCAGCTTGGCTCTACATGATATCTGATAACTTTTTGACATCCCCTTTCTCACTTGGTACATGAAAACGACAGGAAACATTTTATTGCTCATCCAATATTGAATTCACGAATATTTTCTGTCGTACCTCACTAAAACCGAAAAAAATTAATTCGGGATTTCTGCCCCAGTTCCCACCCAGATGATACTTGTGAAGAGTATTCTCGGTGCATTCAGCATCAGGTAGTAACGAACTGACAAAGTGCCTGGAGGGTTTTAAATAGCATCCATTTTTAAGTGCCCAGATGTGCGACAGTAATTGACGTTGATGAGTTGAAATGTGAAACTGGCTTACTCTGGTTCATTAGTTGAGAAGAAGTAATGGATATCTCTGTTGAGCATGTGAATTTTTTAGAAAAAAATCATTTCCCACTAAATCCGAATATTTTTCAGTGGGAACATTCATGGTTCTGTATCAGACGGAAATACTTCGTATTTGGTAATTTCGAAATTTGAAAAATCTGCAGAATCTATATGGATACCAACTACAACAACATAATTTCAAATGCTCTTTTTGCTGTTTTCTCATCGAAAACATATTTCGCGCAAGAATTAAAGCAACAGAAAAATTTTCAAAATTTTTTGGTAATTTTCAACAAGCTGTATCTCAGTGAAAATGATAATGAAGCTCGAAGACTCTAGTTTTTTAATTTATTGGTTGAATTTTTTAAGGAATATCGGTAGACATGCAATCCTCGGATGAATCAGGAAGAAAAAATTTTCAAAATTTTTCAAATTATAAATTTTTCTCTGCGCGCATGGAAAATTTTTTTCGAACTGGACCGTTACAAATATCGCGTAGCCTGTTCATTCAGCTCTAATTTGCTTTTTACAACCCTCGAATACGAACATTTGTTTTCGAGATATCCAATTTTGAATGCAAAAAGATTCTTATTTTACTCAACTGCCGATATTTCCGAAACTACAGGTCACCTACAGGAAACAAAAACCTTGTTCCCTTAATTTTTTTCAAAATTCGGTCCAACAAAACCGCTGAACCGATTGAGCCACCGATTTAAGGGGGGCTTTGGGTAGCATCAGTCTGTAAAATATCCTTGTTGTTAAAAAAATTGAAAAAATGCAACACTTTCTTTGAAAATGTGTATCTTCTTTTTAAGCAAATACTGACGTAAATCAAAAAACATTTCGTTAAGAAAGCTCAACACATCTAATTAAAACCGAATGCTATCAAATTTTTCGCCTCAAATTCAACACAGGGTATTTAGAAATGAAGGGTATAAAACAAGGTTTCGTTTCACCCTGTATAACGGATGAACTACAGGTATTTTCGCAGAGTAAATTTCAGGTTAATATAACAAGACCCAATACTATACCTGGTGAAAATTTCAACAAAATCGGAGAACCACGACAAAAGATACAGGGCGTTGAATTTGACAAAAATCATCATAATGCATTATGGTTTCCATTTAAAAAAAAATGAGGTTTTCCCCGCATATGGAGGAAATTGGAAGAATCAGTAGATTCTAGGAAAATCAGAATACCTGGCAATAAATTGTGTGTAGTTGGCCCAGCACTTCTGTATTTCCGGGAAATTTTTTCTACTGCCAAATTGGTCTGCTTGGTGCCGTTGAACCTTCTTTTTATTATATACGGTTCACAAGATATTCCGATAAATAATTATAAATTGTCATAAGAAAAATGTGCAACTTCACGAAGCTGTAACTCCTAACATACGCGTATGTGAGCATAATGTATACAAAAAATTACACAACAAAAATTTTGCCCTCTTGAATTTTGCATATAACATCTGTCGTTTGGAAATGTCCATTTTTCGAGTAATAAGGTATCAAAAATAGAACTTTTTCAACATAAAATCCAAGATGACAGCTCTAGCCCATGCGACTTGAGGTCGAGAACTTTGATATTTCCTAAGGACACCAAGCTTAACTCAACAACATACTAAAACATCGTTACTACTGCACCTTTTGCTTAAGAAAACCCACTTACTGGACTAATTAATTATTAATCAATTAAGTAATTATTAACAGATGTTTTCACTCGGTATAAAAGAAACACCTTATTAACTGCTTCAAGTTGAGACTCATTATCATGTCTCTGCAACGCGCGGAGATCAATTCCCACGAAGGATGGGTACTCCATTTCTAACTTCTTTCAGACCTCCTCATCATGGAAAACTTCTATGCTATTGGTTATTTCTATCAAATTTCAACTTTCGTTGTTAGAGGGAAGACGATGAAGGATATTTGTTCGAAACTTTTAAGTGAAGCTCTCCACTTAAGCTCTCCCATTTCGGGTAGAAAATGATATCGACTTAGTCCCTGCTGATGTTCAACTTTCGGGAATTCAGGGAAAAAACTGCTGGTGCCTCTTGGCACGATAAAGTTTAGGCGGCTTGTAAAAAGACGTGTTCTCCAAACAGGTCCAAGTCCTTTGGAGAGGCAAAAATTGGAAATGAGCTGAATCCTAACTGATGTGATCAAA
Source organism: Hippodamia convergens (assembly GCA_038502775.1). Lineage (NCBI taxonomy): Eukaryota > Metazoa > Arthropoda > Insecta > Coleoptera > Coccinellidae > Hippodamia > Hippodamia convergens. Next base: position 37,786,221 of record CM076608.1, on the reverse strand, counting down.
ATCGGGGATGTTAAGATTTTTTCAAATTTCTGTTGTGGACTGTTACCAGATGATTGAGTTAGATATTTTCGAGAAGAAATATTATTTATTGTACATTGTTCACAATCAGAAAACCAATGAGTTACTTGTATGATGCTAATACAGTAACGAATACGAATATTAACAACATCTATATACACAGAGTGACATTATCCAACCGAAAACAGAGGTAATCTAGAGTAGTGCAAATAAAATACAGCAAATATGAATAGAGGAATAACTAATATAAATAAGAGAAGTGCGAAATTCATTGATGAATACAACATTTACAGAGAAAGTATTTATTACCAGATGACTTGTTCCTGAAAAAATATTTGCTCCCTTCTCTAGGATAGATAGAAAACGGAAAAAATAATTGGGATTTGTTCATTGAAAAAATTTCGTAACTTCGTTTTCAAGGTAAAAAACGTTAGAGAAAAAAATAATTCACATTCTTTCTATTCTGCCTAAACTATTGGCAATATTTTTATTATCTATTGAAATCAAGAGCCAAGATCGGAATCTCTAAGGTTAAAAAAAATAGTAAATAAAGAAGGACACATACAGTCCAACACGTCTCATAAATCGAAAACTGGCGATGACAATCGGTCCATATTGTTCTTTAAAGAATTGACACACTTACTATTCGACATAACAGATGGAAGTCGATTTCGAGAATGGAAAACACGATTTGGAAGGAAGTTTTCTCTAAATGCATGATGAAAATTTTCACGGTACATTGTAATGAAATTTTATACTAATATGTTTTGGAAGCTTTTTTTATGTCTGACTCCCATATAGAGCGCTAGTTACACGGTTCGTATAAAGTAGTATTGAACATAACTTTTTCAATATTAGATTTATTGAGCAAATTTTTAAACGAACTTAAACATCATTAAATTTCACATCAAAAAGGTACTCCTCACAAAACTCGATAGGTAGTGTGTACCGTTTTCGGAAGATTTTGATTAGAAAATTATGAAGTAATATCTGATGCTGGTATGCAGTATTGATAAATGTATTAATCAAATAAAAATATTATAGGATCAAAATTAAGAAAACAAGCTGAAATAAAATAGAATTTAATTGGAGTAGGTGTCCAAAATGTACGTTTTCAAAAATAAACAAGTCCACCTTTTTTTCTAAAGAATCCATTAGGTAAGGAGTAAGCTATGAAATCATTAAAGTGACGTTGAATTCTGTCTTTCGATTCTTGAGGTGAATTCACCTTTTTCTTTAAAATACGACCAAACTGTGTAATCCAAGGGAATGAAATTGCATGACCCAGGAGACCATTGAATCGAAGCTTCTGCATCTCTACCAATTCATCGATACCGAAAATGGTTACTCAACCAATTACGACACCTTCTATCAAAGTGCGGTGGAGCTCCATAGCGCTAACTAATTAATAATAATAATACTTAATAACCTTCATTTTTTTCTCATTTGTAAACGTCAGTTTCCAAAAACACAATATTAATCAAGAAAGTTAATTTTATCAAGTCACTAACTTGTAAAACTGACAGTTAACTTGCAAAATTTTTACAAGTTAGTAGTATTATTTACATTAGAAAATTTTGTTTTATCGTCATATATGTTAAAAATCATGGCAAAATTGTTATTTCCAGTAACACAGATTTTTGATGATAAAAGAGTTGATACTGATGATGATGAACCATCTGTTGACTCAGAAACTGCTGAACTCGAGGACTGCAGAACATTTGTACTCTCCTTACTACCAAATAATTTGCTAGACATTTCGATTCTTTTGTTGACCGAATCATCGACATAACTCATCGCAATTTCGGTGCTCTTCCACCCTCCTGCACGCTTTAGTGCTAAAATATCTCCACCCGAATCCGCAACCATAGTGGCTCCAGTTCTGCGAAAAGAGTGGCCGGTTTATAACTCTGGGTCTTTTAAACCTAAATATTTCGCTATTTTCTTCGGGACACCACCCATGTCGGTATGTCAAAAACAATCTTAGGCTTTCTGTTCCAGGAGGCCGAAGCTTTACATATTTTCTGTATAACAGGGCTTGAAGCTGCAGCCATCATCGGTTATGGTGAATCTTCTTGTTGTTGAATTTTTTGTTTGCCGCAATGTCACAATAACGTATTTTTTCATATCTTCTACATCATTCATGTTTAAGGAGAGAATTTCGTCACATCGACAACATCCAAAAATCCCAAATATCGTTACAATTTTCGCCAGCAACCACTGGTCATCAGTGAAATCTGCAAATGACAACTAAACGTCATATTTTTCAATAAATTTTTTAAGAAAAACAAACCTGCGAACAGGGGCATTTTCTTTAATTTCCAAGCAGCTTTTCAGCATAGACCATTCTACCCATGAAGTATTAGGGCTGAATCTAGCTGATAGTTGATTCAAGTAGACCAACAAAACATTTTCAGTTACCCCAATCACACTATTTTTTTTTGCCAGTTTTTGAAGTCGTCGTATTCTCGCTCGTACCTTGAAGCTGATTTTGCAGATAATAAACTTGATGCTACACTCTGGCTGCCTCAATAATTTCTTCTGGTACATTCATTTTCGCTTTCGCCAAAACAAATGTGAAGAAAAATAAACAAACATGTTCATGGCAACGCTTTCATAGCTTACGACATTTGCGACAAATTATTGAGATTTTTTTGGAATTTATCTAACCTTTTTACAAATGAGAAACAAATAAAATATAAAACAATACATGCAAGGTAACGGGTTTTACTGGCTCAAGGAGGTAACTGACTCGCCTGCGGCTCGTCAGTTATATCCTCCATTCACCAGTAAAAACCCTCTTACTGACTAATAATGTTATATACTATATCAATACTTCATTTTGATGTTTGAGTTCACTTGAACATATTCGTATAAAATTTCATTACAATGTGTGACAGTAGTTTCGGCAAAATCGTAAAAAATGCGTAAATTTTTTTTTCATTGACGCTCTTTATTTTGAAAACGGATAGCTTTACGAACATTTTTTACTGAAGAAACCCCAATTATTTTTCAGTTTCCGGTCTATCCTAGAGACGGGATTACCTTATTTTACACTCTGTCTAAATTTATCTATAATCTCTTCTCAATATATCTTTATATTAAAAAGCTAAAAAGGAATTATTCGGGAATCGCATAAGTCGAATTAAATTATGAAATTGTCAGGACAATTCCACCGTCTTCTCCACATTCTGATTGAAATTCAACGACGAATCTGCAATAGTGCGTCTGTCGTAAATAAAGCGACCTATCAGACACAAAGAACAGACAATTTCAAGTATAGACAATGGCACCCCACAGAAGCCGGATTCCAATCAAATATCATTTGGAGGTTCTCACTACGTGGTAGATTGGATCCTGCGTCAGAATGTTTAACAGGAAAACTCGAGGGGCGTAGGGGATTGATTGGCACGCCTGGTTAGTTACTTTCCCTTTGACGGAGGAAATTTCAGCGCAGTTAATTTTGATGAAACTGTTGGTGGAAAAAATTAATGTCTGCGGTCGGTTGTAGTTGGTGATCGATATGACGCCTTCTGGATCTGATGAAAGATTGGATTCTGTTTGAAGATGGTTTTGGTGCCGTTGCTTTTTTGATGTTGTTGCATCTGCTTAACTGTTTTTTATTATATGACTTTCATTTGAAAAGGGTGGAAAAAATGTGCCAATTTTACTTCTATAGCATTTATCGAACACCATAGGAGCTGAATACAAGAAGCTTGATGATAAAAACTGCTGCCATCATATCACACTATATAGAATTTCGAAACTTGCAACATACACTTCTCGCAACAATTAAAGGAACAGAAAAATTTTCCAAATTTTTTGGTGTTTTTCAAAAGGCTGTCTCTCAGTGAAAAATGGTCGTATGTGAAATAAAAGAATCAAATTTTGAAGCTTGAAGACTTTTGTTTCTGAATGTATTGGTTAACAATTTTTCACAGTACCGGCAACCATGTAATCCTCGGATAAAGCATGAAGATAATTTTTTTTTATTTTTAAAATTTTTTTTTGCCTGTTTATTCAGGTTAAATTTTTTTTTCACCACCTTCAGAAATGACCATTTCTCTTCGAGATATCCCATTTTGAATGCAAAAGGACCCTTTTTCACTCAACTTCCGATATTTCCGGAACTACTGGAAGCCTAGCAAACCGGAAGACTGTTTCTTCTTCTGCATAAAATTTTCTATGAAAATCGTTCATGTTCAGTTAAGAAAAAATTTTTTCTTCACCTGTAACGGTAATGTGAAAAAAAAAAGCAAAAAAATGCCATCTTGCGATATGTTCGATAATGGACTGTATCTTCGTCGATATTGGAGGGAAAGCTAAGGTTATAAGAAAATTTTACAGCCTAATGTACTCCAAAGGCCCCCCCCCTCAATCGGTAGATCGATAGGTGAAGCAATTTTTCTGGACCAATCGATTGAATTTTTGAAAGAATTAGGGGAGCTAATCTCTTTGAAAATCAATTTTTTTCAGTTATTAGTAAATTTCGTATTTTTCGAAGCTCGAAAAAAAAAATTTGAAAAAAAATTTTTATTCCGAAAAAAAAAGTGGAAAGTTTGAATGAAAAACTATTTTCTCGTTTGCTGACGACTAAAATTTTATTGATTGGTTTATTGCCGGCATCGGCGTTACCCAAAGCATACCACGTGGAGGTTGCACGATCGGATTTACGCTTCTTTTGTGCTCAAGCACGTGTGTTCATGATTCTTCAGAAATGAGACCCTGTGGTTCGTCAGCTTCACAGTATTCGACGACCCAAGACTTTAAGGAGTGTGTTTATCAGTGTTGTGCGAGAAGTTTTTCAAAAATGTCTAAAATTTGTGAAGTCCCTTTTTAACGATTGAAAAGAAATAGTTAAATTTTCTTTTGAAAATATCGGAAAAAAAATTTTTCTTTCAGGGAGAATTTATATTTTTTATCGATATTTTCCGAACATAATTCACCATTTTTTTTTTAAATTTTTTCATAATCTCCAAAACATTCAAAATTGGGGAAAAGTGAAAAAAAATCAATAATTGATTCTTGAAAAGGAGGGGTCAATTTCCCTTAATTTTTTCAGAATTTCAATCAATCGGTCCAGGAAAACCGCTGAATCGATCGATCTACCGATTTGTAAGGGTCTTTGGGGTAAATTAGGTTGTAAAATTGTCTTATAACCTTAGCTTTTTCCCCAATATTGACGAAGATAAAGTCCGTTAAACAACAAATGCCAAAATGGCATTTTCTTGCTCTTTATTCACATTACCGTTACAGGTGAAGGAAAAATTTTTTCTTCTTTGAACATGAACAATTTTTGTAGCAAATTTTCTGAAGAAAGAAATAGTCTCTCGGTTTGCTAGGCTTCCAGTGGTTCCGGAAATATCGGAAGTTGAGTGAAAAATTGTACTTTTGCATTCAAAAATATCTTGAAGACAAATGGTCATTTCCGAGAGTGGTGAAAAACAAATTGAACATGAATAAATAGGCTATGCGGGCTTTGCATCGGTCTGGCTCGAAAAAATTTTTCTATGCGCGTGGAGCAAAAAAAAAATTTGAAAAATTAGAAAAAAAATTTCTTCGTGCTTCATCCAAGGATTTCATGGCTGCTGGTACTGTGAAGAATTGTTAACCAATAAATTCAGAAACAAAAGTCTTCAAGCTTCGAAAGTTGATTCTTCTATTTCTCATACGACCATTTTTCACTGAGATACAGCCTGTTGAAAAACACCAAAAAATTTGTAAAATTTTTCTGTTCCTTTAATTTTTGCGAGAAGTATGGTATTATCTAGAGACTTTTCTGTTCAGATCCAAACTGACAGGAATTGGTGTATCTGAATTACTCCGAAAAAATGTATGGCGTCATTCTGTGATCAGAATTAAGGGGGCACATTTTGACCTTTTTTCTTACCTGAAATATGCTCGAGAAAAACAGCACATGACATGTAAATTCCTTTTTTCAATCTCTTTTAATTTAGGAGATGCAAATTATGAGGCATTTCGGATAATATACTGAATGTTGTCAAATGCTTCGAGAAATGAAGCTTTAATTATTATCAAGTAGCCTTCACAAGTTAAAAAACGTCTCAATGCGATATCATCATTTAACATCAACCCTTTGCGTAGTGGAATCCTAATGAAAATTCCATCTTGAAGTGCTTTATTCTATGCACGTAGATCCTGACATTGGATGAACGAATGACGTCCTTATCTATAGCATCTGAACTCGATTCTTCCTAGAATCTCTGCAACCGTTAAGACAGACTCCAGTTCCGATTTGAACCCCCTTTTCTAGATCCTTTCACACCTCCACAGTATTCGAAATTTCTCGGATATGAAGTAAAGAAAATAAATTATAAATCGTTTGAAGTTCCAGGAAGTTTAATTCAGTTACGCAATCTCGGCGAGGGAAACGAATTCGATTTCCAATCTCGCGAAGTAATTTACATTTCTTGTTTTAACAGGGTTATTAAACCTCCCCCCAGACTATCCTGGATCCGCTTTCAGTATTCCAGTCACCATGGCAGTTAAACCCGGATCGTATTAAGTAATGGTCCTACTTCCATAATTTCCTACCATCTTGAGTTAACTGCGTCAGTTTGACGTTTCGAGGCTAGCAAGTTTAGGAAGTACTCGAAGTAAACTTGATTTTGGAGTTAGATACGGGAACCTTCATGGAGGATAAATCTTAATTTCTGGACGATTGATAACAGATACATGCTCTGGATTTAGTACAGTAATGGTGGGTTTCACAATACTTTGATTGCCTGATCAAGAACTGTCAAGTTGGTTAGAGCTACCGAGATTCTTTGATATTTTAAATCAAGTGATTCGATTGGTTTGAATCACGTAAGCTTTTTGATCGGACAATCAATTTTTTGTGAACCCCACTTCAAATCTGTCGAATTTGTGACAAAAAAATATCTTCGAGCATTACTTAGGAAATTATTGAAAATAGTTTTCTCAAAGGCAGAAAATATTTCGAATATCAAAAGTAACTACAGTAGAATCCGCTCATAATGACATCGAGGGGAAATTAAAAATACGCCATAATTACCGAAAGTCACATAAAGCAGAATTTCAGCAAAATTGATGGTATTTTTCTTTCATTCAATTTAAGAAAAGAACGACAAATTCAGTTTTTGCTCCATTGAAAAAATAGCTTTTCTCACAAAAAAAAACTGAATATATAGAACATTTTAACTTTTTTAGAAAAAAATCTGAAATTTCAGTTCGCGTTTGTTCTTTTTTTTCGTCTTGAAATAAAAGCTTGTCACACCATTGTACAACTTAGACATGCCTTCAATGGATGTCATTTTGTTTACAAAACACCAAATATCTCTTCAAGGATCTGAATTATACTAGAAAGCATGTCGGCGTGCGTATGTCTCGAACGAATTCTACTGTATCCTAGGATGAAGCAATTGAGATTTATAAACTTAAAGACAACAAAAAGAGAAATGATGAAACCCCCTTGGTACATGGCGCCTGGTTGCCGGTCTTAGGCAGAGTCATAATCAACCATAATCGCAGTGGGAGCGACTCACGTCCTCCTTCCTCCATAGTTAATAGTTAATAGTTTGAAAGGGGTTGCGCCCCCTGACAAAGCTCTACAGCTCGCCTTCCAGTCCCGGAGATCTTATGAAATCCAATATCTCGGAAGGCTTCAGTGAGGCTAATTCCTCACTCCTACAGGTCTCTTGACCAAAGCATTGTTTCCCTTGGCTTACAATGCCAGAGCCTTCTGTGTCTAGGTGAATAGGAGTTTCTTCCTCCTCCCCTCAGAATCTACACTCCTCATTATCTGATACGCCCATTCTCAGCAAGTGCTTTCTGAGGCGACAATGCCCTGTAAGAAAGCCAGTAAGGAAGTGTAGTTGGTTCTTACTGAGATGCAGAACTTTTTACAGTGATCCAATCCTGGGACATTCTGCCAGAGTGTTTTTCTTTCAGTTTTCTCCTTCTCCAGAAACTCCTTATATGAACATTTTCCTATACCACAGGAAGGTTCTGGGCCAGTGAGTGGTTTCCGAGCACCCTCTCTGGCAAGTTTATTGGCCTCTTCGTTACCTGTGATGCCCGAGTGATCAGGAACCCAGATTAAAGAGTCCTTATTTTTCTTGCCTACCTCATTGAGTTTGCCCCGGCTTTGAGTCGATGACATAGGAGTGCAGTGCTTTAATAGCAGCTTGACTGTCTGAGTGAATAGCTATGTCGCAATTTTGATAGATTCTCTCTAGATAAATATCTAGACATCTTTCGATTGCTAATATTTCTGTTTGCAGAACACTCACACAGGAGCCTAACGATAGTGCACACTTGGCTTTGGCCCCGTGAACCCCTGCGCCAGCTCCCGTGTTGGTTTTAGAACCATCTCTATACTATTTAACAGTATTTTTTTGAAATTTTGGTCGGTGTATTCCCGCCCCATTCCTTTTTTTTGCATAGCATCGTACTGAAGTTTTTCTCAGTACTTACTTTGTTGACCATTACATCACTAGGAAGATTCGCAGATGAGATGTAGTTACTCGGAGAGCAACAGACTCTCTGACACCTAATTCTCTCATTACCTGCGCCTTCTCTAGATATTCTGAGGATGGCCTCATGGGCCATCCTGTCAATCACCAGATGTACCTCCCGCCATTCGCGGGGTTATAAATAAAACTTTCGTCCTGAACCCGGCAACCCAGAAACTCAGCAGTCGAGCAATCTCAGACCAAGAATCCTCTGAAGATGACTACTGTATCTTTTTTGTTCAAGAATATTTCAAAGTATTTTCGCTTTTGAAAAATTTCAATGATTAGATGAGAATAGAAAAAAATTAGAAAAGTTTTCAGATACCTTGTGTTATACAGGGTGGGCCATCCATAATTTTCCACCCCGAATTTTGATCTTTGGGATGGAATAACGAAAAAACGTTCGGACAGGTCAAATTTTGTTGAAGGGGGGACAAATAAGGGTGTTCAAATGAGTTTGATATCACTACCCATATAGCCGCAACTCCTAACAGCTCTCATTTCTGAATAGAAAAAGAGGTCGAGTGGCACCTTGTTAGAAAGGCAATTCAATTTCTTGTATGAGTGTATTGTTTTGACCGCTTTATTATTATACAAAGTGACTCAGTATTCCATCAATAACTTTCATCCAAATTCGGCGTGTGAAAGTTATTGATGGAATACTGAGTCACTTTGTATAATAATAAAGCGTTGAAAAAAAATACACTCATGCAGGATTGAATTGCCTTTTCAACAAAGTGCTACTCGATCCCTTTTCCTTATTAAAAAAATGAGAGCTGTTAGGGTTTGCAGCTAGAGGGGTAGTGATATCAAACTCATTTGAACATCCTTTTCATCAACAAAATTTGATCTGTCCAAGCTTTTTTTCGTTATTTCATCCCAAAGCTCAAAATTCGGGGTAGAAAGTTATGGATGGCCCACCCTGTATATTAGTTTAATCAGAAAAATATACATTCAATGCTGATATCAAATATAGGATTTTCCATTGGAAAAACCATTTTTAATTTTAATTCGAAAACGATAACCCAAAAAAATATATTATCAACCATATAAGTCTTACGGTGATATGGAAAAATGAACCTCATGGCCTTATTTATCAATTCTTCCCGATATACAGGCGTCCCATAATTAGACCGACAAACTTCTGGAACTTGAAGTTCTTGACATTATTTGGCTGAACGTTTATATCATGCAGAATTTAAACTGCCACTTCAGGGCCAACGAAAATCCAAGACAGAAACATGAACCACCACTACATATCCCCAAGATTATTGCTTGGGCTGTTATGTCTGATGAAGGCATGATTGGTCTATACTTTTTTGGAGACCGACGAAGGCGAGCACTTACAGTGAACGGTATTGCGATATGTTAAGAAAATTTTTGGTCCCAGAGGTGCAAGAGTTTGAGGGTTTTAATGTGAAAACATGGTTTCAACAAGATTGTGCCACATACCACACTTCCAACCAATCACTTGAGCTTGTCAATAATCTTTTCCCGGATAAAGAAATCTCTCGTCATGGCACTATCAACTGACCCCCGAGGAGTCCCCAAAACTAACACCTCTTGATTATTTTTCATTGGGGTATCTTGAACAGAAAGTGTATGCAAACAAACAACGAACTTTAGAGCAATTGAAGCATAATATCCGCACTGAAATTGCCACTATCACCCCAGAGATTGTAGATGCGTGATGACGAATTTCCGTGTTCAATTAGAAGAGTGCTAGCAACGCGAGGGTTAACATTTGGACAACACAATCTTTGCCACTGAATTTTCCAAAACCTTGTCTAAAATTCAATAAAGACAAACTTTTCTTCTGATTTGTTGTTGTGTTTCTATTGAATATAAAAAATACTTCACACCCTTCTTCGACACCCTGTTCTTCTTTTCGCCACTATCTAATGTTGACATCCCGCCCCAAATCTAAGGTGTGCTAGTGCTCTATTGCATTCAACCCCTGTCCATCATTCAATGCTTCATCCGACCTAACTTTATTCTTCCCGAAATGCCATTCCCACATTCATTATTCGAACGACATTCGTAAAGTATCTGAAGCGGCGCCTTTCATATAAAGCCCTTAACACACTTGCCACAATTAACACCCGATCCCACCGATTATGCATCTGTGATTTCGAGCACCTTCCGAAAACAGGGTTGTGTGCATTAGGTAGATTGAAAACTCCCCTTATTCGAATTAGATTCGGAGAAGGCTAACAAAAGCGAGTGTTTGGGTTGAGCACGGGCGAATTGCGTACTGTGGCAGTAACTCACGGCCTCATTAGCTCGTGTTTTAAAAGCGTATTCATGTAGTCCTTTAAAAATATCCGGAGGAGCAAACCGGTCGGTCGTTTGAAAACTTCCGACATGACCATCAACTCCCTAGCGATGGTAGTAAAAAATTCATTCGTAAGTTTCGGGTTGGGGAACGGAGTCTTTTTAGGGTATGAAGGCGAAAGGGGATGAAGCTGAAATCTCAGTGTTCATCTTTTGAAATCGAAAATCTCAAAATTTTTCGTAAAATATGCTGAGAATTTTTCTTGCAAGGAGTGGATATCATAAATTGGATTTAGTTTATCTTAAAAAAAAGATTTCGTGCTTATCACAATATGATGGTCTAGAACTCCTATTCTATGAAATTCCGTTCTAAAGTTCGTAGGTATTTTACGTTTTATAATAAAAAAATATGTTTTTTCGAAAAGTGTGAAAATTTGCCATATTTCGACGTAAGATTTCTATAAAACCACTTGTTCAAAATATAATGTCGTAATACTTTTTAGAAGCAAAATTCAACGCTTTACATTTGAATATACAAAGTTTTTCATTAATTGCTTAGTTTAGGAGCAAGTCGAGAAAAACCTGAGATAGTATGAAAATTTCGAGGTTTCTCGAACGTCACGACATACGCTCCACTGGCAAAGCTCAAACTATTCTTATTAGAGGCCTGAGAGAATGATTGAAAGAGTTTCCCGAACTCCACCAGATATTTCCAGGCACACCATTTTTTGAAGCTGATTTGCTTGGCATGAAAAGAGATAATCAAATACTGAACAATTGATATTAATTGAAAAATGATATATCCATAAAATCCCATATTAATCATCAACATTCACGAAAGATTTTTTTCATAATAATTGATAAAAAACCAGTATGGGGTGCTTTTGGTAGTCGTGAATTTTTATGTTATTGATATAAAGCCAAGACGGATACTTTGGTAATTGTTTTATGAGAAACAATAAATATTGGAATATTAAGTATCGCCATGTCGTCACAATCATCGAGGATTTTCACATCCATTCTTACTAATTCATAGCATTTGCAAGCCCCATAAGTGCCAAATAATAATGCAATCTGTAAGGAAAACAAACACGATTAATTTTCAATTATCACACATTTCTCAATTGAATGGTTTTATGAAGAGTGATTCCAAAGAAACCGATAAATATGGGAGAAAAAAATACTTACTTTCATATGAAAATAATCTCTTTCCATAGCCTCTGCTAAAAACCTTCTCCTCTTTCTGAAGTGAATGATTTCTTTGGAACATAGCCGCTGGCATCTCTCTTGATGAAAACCACTTATTCCGGAGACTTGATGTCTATATTTGTCTCTTATGTTGAGTACCGACCTCAACATATTATGTTTGCTCCATAATGCCGATGATTCTAATACTTTTGCATGCTGCGCAAAACATTCTTGGATTAAATTTTCGGAAACCATTCTTTGAATATCTGTATTTCTCCTCACGTCGATTTTTTGATTTCGCAGGCAGCATATTTATGGGCACTAGTTCCCCCTCTCTAGCGAGATTTTTCATCTTCTCTTCATTCTCCCCAGTACTCGTCGCGAAAGAAATCACAAATAAATTCGAAAAGTAAAGAACGCGACAGTTATGCTTGTTTGCATCGTCAGTTCTGTTAGCAACTAAGCGATATCAATACAAATCGAAACACGATTCCAACGCATCACGTACTTGATAATTTCAAATTTGGGATGTTCATCCATCATGTACTTACGGTACTATAGTATTTTGGAGAGAAATTTGAAGAAGTGGTAGAAAACACTATAAACATGCCTCAGGAGTAAAATGCTCTTCCTCCTTGAAATTCTACGAGGGAACAATTCCATTGCGGGCTGTACTTCCTCCGGAGGATTGTCTCATCCAATCCTTTCCTTGTCGTAAAAATATACACAAATATGAGGTGTGCTGAAAAAAGTGCATCAGTTCGATTAGGTTCCACCAGATGGCGTTAGAAGGGTGAGATTTGAATTTTATATTATTTTTCAAGTTTTCTTTTCTCTCAGTTTTCTTTTCTTTTTCCGGGACTTGATTCAATATTAGTTTTACTGCCTCAAGTTTCTTTCTGCAGTTATATAAATAAGTTTCTTCGATATACCTTTAACTGATTGAATGCTGTGGATATATTGAGATGTTTTTATCATTCCTATTTCGTACCACAAAAAGTTTTCTGGCAGTTTCTTGATAAGTTGAGTCAGTTCAGTTCGAGCATGCGTCAATGATGGACACTCGAAAAGGGAAAATACGCTTTATTTCATAGTTTTTCTAAGATCAAGGCAAAAATGAAAGCCAAGCAGATGACAAGGTGAATAGTGTTTAGTGTTTATGGTCTTGATACTGAAAATATCAATAGCACTCAATTTGGGTCATACCTCATAGAGACTTGTAGGAATCGACTGCCCCAATTTTTTGCAAATACGTACGTAAGAGAAGCAGAATGATAAAACCTTCAAAGTAACAAGATATAGATCAATATTGAACTAGAATCGGATGAATTTAACAATCGTATTTGAAGTCTTGTTTTTCATGCAAAAATAATGGATTAATTTTTTCTACATTCATGTGAATGAAGCCGACGGTAGGAAAAACTAGGAATCACTAGTTCACTTCAATTCCTCGTGTTCCACAACCTGTTCTATTTAGTAATTTCCAATGCAGGAAACTAGATCATTAATTAAACCCGTCCCAATCTCCACATCATTGCTATGACAAAAATGCGGACACTGGAAAATCGAAAACAGTTGCTTCACAATTCATTTAACACGAATTTCCATGTATTAACGATGTAGCGAAACACAATTGGGCTGAAATTTTCATTGTTCCAGTTAAGCTCAGATGAAATTTATGCCTCAAATAGTTTATTAGTATCCAGTGGAATTGTATTGATGTTGAACAAGTGGAAAACGATTCAGCATATTATTCATCCGCAGTGGGATGAAATTTTCAGTTTTGCACATTTGCATTGCTCTTGTGTATTTCATGTCATAGTACATTCCATTATTCCAAATACAGAGTGCCAAAAAGTAACGTATTTCGTCAATAATTCTTGAAAGAAGAATTATTAAGGAAAATCGGTTTTTAATGTATCGTTCCTTTTTTGAATTTGATAGTTCTTACCCCCAACTCCCCACACCCCTCTTCTTTATTTTTTCAAATGGAAATATTTGGATAATTATAGGTACATGAAATGAAAGGTAATTTATTAACCTATTCGGCGATGTGACTAAAAGTAGAATTGGTTTTGCCGTTTTATCATTAAAAAATTAGGAAATAATTTCCAATTTGTGATTTCAAAGTACTGCAATCAGAACATTATTCTTTTACTAATTATTATTATTATTATTAACAGTTCTTTATTGCCTATGTAATTGGTCATCGACCAAGGTTCTTTCAGCCTGTCATTTCAGAATCTTTATTACATCTAATTATTGCTTAGATAAAATATTTAAATTCAAACGTTTCATATTTTGAATTTTCTTAATTTGAATATTCGATTTTAGTTTAAAGTGGAAGTTCTGGCTATTTGCTTTTGGATGTATTTTTTCCGCCATCTTGATTTTGGGAGATCACTTCCTCTAACTGCAATTACCTCTTATTGAATGATTTATTTATTCTGTTCATTCTTATCTCAATAGGCTCTATTTTGGTTTTTAGGGAGACTAATTATTATCAAGGGAAATCTACGAATCTATGGATTCATAATTTCAAAAACAGGACTCCCTATGTTTTTTTTGAATTTCAAATCTCTCCCTCTACGCTCCACACCCCTCTTCTTTTTTTTCATATGGGACTATATGGATTTTGTTTATCTGTTTGTTGTTCTATTTGCGATCGTATACATTAATTCGCAGCTGTTTTCAACTTCTGTATTAAATTTTTTTTCATCGTAACATTTTTATTGCAAGAATTTTAAGGGAAAATTTTATTTTCATCCACATAACTGAATTGGGCATCGAATGAACTTTGATAAGATAAATAACAAGAACTATTTTTCCAATAGAAAAAAATTGTTAAGGGTTAAGGTTATAAACGTCCCACTTCGAAACCGCATGCACTTCTCAAACTTCCAAAATAAAAATCGGTGGGTAGGAAGATATTTCTCAATATTCATCATTTCAGGACTAAGAAACTCACACTTATCACAAATTGTTATTTTGTTATAAAAAAATAGCTTAACAAATTCTTTTTTCAGTCACACCGCTCAATGTGCAATCGAATATCCTTTCATTATTCGATATATCACAATCCATATAGTCCTTTCTGAGAAAAAAAGTAAAGGGTGAGAGATTTCAGATTGAAAAAAGCAAGGGAGACCTGCTTCCGAAATTACGAATCCATGGATTCGTGGATTTCCTTTAATATTAATTGGTAAAAGAAAAATGGTCCAATTGCAGTATCCTCTAATCACAGATTGTAAATTATTTCCTAATATTTCAATACAAAAACGGCCCAAACAATTTTTTTTTGTAGCCACATCGCTGAGTAGGTAATCAAATTACCTTTCATTTGATGTATCACAATCCATATACTTGAACTTTTGAAAAAAATAAGGTAGAAAAGTAATTCTGTGAATCTTTTTTCCAAAACGGCCAAATATTTATCAAAAAGCATTCAACTTACTTTGAAGAATTGGGTCTGTTGAATATTTGGCAAGTATATCATGAAATGTGATGGTCATCATAAAAAGAATGTGACTAGAATTTTCTATTCGCCGAAGATTAACCTGATCAATGGACGCCTACATTCTAGAAATAATTTAATTCGATAAAATCATTTCTCTATTTCAGTATCGTATTGAGTTCATTACAGTACTAAAAGTAGTGCTGTAATGAAACTCATTACAGCATTGTTTTCAGTTATATTTTTTGTTTTGTGGTTGCCAGTACTGACCTCCGATCCACTCAATTTTCGAATCAAATCCGCAATCTGTCAAATTTTCGTTAGTGACACCAACTGCCAAGATACAATACAAAAGTCACTAATCAGAATTTTTATTTGAATTGCGAGAGTTTTCCACAAAACTTGACTGAAATAGAGAAAATATCGTCTAATACTCGTTGCAGAAGGCAATTCCAACACTCATGCTTTCGAAAACTCGCTCCTTTGTCGCTCGTTTTCGAATTTCGCATTCGTGTTGGAATAGGAACTCATTCTGCAACTTGTATTAGAATATACTATTATCTATTTCAGAATCGTAATAAGTTCATTGCAGTACTGAAAGTAGTGCTGTAATGTACTCATTACAGCATTGTTTTTAGTTATATGTAGTTTTGTGATTGTCAGTTCTGAGCTCCGATCCTATCAACTTTCAAATCAAATCATTTCAAATTCCATAATCTGTCAAAGTTCGTGAGTGACACCAACTGCCAAGATACAATACAAAAGTCACTAATCTGAATTTTCATTTGAATTTCGAGAGTACTTCACAAAACCTGACTGAAATAAAGAAAATATCGTCTAATACACGTTGCAGAAGGCAATTTCAACACTCATGCTTTCGAAAACTCGCTCCTCCGTCGCTAGTTTTCGAAGAGATTTTTAGAATATCGTCGTTCGGACTGCAAAACCTCGTATCTGCATTTTTTTCCTAAATTAATATTTTTAATAAATTGGGATTCCAAGGTGGAAACGCGTATGTGTGCAAAATCTTGAAGCGCTTCGATATTCCTAAAACATGTATTTTGTTTAATTTAAAACAAAGTCTGTATGAATTTGAATTTTAGTTCGAAAAAAAATCAAATTTAATACTCTCCTGTGAAATTATTCAAAATGCAGATACGAGGTTTTGAGGTCCAGACGACGACGATATACTATTACGAGATATATTCGAAATTCAAATTTTTTCATGGAATTTCAACAGCCTGCAGCTTTTTAACCGAGCAAAATCAGAAAAAATGGTAGGAACAAAAAGTTTTTTTTCTGACCGTCGAAGACTCCCCCTATATTACTTCGACCTGCCCATGATCTTCTAACGTCTCATGAACAAAGAGAACACCAGTTAACTTTGTCATAATAAAACTGAATAATTGAAATGAGGATAGTATCTTAACATTTAAGGGCTCTTATGCCTTCATTTACCTATTGTGAGTGGAGTAAGAATGAACCTTCATTCCTTTATTGTTTGTTTAATAAACTCAAATTCATTTATTCAATTAAAATTCAAGTCGCAATGAAAAACACTTCGAATTTTTTATTGCAATGAGTTCTTTCTCTCTTCACAACTAAAAATTAATGTGCCTGTTTGGGAAGTCAGGCCTCAAACGCTTCATGAACATTCCAAAACTCTGCGCTCTTCCTTCAAAAAGTTATCGTATTAGCGGGAGCCTTAGGGAAAGACCGACGAAAAAAATTAATTCCACCAAAATTCCTTCATCAGCGAATTCAATCTACTTCCTGCCACTCAAACATCGAGAACATACATACATTTGGACCCGCCGCTAACGCTCTGTTGTTAATTGTAACAATCCGAATGAATAGTGTTAATTGTACGGCTTTTATCGGTTGCGTCTAAGTCAATTAATAATCCTGCACAAAGACAACAATTAAAGTCTCCCATTACGACCTTCTGAATGGTAATTAATATGGAGAGAAGCCCGACTGCAACTTTGGATGGCTTCCATGTGGAAAGTTAACTGAACTACGCCTCGTTCCGTTTTTTTATAAATTTTAAGGACTCTTTCGTTTCGCCGGCATGAACTGCTACCCAGTCATTCGAAACGGGAGGGTTTAATTGGTCGAGAATAAACCTTTTGCGCATACAGTGGCGGTTTATAAGGATGTCGTGCTGCTATTCCTGGAATTCTTTGTTCGCGGATTCCAAATAAAAATTTCGAATGCTAAAATTAAATGATGAGTCAATTCTGATGAGAAAATTGGAGTGGTTATAGGTAATTGACATAATTTCAACAGTTTCTTGTAGTTTTCAGTTCAGGCGGGATAAGCGAAACGTGGAAAACAAGTTGGGAAAAGGACAAGCTTAAAGAAGATTTTACAGATCTGCTTTAGTTCTCCGAATTTCAAATGATTGTATAGTTATTTATAATAAAAGTGCAGAAGCCACTGATATTCTTCCACGAGTTTAGAACTCGTTGAACTTGTCAAATGAACAAGTGTTAGAACAAGCCTTTCTGTAAGAGTCTCATACGTTATTTTCCTTAAATCTATTAATTTTCATCGAAATTTATATTGTGACATGTTCTTTCGAGCATTTAGGTCGTCGTCGTAGATTAGTTCTCGACGTTTCGCCAGTTCGAGTGTCTGGCATCTTCAGGAGTTATATTTCAGGAGATGTTCTCCTGGACTGAACTGCCTGGTTATAACTTCCGCAGTATTGCCGCTACGCTCTCCAAATGAAAACATCTTTATTGTAATTTTTTCAGTACTTTTTACCAGCCCTCTCGAAATTTCAGTGCCTCTTCAAATTTTAGAGAAATCAAAAAATGAATTTTTTTCAAATGGAAACCATAGTGTGCTATGATGATTTCCAATAGACTCTTCTCAGACAATTCCAAAAATATACAGGGTGAGTCTTTGACTTGTACATATATTCAAACCATAAATTGTTGAGGTCAAAAGAAGTACCTTTTTCGTATAGCATTTTTTCTGATTCAGCCTAGATAGAAAGATAAAGCCATCTTAAACTTTCATGATGAGCTATACCACCCCGGGAAATATGACACTAAAATTTTTCCGAGCATTAGATCTACCACCTGAACCTTCGAAAAAATGTAGCAGAAATTTAATTTTGCGAATCTTCTGAGCAGAATTATATTCAGTCAAAGTAACCAATATTTTTAATTTCGCTAACATAGATTTTTTTTAATTATTAATTACTCGAAGAGTGCGCATTTCACGAGATATCACGAAAATTACTTTTGTTTTGCAAAATGGCCAAATATTCATCAAATGGCATTCAACTCACTTCCAAGGGTCGGGATCATAGAATTTCTGCTATAATTATGGAATGGAATGGTATATATTGGACATAACTAAAAAAATAAAACATTTGAGTTAAATTTTGTATTCCTAAAAGATTTGCCACATTAATGAGAACCTTTATTCTGAAAATCATTTCATTCGATGAAATCGAATTTACATTTTTTTATGGATTTTCAACAGCCTGTATCTTTCCAACCGAGTCGAATCGGAAGAAATGGTAGAGACAAAAAGTGTTTCTTTTGACTCACCCTGTATATCATGATATACTTCCGAGCTTGAATATGAAAATTCTGAAAAAACCACTTTCGGTCAACATAATTTGAGCAGGCTCAAGTTGTATGACTTTTTCAGGTGAAAAAAAATTAATCGAAATCAAAACCATCTCTGATTTTGTTAATCGAAAACTGTTTTTTCGGAATTTTCGATATTTAAGCTCGGAAGTATTTCATGATATGTTTTTGAAATTGTCTAAGGAAAGTCTATTGAAAATCATCATAGCACACTATAGTTTCCATTTGACAAAAATTATTTTTTTTCATTTCTCTAAAATTTGAAAGGGCACTGAAATTTTGATAGCACTGGTAAAATATACTGAAAAAACTCCACTGAAAATTTATTTTATTTCGAGAGCGTAGCAGCAACACTGTGAAAGTTATAGCCAATTATAATAATTGGCCAAATTTGAAAATCACCCTGTAGCATGGAAACTAGACCTTAGCGAATTTCAGTTTTCATTAATTTGAGTGTCTCGAACAAAGAGACAATGACATGTATATTACTTTTGTTCTATCTCGCTTAATTTAATAATAATAAGAATAATAATAATTATATTTACTCATTCTCTCAGACAGAATACATCTGTATAGGAAACGTCAGAAAAAAAACCAGTTGATTACAAAAGTAAATTGACATCCTAGAAACAATGTAATAATGTACCTAGTGTATTAACTGCACCAAACAATAATCTAAAAAATCATACAATAGCAGCATTCAAATATTCACTTACACTACAAAAACAATAAACGAGTAACAACTCCTTCATCTCTCTCTTGAATTTTCTGTACTCCAAAACTTTTAGCCTCTCAGGTAGATGATTGAACAATTTGATGCCACTGTACGTGGGTGAGTGCTCGAACTTTGTTGTTCTATGTTTTGGAATACAGAGAATATCTTTGCGCCTTGTATCATAATAATGATAATCAGAGCATTTTTTCAGTGATCCTAGGTTTCTTTTAATATACAATAAACAATCAAGTATAAAGATGCAGGGAAAGCTCAACAATCTTTCTGCAATAAAGCAGGGTCTACAGGACTCCATAGGTGAAAGGTTGAAAATGAGTCTAATGATCTTTTTCTGTGTGATGAATACACAACAGGTTGTAGATGAACCCCCCACAACACTACGTTATAGCTCAGATGAGAATAGGCAACTGCAAAATATACACAGATTAGAGACTCTCTTGGTAGAATCTGCTTCAGACTCGTTATGGCAAAATATGCACTACCCAATTTCGAACAAACAGAGTCCACATGGTTCTTCCAACCCAGAACTCCGTCAACCCACAGTCCGAGGAACTTCACGCAGCCTGAACTTTTCAACTCACCGTCGGAAGTTTCAAGCTCAACTGGCAACCCATGTCTCGCGACAGAAAATACATAGATCTGTCTTATTAATATTGAGAATGATGGAATTTCGATAATATCAATCGGTGAAACAGCGCACCCCAAGATCACACTTGGCAGTGAGCTCAACAAGACTGGATGCCCGAATTATAAAAGAAGTATCGTCGGCAAACTGAACTATATTGACATGGGCCAAGATTGACGAACAAATCATAACATAAAGAGGAAGATCATTGACGAATAAAATGAATAAAAGAGGCCCCAAAATAGAAGCCTGAGGGGCCCCAAGTTCAACCCGATATTTGTAGGATTCTTGTTGGCCCATACAAACATAGAACTCTCTATAATTAAAAAAAATCCTCAACCCAATCAAGAAAAACACCCCTAAATCCAAAGCTGTACAACTTGGCCAGAATAAAGTCAAAATTTAAGTAGTCAAATGCTCTCGATTCATCAAAAAAAGCCCTGCGACACACGATTCGCAATCAAGGCTTTCGTATACGAAATT
The DNA here is from genome assembly GCA_038502775.1 of Hippodamia convergens. Taxonomy (NCBI): domain Eukaryota; kingdom Metazoa; phylum Arthropoda; class Insecta; order Coleoptera; family Coccinellidae; genus Hippodamia; species Hippodamia convergens. The sequence goes on along the minus strand of CM076608.1, from coordinate 37,765,343 downwards.
GATCAAGTCGCAAGCAGCTGTATTGGTCGATCGGTTGAATCGAAAGCCATGCTTGCATTAGTGCATGACCAACGAAAACTTGTTCGAATAGTTCAACATTCTGTTGAGAATCAGTTTTTCCATTGCTTTCGACAGATTGCTCAAAAGAAATATGGGACGATAGTTTGTTATGTCGTCAGTAGCATTCTTTTTATGAACAGGAATGACTTTAGCAGTCTTCAGGACGCTGGGAAATTTGCCTGAAGTGACCGACAAGTTAATCAGGTGGGAGAAATGTTCAGAGATGTCAGGTGATAGAACTTTCATTACCCTAACCGAAATCATATCTTGCCCTGTGCTATTTTTATTTTTCATATTATTTATAACTGCATGAACCTCATCCGTAGTTATTGGAAAAAAAAAGAAATTTCTATCCGTAAGCGGCTCAGTTGTACTGGTGCTCGATACCCCGTTCTGAAAATGTTGACACAAACTTGTAGAACAAATATGTGAAAAATATTCGCCGAAAATAGTAGCCACCTCTAGTTCATCACAATGTATTCTACCATTGATGTTCAGAGTAATTGAACTACGGCCGCTTTTGCTAGCAGTCTGATTCCGAACTAGATTCCAAATCATTTAGGAGATGTAGTACTGAAACATCAAAATGTGACCACCCCGTACAATAAAAATGCACGAAAAGTTGTGTGTTACAGCTTCGGCAGAGCTTTTTCGTACCGTTTTGCCCTGAGGAAACAGCGATTTAACGAAACAGCAGCGGCTACTGCGGTTAGCAGCTATGTGGCAGCCCCTGATAAATTATTTCGAGGCGTTTGAAAAATAAAGGCCCGACAAGAAAGATTGGGATTGCAGGAAACCCCGTTGTAATGGATATCGCGAGGGCCGGTTGATTCTGGCTCGTTGGTTTCGACATTTTTTTGCCGTCGTTCCTTCCGCACAATAACTCGACCTCAAGCCGAGCGATATACGACGTTTCAGCTAATTAATCTACACATCGTTCTTCATAATCCATTTCTGTCGGCAAGTCCTTCCGGCAAGGTGAAAAAGGGCCAATTATATTAACGAAAAACGAGCGAGGTTATGGCATGTTATCACGAAATTTTCATTTAGCAAGCGTTGGCAGTTGGAACAGTATCCCCGTTCGGGTATTTTCCCACATTTTATTAATTAAATCCCGTAATTTCTCTTGAACGTTGTTTCGGTCTTTCTCAATTTACACTTACATTCTTATGCAGTGTTTATATTAACTGTGCCGGCTAGACTTATTTAAATTTATGATTACCGTCACTTGCTCCATTCTGAAATACGGTTGGTTACTTGGCACATCAAAGCCACTTGCCGCAATGATCCACGTTCAAGAATACTGAGTTACATGGAAAAAAGCACTGAGTTATAATGAATTCATTGCAATTTTTCATATACATGTCTCTCAGTGTCAGGTAAGAATATCTCGAATAATTTTCTTCTACTACCTTAATCGAAAAACATTATTTCAAACCCGCTAATCAGAGAGGAAACTCTATCTTTTCCACCTCGGGAGGCGAAGAATTTTTCCCCTCGCTGTTTTGTAAGCAACCCATTTTGAAACTGCTTTGACAAACGTACCTAAGTGAGAGTTAATCAACAAGGTATTAGGTAAGGTAAATGTCCCAATTATCGACACTATAGTGGGATCTTGCGAAGAAAGTATGATTTCCGAGTTGAAATATAAGCAGAATTTGTTGAATTTGTTGAATTTCCCATTCTATGTATGTTATATTTGAATAAACAAACATAAAAAACTAATTCGTATTCTGTAAAATAATTAAAATTGAATAAAATACAGACAAGTCAGATGTCCCAATGATCGACAACTAGAAAATGACAAAACCCAATCATCGACATGTGGTGGTACCAATTATCGACAGAGTGGAAATTTAAGAATGGGTGTGAATCATATCATTCTGAGCAACGTGACAGAAATAATATGAATGAAATAATCTTTCATTCATGATGAAAAATAAAGCAACAGTTCGAAATAACATCAAAAGTGAAAAAATACAATATTATTCTGGAATAAATATTAAAAGTCAAAAAACTTTGATATGTCATATATGCCACATTTATTCAATATGCATATTTCTTCTTCGTAATGCAAAATATCATCAACGTTGGGCCATCTACAGTTACCATGGCTTTTTGTCAATGCCTGGTATGATTGTCCAGACTTCTTCAATGCTAACCCAGGAAAATATTCAGCATCATATTCTACCAACACATAATCACCTTTAGCGTATTCACATTTTTCCGACGGATCCTGATTTCCCATCTTTATATTTTCCTTTGTTTTACTTTTTTTCTTTTTGGGTGATTTCAATAATTTTCTCTCTCCTTCAATTCTCTGTTCCTTCTCTGCAGTGACTGAGTGTTCATCTGTGCAAGGCGAGAGAAGTGCGTGTCTGAAAGGAGTGGGAATATTTTTTTCTGGAATTTCTTCAATGAATATTTTCCTCCTATCAAAAACTTCATGTAAATAGAAGGCAATTATCGAAAATTACAGCGATAATTGCATTGTAGAGAGCGAAAGATCCCTGCGATAATTGCACAGCTCGTATCCATAGCAATTTCGGGAAATATTCACCCGAATTACACTCGTGCATCAAAATGACCTGATAATTCTGCATTCCAGCATGTTGTCTTTGAAAAACTGCATTCGGTCATTTTCATTTTTGGAGAAAGAGCCCTCCACCTTTCTCCAAAAATGAAAATGAATTCATTCAGACAACACGCTGTCATGCAAAATTATCGGTAATTTTGATGCACTTGTGCAATTACTTCCGAAAATGTTTGCCTTTTCTGTTACTGTAAGTGGAAAGCTCACTGAAAACGCAAAATAACCAATTATCGACATATGAATGTTCCTATTATCGACATCCGTTAAAATATTATTGAAATGAGTGTTGACTTGAATATAAATTGATTGGCGATTGATATTAGGTGAAATATTCAATGATTTCGAAGCGAATTATGTTAACAGAAGTGAAATAATGATGACTTTTTTTTTCAAAGTGTATTTCAAGTTAATCTTTTCTGTCCTAGACATCGATTTGTATTGCACCAAATATCGACACCAAGTTGCACGTTGTATCGACACCATGATTCATTGTACCCCCATTTTATAATTTGACGGAAAACAATATGTCGATAATTGGTACAGGAAGAAGGATGAGTTTCATGAACAACCCCACAAAATTTTTTTTTAGGAAATCACTTTACTTTGTTAACTATCACTCAGTCAAAAAAATTCATACGAGACCCATTTATCGACACTCATGTCGATATTTGAAACACAGTAGCTTTCAGATGTACCTATTATCGACACCCTGTTTTTTAATAAAAATATAGGATTAATAGTCAAAATTTGATAATACAGAAGCAGAATCATCCTATATAACTATGTTTGTAATCAATATTTTACAGTTTAGTGAAATATTGTACGTGAAAATTGAAGCGAATGAAAGAGTATGCGCTTACCTTATGAGGAAGTAGAACGGTGTTCACTAGAAAACGACTCATACGCGACTGTTGAGCAGCAGTTTTTTTGGGCTGGAGGGGTTAGGGAAAACTATTTTTTTATTTCAATATGATCTTTAAAGTATGTATCGGAAGTATGTTACATACAAATTGTAATGAGATCGTTTTTCTTCTTATTGAACAGATAATACTTCAGAAATGTCGATAATTGGGACTCTGTCGATAATTGGGACTCTGTCGATAATTGGGACATTTACCTTATAGTTCGAAAGAGAAAACATGATATACAACCCGCTAAAACAATTGCCAACTCTAACACATCCATTGCACAATCATGAGAAATTATCAGTGTGTTGGGAGCCAAGATAGATGCGGTTGAAATGAGAAACACAAGCCTACTGATCCCCGAGTAGACTCATCTTCAACATGAACTTGAATCTGAGGAGGGTCTCGTGATGAATAATACGCCCGAGATTCATTGAATATCATAATTGCGTTGAAGGAAAAACTTTTTCTGAACTTTGCAGTGCGATGATGAGGGACGGACAGCTATATCAAATAATTATTTTCTACCACCTCTGGGCCAAGAAAATTAGATTCAAAAAATGGTGTGCCTGGAAATAATGGGTGGAGTTCGGGAAACTGTTTTGATAATTTATTTAGGTCTTTAATATTAGTATTTCGAGTTTTGGCCCAATTTTCCAGTGGAGCGTATGTTGACGTTCGAAAAACCTCGACATTTTCTGATTATTTCTCGAATAACTCCTAAATTTAGCACTTCATCAAAATCTTTGTCATATTCAAAAGTGTTTACCATTAAATTCTCCTTCTAAAAGGTACTACGACATTATATTTTGAACGAGTAGTTCTATAGAAATCATACGTCGAAACTTCAGAACGAGATGTAGACCATCATATTGTGATAAAAACGTAACCTCACATCTCCAAACCACAATGTTAAATCGCGCAGTAGATCATCCTGCTGAGGATGCTGATCATTTGATCGGCGCTTATACTGTTAAAGTTGCTCAGAAGTCTCATGAGTGTGTGGATATTGTTGGGGAAGACACTGAACTTCTTGTAATTTTGACGGCTTCAGCACCTATGTGTACCGATATTTCTTTAGTAGGGTCTGTCAAAGGCAAGCAAAACGATATTTTTTTTCTCCGTTGCACTACAAGTTTTGAGCTGTTTCGAAAAACAACATATTATTCCGTCATGCTTTTAATAGCTGCGACACTACGTCATCATTTTTCTGTGAGGAAAAAATGAAATGCCTAAAAGTGTTGGAAATCAACTCAAATCTTCTGAAAGCAGCAGAATTGTTTAGCAAAACTAATGCTTCTGCCGATAAGGTCGACGAGGCAGGGAAGAAATGCATAGCAGCCCTCTATAGAAATTATTTCAAGCAATTAAATGTATTGCGGTAGGAGATGTTTGAAGAATTATAAACAAAAACCACATTTAATCTTGCCTCTTTGCCCCCAACTGAAGCAGCTGCTCGGCAGCACTCGCTAAGGACGTATTTGCAGGTAATAGCAATATGTAATATAATGTTTTTTGTAAGTTATGAGTCGTATTGTTAGTTATTATAATTAATTTAGTTGATTTCCAACGTCTTTAGGAATTTCAGTTGTCCTTTACCGAAAAATGATGACGTAGTGTCTCAGCCAGTAAAAACATGAAGGAATAATATGTTGTTTTTCGAAACAGAGAACTTGTAGTGCAAGGGAGAATAGACAATGTCGTCTTGCTTGCCGTTGCCAGGCTTTAGTAAGAATATATTAGTACACGTAGGGGCTAGAGCCAATTACAAGAAGGTCAGTGTCCTCCCCAACAATGACCACACACTAATGGTACTGCTGAGCAAATTTAACGGCACTAGCTACGATTAAATGATCAGCATCCTCAGCGGGATGAGATACAGCGCGATTTTACATTGTAGTTGGGACGTTGGGTTATGTTTTTACCACAATATGATGGTCTACAACTCTCATTCTATGACATTTCGTTCTAAAGTTCGTAGTTCCATAGATAGTAAATTTTATAGTAAAAAAATGTGTTTTTGCAAAAAGTGTAAAAATTTGCCACATTTCGACGTATGATTTTCATAAAACTAATCGTTCAAAATATAATGTCGTAGTACTTCTGAATATAACAAAGTTTCTGATCAAGAGCTTAGTTCAGAGGCTATTCGAGAAAACCCTCCGAAAATTTCGAGGTGTTTCGAACGTTACGACATACGTTCCACTGGAAAATCCACCCTTTATTTCCAAATTCGAATAAAAATTCAGATTAGTGACTTTTATATTGTATCTTGGAAGTTGGTGTCACTAACGAAAATTTGACAGATTGCGGATTTGAATTGATTTGATTCGAAAATTGAGTGGATCGGAGGTCAGTTCTGACAACCACAAAACGAAAAATATATCTGAAAACAATACTGTAATGAGTTTCATTACAGCACTACTTTCAGTATTGTAATGAACTCATTACGATACTGAAGAGAAATTTTTTTATTTTTAATAAAGCCAAGACGGACACTTCGCCTATTGATTTATTATAAATAATAGATGTTCGTGCTTTACTGATTCATTTGCAAGCTTCATTAGTGTCAAATGATAATATGAATTGAAAGGAAAAAAATCACAATCAGCACACATTTATGAATTGAACCGTTTTATGAAGAGTGAAGAGAAACTAATCAATGTTGATATTGCAATGTAAAATACCTACTTTCTTATGCAAATAAATCTCTATCCAAAGCCTATGCTGAAAATCTTGAAATATCAAATTTTTCTGAAGTCAATGAATTCTTTGGAAACATAGTCGCTGGTTTCTATTTTGAGGAAGGACTTGATGTCTTTATTTGTCTCTTATGTTGAGTACCTAGCAGGTACCTCAACATGTTATATTTGCTCCATAATGTCGATGATTTGAATACTTTTTCATGCTGCGCAAAATAAACTTAGATTGAATTTTCGGAAACCATTCTTTGAATAGACTGTCTTTTTCAAGTCGCTCTTTCGATTTCGCAGGCAGTAGATTTATAGACACTTGTTCCGCCTCTTTGGCGATATTTCTCATCTTTTCTTCATCTTCTCTAGAACTCATAGTCGCAAAAGAAATCACATATAAATTGGAAATAGTATATTCTAAAACGAGTTGCAGAATGAACTCTTATTCCAATACGTATGCGAAAAACAGCCTTTTTTCGCCTTTGTCACTCATCACCATTTTCAAATAAATGTGGGAATTTTGTATCCTTATCTCACGGATTATCCGATTTATGAACAGGTTGAACATTTTTCGCAACCGAAGAGAAAATACGTGATTTCGTAGTGATTTCCGATAATTGTTTGTTTTCCTCCTAGATATCAATCTGATGGGAAAACAATAAATTATTGTGATCGACATTCATATTTCAATACATTCCAAGTGGCACTGTTTACTCGTTGTTTGTTTGACCCAACTAGAAAATCGTACATTCCTTTTTACCGTATCTTGACAGGCAAATTCGCACTGAAATAACATGTTCCATCGAAGGAACTTCGATGTGTTTATTAGAATACGAATTCATTGATAAGCTATGTTGCGTTCCTAATGCCAAACTGAATCTATTTTCAATTCAAGGATTTAACTTTGCAGATAATTCGAAAAGAGAATCAATGACCTAAAACCCATTTCACTTTGGGCCAGACAGCGTTGTGATAAAAAAATATTGATATCCAGAAATATATTCGCATTTAGTGATGCATTTTTATCAGGAAGTGTGATACTTTATCTCAATAGTAAACCTTTGAACCGAAATGATTACGAACTCAAAATTTTTCACTAGCAACAAGTTCCAGAGTCTGATCAAGGAATTTTTATGAAGGTTTCTATTTCTTTTCTTCTGGTCTTCATCTGAATCATGTCATTGAAAGATTGTTTCATTTGATTGCAAATTTTTCGTAATATTTTGGGTAGTCCTACTCACTCGTGAGTTTGTAATTTCGAATAACCTAATTTTTTTCGGAGCACTCTCCATTTCACCAATTTATGTTGGAAGTTTACTCTAACAAATTTCTACAACTAGGATTTTTATATACTGAAACCAACTCAAACTACTTTTGCCACTAGCGTTTCACGATCATTGACGTTTTGAAAGTAACACTTCTCATCTTTCTGAAGACATTTTCCGACCGAAATTTTAGTACGCTCTGTATAAGTTCCAAAGAATTCAAATCTAAGTCATATGAAGCCTATTGACAAAACAGGTTTTTCAAGAGTGGAACCAAATGAACACAAAATGACCATAATGAATCGCATATATTCGTTTTAATATACCATATATGCGGATGATGTTGCACTGGTAGTAGGAGGTAAAGAACAATGTATGGAGCCTGAATGTAATTCGAACATATGTGAACTTCAAGAGTGGTTTAATAAGAACTCCATCATGTGTAATGTATCGAAAACTAACTTCGTCAGATTTTGCAACTATAATAACTCCTTTAATGACTCGCTTAATATATGTATGGAAGACACTCCTATCCATCAAGCGAGTTCAGTGAGGTTTCTCGGCCTAACGGTGGATGAACACTTGAATTGGCAGAGTCACTGTCTGGATTTGATCTCAAAAATCCATACATCCTCCTATCTAATGCGAATCTTGAGAGGTGTCCTCACGATTGAACAGCTACGGACCATTTATTACGCACAAGTAGACTCAAAGTTGAGATATGGACTTTATTTTTGGGGATCGTCGTCGGCGGCCCGGGATGTCTTTGTTGCTCAGAAAAGAGTGATAAGGAGTATGGTTGGGGTATCCAGTAAATGTTCCTGTAAACCCATTTTCAAACAATTGAAAATCCTTACTTTGCCATCGCTTTATATTTTGGTGATATCAATTTACGTCTTTAAAAATAAATCGCAATTTCAACTTAACAGCGATTTTCACGATTACTCAACTCGTTCAAGAGGTGAACTAAGATGTCCTCTGCGCCGTTTGCGAATTGGACGCACATCCCCGGAATTTTTGGGGCCGAAAGTGTATAATCAGTTGCCGTCGGATGTGAAGAGTGCGTCTACTGCTGGCATTTTCAAATCTCGGCTCACACACTTTTTGATTTCAAAATGTTTTTATGAAGTTAATGAGATCTTCTCGAGGGAAAATTGGGAGACTTGAGGTCTAAACTGTCAACAAGACGAGTAATTTATTTATTTATTTTTTTTTGTACGTTTATTATACTTGTGTGTTATGAATAATCTATATAGTTGTTGTTTCTATACTTGTTTATTATGACTACTATTTTGACTTTTTCCATAAATGTAAATTTTAAGAGGAAATAAAAAATATTATTATTATTATTATTATTATTATTATATTGCCATGCATTAATAATTGGTTGTTCTATATAAAAAATTCATTTAATTGGAAATATAATGTAAAACCCTTCATTTTTTCTACCATCAAAGTGACTATCATGATACTAAATATATGCTTTTTATTTCAGGTAATTACTGATTCTCGGTAGTAGATAATCCAAATCAATGATGTCGAAGGTAAGGTACAGTAGAAGAAATAATTTCAATTTGAAATAGTATATGAATTATTTTTCACAAATTTCATCAACATTTTGTATGTTCATCATAAATTAAAATATATAAAATATAAATAATAATAATATATATATATATATATTAGACTGTTTCAAAAAAATCGACTTTTTTTGTTTTCACGAAACCCCCCCCTAATTATCTTCAGGGTATCGAAAAGAGACCTCTATAAAAATATCAGCTTCAAATAATAATATTTAGAGGTCGCTCATCAATTATTTCTATTTTCCCTACTAATAGCAGGGAAAAAATTTCTTTTTTCAATAAAAAATTCCTAGAGCAGAAACCAATAGACGGATTTCATTGTGTGATACATTTTCGTGTAGACAATCAGATACTCTACAAATATGTCCCTTACGATATTTCAATAAAACGGCCGCTTCAAAAGTTATTCATTTCGATGCTAATATTGAGGTATTTTTGAAGAAAAAAATTATTCAAAAAAATCGATTCCGTTTGTTTTCACGAAACTCTATTTCTAATTATCTTCAGGGTATCGGAAAAAAGCGTCTGTCAAGATATTAGCTTTGAATATTAATATTTAGAGGTCGCTCAGCGATGATTTCTATTTCCGCTGTTGATAGCAGGAAAAAATTTTCTTTTTTCAATAAAAAATTTTCCATTCACGAACCAATTGACGTATTCCACTGTGTAATACATTTTCCTGTAGGGAACTAGATGCTCTACGAAAATGTCTCATACGATATTGCGATAAAACCGCTCGTTCAAAAGTTATCCGAACTTTTTCTTCAAAAATACCTCTATATTAATACCTTATATTGAGCTATTTTGGAAAAAAAAGTTCAAATAACTTTTGAACGAGTGGTTTTATCGAGATATCGTATGGAACATTTTCGTAGAATATCTAGTTCTCTACACCAAAATGTATCATACAGTGGAATCCGTCTATTGGTTCGTGAACAAAAAATTTTTTATTGAAAAAGGAATTTTTTTTCCTGCCATCAGCAGCGAAAATCGAAACCATCGATGAGCGACCTCTAAATATTAATATTCAAAGCTAAAATTTTCACAGACGCCTTTTGTCGATGCCCTGAAGATGATTAGAAGGCGGGTTGCGTGAAAACAAGTAAAGTCGATTTTTTGAATATTTTTTTTCTTCAAAAATACCTCAATATTAGCATCGAATCGAATAACTTTTGAAGAGGCCGTTTTATCGAAATATCGTAAGGGACATATTTGTAGTGTATCTGATTGCCTACACGAAAATGTATCACACAAAGAAATCCGTCAATTGGTTTGTGTTCTAGGAATTTTTCATTGAAAAAAGAAATTTTTCCCCTGCTATTAGTAGGCAAAATAGAAATAATTGATGAGCGACCTCTAAATGTTATCATTTGGAGCTGATATTTTCACAGAGGTCTTTTTTCGATACCCTGAAGCTAATTAGGGGGGGGTTTCGTGAAAACAAAAAAAGTCGATTTTTTTGAATCAGTCTAATATATATATATATATATAATATATTTGAAATTGTTGAGAATATTTATAATTCTCATATGATTTTCATAACCTTTACAGCAGTAGCATCATATTATCAGTGGTAAAGAATTATTCATACAATGATATTGGTTGTTGATAAATTTTCGAAACTCGCTTCAATCGTAGAAAAGCATACAGCTAAGATGATGACTAAAAATACACAGCCCCATTATTTCACTGTGAATCAAGCAGGGAAATTTAGGATTGATATGGATGATAATGTATAATGCTTCAACATGAAAGCTCTCGAGGAACTACATTATCGAGATGTCATTCATGAAATAATGGAAACTTCATCAAAGATCACTGAAAGTTCATTCTGGCCTTCTCTATGAAGACTTTTCCGCAATCTTTGCATTCTTGATAGCTATTGAATATTCAGCCAAGTTCTAGTCTTGTGCTATCTTTTCTCAGTATTCAGGAAGGAAAAGAATAAAACTGAAAAAACTTTACATTTGAATAGCCTAAGATGTTGAAAACTCAATTTATTGGGATCATGATGAATGAGATATTATTATTGAACTATTGGATCTATTCAGTGCATGAAGAACTTTTATAACACATTTAGATGAAATTGAGTACTTTGGTGTGAATTTATGAATCGTTTGATAGTATGAAATGGTATAATTAATAGATCCGGTTAATTTTTTCAGAATTTTAATCAATCGATTCAGGAAAACCGCTGAATCGATCGATCTACCGTTTTGTAAGGGTCTTTAGAGTACATTAGACTGTGAAATTGTCTCATAACCTTAGCTTTCTCCCTTTATTATATTGACGAAGATAGAGTCCGTTAACCAACAAATGGCAAAATGGCATTTTCTTGCCCTTTTTTCACATAACCGATACAGGTGAAAAATTTTTTTTTTATCAAACATGAAAGATTTTTGTGGAAAATTTTCTGCACAAAGAGAAACTGGCCCTTGGTTTGCTAGGCCTCCAGTAGTTCCGGAGATATCGGCAGTTGAGAGAAAAAGGGTCGTTTTGCATTCAAAATTGGATATCTCGAAGACAAAAGGTCATTTCCTAAGGTGTTGAAAAAAAAAATAAGAGCTAAATAAATAGGCTATGCGGCCTTTGCATCAGTCTAATCAAAAAAAAAATTCCATGCGCGTAGAGCAAAAATAAATATTTGAGAAATCTCAAAAAATGTTTCTTCGAGCGTTATCCAAGAATTGCATGGCTGCCGGTACTCTGAAAAATTGTTTACCAATAAATTCACAAACTAGAGTTTTCAAGCTTCAAAAGTTGATTTTCCAATTTCTCATACGACCATTTTTCACTGAGATACAACCTGTTGAAAAACACCAAAAAATTTTGAAAATTTTTCTGTTCCTTTAATTGTTGCGAGAAGTTTAGTATAGAATTACCAGAAACAGCCAAAATCAAGCAATTTGGGATGCCCTGTGATATTTTCTGCCATTTCTTTTCTTTTGTAAATATGTACTTGTGACAATTCCTCTGACGACAGCTGAAGAATTAAAACCCGTTACAGAAATATCAGGTTAAGTTGATTAGCATTTCTGCTAGACTTCGCCTTTTTGGTAGGTAGTAAATTGATAGTAATGTAAAATGTCTTGTAATATGGTGTTATATTGCCTACTGAATAAAGTCAATTATTATTATATTAATTTCAATGAATGAAAATGACTGACGATGCTATCCATTGAAAAGAAATTTAGTAGAGATTTACCAAATTTTAACGATGAGGTTATCGATCAGTTCACCGGAAAGAAAGAAAAAATAATGGATTCCAAAAGGTGCGAGTTTTCGAAAGTATGAGTGTTTGAATATATGTATATATGTATATATATATATATATATATATATATATATATATATATATATATATATATATATATATATATATATATATATATATATATTCTTATGAAAAAGAGAGCTAAAATAATACAAAAAATGTTGAAACAAAAAGTACCTAAGCTGAGGTGAAAAAAGAGCGGGGTATCATAACATTCTTCGTATGATACTATAGAATCATACGATACTATCATCACAAGTATCATACGATACTATACAGCCAGGGGAAAAAACCTCAGCCGAAAAAACCTGTCTCCCCGTAAAAAAATAACATAAAATATTAAATATCAGGAAAATCTTGAAAGACATCAGTGTGATCATCTTCATGTTATCCGTCGATGGGCTCGGATAAACAGATTCTTTCCAAAACGACTCGCAATTCTTAATCTGAAATGAAAAAAGACAAAAGCAGAAAAGAAACCGATTATTCAGAATAAATCAAATGCATTTTACAAATGCATTTGCTACTTTGAAAAACATCAACATTCAGATTTCTTGGCCAAATAATGTTCGGAGGTTTATAAATATTTATGACAGAAATGTCACAAAATTTGAAAGAAATGAAAAAAAAAACTCCATCAATTTCCCTTTTTCGAATCTGTTGGAATTTTTTTTTTGTCAGAATGACAATTCTCGGAATATGTCTTAGTTTTTGGTCCTGAAAAATATTCTGTTTTCTTGTGTTATAACATGTTTGATTTATCTAAGGGAGATGATTGCCTTTCATTGGGGTCCTGTAGCGGTCTTCAAGCATCTGAAGTGCCGAAAAATCATCACCTGTAAGGTCGTATCCGGTTTGAAAAACCCTCACGACCAGAGAGCTAGAATTTGTGTTTGAATTGCCCTCTGCCACGAGCATTAGACGAAATTTTCTCTATTTCAGTCAAGTTTTGTGAAATTGGTATTGTATCTTGCCAGTTGGTGTAACATTTCTATTGTATCTTGGCAGTTGGTGTGACTTACGAAATTTAACAGATTACAGTATTTGAATTGATTTGAAAATTGATAGGATCGGAGGTCAGTACTGACAACCACAAAACGAAGAATATAACTGGAAACAATGCTGTGATGAGTTTCATCACAGTAGTATGCTTCTAGTACATACTGAGAATAGTATATTCTAAAAACAAGTTGCAGAATGAGCTCATATTCCAACACGAATGCGAAAGCATTAGTGTTGGAATTGCCTTCTCAAAACGAGTATTAGACGATATTTTCTCTATTTCAGTCAAGTTTTGTGAAATACGCTCGAAATTAAGATAAAAAATCAGACTAGTGACTTTTGTATTGTACCTATCTTGGCAGAATACGGAATTTGCATTGATTTGATTTGAAAATTGAGGGGATCGGAGGTCAGTACTGACAACCACCAAACGAAACAAAATATAACTGAAAACAATGCTGTAATGGGTTTCATTACAGCACTACTTTAAAGACTCTAATGAACTCATTACGATACTGAATTAGAGAAATACAGGGTGTACCAAGTTCGACGGCCTATTAGGCGTTTCTGGAGAACTAGACTTATTTGAAATCTGAAAATTGGGATTTTGATATTGTTTGACATTATCTACCGACCTTAAATATTCTTGGAGCCTGACCACTTTCAGTTATACAGGGAGCGAAAAAAAAATTTCAAATTTTTTTTTCCTGTTTTTTTGTTTTCGAATTTGGGAGAGTATGCAATGCTGAATACATTCGTACTCAAATCGTTGCATTCGTCGAAATACTTTCGAAAATATCCAGAAAAACCTGAAGAAAAAGAGAGAAAAGATTATTCGGTATTATGTTTGTTATTCCTAATCTAGATACCTTAAGCACAAACCGTTTTCACATTTTTGAAGTCAAAGACTGTGGAAATATTGTACATTTTTAGAATTTTGAAAAAATCATCACAGGGTGTTCCAAATGTTGGGTCAAATATTGGATTGAAGATTGGCCCATAACTTTCGTTTTTCAAATTAGAACCCTATTTTTTTATGATTGCGTTGGATTGTACGAAGAAAAATGATGATAATGTTCTAACATGTTAATGCTCCTAAAATTATTGATAATTCTTGAGTTACTTAGGATTTTCTGATTTTTTGTCGTACGTAGCGTCAAATTCATTCAATCTGTTTCATATCAACTATGAGCTTGGTCATAGAAGATAAATTATTTCAATAACTCACTGGTGACACACACTTGAATATATTCGTACTCAAATCGTTGCATTCGTCAAAATACTTTCCGAAATATCAAAAAAAAACTAAACAAAAAAGGTAGTTAAGAGTATTCGGTATAATGTTTGCTATTTCTAATCTAGATATCTTAAGCACAAATCGTTTTCACGTTTTTGTAGTCGAAGACAGTGGAAATATTCTACATATTTAGAATTTTGAGAAACTCGTCACAGGGTGTTCCAAATGTTCGGTCAAAAATTGGGATCAAGATTGGCCCATAACTTTCGTTTTTCAAATTAGAACCGTATTTTTTATGATCGCGTTGGATTCGGCGAAGAAAAATAATGAAAATGTTCCATCATGTTGATACTCCTAAAATTAATAATTCTTGAGTTATTCAGTATTTTCTGATTCCATGTCGTACGTTGCGTCAAATTCATAAAATCTGTTTCATAACAACAATGATGAATGAATTAAAAAAAAGGTGTGTCACTAAGAGTTATTTCAATAATTTATCTTCTATGACTAAGGTCATAGTTGATATGAAACAGATTTAATAAATTTGACGCTACGTACGACATAAAATCAGAAAATCCTAAATAACTCGAGAATTATCAATTTTAGGAGCATTAACATGTTAGAACATTATCATCATTTTTCTTCGTACAATCCAAAGCAATCATGAAAAAATAGGGTTCTAATTTGAAAAACGAAAGTTATGGGCCAATCTTGATTCCAATTTTTGATCCAACAATTTGGAACACCCTGTGATGAGTTTTTCAAAATTCTAAAAATGTACAATATTTCCACATTCTTCGACTTCAAAAATGTGAAAACGGTTTGTGCTTAAGGTATCTAGATTAGGAATAACAAACATAATACCGAATACTCTTTTCTCTCTTTTTCTTCAGGTTTTTCTCGATATTTTTTAAAGTATTTCGACGAATGCAACGATTTGAGTACGAATGTATTCAGAATTGCATACTCTGTCCAATTCGAAAACAAAAAAACAGAAAAAAAAATTTTTGTAAAAATTTTTTTTCGCTCCCTGTATAACTGAAAGTGGTCAGGCTCCAAGAATATTTTAGCTCGGTAGATAATGTCAAACAATATCATAATCTAAATTTCCAGATTTCAAATAAGTCTTGTTCTCCAGAAACGCCTAATAGGCCGTCGAACTTGGTACACCCTGTATATGTATGTATCTTTCTTGTTGAATAAGATAAATAGCTTTCTTTGATTTTTATGAGGCCCATAGGCCGCCACTGTTACAAGGAGTGGTACGTTTCCTTCATTCGTTATTTAAAAAAATTCATCGAAAATGTTCGGGAAAGAAGAGATTCCGAATCTTTTGAAACGTCAAACGACTCGTAGACTTAAAAAAACTTGAAATATTCCTTGACACAAATTCAGATGACAGGCATTCATCGCTCCATCTAGAAGAGAAGGCGGGACGGTTCGAATTACCGATCTCATTAAACAGCCCCTAAGAAATTGCTCTGTAATGAACAGCACCGACGTCGCCGTGATAACTCGCGTTTCAATTTTGCAGGTTTTTGCGATAGTTTATTTTTTTTCTTTCACTCGAACTTTCTCATTAGACGAAAGAGGATGAAGCTCGTCGTCGGAATTTCTGGTTACATAATTCAATTATGTTCGGTGAAGGAAGATGCGCTGAAATTAACATTAATGAAACTTAATGAAGATTGGAGTTCATCGCTGGTTCCTCGGAGGAGAGGTCGATTGGATCTTATGATTCTCCGGGGTGGAATTTAAGAATTAACGTCCCGCTGGATGAGAGTCTGAAGTCGAATTTTGTTATCAAACGTAGACTTTGATTTGGAGAAGGCATTTTTTTTTCGAAATGAATGCTTCCCTCCTTCGTATATTCATCGTCTCATTGTGGAGACAGTCATTATTATGTGAAATCTTCATTCATAATTATCAACGTCATAATTGTTATAATCGTTTAAAATGTGGAGAAATGGTTGGACTAAAAGAAAAAAGGCTATCACAATGTTCCGTATTTTTGTGGATAATGGTAGTGGTAATTTCGAAACTTTGAATAATGGTCTTCCACAAGGTTCAATTTTAGCACCTCTTCTATTCAATTTATATTTGTGTTATATTCAAACTGCTTCTTCCGAAAAGTTCATTTATGCTGATGATGTTGCTCTAGCTTTCCAGTGGCATTTTTGCCGTAAGGATAATAAAACCGGGATTTCATGTTTTCGTTTAAACAATCATCAGAAATATAGAAAATTGAGTACCACTTTCGGTTTTTCTTCCTTAAAACATAATTTAAATCTTGGATATTTCGGAGCCAAACTTCGTTCCTCCCTAAGTTTCGATGCCCATTCAGATGATCAGCGTTTGAAGTTAAATATTCGAAATAACATCGTTCAGAAATTTGCTGGTACTTCATGGGGCGCTGATGAAAAATACTCCATACTGCAACGCTAGCCTTGGTTTTTTCTGCTGCTGAATATTGTTGCAGTTTGGTTTAATAGTGTTCATCCAAAAAAATGATGCCCAACTAGAGTTTTCTATGAGGATTATAACTACTATCAGATCTTTACCTACTTCCTGGTTACCAGTCCTTTCAAATATTATACCTCCCCGTATTCACAGAGAGATAACAACTTTGAATTTTTGGAACGAATTAAATTCCTTTCCAAATTCATTTCTCATATTTTCCTTTATTCCAGATAATAAAGTCCCCAGATTGAAGTCGCGCAAACCATTTTTGTCAAATTTTTAAATCTATGTGAATAGAAGCGACAAGAAAATTTGGCAATCTGAACAGAATGCATGCAATTTTTTCAACAAAGATCTTTTTTACTTATCCTTCGATTAGAGTTCCTAGATTTGGACTTCCTGGGAGAATATGGTCTGTTTTAAATCTTATTAGAACAGGTCATGGATGATTCAACAGCATGCTTTCCGGATCTCATGAATTTTTGTCCCATTGAATATGAATTTCAATGTGGTTTTGAGGCTTTACAAAAAGCAACTGATGCATTTCTGAAATGAGTGGTTAATTAGAAAACAATTTATTTGATTATATACTGATTATTACAATTGAGCGCTTTTAACGCTCCTTGTCTTTTTATTTCATATAAAGAATTTCGGGTAGATTGGTGAAAACTGTCATTTTCTCTGTCAATAGTAGAATTACATATAGATGTTCTTTACTTCTGGACCACCTAGATGTCGTTGATTTTCTGATATATGTACAGTATAACTTCAGTAGTCCGGGCAGATATCGTTCCGGTACCTGCCCGAATTATTGAGGTATCCGGATTACAGGAGTGATTTTAATTTTTGAAATGAAGCAACTTAAAAATTATGAAAAATGAGGTTCATTAATCAACATTCACCAGAAATTATTTTTCCTCATAACACATATAAAACAGTACTGGAGAAAACTACTAAGTTACTACTAAGTACTAATTATGTATCTACATGTAACAAGTTATATACATGTGATTATAATAATGTAAGCAAGAATTAGAGAAATTTCCTGATGAAATAGATATGTGCGTATTTAATTGTTGCAGAAATCAGTTGTCATTGCAACCTCAAGTTCAGGGTGTTCTGCTTTTCGAATGATTCTATTTTTGTCTACAAGAATGATAGGAAAGAAATAAATGAAATACCACAAGTATTTGTTGCTATTCCATATTTTTACCTGTTCCTTGAAACGATTTTGCAATATAGTCCTTCTTTTATCTTTGTTTTTCTTTATATCAGACATTGAAGATTTTGGAATACCTACCAAACTGCTCTGCAATTTGACTTGTACTTCTTCCTACGTCAAGGTTATCTAATATTTTCGACTTTTCTGGGAGTGTGTCTACGTGTTCGTTTGACTGGAGTTATTGCATCCGGCACGCTCAAACAACAAGTGCAAAATGATAGATACAGCCGCCATGATGTTTTCAATTGACATATAACCGTTCCTGACTTGTTACAACAGGAAAATGTTATTGTTTTGCATATTGAATATTTTCTTGTCTGGATTACAGAGGCGAAAATTTCAAAATGCTCGACTCATAGCAGTGTCCTAATTACTGGAGTATCCGGTTTAACGCCCTGTAACTCGAGATCGAATCAAGATATCTATGATCTGCTTTCATTATCTGAATACTTCGAGAATATACTTCCAATTCCCAGGGTCAGAGATTTTTTGTCATGAGGTTGGAGAAATGATATTAGATTTCGTCACTGAGATGAGAGATATACCGGTTCAGCATCATCAGTATCCCATACACCTCAGGGACAAAATCTCCATAAAAAGCTTCAATGTTTAAAGCCTCATTCATTGCGTCAAAATGAAGTTCCACATCTCCAATCACATGCTTAAATAGAACTCTGTACATCCTCTTTCAGTCAATGAGATTTTAGCAGTGGCCGTAAATCAGGGCCCTCATGCAAGTTTCTTCGGAAACGCCCAATTCTTTTCGCGGCCGTGAAGCCAAGTGTTTTTAAGAGAAAGAATAAAATGGAAAACGAAAAAATTGTTAGCCTTTACTTAGGCCACACCGAAAAAGTCTTATAGAGCTTGAGAAGCTTTCATTGAGCATCAAATCTTTGACACCCTGTACGTTCGCAAATCGGACATTTTCAAGTAC
The DNA here is from genome assembly GCA_038502775.1 of Hippodamia convergens. Classification (NCBI taxonomy): domain Eukaryota; kingdom Metazoa; phylum Arthropoda; class Insecta; order Coleoptera; family Coccinellidae; genus Hippodamia; species Hippodamia convergens. The sequence goes on along the minus strand of CM076608.1, from coordinate 37,746,115 downwards.
GCGTACTCTCTGATCTGCCGCAGGATTCAGATTTTAAATGGGAACGTAAAACTGGGTGTTGCAGTTACATGCCCAATTTGCGCGAGAAATAATGAAGTTATTTCCCGATCCGGTTACAACATGCACCGCGCTCCAAATAATGTTCCACCCAAATCATGACACTATACTGTGTGCACGGAAGTTGATTCAATCACGACTGAGAGTCGATAAATGCGCTCGCTCATCGCGATAGTTAAACAGTGCACCGATTTTCACAATATGCGAGGTAAAAAAACTCCCGATCAGATGGATCGAGCTTGCATTTTTTTGTGTTTGTTGATTGACATCCAGTATTTACATCCAATTTGAATGGGAATAATTAATGAAAAACGTGTAGATTCCCCATTATTTTTGATTTTTATTTTTTACTCGTATATTATTTGTTTACTCTACCTTAGATACGATTGCTTTGAATACACATGCATTCATTTTCCGTGTATTTTTTAAGTTTATTACGGTGCACCGGCATCGGTAACCCTTTGAAGGAAAGTGAAAACTGAAGAAGCTACTTGTGGTAATCATGATGCGCACGATTTCAATTCATAACTGCTTTTTACACTCTTTGGAATGCATTTTCTCTATAGGTGTATATAAACTGCTCTACACGAGGGATATTGACTTCAATTGCAAAAAAAATATAGTTTGAATGAGATTTTGTGATGAAAATTCATATAAATATGATTTCAAGTTTCAAGAAATGAAATTAATTTAAGCCTGTAGGTCTGCAGCGTATACAGGCTAGTTAAGAACAATCGAGTAAAATAATGAAATTTTATTCCCAGAGAATTCAAGCATTTTAAGACTATCAATAAAATGTATGGCCTCCTCGGGCATCAATAACAGCTTGACATCTTCTTTGCATACTACACACTAGATTGTTGAACATTTCTTGAGGAATTTGGTTCCATAAACGGGGCAGTAGCTCTCTCAGATCATTCAAGGATTCTGGAGTAGGTCTTCTTTGGAGCATATCCCATGGATGTTCTATGCAATTCAAATCTCGTAAGTGCGGAGGTATTAGTAAATGTGGAAAACCAAGCTCCTCGCGCGCACTCTCAACTATGGCTGCTCGGTACGGTCTAGAGTTATCGTCTAGAAATTGAAAAGTTTCACCAATAGCAGCGCGAAAATTTGGCACAACATTGTCAATGACATGCTCCCTATAGTGTAAGGCGGTCATATTCCCAGGACAAATGTGTAGATATGTGCGTCCGTTGAAACATATCCCGGCCCATACTATAACACTACCCCCTCGGAATGGATGGACTTCTTGGACATAGCGACGATTACGGGGTATGCGTGGGATTGCCTATACCCTTATTCTTCGAGAATCTGAAAATCGTCCATATCTGGATTCATCAGTGAGAAGAACACTACGCCAATGATCTTTCCTATTGATATGTTGCCTTGCGCATTCCAGTCTTTGACGCTCATGGACACGTGTTAATAGAACTCCTCTTAATGGACGTCTAGAACCTAGATTCACCCCTCTCGAACGTCGTCTGATAGTTTCGATGGAAACTTGGACCCCATCTGCATTTTGAAGAGTATTCCGTAGCATTCTACAGGTAGATGTATGCTTTCCTCTCGCCGAAACGGTGATAAAACGATCCTGAGCAGGTGTTTTTTTTTCGTCGTCTTTCCAACACGGTACCTGTCTCTCTGAACCTATTCCAAAGACGCGATATCACACTTTGGCTGACTTGGAGCCTTTTCTCTACAACAACCTGAGTTAGGCCACCCTGTAGCATTCCGATAGCCCTATTAGCCTCAGCGTTTGTTTATTTACGTCTTGTCATTTTCAGAAAACTCGTTTCAAGTCGAAGCCGTTGATAAACTGACTTCATTTCAAAATTAGAACATTCATGAAGCATATCCAAAGAACCAAAAACTTCAGAAAAAAGGCTACCAGATTGACGAAATGTCTCATACTGATTTTTATTGGATCGACTCAAGTTTTAATTGAGTTTTAAATGATTTTTCAGCGATTTTCTCGAAGATTACATTTTTTTCAAAACGATTGAATACGATATCCCTAACTCTTGGGGAGCAGTATACAATCTCCAGAAACCTTTGTAAACCTTTAATTTGAGTTTTTCTCGAAACATCTAATTTGTGAACCTTGTTGTAGTATTCGCCATACGATTTCGAAAAATCGAATCACAAGGCAGTGAAGGTCACAACGAGCCGAAATGTAATTATTGAGTTTTAAATGATTTTACAGCAATTTTTTCGAAGATTACATACTTTTCAAAACGATTGTATACGATATCCCTAACTCTCGTGGAGCAGTACCTATATTTTGCAACATCATGATAATAGGGAAATTTGGATTCTGATACATGTAGACTGTGCAGAAATAGGATTGACTATTATCTACCTGGACGAACAACTGGGGTATCAGGTATGAACACCTGTTCAGGTATGTCGATACAAGGTACTTTCACTTGTGTGAAAAGCAATTCATGTTTCTCAGAAAAAGTGAACATGACATGTTAATTACTACATGTAAATTACTTTTTTCTATCTCGCTTAATTCAAGAAATGTAGTACTAAAACATCGAAATCTGACCACCCTGTACAAGTGTACAATGACTGCATAATGATGGAAATGAAGATCAATTTTTCCCATTATCGAAAAAGGTCTTTTCGCATGGCAACCCCTACGTTGAAACAATATCCATATGGTAGAACAAAAAACCAAACCTCAGCTAACACGGAAACATTTCCATGCAGATACAAAGGAGGGCACTGCTTAATGCGTCACATTTTTTATTCGAATCCCGGACAATTTCAGTGTATATTCCCCCCAACAAAAAAATCCCTGCATGATAATTCACTTTGGGCCCTCCTTCGGATGAAATCGCGTTGGTGGTTTTTGTAGGACGCCAACATGGAAATCTGGAGTAATGAATTCCTCTGAGGAAACAGTAACCCTGTCATATTTATGTTGTCTTGTCTGGTCCCAGAGATTTATGAATCCTCTTCATCCGCCGAATAAGTTACGTCTGTGTAGTGGGTACAGTCTATCTAGCTCAGACCACCTCATGCTGGTAAAAATTCAGTCTTGACGTGGGGCGACCATTATATTATGTCCTTATGTCGGCAAAGATAAATATGACAGTGGAGAAAGTGATTCGGAAGATTAATTTCGTTCTGCTGACGTAGGTTGATGTTGACTTAATAAGAGCATACCATGTTGATTCGCCCGACATTAATGAAATTTCTTTGAATTTTCTATGGGCTCGCTTTGAAACTCCAACTCTCTCTAGAATCACCTGATTTCTTCTATCTATTCTATTGGAAATGTTTTCTACAGTTTTCAGGAAATTCATGTAGGTAATACCGGATTTCTTTTCAATTTTCCTATCTTCTGAGTTTAGAATCTCGAAAGCAGTGGTTCTTAACTTTTTTATGATCAGGGATCATTTGGCAAAATTGTTGCCTCGTGAGGCAGCACAAACTATCGGAGATAATATCGAGTAATATTACGTAAATGAAAATTTTTTTCAAGTGAATGAAACGAGTTTATAGCTATAAATTTTGGCTGAAACACGCCTGAATAATTCAGAGCCAACAATATTGCAATTTTGTAGATTGCCATACAGAAGCTAAAGCAGCTATTTCAATTCGATTTTTGTGGCTAAATATTCTTCAGAATTTTTTGTTTCAGTACATATTTAAGCTAGCCGCATGTCAGCACTGGCATCCAACGATTTCGGTGCTTAATTTTGATATAGTTTTAGTCTCATCTTATTATGGTGGCCAGTTAATGCACCAGTCACCAGACTAGGCTCTTTCCAGGAAGCTCAGTTACAGAGGATATACTCATATTACATTTCATCATTCCTCAAAAGTCAGGAAAATAGCGATAGAATTAATGCTTCAAATTATTCAAATCGTGATTTTCTATTTATCCATCAGATTTCTATTCCCTAAATAGATATCAGGTCTTTTAATTTGTCCCGACCCCCTCCTTCTTTTCAATTGTTATGTTCCGCATAGGAGAACAAAAAATAATAATTTCCTTTATATAAAAAACTACAAATTCAACTACTCCCGAAATTCACCTGTTCCTAGAATAAGCAAAAATGTGAACATTGTTGCATTCGCTGGCTTGGACTTTTTTTTAACAGTTGTTTTCCTGTTTTAAGAAGGGGGATTTATCAGGCTATTGTTGGATAATGTTAATTGTATTTTGTATTGATTGAGGTTCGGAATTTTCATATCTATGTTAATTTTTAGGAATTGCAATCATCGAGAGTACAGTCAAAAATTTTTTCTACTCTTATCGCTTTTGATCTTTGTCTATAGATTGTGTTTTCTGTCACACATGGTCATGTATTTTGAAACATTTTTTGTAATATAAGGGTATTCCAACCGTGTATTCAGGTAAATAAATAAATATAGGCTCAACTATCAGCATCACGAAATGGCCACTTGAAAATGTCTCCTATCTCTCCTTGAGTCTTTCCTTGGCAATATACAGGATGATTTTTTCATTCTGACCTAAATTTCATTCTATTTCTGGTACTGTAGGTATACCAAAATCAAATGATTTTTTTTCAGAATTTGTACACTTTTTATCATTATGTACAAAATGCCTTGTATGCATTATGTATACCGAATATCATATTTCCAGTGCCGTGCTCAGAAAAATCAATTTTGAATGCTGTTATGAAAATGAGCACCCTTTGGGCCACCCTCTCAATTTTTTTCTCACTTTTATTTGAAAGTCATCAACACAGGAATAGAATTCAATCATTAGAATTCTTGTCACACCTCTTAACGTGTTATAATGATCGAACAAATCTTAAGATACAGGAGCATTATGAGAATTATTTATTGTCATTCAAACCTGAGAAGCTCGAATCCAAGAAATTTCTTCATGAAATATAATATAATAACGATCGAGCAAATCTAAAATAAATGTTTTATTATAGGTTATATATTATGCATATTTTTTTACAAACTATTTTTCTCGCTTTTTCTTTATTATATTATCTTAACGATAATGACAAAAATTCATTGCATGTTGTCAATTCTCAATGTATGCTTTCAAAAAATCTCAGTTCAAACAAAATTAAATACATAAAATCAATATTTGAATCCTCAAAAAAACCGTAAATTAATAATTCGTTCAAAAAAACTGAGTAAAATTTACAAGGAGCTCACAACATACTTTTCACTCAAAGAAGACGCTCGAAGTGGAAACCGCCAGTTTTTCATTGAAAAACTTACGTTGAGTGTAGAGCTCTGAGAATACGCAGATTAGTGACAAATTGATTTTCTCACTATCATCAATTGATTGAATTTTATTTCTGTGTGTGCTTATGCATTTCGAATTGATGTAATAAAACATTCAGAGAGTGGCCTAGAGGGTGGTCATCTTCACATCATCAGTCAAAATTGATTTTTCTGAGTACGACAATGGAAATATCCCCAATCCAACAGATGCTAAAAAGTGTTACAAATTCTGAAGAAATCATTTAATTCTGATATACAGTATCAGAAATATAATCGATTGAAATTTCGGTCAGAATGAATTAATCATCCGGTATATTGGTAAAGAAAGATAAAAGACATTTCTATGTGGCCATTTCGTGATGCTGATGGTAGACCCTATATATGTTTTTGAAACATAGAAGAATTCAAATTGGTAATCATCGAAATGAATGCCAATTTCAATTCCCAGGCTCACAGGTCTTTTTTATCATGAGATTGGAGAAATGATATAAATTGGCATTCATTTCGATGATTACCAATTTGAATTCTTCTATGTTTCAAAAATGTTCCCGGTGTGGCCCCCGTAAAGGCAAAGAATTTTTTTATTTCTTAAAAACACTTGACTTCACAGTCGCAAAAAGAATTGGGCTCTTTCTATCACTTTGGGAAACTAGCAAGCGGGCCCTGAATAGAGCCACTACTAAAATCCCATTCAGTGAAAGAGAAAGTACATATTTTTTTTTTAGCATTGATTGAAGATGTGGAACTTCATTTTGACACAATTGGATGTCACTGTTTTGTAGTGTTTACTCATTACATCACATCTAATTGCTATAAATATCGGAGTTTTTTATGAAGATTTTGTCTCTGAGGTGTATAAGATACTGATGATGCCAAACAAGGACGAAACTGGTATATCTTTCATCTCAGTGACAAAATCTTATATCATTTCTCCAATCTCATGATAAAAAAGATCTGTGAGCCTGGGAATTGAAATTGGCATTCATTTCGATGATTATCAATTTGAATTCTTCTATGTTTCAAAAATGTTCCCGATGTGGCCTCCGTAAAGGCAAAGAATTTTTTTTTTTTCTTAAAAACCCTATATATGGTTGGAGTACGTAAAGTTCCTCGTGGGACACCTGTATTGAACCCACGGCAAATATACTGAATACTTCTTTCAATTCTCATGAAATTGTGGACCCTATTTTATCCATCGATGTATGGACCAATTGGTTCATTATTTTCTCTCATTGAGAAGGTTTCATATAACTGAATGTTTAGATTCTAAGACCTCTGAAGAAGCTTCACATCAGAAGCGAAAGCTTAGATTAATCAATAAAGAGTATCACCTAATCAAAACTTCTTCTGCACTCCCTGATAACCCTATACCTCCATTTTGGAGTCGAGAAATCTGGTATCGAAGTTATTACATCTCTTCTAGATTTTTTTTTTTCATTAAAATTTTTTTTCATTTCGAAATTTGTAAGATTTCTCCGATGAGGGCCCAGAAGAACCTTGAACCGGAACTGCCACACAGCTGCAAGAATCCTTCACTGATCCTCTTCCAACTATCCAAGCAGGCGATTAATGAAAACGTACACGTCTAAAACAATTCGTCTTGATGAGACTCGAAATGTCTCGGGTATTCAGAGTGAGATTAAACTCCGGCATCCCTCAACGATATCGACATCAGTTTTTACTTCTGTCTCTGAGGCATCCTAGACAAATTACCAATTCAGTTAGGAGGCTTGTGCAGAACAAAGACGCTAATTGCAGGAGATCTACGCCTATCTCGTCAAAAGAAGGGTTGACCTCTGGAGGGAATCTTCCGAGTTAGGGTTTTAGACAGTTTCGTGGATTCAGTGATTTCCTGTCAAGAATATTGAAGAGCACTGGCATTGATACAATGCTTGTCTTGATGAAATATGTTTGATTTTCGTAGGAGACAAATTCGTGTTTTATGGAATTAGGTGTCCTTTAGGGTTTTATCTTGAGACCATTGCTCTATCCATACTAATATTATAAGTGTGAAAAACCGTGTGTTTGTATGTTGTTTGTCTTCACACTCAGGAGCTAGATGACCAAGAGAATTTATTTGGGTAGGTTGTGGAATTCATTCCTACATAACTAAGAAATGAAGAAAATTATCGAATTTTATAGTGCCCTAGAAAGTCTTTTAAAAAGTCCGCGACGGTGTAGGTCTAACTTCCGTGGATAACTTACGATAACCAATTTAAAACATTTTATTTCAATCCAAAATAACGTTCAATTTGAAGAGGGTTCTTGAGTGACATGGAATGAATTCATATAAACATTGAAGCAGACTGTTATCTGCTGAATTTATACCTGATGAAAAAATGCTGCCTACAACATAATTTTCCAACGAATATTTCACGAGATATGTCAGATTGAAGATATACAAATGTGAGTAAGAAAATTATGAATCTACGCGTACGCGAGATAGTTTTATCACGTGCTAACACAATGTTATTGAAGGCAGATCATTTAGATTTGGAAAAAAGATCGTTAGAGTTGCTGAATCGAGGCAATAATCTTAGTTTTTTTTTCAGGAAGGTTGCGTGAATCTGTCGATAACTCCAGTTTGTTTTTATTTTTCATCGTGATAGTTTTAGATACATGCTCATTAAATTTTTGATGATTATTGTTGAATATTAATTTTTATCACTTCTCGATTTCATTTTTCGTAGTGAGGTTTTTTGTTTTGATCTTCTGTTCTCACGTGTATCTGATGCAGATACACATCTGCATATTGGAAAACGCATAATATAGTTTCTCTATTTCAGTATCGAGTTCATTATAGTACTAAGAGTAGTGCTGTAATGAAACTCATTACAGCATTGTTTTCAGTTACATTTTTCGTTTTGTGGTTGTCAGTACTGACCTCAAATTCTTTCAATTTTCGAATCAAATCATTTCAAATTTCGTGATCTGTCAAATTTCGTAAGTCATATCAACTGCCGAGATACAATACAAAAGTCACTTATCTGAATTCTTTTTTAATTTCAAGCGCATATCACAAAACTTGACTGAAATAGAGAAAATATCGTCTAATACTCATTGCAGAAGGCAATTCCAACACTCATGTCGCTCGTTTTCGAACTTGTTTTAGAATATACTATTACAGAAGCGTTTCACATTGAAATATTACGTTAGTGAAATGATAATGTTTGCAGATTATAATACTCACTTGCATGTATAAAGCAACTCATAGAAGTATGTGTGAGCAGACTCTACAGGATAGAATGAAGAAGTTGGTGGAGTAGTTCAACATGAACCAATTAGGAACTGGATATTGAGAGGGCTAAACTAATATTATTTTAGAAAAAAAATTAACACCTTTGCCTTCAGGAGGAAAAATTTAGAGATGTTGAAAGTTCATACTTTTGGATTCAGAAAATTAACCAGTCCAAACATTTTCTAGAGCTTACTCACAAAAAATCGGGGGCTGCACTGTTTAACTGTAAAATGTCATATATATTTTTGAAACGGAACAAAAATTGTGATGGTCATAATCAACTATTGTTTCCATAAGAGAAAGTACAACTTCATGATATATCTTAGCAAGGAAACCTCTTGGAAAAAATTAGAGTACTCCAATGCAATACTGTCAGAAATGTGTCTTTATAATGTTTTTTTATCAACAATGTAGCTCAAACAGAATCGAAGATACTGAAAATTTTTTCATCGAGTCGTAATAATAGGAAGCAACCTCTTGAACTGACCTGTCAAATCAACCCAAAACAAACCCATACCGCTTTGAATTGGACTGGGTAAAACGTCAATTCAGTTAAAGTCTGACGTAGGGAAAGAAATTTAATGATAGCACGTTCTCTTTCCATTGGTCAAATTTCGGAAATTTACTGTATCGTGGATTTCTGTCACCACTAGCTCCATCTCTCTTTTGGCATCACATTCACCAACAACACTGAGTGACAGACCTAATCCATTTTTAGTTAATCTATGGTTTTTTCTTTCTGTGCTTTTTCTTTTGAAAAGTTGGAGTTAACGGTTGAAATTTTGTAGTTCAGGGATCACCTATTCTGCTCTTCCTGTATACAGGGTGATCCCCTGTACTGATACTTTCACGGAGAACGGAAAGCAAGACAGATGCTCTATCGATCTGAAATATTTCCAGTGATGTGGTGTTGACGCTTATGTAAAAAGTAGTAACTACTTTGTTATTTCAAATGGCACTGCGTATTATTGCATTTTTCTATTCATCGTAGTAACATGATGATTTTGGTATCACTTTCTTATACTTATCTTCAGCGGTTTCTGAGTAATTAAATGATTTCCTCTTTTTTTCTGTTCAAAACATAGCTTTGATTAAACATCCTTAACTTTCATAATATGAATGTTTGAAAGCTGGAATTTCACATGTAGAATGCATTATGCACGTGTTACGAAATACGCTTCTCATCATACATCATACATTCAAAATTCGATGTTTTTTCGGGACATGCAAAAACGGTTGAAAGTATATTTTTCAAATAAAATGCCATGTATATTTTGAGAAATACTGAAAGAGAATTGAATTTCCTTTCAAATGATATATCATATCCCATATCTAGATTGTAAGATCCTGCGTTGAACTGAAATTTTATAGTTGTGCAGGTTTTATAGTTTCGAACCTCATGAAACTGCTAACCAAAAAAGATTAAAATGAGCGGTTTATACATACTAACTCCAGCGGATTGCTATGATTTGCAGATCATAAGTATGAGCCGAAAACTACCAAATAATAAATGAACTCTAATAATGTTCGTTCTGCGAACGATTCGGCGGATCTAACCAAAAAATTTTTCAATCTCTGATGCACTTACATCTCAAAACGTCTAAATAGGTTATTCATCATAGATAGCAATGAAATGCCATATCATGATGAAAATGGACATCATGCAGATTTGACATTTAGTTTGTTGATAAAAATACATTCGCTCATTCTTCATAGTAAAAGAAAAATAATCAGTGAAATGGAAAGAAATATTTATTTATAAGAAATTTCGATAAATTTGGCAATGTGACCAAATAACAGCAAGAACATGCAGAAGGTTCAATGGAATGTTTCCCGATAAACGAATTCGCACGTGCGCAACTATAAAATTTCAGTTCAACGCAGAATCTTACAATCTAGGTAAAGCAATATGAGATTTCATTTGAAAGGAAATTCAATAATCTCTCAGTAATTCTTAAAATACACATGACATCCCATCTGAAAAAATGCACTTTCAACCGTTTTTGTATGTCTCGATAAAACATCGAATTTTTAATGACCCTGTATAAAAAGAAGCGTATTTCGTAACACCTGCATAATGCATAAAATCTTAGCACTCTGCATACGAACTTTCAGTTTCCTTATGTTCACAGTATGAAAGTTATGGATGTTCAACTAAAGCTATATTTTGCACAAAAAAAGAAGAAATCATTCAATCACTCAGAATCCGCTGAACGTAAGTGTGAGAAAGTGATAACAAAATAATCGTGTTACTACGAATAATACAAAAGTGCAATAATATTCAGGGTATGCCATTTGAAATGACAAAGTAGTTACTACTTCTTGACATAAGCGGCAACAACGCAGCAATGAAAATATTTTAGATCCATAGAGCATCTGTTGTTGTCTAATGACCACTTGCACCGTCAAATATAAGTCTGACTTACGTCCAACTTAGATTTGAAGTTAGGTTTGAAACGTCGTTTCTCTTGCACCGCAGTTTAAGTGCCTCATAAGTTATGACTATTTTGAGCCGCGAATATTCATGGCTTAAGCGAGACTTTAGCCTGTCTCAAATATTCATAACGTCAAAAACGACGTGTTGTTTTTGATTGCGTGAATTTAATAATTATTATGGATAGAACTTTATTGAATGAAATTGATGATCTATATGAGGATGATTTCGTTTCGACATATTATATCATTGATTATGGCTTTCCTGGAAATCTAGAATTTAATAGGGCCGATCACTACCATGATATGGACGAATTTGCATTATTTTCGAGAATTTCGGTTGACCAAAAAAACTACTGTGCAACTGCTGAGATTAATAGAGGATAATTCAGAATTGCCAGGTGATATGTAAGTAAGTCTTGATGATTGTAAGAATTAGAATGTATTACCGATGAGTCAACTCCTTACGTGTCTGGGATTCTACGCATCAGCAGAACATTTATTGGCTGTAGTCGATTTTATGAAAATCCACGAATCTTCAGTTAGTATCAAGAATAGTTTTGGTTTTCAAAAAAATGCCTCAGACAGAGGCAGAATTACATTCCACCCAAACCCAATTTTACCAAATTGCTGGATTTCCTCGTGTTATTGGAGTTATTGATAGTACCTGTGAAATTATTATTGATTCCGCAGGTACTATTTACTCTTATGAATGTGAAAGATGATATTCCGCAGGTGGAAAATTATGTCATTCAAGTTACAAATGAAGAATTGTTGAAATCAAATCAAATCATTTGCTTCAAATTAAAAAAATTGGTTGTACTATGCCTGTTCGCCAGCGGCCCAGAGTATTTGTCGTTTTGTGAATCAGAATACTGAAAAGAAAAATGCATAGACAGAATATCTTGTCTGTATATGAATTCGCGTGTTCTTCTTACTTCGCTGTGCTTATTATTGACTCGAAACCATATGGTCATATCGCATTTCTATGTCGAAACAAGCAAATCCACTGGTTGCCAGATTTAGCATTGCTTATCGCGTTCTTAACAAAATCTTTTCTATTAAGGTGCGTACAGACATGCTCCGAATGGCGTACCGCACCACGTCGCGTACATCAACACGATCAACAAAAGTTCGCCAATATCTACACTGTGATCGCGGCGATGTGCGCTACGCTGTTGCACCCCGCCGTCCACACTTAGGTACGCGACGTGGTGCGGTACGCCATTCGGAGCATGTCTGTACGCACCTTTAGATATGCAGTGCAAGATCTGATCTGTTAAGGCGGGGAAAAGCCTGACTCAAAATTTAAGGACGCCTTAGATAAGTCTGTCTCAACCAGAAAACGGTGCAAGTGGGCATAAGAAAACAAATTTTCAATGAATTCTTGCTTTCGGTTCTCCGTTAATGTCTTACTTACCATCGATCGTAGATCACACGTATACAATTTCTTTCAACATAATTCTAAAAAATGCGAAATGTGATCTGTGCCCAATTGGCTATTATGGGTTGAGGTGCAGTTTATAATCGAATCTATAGAATATTGGTCGACACGCAATATGCAATTACGTTGATTTATTAGTGGTAATTAATTAATTGAACATTCCACATGCTCGCCCCTAATGTTTGATCACAGCGTATGTCCACTCAGCATACAAGCAAGCGTGCATCAGTATGGAAGAATAACCGATTACCTCAGTATCCTCAATCCGTGATCGCTGCCATTGTGCAAGTGTAAAACTGAAACAGGCCAGCGGAACGAAAATCCGGATTAATCGTTTTCGACTATTGATCGGAAACAATCCGATTACCGGATACTAATGAGCACGATTGAGGGCCTAGCTGGTTTCGTCGCATTAATCAATCTAGTTTGCGTTGAACAAACTTCAAATCCATTTTTAATTGAAGCTCGGTGTGCTGCGAGCATAACGCAGATATTTCATTGTCATCGGCGAAATTACATTTCATCTCGTTCTGCCCTTTAGTGCCTTATGTTTCGATTTTTCGATATCATGGAGCGAATACTACAACAAGGTGTCTAAAAATTAGAAATTTCGAGAAAAACTGAAATTTAAGGTTTACAAAAGTTTCTGGAGATTGTATACTGCTCAACAAGAGTTAGGGATATCGTATTCAATCGTTTTGAAAAATATGTAATCTCCGAAAAAATCGCTGTAAAATCATTTAAAACCCAATAACAACTTGAATCGATCCAATAAAAATTAGTATGAAGCATTTCGTCAATCTGGTCGCCTTTTTCTTGCATACGATTCATTAATGTTCTTATTTTGAAATGGAGTCAGTTTATCAACGACTTCGATTCGAAAGGAGTTTTCTGAAAATGCCAAGACGTAAATTAACAAACACTGAGGCTAATAGGGCTATCGGAATGATACAGGCTGGCCTAACTCAGGTTGTTGTAGCGGAAAGGCTCCAAGTTAGCCAAAGTGTGAAAATATCTAGACTTATTAATAGGAGAGACGAAAAACCACACCTGCTCAGGATCGTTTCATCACCGTTTCGGCGAGAAGAAAGCCTACATCTACGCGTAGAATGGTATGGAATACTCTTCAAAATGCTGATGCGGTCCAATTTTCCATTGAAACCATCAGACGACGTTTGAGAGAGGTGAATCTAGGTTCCAGACGTCTATTAAGAGGAGTTCCATTAACACGTGACCATAAGCGTCAAAGACTGGAATGGGCAAGGCAGCAAATCAATTGGAACGATCAATGGCGTAGTGTTCTTTTCACTGATGAATCCAGATATGGACCAATTTCAGATTCTCGAAGAACAAGGGTATGGACAATCCCACGCATACCCCTTAATCGTCGCTCTGTCCAAGAAGTCCATTCATTTCGAGGGGGTAGTGTCATTGACAATGTTTTGCCAAATTTTCAGGCTGTTATTGGTGAAAATTTTCAATTTCTAGACGATAACGCTAGACCGCACCATGCAGCCATAGTTGAAAATTCACGCGGGGAGCTTGGTATTCCACATTTACCAATACCTCCGCAATCACCAGATTTGAATTGCATAGAACATGCATGGGATATGCTCCAAAGAAGATTAGATAATCATCAACCTACCCCAGAATCCTTAAATGAACTGAGAGAGCTTCTGTCCTATTTATGGAACCAGATTCTTCAAAAAATATTCAACAACCTCTTGTGTAGTATGCAAAAAAGATGTCAAGCTGTTATTGATTCCCGTGGAGGCCGTATATTGTATTGATAGTAATAAAATGCTTGAATTCTCTGGGAATAAAATTTCTATATTTTACTCGATTCTTCTTTACCACATTGTATACGCTGCAGACCTACAGGCTAAAATTGATTTTATTTCCTGCAACTTGAAATCATATTAATATGAATTTTCATTTAAAATCTCATTCAAATTATATTCAAGTCAGTTTTCTGGAAATCGTATAGTTACCTAATTGTAGTTCTTCACCTCTCAATAAATTAAAATATCCAATGGTGACTGAAAACCAGCTATGTCGAGATTAATTTAAGATGAAACTACCTAGTTGTAGTACTGACCTACACTCACGATCTTTTGAAATATTCGGTGGTAACTAAAAATCAGATATTCAGAGATAAATTCATATCAAGGTTTACCAAGTTTTCTGGTGATTGTAGTTACCCAGTTATAGCCTCGTTTTAAAATATTCGGTGGTTACTAAAAATCAGATGTTTCAGGGGAAACTCAAATTAAAGGATTACTAAGTTTTCTGGAGATTGTAGTTACTTAGTTGTAATACTCATCCCACGATGTTTTGGAATAGTGTGTGCTAACTAAAAATCAGATGTTTCGAGAAAAACTCCAGTAAAAGGTTTACCAAGTTTCTGGAGATTATAATCACCTAGTTGTAGTACTCACCCCATGATAATATTTATGAACAACCCCATTTTTGAAATTAACAAAAATAATCGTAGGAGGAGAGTCATAAGAAAACTAAGAGAATATAACAAAAACAAAAAATAAATAACCGGCAATATGGGGTATAGGGTTTTGAGGGTAAAAAACAAGTAATATAACACAACTTCATGTTATAGCTCAGCGAAGAAACTTTTTCGGAAAAAACATAGTACGCTACTAGATTGACATGAAAAAAGCGTTTCAATAATGTTTTGATTTTGAAATCCTAGCACAAACACAAACCAAAGTTGAAATCGCCTAAATTTCAATTTTGTCCTTTAACTCGAGAACAAAAGAAGATAGAGAAATGCGGTTGATGGCATTATCAGTTTCTCTGAAAAAAAAAACGACCGTGATGTGCCCTTCATTTTCCTCTATCTCGTTGAGTTGAAAATTTTTTGTTCAAATATCATCAATTTTGCCCACCCTGTACACCACCCAGTCACTCAATATTTATTTAAGAAAAATAAAAAAAAAATTTGATAACAATATGAGTGTGGCAACCAGTTTTAGTTAAAAGTCTTTTTTTGTTTTCTAATAGTCGCAAGCCCACGCCTGATGACAGGCACGGCACCGAAAGAAGATGAAAAGTCGCAGTTCAAATTTTAAAATTTGTATGTTTAATGGCAGAACAATTCAAGTTTCTGAATGTTATTAGTTTTAAAACATCAAATGAATGTGAATCGCCAATATGTTGAGTATTTCATGCCAGTCCGAAATGAAGCCATTAAAGATGAAAATGATTAATATCGAAACCACCCCTTGATTGCAAGCCTGAATATACCGCGGAACCCTCGGATTTGATGACTGATCAATCACTCACATTGGAGGTTGAATTGAATATACATAGAGGCAACAACTTTGATGAAAAATTCCAAAATGCCCCCTCTGTCGGACAGATTTTGCGGTCAGCTGTACATATTTCGACGTTCACAATGTTGTATAATTCGACTAAATCAATCACTTCCTGTCCAATATCTAATCTTGCCGGTTATTAATTCTCCGAACCAGTGATTGACGGATTGGTAATCATGACAAGCACCATTCGATACAAACCTCGAGCGTAGAAAGAGCAGAGCGAAGCAGAGAATTAATATGCCCCATTCCTGGAATGAAACGTTTTTTTTGTGGAGAGACGCTTGATGGAACTTTGTTGGGTTTTACGGATTTATGGTATCGAAAAAATCGGGACCCTCTGACTGATGTTTTGACCACTGGAATAACCTCTGTTCAGAATGTTCCGAAATTAAAAAAGATTTTGATGGTATGAGCTTTGTTCTCGGTATATCGCCAGTGTCGGACTGAGAATTAAGGACCTAAACGGTGAATTTTTAACGAACTATCATCTCATATTTCTCCTTACGCATTATTTGTCCAAAGTATACAAGTTTTTTTCGTACTCTTCATTACTTCCTATTTCTTTCGGACGCATTGCATCACTTAATGAATTCGATATTATCTAAACATTTGTGGGTAGCACCATCCGTCCACTATTCAATACCATAATAATAGTTAATAGTTTGAAAGGGGTTACAGTCCACTGCGACCTGATGGTCTATTGTGCCCCCAGACAAAGTTTTACAGCTCGCCTTCCAGTCCCAGAGATCCTATGAAATCCAATATCTCGAAAGGCTTCTGTGAGGCTAATTGCTCAGTCCTGCAGGTCTCTTGACCAAAGTATTGTTTCCTTTGGCTTACAATGCCAAAGCATTCTATGACTAGGTGAATAGGAGTTTCTTCCTCCTCCCCACAGAATCTACACTCGTCAGTATCCGATATGCCCATTCTCAGAAAGTGCTTTCTGAGACGACAATGTCCTGTAAGAAAGCCAGTTAGGAGGTGTAGTTGGTTCTTACTGAGATCTAAATATTTTTTGGATCTTGCAGTTTAAAAATTCCGAAGGAACTTTTTGGAGTGATTCAACCCTGGGAGATTCTGCCAGAGTTTTTCTCTTTCAGTTTTCTCTTTCTCCAGAAACTCCTTCTTATATGTACATTTTGCTATACTACAGAAAGGTTCTGGGCCAGTGAGTGGTTTCCGAGCACCCTCTCTGGCAAGTTTATTGGCCTCTTCGTTACCTGTGACTCCTGAATGACCAGGAGCCCAGATCAAAGCCTACCTCATTGAGTTTGATCCGGCATTCCCATGTCGACTTTGAGTCGATGACATAGGAGTTCGGTGCTTTAATAGCAACTTGACTATCTTAGTGAATAGCTATGTCGCAATTCTGATAGTTTCTCTCTAGATTAATGTCTAGACATCTTTCGATTGCTGATATTCCTGCTTGCAGAACACTCACACAGGAGCCTTTGGCCACGAGAACCCCAGCGTCAGCTTCCGTGTTGGTTTTAGAACCATCTGTATACCATTTAACAGTATTTTCTTTGAAATTTTGGTCGGTGTATTCCCGCTCCCATTCCTCTTTTTTGCATAGCATCGTACTGAAGTTTTTCTCAGTACTTACTTTCTTGACCATTACATCACTAAGAAGGTTCGCAGATTAGAGGTAGTTACTCAGAGAGCTCCAGACTCTCTGACCCCTAATTCTCTCATTACCTGCACCTTTTCTAGAATGGCCTCATGGGCCATCCTGTCAATCACCAGATGTAGGGGTGTGAGATCTGTTATAATCTCAAGTGCCCTGGTTGGGCACGTTCTCATGGCCTCCGTGATGTACACACAGGCAAGCCGCTGTGCTGTATCGAGCATTTTCCTCGTACTTGTCTGACTAGCTTTAGCAAACCAGACTACTGCCCCATATGTGATTACAGGTCTCACAATACCATAAACAGGGTGATTTTTTTAAGAGTTTCATTAGGACTTTTCGTGGAAGGAATTGTAATACAAATTCAAGATTTTGTTTGTTGTACATCAACTTGAATTGTAACATATTTTCAAGCAGAATCTACTTCCGGTACTACCGGTAACGAATGTCAACTTCGTTATTCAAAAGTATCACCGAGTATATTTGAATTTTTCGTTCCATTCTTCACTAATTTGATGTATGATAGCGCAACCACTTCAAGCGATTGTTGAGTTACATCCTTATTGTCAAATTTTTTGTCAGAAAAATTGTCACAAATTAGTGTTTAGATTGAAAATCCCTCATTGTGAAATGTTTTTTGCAACAGTGGAATGAAATGAAGAACGATGATAGTGTTTCGGGTCAAATTTATGAGGAAACTTCATACAGGGTATCTGAAACAGGGCTTCAAAGTGAGCCTCAATAAAACTGTGAAATCCACTGAGTTATATAACTCAGTGGTGAAATCTCACTTTTTTCAGATGGTAACCATATAATTTTGTAATTCTGATCGATTGCTCGTCAAGAACTAGTTAAAGTGTGCCAACCATTTCATGCCTTCGAAATCAGTATTTTTGCCGTTATTGAATGAAATTCGAATTCCATGACGAAAGCCAGGTTTCGCTCAGTCGAATTCATTGGTATCCTCGTATTTTTAGTAGGCTATGTTAGAAACTGTCATTTTCAGCTTTTTTATGATCAATATAAAATATGATCAAATAAACAAAAAAACATCTTCGTTTAAAACTGTCACATAACTTTTCTCAACAAAACACCCAAAACAGAAAATTTATAATAGCTATTCAAATAAATTTTCAAAATGTTGGTCCCGTTCCTTCATAGATTTATTAATTCTTCTACGAACTCCATCTACTGTACCTTCAAACTCTTCCCTTAGATAAATGCTATTTTTATAAACTTTTTTTATAATACCCCATAAATAAAAATCAAAGAGTGTTAGGTCTGGAGAGCGAGGGGGCCACTCTAACGGGTCATTTACTCTGAGATTTTGTTACATTCGCCATAAATGAAGAACATATTTATATTTAATATATTACTGTTAACGTAATTCCGATTTTCCATAGGACCCAATTAATCAAACTATACAAGTATGAATTACAATTCTTAACAATGCATTATAAATAAATTGACATTTTTACTATTTACAAATCTTACTCAGAAGTTTTCTCAATAAATCTATTATTAGGCTAAGAAACCTTGCTATATTCCTGGAATTAGAATTTTATTCAATAACGGCATTACTACTGATTTTAAAATCATGAACTGTTTGGCAACTAGTTTTTGACGAGCAATCAATTGGAATTAGCCAATTATATGGTAACCATTCGAGAAAATGGTTTTACTAAATCTCACCTAGAAGCCCTGTTTCAGACACCCTGTATAAAATACCAAAAACAGTATCATCGTACTCATTTTTATTCCACTCTTGCAAAGAAACCATTTCATAATGAGGGATTTTGAAGTTATAAACATTAATTTGTGACAATCTTTCTGACAGAATCTTTGAAAATTAGGCTATAATTCGCTTGAAGTGGTTGTGCTCATCAAATCAGTGAAGAATTGATCGAAAAAATCAAATATGTTTAAGTATACATGGTGTCACATTTGAAATATCGAAATTCACATTCGTTTTCGGTAGAACCGGAAGTACATTCGACTTGATAATATTTCACAATTCGATTTCATGTACTCTAAAACAAAAATTCAAAATCTGAAATTTTAATTGCAATTCCTTCCTCGAATAGGTCTAATGAAACACTTCAAAAAAATCACCTCGTATATGTTAAAAAAATAATCAATTGCTTTTTTTTGTGGAATTGGGAAAGATAAATAATAAACTTCAATGTTGGATGCGGTGCGTTTCCTCATCAGATCGCCATTCTAAAAATCACAATCCGACTTTCTCGAATTCCCGATAATGACATCCATTAATTCCCAACGAAATCGTAATCCTTCAGCCTTTTTCGATAATTCCCTCTCAAAATAAAATCCGAATAGAACAGGCATGACATTCGTGTTAATGCCGGTGGTTTTTCCTTTCATTTTCTTCCGGAGAGGGAAAATTAAAGGGACCACTGACTAATGCTGAACCGTAATATTCCCATTAGTCGCCGAAGTCTGGTATTAATGAAATTAAGTAAAACACAAGGGAAACGGAGATAACTGTATTTCTTCGGCGAAAGGAAAACATACGAAATGCGCTTTGTGGTCTATCTCGCTTAAGCTCTGGCCTTAATAATGTCCGTTGGTCATGAGGCTTAATATGCTTGGACTGGACGAC
This sequence comes from Hippodamia convergens, assembly GCA_038502775.1. Taxonomy (NCBI): domain Eukaryota; kingdom Metazoa; phylum Arthropoda; class Insecta; order Coleoptera; family Coccinellidae; genus Hippodamia; species Hippodamia convergens. The sequence continues at coordinate 37,726,132 of CM076608.1, read as the reverse complement.
ATTAATTATTTCCCAGGATTCTGTTTACGGCAATATCGATTTGGGTGCGGTGTACTTCCTAGTTAACTCAGCATTCATCGTAGAACCAGCTGGTAGGTACCTAGTGCGATGCTGCAACATCGAAAAATGCTCATATCGAGCGTTTAAATCAAATTGTAATAATCTACATTTTGTACCGAATTTCATTTCGCACTGGTTGCTGGGCAACAAATTCGAAATTAAATATTTCGTAATCGATCTGCTATTTTCGATAACAAAAAGTGGGGTAGCTTAGAGATAGGACCACGTATCACAACTGTGATAGAACGTCGAACCACAAATTTCATTAGTCCAGTCATTTTGGGGTTTCCACCTCGTGATTTGGGATGATTGGCTGTAGATTTGTGAAAGCCTTTATTTTGATATCTCAAAATTTGTCTCGTACCCTCAAACTGTAGGGTGTCCGCGTCCATGAAATTCTAAGGGTCAAAGGTCAAAAAATCGATAATTCGCATGAATTCCTCAAATATATATGTACTCTCCTCCGTCAATAAATTCCGGTCAGGCAAAATTTTTTTCAAATTCTACACCCTGTATCTTTTTTCGTGATTCTCCGATTTTATTGAAATTTTCACCAGGTATAGTATTGAGTCTTGTTATATTAACCTGAAATTTACTTTGCGAAAATACCTGTAGTTCATCCGTTATACAGGGTGAAACAAAACCTTGTTTTATACCCTTCATTTCTAAACACCCTGTGGTGAATTTGGGGCGGAAAATTTGATATCATTCAGTTTCAATTTGAAGTGTGACCCTTTCTTAACAAAATGTTTTTTCATTTACGTCAGTATCTGCTTTAAAAAAAAATATACGCATTTTCAAAGAAAGTTTAATTTTTATAACAATTTAAAACATTACAGTACCTTATCGACTAGCAAACATAAACAAACATCTGAAAATTAATAGCATGTATTTTCACCTTTTTTTCTCATCACTTCTACCATACGACGTGGCATACTTTCAATGCATTTACGAATTGCTTCTGGGGGAAGCAACAATTTCTGTTAATGCAGAACAATGCTAGGCCTCTCGTTGCACGGGTTGTAACAGAATACTTTGAAGAGACGAATATTCAACGATTCGTGTGGACAGCCAGAAGGCTGGATTTAAATCCAATTAAGCATGTATGACAAATGCTAGGTAGACGTGTTCGAAATCGGCAGCCCAACACCCGATTTATGAACAGCCCTTCTTGGAAATGCATTGAAAGTATTTCACGTCGTATGGTAGAAGTGATGAGAAAGCGAGGTGGAAATACACGCTATTCATTTTCAGATGTTTGTTTATGTTTACCAGTCGATAAGGTATTGTAATGTTTTAAATTGTTATAAAAATTGAAAAAATGCAACACTTTCTTTGACAGTGTGTATCTTTTTTTTTAGAGCAGATACTGACGTAAATCAAAAAACATTTTGTTAAGAAAGGGTCACACTTCAAATTAAAACTGAATGATATCAAATTTTTCGCCTCAAATTCACCACAGGGTGTTTAGAAATGAAGGGTATAAAACAAGGTTTTGTTTCACCCTGTATAACGGATGAACTACAGGTATTTTCGCAAAGTAAATTTCAAGTTAATATGACAAGACCCAATACTATACCTCGTGGAAATTTCAACAAAATCGGAGAACCACAAAAAAAGATACAGGGTATTGAATTTGACAAAAATTTTGCCTGTCCGGAATTTATTGACGGGGAGTGTATTTGTTCCTATCAGATCTTCGCTATTTATATGCAACACAAACTGCTCCACATGGGTTAGGGATATTGACTCAAATTGCAAAAAATTTCAGTTTAAATGAGATTAATTCTAACCTGTAGGTCTGCAGCATACACAGGGTGGTTAAGGAAAATCGAGTAAAATAACGAAATTTTATTCCCAGGTAGTTCAAGCATTTTAAGACTATCAATACAATGTATAGCCTCCACAGGCATCAATTTTAAAGCTTGACATCTTCTTTGCATACTACACAAGAGGTTGTTGAACATTTCTCGAGAAATTTGTTTCCATAAACGGGGCAGAGGTAACTATACAATTTCCAGAAAACTCAGTAAACCGAATATTTATAGATGGTGAAGTGAGTTCTACAACTAGGCACCAAACTGCTTCACATGAGTCAGGGATATTGACTTAAATTGAAAAAAATACAGTGTGAATGAGATTTTGTGATGGAAAATCATATTAATATGATTTCAAGTTGCAGGAAATAAAATTAATTTTAGCTTGTAGTGCTGCAGCGTATACAGGCTGGTTAAGGAAAGTCGAGTAAAATAACGAAATTTCATTCCCAGAGAATTCAAGCATTTTAAGACTATCAATACAATGTACGGCCTTCACCGGAATAGATAACAGCTTGACATCTTCTTTGCATACTACACAAGAGGTTGTTGAATATTTCTTGGGGAATTTGGTTCCATAAACGGGGTAGAAGCTCTCTCAGTTCATTTGGGGATTCTGGGGTAGGTTGATGATTATCTAATCTTCTTTGGAGCATATCCCATGGATGTTCTATGCAATTCAAATCTGGTAAGTGCCGAGGTATCGGTAAATGAGGAATAAGGAATACCAAGCTCCTGGTGCGCAATTTCAACTACTATGGCGAATTTTGAGATATCGCTCGGAAAATGCTTGAAATGTAAAATAATCAAACTTTGGCATAGAAATGAAAACTATCTTCAATACGTGAGCTCACAGATCTTTCATCAAAAGGCTGGAGAAATGAAATCAGATTTTGTCACTGAAAGAAGAGTTTCGGCCTTATTTGGGTTCATCAGTATTCCACATCCCTTAGGGACAAAATCTTCATAAAACCAACTGGTAGAAGCCTTTCGAGAAACTTAATACAAATGCCGACATCCATATCCGTCTTCAGTTACATGCTGAACAAAATGCTTACATCTTCTTCAATTCTTTGAGATTTTAGCAGTGGCTCTTAAGCAAGGCCCCATGAAAGTTTCTCCGAGTAATGGAAGCGCCCAATTCGTCTCGCTACTGTGTTGCAAAGTTTTAATAAAGACAAAAAAAGTCAAAACAAAAAATTCTTGTCTTCAGAAAGGCAGCATATTTTTCACGGGAAAATGGTTCAAAATCTGGCAACCGGGTAAAACCGAAAGGAATTACGAAACTGCGGTGTTCCCAGTCATTTTAAAAGTGGCAATAACAGCCAGGATGTGGATCTACGTGTCGAGTGTATGAAATTATTAATGATGCTCTCAGACGGGGCCGAATGTCGTCTTCTCCTCAGCGAATCCGCTTTATGAATAATGAAGTTCGTTGCAGTCGCTTTTTATGCGACGTTCTTCCGTCGGGATCCAGGTAAAATGCTAATGAATTAATGGTTGAAGGGATTCGCCTCCATATTCACCGGGGTTTTGACGGAGAATATGTTGGAAGTTGGAGGCTTCGCAAGGGGATGAAGATCTACGTAAACGTTCAGTATTATGGCGCAATGTGATTTCTACAACATTTCAAAGATTTATGCATTGAACGCACAGAATGAAAATACAGCCCAGAAAGTAACGAAACTCATCAAGAATTCTTGTGATAAGAATTATTGAAGAAAATCCTGGCACCCGTCGATTTCTAATTGAAAAAGCAATTTATATATCCACGATGATCTGACAATACCTCCTATCTAACATTTTGACTCAATTTGTCTTTTCACCTTTCCTCAGAAAATTTTTAGCCGGCCGATCGATTGAAAAGTATCCTTCATCAATGTAATAGTCAAAACGAAGTTAAATTCATAAATGAAAAATGGCAATACTGAATACAAATAACCTATTTGGGTCTCCTGAAAAGTTGGGTTGTATGTACATAGGAGGTATTGTCAGATCATGGACGATATGCTCTTTTGAATTTGATATCTTTCTACGCCCTGCACCGCTCTATTCCATTTTTTCAAATGAGAATATATGGTTAATTGTAATATACTTCTCGCAACAATTGAAGGAGCAGAAAAATTTCCCAAATTTTTTGGTGTTTTTCAAAAGGCTGTATGTATCTCAGTAAAAAATCGTATGAAAAATAAAGAATCAATTTTTGAAGCTTAAAAAGACTCTAGTTTTTGAATTTATTGATAAACAATTTTTCAGAGTACCAGCAGCCATGCAATCCTCGGATAAGGCAAGAAGAAAATTTTTTTTAGATTTTTCAAATTTTTCTTTTGCCCTAGGCGCATGAAAAAATTTTTTTCAAGCTAGACCGATGCAAAGGCCGCATAGCCTTTTTATTCAGCTGTAATGTGTTTTTCAACACCTTCGGAAACGACCTTTTTTTCTTCGAGATATCCAATTTTGAATGCAAAAGGACCCTTTTTCACTCAACAGCCGATATCTCCGGAACTACTGAAGGCCTAGCAAACTGAGGATCGGTTTCTCTTTCTGCAGAAGATTTCCCACAAAAATCTCTCATGTTTGATAAAAAAAAAAATTTTCACCTGTAACGGTTATGTGAAAAAAGGGCATGAAAATGCCATTTTACGATTTGTTGGTTAACGGACTGTATCTTCGTCAATATAAGGGATTCCTCCCTAAGGTTATAAGACAATTTTCCAGCCTAATGTACTCCAAAGACCCTCACAAATCGGTAGATCGATCGATTTAACGGTTTTCCTGGACCGATTGATTGAAATTCTGAAAAAATTAAGGGAACAAGGTTTTCGTTCCTTAGTTGACCTCTTCTTTTCAAGAATCAATTATTGATTTTTTTCACTTTTCACTCAATTTTGAATGTTTCAGAGATTATAAAAAAAATTGAAAAGAAACTAAATTATGTTCTGGAAATATCGAGAAAAAAATAGAAATTCTCACTGAAAGAAAAATTTTTTTCCGATATTTCCAGAACAAAATTTAGTTTCTTTTCAATCGTAATAAAGAGGCCTTTACAAATTTTAGAAATTTTCTCGTGCAAAAAAATGAGCGATAAATACTGTGGATTGCTGATGAACCAGAGGCTTTCATTTCTTCTATAAATTACTCACACAACATTGATAAACACACTCTTTAAACAATAAGTTTTGGGTCGTCGCATACTGTAAAGCTTATTTCATGAACACACTTGCTTGAGCACAAAAGAAGAGTAAATCCGACCTTGCAACCTGCTTTGGGTAACGCTGATGCCAATCAATAAAATTTTAGTCGTCAGAAAACGAAAAAATGGTTTTTCATTCAAACATTCCAAATTTTTTTTTCGTAATAAAATTTCCAAAAATACATAATTAACTCATAACTGAAAAAATTAAATTAATAATTTTCAAAAAGATTAGCTCAAGTTTAAGGAACAAAAACCTTGTTCCCTTAATTCTTTCAAAATTTCAATCGATTGGTCCAGGAGAACCGCTTCACCGATCGATCTGCCGATTTAGGGGGGCCTTTGAAGTAGGCCGCGAAATTTTCTTATAACCTCAGCTTTTCCTCCAATGTTGACGAAGATACAGTCCGTTAACCAACAAATGGCAAAATGGCATTTTCTTGCTCTTTTTTTCAAATTACCGTTACAGATGAAAAAAAATTTCTTCTTTATTAAACATTATAAATTTTTGTAAGAAATTTACTGCAGAAAAAAAAACCGGCTGTCGGTTTGAGAGGCCTCAAGTATTTCCGGATATATCGGCAGTTGAGTGAAAAAGGGTCCTTTTGCTTTCAAAATGGGATGTCTCGAAGACAAATGGTCATTTCCGAGGGTGGTAAGAAACAAATTAGACCTAAATAAACAGGCTATGTGGGCTTTGCATCGGTCTGGCTCGAAAAAATGTTTCCATGCGCGTAGAGCAAAAATAAAAATTTGTTAAATTAAAAAAAAAATTCTTCCTGCTTTGTCCGGGTATTGCATGGCTGCCGGTACTTTGAAAAATTGTTTACCAATGAATTCAAAAACTAAAGTCTTCAAGCTTCAAAAGTTGATTTTTCTATTTTTCATACGACCATTTTTCACTGAGATACAGCCTGTTGAAAAACAGGAAAGTACTGCAATCAGACCATTATTCTTTTACTAATTGTTGTTAAAGGAAATCTTCGAATCCGATTTGTAATTTCGAAAGCAGGTCTACCTATGCCTTTTTGAATTTGAAATCTCACACTCTTAACGCTCCACATTCCTCCACTGTCTTTTTTTCAAATAAGATGGATTTTTTTTATCTGTTTCAACATAAACTGGACAAACTCATATGGCGTGTAGGAGACATCGGGAGAATCATTTTCGGCTCATAACATATACCTCGTTTTCGAAGCATAAACGAGATACACGGTGTAAATCGTCTTGTTTGAGCAATTTTCAACTCAGTATTGTCAGTTTTCTATAAAATTTCAAGTTATGATTTCTTGTCACAACGGAGTATCTTTGGGTACTTTATTCAAACAGTTGAAAAACGCTAAGATAAAAAATTCAAAATGGCGGAAAACCTGAAATGTTCTTCACTTCTAACCACGGTTGTTGCGAATATTCGCAACCGCATCCACAAATGTTTGGACTTCAAAACTTTTTTTTTTATTTTGGATTACTTGTCGTTAAGTAGAGTATAGAAGAGCTCTGAATAATATTGTGAATATTGTGTGTACTTGAAATATTGTTAATTGTTAAATATTCAGGTAATTGTTTAAATTCTTTAGTTATATTCTTTATTCATATAAGATCTTAAACATCCGCATCGCATCCGCGGATGTGGGTCTCTCAAAATCCGCATCCGCATTCACATCCGCGGATGTGGAAAAATCGGCATCCGCAACATCCCTGCTTCTAACTTTGACAAAGAATTTGTGACCTCCTGTATCATATTCTGAAAGGGGTCTTCCCATTTGAAAAACGAAATTTGATGTGAATAACCCTGTATTATGAATAACTATTTTTACATTGTAAACGAAATTTTTATTCATGTATTGAAAATCATCTTAAACAATGAGAGTGAAGAAATGCTTCAGTTTGACTGTCGGATCCTCTGTTTTGCTTTACCAAGGGAGAGGATCTGTGGCACAAACTAGCTATGAATTATTTCGCCAGATTCCCGAAGTCCCATCGTTCTCTATTACATCCAGAGTCGAATTAATAAACCTTCATTACCCCACAAACATCAATTACGAATATGAAAATCTCGTGGCGTTCCCCAGGGAGATATGTTATCGCTCGCTGGTAACCAGAACGTGAAATTTGGACGCGAAACAAAAACGGGATTTAATCGTACTAAGTGCGACTCCTTAATGAAAATATACCCACCTTATCGCGTACGTTGCCAGCTCCGGCTCATATCTCGCAATTAATATTCAGAAGACAATTAATGCAGAATGTTGAGGCCGCATCTCACTGGAACGCGGCAGTCTATTCTGGAATTCTGTGCATGATGTAATTTAGACAAACAAAAACCCCCGGCAAAATTCGTGCCGCAAAATGGCATAAATTATTCGGGACAATAACACGTGAAAATTTGTTATGAAATATTTACGGCGGATTTGCATTTAAAATGGGAAAGTGCATTCGGTGTGTGAATGCAAATTTCTTTTGGAATTCGTTATCTGACCGCCTGCATTAGATGGCGCTAGTATTCTGGGATGGCTTTCCGGGATAGTTTCAAATGTAAAAAGTTGGTTTACAAATTTTGACAAATAAAGTCGTAAATTTTAGAACTGATTGAAGTTATGAATCATTTAACGTTGTGTAACTAGTCGCACAATAGTTATTTCTCTATTTCAGTATAGTGATGAGTTCATTACAGTACTAAAAGTAGTGCTGTAATGAAACTCATTACAACATTGTTTTCAGCTATATTTATCATTTTGTGGTTGTCAGTACTGACCTCTGATCCTATCAATTTTCAAATCAAATCAATTCAAACTGCCAAGATACAATACAAAATTCACCTATCTGAATTTTTATTTGAATTTCGAGAGTATTTCACAAAACTTGACTGAAATAGAGAAAACTTGTAGCAGAAGGCAATTTAAACACTGACGCATTCGTGTTGGAATAGAAGCTCATTCTGCAACTTGTTTCAGAATATACCGAGGAATATCCTATTATGTACCAAGTGCTTTGTACAGGGTGTCCGGGAAAATGTGGGAAATCTCGCGGATTCAGATAAAACATAGAAAAATAAGATGACAAGTTCCCATAATTTTTTTTTCTAACGGCCCTCCCTACGGGGATGCGGCCTCCTAAATGACGTCACTGGAATAATTCATAAACCATATAAACTATATAAAGAATAAAACGGTAAAAAAAAATTCTTTGCCTTTATGGATGAATTCAAAATAGTAATCGTCGAAATGAATACCATTTTCAATTCCCAGGCTCAGAGATCTTTTATCATGAGGTTGGAGAAATGTATTAGATTTTGTCGAAGTTTTTTATGAAGATTTTGTCCCTGAGATGTATGCGATACTGATGAGGCCAAACAAGGCTGAAACCGGTATATCTCTCATCTCATTGACGAAATCTAATATCATTTCTCCAACCTCATGATGAAAGATCTCAGAGCCTGGGAATTGAAAATGGTATTCATTTCGATGATTACTATTTTGAATTCATTTATATTTCAAAAATACTTAATATAATTCAATGAAAATTTGATTGGATAAACAGTAGTCAGATCCCCTTGAAATATTGCCCTTAAAATTAAATTAGCTTGTTTAGTTTACCACGGGCGGATTAGGTTGTGCTTACAATTTTAACAGTCTTTGTGATAAAAGGTTGAAAAATCAGTTCTGGATAACTTGAACATCAATTTCAAAAAAAGGTACTCTTGTTCTTTGCCGATAAAATGAACCATTTTCGTCAAACAAAATAATAAAAGAAACAATTTTATTATTTCTATCAAGAAGAACCACAATTTTTTTTGTCTGCAACAAAATGTTATACGAAAATTATTCAAAGAACAAAAAAGTTTTCGTTTATATTATTGAATCCGACAAAACTTGTTACGTTGTATTTCTTTGCCAAAACTTCTTTGTTAAGAATCTTTATAATTCTGTCGGGTTCAATGATATAAACTAAAACTTTTTTGTTCCTTGAATAACCTTCGTATAACACTTTGTTCCAGACAAAAACAATTGAATTCATGTTTTTTTTTTAACAGAAAACGGTTCATTTTATCGATAATGATCAAGAGAACCTCTTCTTCAGCTTAATATTCCAGGTATCCAAATTTGTTTTCATCAACTCCTTATTATGTAGGGTGTTAAAAATGTTAGCATTATGTCAGCATCTTTTACCAGAACGTTAGGGGTCTGCGCACGAAGTTGAGTGAGTTTGTGAAGAACCTCTTATTACACACTCCGGACATTGTTTGTGTCACAGAGTCTTGGCTTAATGACTCTATTTTTGACCATGAACTGATTGATTCAAGTCTTTACACGATTTTTCGTCGGGATCGATCAAGTAGTGCTAGTGCTAAGTCCGACGGCGGTGGATGTTTTATCGCAGTGCGGAGCGGATTGAATGCCTCGATTGTGCCGGGTTATCTTAGTGATGCCGAAGACTTATGGGTATGTATCAGACTTGGATGCAAGAAGCTTTTCGTCTGTTGTGTCTACCTGCCCCCGAATGACAACACAGCCCTCGCAAGCTTCACGGCTAAGTTGGAAGCTCTTTCCTTTGCGGACGATCACATTCTTCTGGTTTGCGGTGACTTTAACATGGGAAATATGGTCTGGAAGAGTAATGATGACCTTGATCCTGTCCTGGAGCCACTTCTCGTGGAGCCCAAATGTTCCCCATTGTTGGATGCCATTTCCTTCTTGAACTTACTTCAGTTCAATAATGTTGTAAATAAGAATGGAAAAATACTTGATTTAATTTTTTGCAACCAATTTTATATAACTAAACTTAGACGCTGTTCTCACCCCTTTGTACCGGAGGACGGATATCACCCTTCGATTGAGTTTTTCCTCGAAATCCCATCGTATGGAGTTTCAAAATATCAAAAAAAGTCATACCTATATAATTACAAAAGAGCAAATTACCCCTCGATAATCGAGGATTTAGGAAATGTAGACTGGCAATGTTCGTTCGGAGATCACACACTATCCCATAACATCGATTTCTTTTACAATCAGGTTAAGAATATTATCAGTAATCATGTTCCCAAACTTCTCATGAGAAAAAATTTTCCGATCTTTTATTCGAATTTAACAATAAAATTAATAAAACAAAAAAACAAGATTCATAAATACTGGAAAAGATTTAAAAATGAAGCTGATTATGAATTATTCAAGACACTTAGAACTCAGTCAAAAATATTAATCAAACAGGATTATAATGCATACATACGGTCACTTGAGATTGATATTGCCACTGATGCGAAACGTTTTTGGAAGTATGCATCGGCAAATAGGAAAGGTATCAGTGATTTCCCGGTTGAGATGCACCTGGAAGATCAGGCTGCTCATAGCGAACAGGAAACCTGCAATTTATTCTCTCAGTTTTTTTCAGGCGTGTTCGAGAAAGAGAAATTCGATTTTTGCAGCGATGATTCTTTTGCCCCGATAAATTGTAATCATTTAGATCGTGTACATGTTACTGAGGGAGAAGTTCTGGCGATGATGCGCAGCCTTGATCCGAAAAAAGGTTCTGGACCCGATGAGATCCCGGCCATATTTATTAAGGAAAGCGCAATTGCTCTTTCTGTGCCGGTCACATTGCTGTTTAATCAATCCCTCGAGTCAGGCCAGTTTCCTGATATATGGAAGACTGCTTACGTTATTCCAATTTTCAAATCGGGACAAAGAAATAACATAAAAAATTATCGTCCAATCAGTATATTGTCGGTGCTCTCCAAGGTTCTTGAAAGGATTATATACGACCGCTTGAGACCGCTTTTCAAAAAATTACATTATGCCAGAACAACACGGCTTTTTCAATGGACGATCGCTGGAGTCGAACCTGGTTTGCTACAGCGAGTTTTTGCATGACGGTTTGGACGGCGGCGTTCAGGTGGACTCGGTTTACGTTGACTTCAGCAAAGCATTCGATAAGATTAGCCACAACCTTTTGTTCTGTCGACTTGCTGAGGCCGGCGTGGGTGGTAATCTCTTGAGGTGGATAATATCCTATATAACAAACAGATCCCAGTTTGTGACCTTGAGGGGCTACAGATCATTCATGTATCCCTGTACGTCCGGCGTCCCCCAGGGATCTCACCTGGGTCCTCTATTTTTCCTTATATATATAAATAACATGAAGTCATGCTTTCGCTTCTGTAAATTTTTGCTGTACGCTGACGATGTGAAAATATTCTCCCGAATTTTGTCTCTAGCCGACTGCGCCACGGTTCAGCGGGATTTGGATCGATTCAGTCACTTTTGTTCTAACAACGGATTATATATCAATTACGATAAATGCTCAGTAATCACATTCACCAGAAATAAGAATACTGTCAACTATTCATATAAACTTAATGATATAATATTGGCAAAAGTTAATTCTATTCGCGATTTGGGCATAATTTTCGACAGCAAGCTCATTTTCGATCGTCACGTTGACTTCATTTGCTCATCGGCGCTGAGGATGTTGGGCTACATAAAAAGGAAGTGTTTCAATTTTACCACCGTGAAGCCTCTAAAGATGCTTTATAATGCATACGTTCTGAGCCGTTTATCATTTGGGAGCGTTATCTGGAATCCTCAGTATGATATCTATAAAAATAGACTGGAAAGAGTTCAAAGGAAATTCCTCAGATTTTTATGCTTCAAAACAAATTTAACCTTCCCAGATGAAGATATAACACTGGCATTGAATCATTTTGGTATGATGAGTTTGGAAAACAGAAGGGTGATCTCCGACGTCCATTTTGTTTTTAAATTGTGTAGGGGTTTAATTTGTTGTTCGAGTCTGCTTTCTTCGGTCTCACTGAATGTCCCGCAGAGGCATCTTCGTAATAATAATATTTTTTTTGTTCAGTTCAGGAAAACCAATTGTTCACAGAATTCACCAATCTGTAGGTCTCTGCGCAGTTGTAACGAATTATCCGATTTGTTCGACATATTCTTGGTGTCGCAGCCTCAGTTCAGGAATATTTTGAGGCAGTACTTTGTTGGCCGCTAGTTAATGCTTTTCGGTTGGGTTTGTTTATGATTAGTTGTATATCATGATTGTAGATTTTTCTTGGAATTTTTGCTTTATATAGCGTTCTGTGCAACTTTTAAGTTAGAGGATATTGTAGTGGGTTCTTGTGAACCTGTATGTATCCCAGTTGAAATAAATAAATAAATAAATAAATAAATTAAAATGAACAACCTAGTCCGCGCTTGGTAAACTACGAGTACACAAGCTAATTTTAATTTGAGGATATTATTTTAAGAGGTCCTCACTACTGTTAATCACATGAAATTTTTATTGAATTACATCCAGTAGTTAAATTTATTCCAGTAAAATGTATTTTCACTGGCGTCGTTTAGAAGGCCGTATGTCCGAAAAAAATTATGGGAACTTGTCATCTTATTTATTTTCGTCTCATCTGAATCAGAGATTTCCCACATTTTAACGGACACTCTGTATAGATCTTAACTCCCGGAAGGAAACATTCGTCCCTAGGGTCTTTGGCCCGACGGATCTAATAACGCAAGAGGGGCATACAAGATTTCAATTTTCAATTTTTCATTTTATTTCCATAAAAATTGATCTTAAAATTAATTCATTGTTCCCATGATTTTTTTCCATTTAACTCCTAGTAGTAACCATGGCATTTGTTGATATTTCGAAATTCGTTGCGTATTGCTGTCATCATTATTCAGGGTGTCCCACCGGGAGTGCCCATTAGAAGTTTATGGAGAAATAATAATTCGATCATTTCCAAAAGTTGTGTGAAGATATAAGCCAAGAAGACCTTCATTTATGATATATTTTTGAATATCAATGACTTGGTGGTATCAACTTTCTTATTTAAAATGGAACACCCTGTATATTATGACTTTTTCGGATAGATCTTTGAATGCCACATTCATTTTATGAATCACTTCCCATAGCCATCTAGGGCCGCTTTCGAGTTATTCACTGTTTCTCGAAAAAATTTACAAATTGAGGCTTGTAGAACACTGAGAATTCAATGAAAGCGCAACGAACAATCTCAGATCTGTTTTTTGAAATGGGTTACTGTCAAGATATTCATCATTACTCTGTAGAGAAAATAACGTTTTGATATACTGGGAAGTAAAATGAGAGTGACAAAGTTGAAACTCAATAAAGGCCAAAAACTCGATTTTTTTCAAATGAAAACCCTATTTTTTTCACTCACATATTAATTGATGAGGTAAAAATAGGTAGAGTTCACTCAGGGTTCCCTATATCCAAAATGTACCATTCGATTTTTACAAATGGAAACCGTATTTTTTTCACTGCCAGATCAATTTGTGAGGAAGAAATACGTAGAGTTTTTTTAGGGTTCCCTATACCTAAAATGTACCATTTTCGAGATATTCAGAAATAACTGTTAGAAACGAGCATATTATAATATGTGAGGTATCAATTATGATCTATGTTCAACCTTTCATAAGAATCATGTGTTATGATTCAATTTCCTATTCTGATATATATCTGAATAAAATCTAAGCTTTCGATATGTATGTCACATTTTCCGAAAAATAACTCGTTATTTTCACTATGAGCAGTAAAAAAATTAATGGTCGTTTTCTTCGAACAATGAAATAAGTTTTGAGGAATATCAACAACAGAAGCATGGAAAAATATTCTGAATAAAGTCAAAGATTTTTATGAAAGGGCGAACATAGATCATATTATAATAATGTTAAGCTCGTAGCAGTTATTTCTGAATATCTCGGAAATGATTCATTTTAGATATAGGGAACCCTGAATCGAGTGAATAGACTCCACTTATTTTTACCCCCACCCAAATTCATATGTGAGTGAAAAAAAATACGGTTTCCATTTGAAAAAATCGAGTGTTTGGCTTTTCTTGAATTCACACTTTGACACTCTCATTTTACCTCCCAGTATATCTTCTGTACGTTATTTTCTGTACAGAGTGACGTCGAATATATTTTCGGTAACCCATTTCAAAAAACAGATCTGAGATTTTGTGTGGCGCTTTCATTGAATTTTCAGTGTTCTACAAGCCTCAATTTGTATTTTTTTTTCACAAAACAGTGAATAACTTGAAAACGGCAAAACGGCTTCAGATGGCTATAGGGAATGTTACATAAAATGAATGTGGCATTCGAAGATCTATCCAAAAACCTCATTATAAATAGGGTGTTCCATTTGAAATAAGAAAGTTGATACCATTTCCGGTGAAAGCGGAAGTCATTGATATTTGAAAATATATCATGAATGAAGGTCTACTTGGCTTATATATCCACACAAAATTTGAAATTGATCGAATAATTATTTCTCCATAAACTTCTAATGGGCACTCCCGGTGCGACACCCTGTATATTACGAGTAAGTCAATGTCATTACTGTTTTTTTTTTCTTTATGTAGATTTAAATAAATAAGGGAAATGAATACGAATTTACCAACGAATATTGTAGAAAATGCAGCCAAAGCTGCGAATAATTCAAGACTGATAAAATCCACTCTCTTTCCCTCTGAGATTTAAGCAGGGGTCCCAAAACAGGGCAAGTAACTCCGAGTATTGGAAACGCCCATTTTCTTGCTACTATGAAGACAAGTTGATTAAAAAAAATAAATCATGAAGAAAAAGGCTAAAATGAAAATATTTTTGAAACTAAGATAAATTGAAAAGTTCACCTGCTAAAAGTTTTGTGTAAATCAAAGATGGTTTTCATTTCGATGATATCAATTTTCAATTCATTCATGTTTCAAAAAAAGATACCTCAATATCCAACAGATTCAAAAAAACCCTAATACCAATATCGTTTCGTTTCAGATGAAGTGGCTTATGTTTTGTTTGGTAGCAGTTTTAGCCGTCAGCTTCACATCAGCGGAAGGAGAAATCTGGGAAGAGGATGACCACGAAGTATTGATAAGGAACGAGAGAGGAACCAAAAACCGTGGTGAGCGACTATTATTTTATCGATATGAATTTTTATGGCACTATTCAAAGCTCACTCGATGTTCAACCTCGAGACCTCGGCTATTTTTAGTGTCCTTCGTAAAAAAATGAGATAATGACAAAACTTCGTGATTAACGACTCGACCGATGACACTGTTGACAGCTCCTTATCGGAATGTAGCACTATTGAGCGATACCGTCCATATCTGAATTAATTAATTAAGGTTGTTTTCACTCCATGTTAATCAATTTTTTTGTAAATAGTTGCCTTCGATATTTTGGGATTAGACAAGCCTTGCATTGTAATCTGGCAACTCTATCCTAGAAATTCCTTCTGGCAGTTCATTTGTTCAAACAACAATCTAATCCAATGGGAAACGGATCTAAGATCTAAGCGACAACTATGACATTGCAGCGCCACCACGAAAAATTCCTCATATTCTCAAATTCGTCAAATGTCATTCCATTCCAAAAGTGAAGATTGCGTACACCATGTACTTAGACATCTAGTGTCATTGTCACTATCATTAGAGTCACTTTGATATCTACGTATAATCTGTGGTCGAACATAACATAGCTATGATCGAATAATATAGAGTTAGAAAGATAGGAAGCGCCCTTATATCTGTGGTATTAAAATACGACTACGATCAAAGATTATAGAGCTAAAAAGATAGGAAACGCCCTTGTATCTGTGGTACTAAAATCCGACTACGATTTTTGGCTAGTTTCTTACTTGTGACACATAGATGACGCTGAAAACATTATTCAGTACAGAAAACTATTTTAATAGGCGAGATATTCGAAACACATTTCTCCTAAATTTTCATTTAATTAAATACTTGGCCGAACTTTTAAAAAAATATCCTGATCGACAAACAAAAGCAGGGCTCCGCTTTTTGATCAGGATGATCTTTTCTTCTGCATATTGCTGCATATTGAAGCAAATGAAATACGCTTCTGGATTCTTTATATTTTTATTTGAAATGATTGTGCAAAATCAACTACAATACAATAACTATGAAATTGAGTACATTTCAAAAATTTGTTCACATAGTAGAGAATTATCATAACAATTTCAAGAACGTATTGTGAGTGAACTCTCGATAAATCGAACATCGATAAGTCAAACATTTTTTGGACCCGATTCATACATATCTTACCCAGTGTATTTTCACCTCAATGAGTCTAGAGGGTCTAGTAGATGAGTTGAACTGCTGGAAGGATCGTCAAGAGAACCACCACCTCTATAAGTTGTTCTTCTGACCACCATTGCCTCTATGAGTGGATCTTTTTGATCTAATGAATGAGACCGAAGAAAATTCGGTTCGCAAACAAATTATCCAGAACAATATATTTTTACCCCGAAACCTCTAGCCATTTGACAACACTGAAAATAAAAAGCAATGAACAAGACAACTACATGATACGAGTTTCAAAACTTACATTTCTATTCTCTTTGGTTATGAAAAGAATGCACATTCAGTCAATTTAATGGAAATTTATGAAAAGTATAATTCGAATTTTGCGCCTATTAAAATAGTATTCTGTACTGAATTATGTTTCAGCGCCATCTAGGTGTCAAAAGTAAGAAACTAGCCAAAAATCGTAGTAGGACTTTAGTACCACAGATATAAGGGCGTTTCCTATCTTTCTAATCTACAATCTTTGCTAATAATCTTTATATAATCTATGCCAAATGGACTCTAATTAAATATTTTAACCATAACCCAAATACTTTTGAAAAACAGATGTCGCTGACATCACTGTAGTCGCTTCGTTTCCCATCTTTATACTCTATAATCTTTGACTAAGATTTTTGGCTAGTTTCTTACTTTTGACACCTAGAGGGCGCTGAAAATATTACTCAGTACAGAAAACTAATTTAATAGGCGCGAAATTCGAATTAAATTTCTCATAAATTGAGTATTCTTTGTCGAGCATTTACATCAGAAACATCCTGACCGTCAAAACAAAAGCGGGGCTCCGCTTTTTTATCAGGATGATAATTTCGATCTACACATTGTTTTGAATCAAATGAAATACGTTTCTGATTCTTTATATTTTTATTCGAAATGATTGTGTAAAATCAACTACAATACAATAATATGAAATTGAGAACATTTCAAAATATTTTTCACATATTAGAGAATTGTTTTAACAATTTCAAGAACTTATTCATACAGTGAACTCTCGATAAATCGAACATCGATAAGTCGAATAGTTGTTCTCGACCCGATTCATACATATCTTACCCCGTGTATTTTCACCTCAATGAGTCTAGAGGGTTTAGTAGACGAGTCGAACTGCTGGAAGGGTCTTCAAGAGAACCTCCACCTTTATGAGTCGTTCTTCTGGCCACCAGTGCCTTATGAGTGAAACTCTTTGATCTAATGAATGAGACCGAAGAAGATTCGATTCGAAAACAAATCACCACACTTGATGAATATCATACGATTTTTCGACCTCTAAGGACATGTTTCCAGTGCTCAGACGCTCGTTTCTCATTGATGATGATTTCGTGTTTACCTGAGTTGTTCTCTCGAATGTTTGGTGAGCCGAACAATAGATAAGTCGAACAGTTCTTTCGGTCCCTAGAAGTTCGACTTAACGAGAGTCCACTGTATATTAATTACAGGATGTTTGAACAAAAATAAAAAAAAATATCATAGGTGTACAACAAGACCTGTATGTCAGCCCAGCAAGAGTTCTTTATAGGTTATCCAGAACAATATATTTTTACCCCGAAAACTCTATCCATTTGACAGCACTGAAAATAAAAAGCAATGAACCAGACAGTTGCATGATACGAGTTTCAAAACTCGTATCGTATTCCATTCTCTTTGGTAATGAAAAGAATGCACATTCAAGATTATTCTTTCTATTATTTCTGCAATTAATCACCATGCATTTTGAATATCGGCCACAGGAAAAGACAATAGAGTGAGCTAGGTGCTACTATTGTAGATTTCGAATTATTTCAGTGAAAAATACTTGAGAAAATGCAATCATCGATCAGCAAAAACATTTATTCAAGTATTTCTTTCAAAATTGACGACACCCTATTAATAATCTCTATATAATCTTGCCAAATGAACCCTAATTAAATATTTCAACCATAACCCGTTAACTTCTGAAACTACAGATGTCGCTCACATCACCGTAGTGGCTTCGTTTCCCATCTTTATACTCTATAATTTTTGGGTATGACGATTGAAGTTTGGCAGCAGGGCTCGATTTGAGGCAAGTTTTGTCAAAGTTCATCGATGTTAAATAACTTCGAGAGAATATTAACACTTATTTGTTTTATATACAAAATCCCGGCACTTTCTTATCATAACGTATTTCTCCAAAGCCGGGCTCTTAATTTCTATTTGGCCAACGCACAGCCACTTCCCCAGCAACGATTCACGCACAAAATGCCATTTGAGCCGTCAACGGGGACCCACTGAACCGGAAAATATTCCCCCCAAGAAATTCGGCGGCAAATGGAGGCTTATTTCTGCATCAATCTTGACGTGCAAAGGTTAAAAACGCGAAAATGTGAGCGCTACATTCTATTCGGGGGGAGTGGGAGAAGATAAATCAAATGGGCTCTTTCAGCGAAACTGTGGAGTTGAAATGGGAGCGGCCCGATGGAGCTCATAAATAGCCAGCCAGGAAAGTTATATATTCAACCGGTTTTAATTGAACGTAAAAAAGGGATTTATGCGCCTTCAGAACAATGAGGATGAAAGAAGATAGAAAAGTAGACGAAATAACTAATTTATTCGGCTTCGGGGTGCGAAAGGTGAAAACTTTTTGAATGAATAATGTATACGATGAGTAGAAGGGAAGGAGATTATTTCAAGAATTCAGCCATTATTTAGGTGAAAATATTACATCAGGAAGAATTATAGTTGATGTAAATCATCGTTCATCATTTGTAATCATGGACCCACAAGGATAATGATAATCCCAAGAAGAGGGGGCATCTGCTAATTATATTTCAATATTTATAAGGAATCAACCTTGGAAGTTTTCATTGCAGTATTTCAGGGATTTGAGAAAATATTTTCGTGCTTTCTATTACAGGCCAGGCAAATTAGCTTCAAAAAATGGTGTTCCAGGAACTAATTGGTGGAGTTCGAGAAACTGCTTCAATCATTCATTTAGGCCCCTAATAAGGGTATTTTGAGCTTTGCCCCAATTTCCCAGTGTAGCGAATGTCGTGACGTTCGAATAACCTCGAAATTGTAGGACTATTTCAGGTTTTTCTCGAATACCTCATAAACTAAGCACTTTATCAAAAACTTTGTTATTTTAAAAACTGTTGAATTCTGCTTCTGAAAATACTACGACATTATACAGGGTTGGGATAAAGTATGGAACCAAGTAAATATCTTTTAAACGAAAAGAACGATATTTATGAAAATTTTCAGGTAAGTGCAATGGAACAAAACGCATCTGATGTACATTTTTTTGATAGTAATATACTTCCGGTTTAACCGGAAATGCCATCAACTTCTTTAATTCAAATGGGACACCCTATATATTTTTGCAGATTTTGAAAGAGCTTGTTATTTTGAATTCATGCATACTGAGTTTAGTGTGAAAAAATTTGTAAAAATAATTTTTTACCATCCCAGTAGTATTAAAACGTTGTAATGTTTTAGTTACTGTTGAGCGTGATATAGGATTTCTCTCCGGATGCAAATTATTAAAAATATGACACATTCTTCATGACTTCTAACACGATCACCATAACCGATCATCATTAAAATTTCAATACGCTCTTTTTCACTTAATTAAACCATTCTAAATTGTTCAATTTATTTCCGTCAATTAGAATTTGACACTTGAAGAACAAAAGACGTACTAAACAGTACTTGTTTATTTATTACTATGCATACAAACAACATCAATTAGTTTATCTAAATAGTTTTTTGCTCTAATGCGAAAAACTCAAAGGAGGTTGGTTAAAGTGCTGTATTCCTCGTTTTTACAATTTTTTTTACACTAAACTCAGTATGTATGAATTCAAAATAACAAGCTCTTTCAAAATCTTTGAAAATATATAGGGTGTCCCATTTAAATTAAAGAAGTTGATGGCATTTCCGGTTAAACCGGAAGTATATTATTATCAAAAAAATGTACATCAGATGCGTTTTGTTTCATTGCACTTACCTGCAAATTTTCATAAATATCGTTCTTTTCGTTTAAAAGATATTTACTCGGTTCCATACTTTATCCCAACCCTGTATTTGAACAAGTAGTTTCAAAGAAATGTGAAATATCTATGAAACTAGAGCTTAAGAACAAAATGTCATAGAATGAGAGTTGAAGATCATTATATTGTGATGAAAATATCACCCCACTTCTCTAAACCACAATGTTAAATCGCGCAATAGCTCATCCTGCTGAGGATGCTGATCGTTTAATCTTAGCTAGTGCTATTGAAGTTTCTCAACAGTCTCATGAGTGTGTACATATTTTCCTTAAAACTCAATATGGGTTTTCTCTCCCAGTCTCTGAAACAATTAGAATTTTTTTTTTAATAATATAAGAAAGGCCCCTGCGTGAAAATTTGAGTACTAATTTGTCAGGGGCCGAAACTTTACGAGAAGAAATTGTTGCCTGACAATGAACAAAAAGAAAATGAAAACACTATGAAATCTTAAGCGTAACTTTCCGGAGTCTTCATCAGACTCCTTCGTCAGACAATAACTAATTTTCATTCAACTTTGTAGAATCGTGACAAAAAAAATTGTCACGATTCTAATTTATTTGGCCTATTAAGGATTTTTTAAGAATATGATGCTGATTCCTCAGGTAACTTCAAGATGAAAGTTTTCTTCCGACCTATGTCCTGAATTAACTTTTAAGTTGTAAAGTGTTTATGTTCCACGAAATCAATACAGTCCACTTGAGTATTGTTGGATCCGCCCCGTATGAAGTAACACCTAGTTTCTGGCTCGGTTTTTGCAGAATATTGTTTCTGCTTTTCCACTTCAAACGTGCATCCTCTAACTGAGAGGACTTTGAAATCATAGAAGAATCTAGACCGTAACTATTCCACATCTCGTAGGAATGTCACGAGATGAAACGTCAAAGAATTTTGGTGCTTATAATTCAAATTTGATGAAAATATGTAGGGAAGAGTAAGGTTGAATACACTCCCCGTCAATAAATTCCGGACAACCAAAATTTTTGTCAAATTCAACACCCTGTATCTTTTTTCGTGGTTCTCCGATTTTGTTGAAATTTTCACCAGGTATAGTATTGGGTCTTGTCATATTAACCTGAAATTTACTTTGCAAAAATACCTTTTTCATCCGTTTATTCGTTATACAGGGAGAAACAAAATATCTTGTTTCACACCCTTCATTTCTAAACACCCTGTGGTGAATTTGAGGCAGAAAATTTCATATCGTTAAGTTTTTATTCGAAGTGTGAAGATACACATTTTCAAAGGAAGTGTTGCATTTTTTCAATTTTTATAACAATTTGAAACATTTCAATACCTTATCGACTAGCAAACATAAACAAACATCTGAAAATGAATAGCGTGTATTTCCACCTCGCTTTCTCATCACTTCTACCATACGACGAGGCATACTTTCAATGCATTTACGAATTGCTTCTGGGGGAAGCAACAATTTCTGTTGATGCAGAACAATGCCAGGCCTCACGTTGCTCGGGTTGTAACAGAATACTTTGAAGAGGCGAATATTCAACGATTCGTGTGGCCAGCCAGAAGTCCAGATTTAAATTCAATTGAACATGTATGGGACATGCTAGATAGACTTGTTCGAAATCGGCAGCCCGATTTACGAACAGCCCTTCTTGAAGAACGGGTAAATATTCCCCAGAAGCAATTCGGAAATGCATTGAAAGTATGCCACATCGTATGGTTGAAGTGATGAGAAAGCGAGGTGGAAATACACGCTATTAATTTTCAGATGTTTGTGTGTATGTTTGCTAGTCGATAAGGTATTGTAATGTTTTGAATTGTTATAAAAATTGGAAAAATGCAACACTTTCTTTGAAATTGTGTATTTTTTTTTAAAGCAGATACTGACGTAAATCAAGAAATATTTTGTTAAGGATCACACTTCAAATTAAAAATTAATGATATCAAATTTCAAGCCTCATATTCACCACAGGGTGTTTAGAAATGAAGGGTATAAGACAAGGTTTTGTTTCTCCCTATATAAGGGATGAACTACAGATATTTTCGCGAAGTAAGTTTCAGGTTATATAACAAGACCCAATACTATACCTGGTGAAAATTTCAACAAAATCGCAGCACCACGAAAAAAGATACAGGGTGTTGAATTTGACAAAAATTTTGCCTGTCCGGAAAGATAACTAACCAATAACTCCCTGACTAAGCTATTAATAACTACTACTTCGACATAGTAAATTCTCAACTGTGCCTTCTATACGATAAATACTAATAATTCCTGAATATCTGTAATATAAAAAGTCATATTTGTTAAAGTAGGTATCCGCGTCTCACAAAATATTTTTCAGGATTTTCACACGAAAAAATCTTATTGTTAAATCTAGAAATATCAATGTAATCAATTGTTCGAATAAACATATGAAATACTCATCGATATTCAATTTCCTCATATACTATGAAATATTTTTTACTAAACAGAGGTAAAATTAAATAGTAAAACCCTACTTTTACGAACTCTAACATGTCACGCCTACACATTCGCATTTCATCTGAATCCGAATCTCATTTCCGAAGATGCCTTACTTACAGCGAGGTATACTACCAGTCACCAAATGGTCTAGCTCATTTTCGACGATTTCTATATATCCCGTTTAACCGAACTATCCTGTTTTGTCTAACCCTCCCTATTAATTGTTTCAAATCCTTAGTTAAGATAATTCAAAAATATCTATTGGGGAAAAAAATTTGAATACAAAGAGCCTGAGGTGCAAGACCACCCTTCGTCATATTTTAGGAGGGAAGCAATAAAATTTCAGGGACAGGCCCCCCTGCCCCCTTCTAGCGTCGCCAGAGCTACGGAGTTCAAGAAACATTCGAGAATGTGACAAATAGATGATAAACTTCTCTTCAAAATTTTTTAGCGAATTTCCTTTATACGATGATAAAGGGATTCAACAGTCCCCTTTGCTTCAAGTGAACATAAAGTAACCTCGAAATACACTCGAGATATGGAAAAGGAGGGCCTGTCGTAATTGCTGCATTTGAAAGGGAGAGACACCACGAGGCCGAAACAGGACGTATTTCTGACATCAAAGGCAGTTGGGGTGTTGGTGGCGCGATTTTTATTTACAGGACGACGTTGTGTAAATTTATTCTCTGCCTTCTGAGATTCCACGTCCGGATAATTCCGAGCGTTCCAGTATTATTTGTGGCGCCAACATAAAATTCTCGTTTCTCCGGTTGGAAAAAGGCGGGAAATATTAATATATGTGGATCGCTAGGAAATGATAAATTTTTTACAGACGCCAACGCTTTTCTTTAAGGTTAGAAGGAGTTTGGTGAACACCTGATTTGTGACTCAATTCAATGTCATATTGAACTCCATTTGTGTGCAATTTTTTCTATATTCTCGGACCTGATTTAGTTGTAAAGAGCTACTAATATTTCTTTTATTATTATAGTGAGATATGCAGGGTGTGTTCAAAATCGGGGTGTTTAAATATAAACAAATTACTGTTGTTGACTGTTAACAGATGATTGAGTTAGAGATTGTAGTGTAAAAACATTAATTGGTCATCATTTACAATCATAAAATGAATAAGTCGCCCGCATGAAGCTAATACAGTAAAGATACAAATATTAACAGCATTTATAAACTCAGAGTGACAATATCCAACTAAAAACAGGGGTAATCAAAAACAGTTCAAATAAGAGAATGAAGAGAGTCATATGAAGTCAGACTCAGACGTTGAGACATTCAACCAACTCAATATTAGGCACAACGTTTACAGTGGCAATCATTTAAGCTGATTTAAAGAGACAAACTGCTTCCAAGTAAGCACGATTATTAAAACGTTCATCGGAAAAATAGAATATATAATTGATAAATTATGAGAGATACAAGAAGAGAATACTATCAGTTAACAAAAACATTAAATCGTTGGGTTTGAGAAGAGCAGAAGGCTTAAGATCTAACTTGTGAATTCAGGCTTTTAATGAGTAGATCATACCGACTGATACCTTCCAGGGTGAAACGAGGACGAGAGGCTGTCAACCAGTTTCATGTGTATTACAATTGACTGTTGACTCATAACAGAGAAGTTCACATCGTGTTTTGCAGGAGATCAACTAAATCCAGGGTCTACCCTGGAGGTTTGATTATTCATTCGTCTGAAACTCGAGAACAGTAATTGGCAATAAGTTAAAAGAGTTGAACAGAAGGGAAATGAAACTAACCGATAAAAATGATGAGATGAGCATGAGTATACAGGGTGTTTGGTAATTCGATGTGATTATTTGCAGCAATTAACGTCGTGTAAAACATGGTCCGAAAATCTATGGTTACGAAGATATGGCGATTTTTCAACTTTTTTGAAATTTTCTGCTCCGTCATCAAGAATAATTAATTTTGTAAAAACTGCTTGACTTTGAATATTCAATGAATATTTTTCTGAAAGCTGAGTATTTGGTCATAATTTTTTGCAAAAAACTACATATTTACTGAAAATTCAGACAACCTGAAATATGAAGGGTCATGAATGGCTGCAACTGTTTTTGTCATAAATTTTCGATGAAAGAATCGAGAATTACTCAGAAAAATTATTATGAACTTGGTGTACAAATGCGAGAAAAATCTTAGTTGTTTCATCAGCTTTTCAAAAAGTTACAAACGTCAATAATTCCTTCATGCAAGGTAAACAGAGAAGTTATCAGACTTTTTTCGAGTTATTTAGATACTCTCTATTTCACTCGAGATTCGTATGCGGCTCATATTCGACATAACTTGACAGATCTCACATTAAATTACCAAACGATTAGTGGCTTGCTGATACAACATTCAAAAAAGTTAATTTTTCTCGAATAGCAATTAGCCGTCGGACAGGCGCACCTAATCTGTCAGATTAAGTGCATGGTTTTTTCTAGTTTCTCACGGCGGTGTTTGTCGCTCAGGGATGGGACTTTCAGTAGCTTCTTGATTTTATATCGCGATCATGTATGTGCAATATCAACCTCTCAGAGCCTTGATGTTAGTCGAAAAGAGTGCAATGATCTCCTGGATCGATTGCGCTCGATAACGTTAGTACCATCGAATTTGATTTTTTTCAGTATTTCTGGATGAAAAAGTCGTGCACTTGCGCTCTTAACACCAGAACAAAAGAACAAGTAAAGTTATATTTCATATTTATTGCAATTCTTGATATAATTTGTGAGTTGAAATGAGCCCTCTTGAGTCTTCAAGTCTTTTTTTTTTCAGGGTATATTGGCTTCAAACTCAAGAAAATGCAAGTAAATTAAAATCACCGTATGTTTCAATTGGATATTTTCGCGAAGTATTCTAGAAATTATAGTAAAATATATGAATTTAAATATAAAGATAAAGGGAAACAAAACTTCACTAGAGAAAGGAATGCTAAACCGACTGATATCGTACAATATAAAAGTTCTATTGTTCTAGTTTACCTGGCAGCGGTTGTCAGGAGTAATAGACACTTGTTTTTGTTTCATATATTATCACAATTACATTTTGTTTTCATACAATTATCCTTTTTATATTGAAATCCGCAGAATTTATCTTTCTTTAATTTCTACCGTCAATTTTTATTTATGTTTTGGAATATTCTTTATATATTATGTGTATATGAATGATAATACTATTTTTCAACGAACTCCCCATTTTCTAGCAAATTTTTCTCATTAAAACATGAATTTCCCGACTCAATCTCACAGATGAGTTGCGCCCGAAACCGTTAGGATTAGGGTTGCGCCTGACCGAAGGTTAAAAAATGTACCGTT
Organism: Hippodamia convergens; assembly: GCA_038502775.1. Lineage (NCBI taxonomy): Eukaryota > Metazoa > Arthropoda > Insecta > Coleoptera > Coccinellidae > Hippodamia > Hippodamia convergens. The sequence continues at coordinate 37,700,176 of CM076608.1, read as the reverse complement.
GATAGTACGAACACGTATTATTTCCCAGCACGATGGCTTTCCAGCTCATAATATCAAAAGCGTGGCTAGACCAAAACTATTCTCGACGTTTGATAGGTCGAAGTGGGCCAATTTCCTGGCCGGCCAGATGTCTGGACTTGGCCTCATGTGATTTATACAGTAGAGGTCACATAAAATAGCTAATGTATAATACACCCGTGACGAAGGCTGAAGGATTCATTCAATTTTTGTTGTTTTCGATGGACAAAAAATAATTGAAGATCATACTGTCAGTGGTGCGTCATCTGATTGCTATTAAAAAAAAATTTACTTTTCTGATCATTCATGAATAAAAAATGTACAAAGGACAACAAGTGTAAGAGAAAATTATGGGTTGTGAACATAGAAGATAGAATATCGAAACTATAAAAACTGAAATGAGCTACGAAACACAAATTCAACACAACAAAAATTGTTCAAAACACTAAATAGTATATCCTCAATTCCAAACACTCATTGCAATAAAATCTGCAAAGATATCGAAATCGCCAACTCAAATTAGAAAATTATATTCAAAATTGTTTCTTCAATATGACTGATTTACGTCGAAATCGTTTCCCTACTGAATTGGGAATCTGTTTTTGTTAAGTATCTTGATTTTTCTCTATATTTCATGGAATCTGTTAGCAAAATGAAGGCTCATTTTTAATCAAACGAAATATATTTTCGGAAAATTTTGTTCCTATTATTCTGTGAAATGAGCCGATGTTAGGGATGAGCAATTTCAATATTAAGAATCTCCTCAAAGTAGTAAGTAGTTAATTTTGATTTTCCAGCTATCCAACATTCAATCATGCATATTTCTTAATTTTATGGAATCTGCTTTTTTTGTGAAAAATATCTTGTTTTATGATGCTTGAAAATTTGAGATACACAAAATAATGAAACTGAATTAAATTAAAAAATGAAACAAAAAGTGTGTCTCAAAGTTCTTCTCACAACAAAAAATGATTCCATATAATAAAAAAACTCACATAATTAAATATTGGGTAATTGGAAAATCAACGTTAATTTCTCACCACTTTGATGAGATTCATTGTATTGAAACTGCTCATTCCCAATTTTTACTCCTTTCACAGATTTTTCAGAGAAAGTATTCCCTCTGATAAAAATGAGCCTTGCCTTCGCTCCCAGATTCCATGAAAAAAAGAAAACCTGCAAAACAGAAGAAACGAACGAGTAGTGTTTCTCAAAGTTTCAAGTAAAATCAAGATACTCTTCACGAAGAAAACAGACTTCATAAAATCTACTTAATTCAATGTTCGGTAGATGGAAAAAAAATTAATTACTCCTCACTCTGTTGAAACTCATCACTTTGAATTTTTTTCCGAAACAAATATCATACCATATGTATGTCGGTTTTCTGTTGATTCAATGTTCAGTTGGAAAATTTTCGATGGATTTCCTCCCCCCCTAAACATTTGGCTTCGGCCCGTCCCTGTAGGCAACTAAGAGTTTGGTAGTATAATCTGCAATTTATGGAGTCATATTAACTATTCCGATGATTGCCGAAAGTGATCGAACCATTGCCTTCATATCTTAGGTTGTCTGAACTTTTAGCTGATACTTTTTCGCAAGAAATGACGACCATCTTCTCAGCTTTCAAAAAAATAATAATAATATCTTTTGTTGACAAAGCAGAAAATTTCAGAAAAGTTGAAAAATCGCCATATCTTCGTAACCATAGATTTCCGAACCATGCTTTACACGACGTAATTTGCTGCAAATGACGTCCAGTATCAGGGATCAAGTCGAATCACCAAACACCTTGTATAATAAATCAGTATTCATTAACAGAGAGGAAGGACATGAAAATGTTCAATTCTGCTGCAACATCACCATTTCCATACGAGCAATCTGGAAATGTCTGAAAATTTATGTGAATTGTGAAAATATAATGAAATATACATCGTTGAAAATGCACATGAACGAAGTGAGTCGAATTAACCTGAAAATTGAGGATTGCCAGTATGTAAAGTTCCTCGTAGGATACCCTGTAAAATATACGGAGCATGATATTCGAAATAACAAAGTAGAGGAAACGAAAACCTGCTTGTAATATACATAACCTCCTTCCCAATGAGCCTTTGGAATTGATGTGGAAATCCCACCACGTACCAGCACTAATTTTATTCACATTCCTCCAGAGGACGATGGCTGTGAATCAAATACGTGAAGATGGCAAGGATAAGATTTTCAAGATGTCGCGGGAGATTTATGCATTTCATGAATTTCCCGCAATATCTGGCTCGGAAAACTGATATCCTGTGCCGAGAAGCATGCATAATTCATTTATAGATTGGGCTGTACATGTTACCTCGAATAAATCGTTTGCTCGCTGGGACAGACCCGTGACATCGGGGAAAAACAAAAGAAAAACCATAATCCCCAATAAAATTTCGCTCGCCTAGAGCGGCGAAGAGCTCGAAAACTGCAATAAATTTTCGGAATTTAATAAAGTTAAAAGGTCGATATAACCGGTTCGTTATAAAAAGTTAATAGAGATTGTGCGTTGCATATCAATCGATTGCGCCAAACTTTTGTTCATTCGCCTGTGAATTTCCGTTCGAAATACTCCCTCCGGCATATTATTCCTAAAAAAAAACCTCCGAAAAAGTTTGTGGCGGAAAAAAACAATTTTCCTTGGAGTGTTCACAGTTTACGACTGGGTCATTATGAAATTCCATAATAAATTGAAAAATATTCCATTTTGTACGTGCTTGTTTCTTCGGATGAGATCTTTCTCATCTCGTTTTGGGACTAATACTTTTGATAGTGTACAGGGGTAGGCAAAAGTGATCGTTGAACTACAACTTTTCAACCCTGAGAGATGGGGTCAAAATTAATGCCACATTTTTTTTTCGAAGAAACTCACAATGCCATCCACTGCGTTCCTCTATCTTCTTTTGTTCTCAAATATGAGGACAAGATTTTATTATCTTTGTTTCTGTTCATGCTACAATGTTGAAAGAAAAATATTATAATGGGTAATTTTTCAATAGAAATGAAAAATCATTTCGAGAAAAACGAATAAAATCAAGAAAAATGCATGAAATCTTGATTTGAATGGATAGTATTGTTCATATAATTTAATGTTCGAAGATTATTTCATGCAAATGTGAACCGCGGCTGTGCCTCAAATGGCCCACAAAAAATAGGGATTTAATGAGAGTGTCATTTATTTCAAATGGAAATCTTATTTTTTCACTCACAAATCAATTTGTTGGGTCGAAATAAGTGGTGTCTTTCAAGGGTTCCCTATATCCTATATCTAAAATGTTTCATTCTCGAGATATTCAGAAATAACTGCTACGAGCATAATGTAATAAGATCTACGTCCACCCTTTCATAAAAATCTCTCTTCAAAATATTTTCCATGCTCTCTCAAAAATTGGTTCATTGCTAAAAGTTAATGACCACTAGTTTTTTTAATGCTCATAATGAAAATAACGAGATATTTTTCAGGAAATATGACATACATATCGAAAGCTGAAATTGTAATGCAAAACTTAAGAAGAGGTCATGAAACTTCTGGAAATTTCATTCGAATACATCAGAAAAGAGAATTTAATAAGAAAAATTTTCAAAATTTTGTCCACCCACTCAAACATTTTCGCACATTCCCAATATTTCTTTATTGGTGGATTTCCTTATTTATTCTGGGACAGAATTCTGCCAATACATTGCTATGTAAATTCTTGAGTTGGAGCAAACCTGAAATACTCTGAATAAAATTATAGAGATTCTTATGAAAGGGCGGACATAAATCATACTAGATACCCCACATACTATATTATGCTCGTCGCTAACAGTTATTTCTGAATATCTTGAAATTGGTACATTTTAGATATAAGGAACCCTTAAAATACTCCACTTATTATTCCTCACAAATTAATATGTGAGTGGAAAAAAAATGATTTCCATTAGGAAAAATCGAATGTTTGGCTTGTTTTGAATTCAAACTTCGATACTCTAACAGTTTTTCCTGAATATCTCGAAAATGGTACATTTTACGTATAGGGGACCCATGAAAGACTCCACTTAGTTGTTTCCCACAAATTGATATGTGAGTGAAATAAATAGGGTTTCCATCTGAAAAAATCGAGTTTTTGCCTTTTTTTGAATTTCAACTTTGATAACATTATTTTCTTTACAAAGTGACGTCGAATATCTTTTCGGTAACCCACTCAAAAAAACAGATCTAAGATTGTTCGTTGAGCATTCATTGAATTCTCGGTGTTCTACAAGCCTCAATTTGTATTTTTATTCAAAAAACAGTGAAAAACTCGAAAACGGCTCTAGATAGCCATAGGGAATGATGGCATTCGAAGATCTATCCTCAAAAGTTATAATAATATACTGGGTGTTCCATTTGAAATAAGAAATTTGATACCATTTCCGGTGAAAGCGGAAGTCATTGATATTTGAAAATATATCATTAATGAAGGTCTTCTTGGCTTATATCTTCACACAAAATTTGGAAGTGATTGAATTATTATTTCTCCATAAACTTCTAATGGGCACTCCCGGTGGTACACCCTGTTTAAACTCTCCCTTGACACACCTTGCACTATAGTATGCTATAGAAGTGCATCTGAAGCGTTAAGAGAAACAATTTCCCGATCGAAGTTATCGCAAATAAGGAACAGCCATTTCCAGAATAGTAACCATAAAAGTTCCTGTATCAACCAGATGGCAAGCGATTTCTTTCACCTAACTGTTCATTTATCAAACTTCAACGTCAGTAGCGATTACACCACCTCCTCTCTCTCTCTTTCCCTCCCGTTTTCTCGTAATTTCCTATAGGATGCCGCATCGAACCTCAAATGGAGGCTAAATTTCCACCAGTGAGTTTTCCAATTCTGCGTGAGTGATGTATTGAACATACAGTTACCACGGAGGTAAACACAGCGATGGATGAAATCGAAGTGAAGGAAATCAAATTATGAAACCATCACATTTGGGAAATGGTGTTTTCAGATCACTACGTTTCAATTTCTCGAGAAATTTCCCCGGGGGAAAGTACGATAGGTATTAACATCAACAGTACAGTAATCCATCAGTCTAACAGCAAATCTTTTTTTGATGTTTTATTGGTAACCGGCAAATATTTGCTCATGTTGATTTGCAGAAACCTTGAAATCATGAACTTTGGAAATTGTTCACTATTTTCCAAGAGTTTTTATACTCACCAGTGGTCACAGCTAAAGTTTTAATTATGAGAAATTATAAATAACTGGATTTTCCATTTATTTTTCTGAATTTATCTTAGGGTTTTCTTTCCCAGTCTCTGAAACACAAAATCAATTATAAAAATGTTTTGAATAATAAAAGAAAGTGAACTAGAATTCCGGAGCCAATTCCTTTCAAAAATTCGTTTCATAACTATTAAAAAAGAAATAACACTTCGAACATCCAGAACTTGTAACGTTCCGGAGTCCCCTTCATAAGACAAATTCTTAAATTTATGAAATAGTATATTCTAAAACAAGTTGCAGAATGGGTTTTTAATCCAACACGGATGCTTTTTGAAAGCATGAGTGTTGGAATTGCCTTCTGCAACATGTATTAGACGATATTTTCTCTATTTCAGTCAAGTTTTGTGAAATTCAAATAAAAGTGCAGATAAGTGACTTTTGTATTGTATCTTGACAGTTGGTGTGACTCACGAAATTTGACAGATTACGGAATTTGAATTGATTTGATTTGAAAATTGAGGGGATCTGAGAGCATTACTGCCAACCACAAAACGAAGAATATAACTGAAAACAATGCTGTAATGAGTTTCATTACAGCACTACTTCAAGTACTGTAATGAACTCATAACGATACTGAAATAGATAAATACCAATAACCAATACCAATAAAAGTACCCTATTTTGCTCATTTTGAGTACGCTTCAACGAGTTAAATGTCACTTCAAAACACGCGTGTCTTAAAGTTGTCATGGTTACTATCATAACAAATACAAACAACTTCAAATCTAAACGTCAACTTTTAATTATTGATCTGTCAAAACTACCTTCGAATGTTGAATGGACTACAAATACTTCAACAAACTCTATTTAAATATGGAATAATTTAATCTGAATTTTACAAATGAATGTGAAAGTTACCGTTTGTAATGTTAATACTTCCTTTTTTTAAATCAGGGGAAATGCTGTTCAAACTAATATTATTAACAACGGAAGGCATAGAATTATAACGTCACGATATCAACCACTCAATTATTAGATTTCATTTGCATTTTTTGTTATTTTCGAATCAGTGTTTATATGATTTCAAATTCTACCAATAAAAAAATTACTGTAAAGTATTCGTGAATAGCTGGTCTTTAAAACACTTGCTCTATTTCGAGCACTTCGTTTTCGCACTAGCAAAACATGCTCTAACATATGGACACAATATAGTTCTCTCAAAGTCAGAGATTATTTCGAATATCAAAAGTTAATATCCTAGACTGAACGTGGAAGCCATTGAAATTTGTAAACATAAAAACAACATAAAAAGAAACGAAGAAATCGCTTAGTAACATAGCGCCTGATTGCTGATCTTAGAAAAAACGAAGATCAAGCTGATACGGAGCGGGAGCGATGGGCCAATCAACATCGCGCGCGTAAACTCACTGCCTTTTTCCGCCTTCAACCGGGGTATAGATGACACTTCCGGTTCGAACACGTCATTGCCAGAAATTCAGCGTTCGAGGTATAGTCTCAGACCAAGAATCCTCTGAAGATGCCTACCGCAGCTGTAGGCGAAACGTTTGGCCAATAAGTCCGGAAGTTCATTTGAATGTCAGTATATCCGGTCGTGAAAGCCTTAAATTATTTTTCTTGATATTATAAATTTTTTTATTAAAATTTTTTCTCGAAATCGGTGGCAGATACAACAAGACTACAAGAGACCATAATTTAGTTTGACACCACAGCTACTTTCCACATTTCTTCAAATAAACAGTGACACGCCAAAAAAGTTATGGAGGAAAACAGGGCACAGTGTACCAGAAAAAATATCACCCTGTAGATTTGCTATCGAAACTGACATGTCATATGGTGTGAACTATCAATTTTAATATATATGCTAAATTTCATTTGAATATCTTGCGAAGTGAAAAAATACTAGAAAAAAAATCAAACTTTAATACCCTGTATCTCGAAAATGGATCGTTTGCGGTCCCATTTTTATTAGACTTTTTTCCTTGAAGTTACTCTAGACATTTCCTCTTTTCGATTGTACCCTCAATTTATCATTTAGGACTTCTCAGATATCTCTCCAAAGTTCACATAAGGTTTTTTCGAGAATTTTTCAAACTGCGGCTAATACAGAGTGTCCTACGAGGAATTTTACATAGTCCCACCATATATAGGGTCAAACATCAGCATTTTGAAATGGTCACAGAAATGTCTCCTATTTTCTTTGCCAATGTACAGGATGATTTATCATTCTGACCGAAATTTCATTCGACTATATTTCTGGTACTGTAAATCAGATTTGAATGATTTTTTTCAGAATTTGGAACACTTTTTAGCATCTGTTAGATTATGTCCTATATCGAATATCATATTTCCAGTGCCGCACTCAGAAAAATCAATGTTGACTGCTGACATGGAAATGACCCCTCTATAGGTCTCAAATTTTTTTACATTTATTTGAAATGCATAAACACAGAAATAGAATTCACTTATTCAAATTCTTGTCACACCTTTGAACGTGTTAAAATGTTCAAACAAATCTGAAGAGACAGGAATATGTATTATGAGAATTATTTATTGTCATTCCAACCTGAGAAGCTCGAATCCAAGAAATTTCTCCCTGAAACAGTTTATAATCAGGCAAATAAAGAATAAATGTCTGATATTATTTCATTTGCCATTTTTTCATCATTTTACATCTTGACAATGACAATGATTCATTTTATGTTGTCGATTCTTGATGTATGTATTCAAGAAATCTGAGTTAAAAAAATGAATAGATAAGAACAATATACAAATCCTCAAAAAATACATGAATTAATAATTGTTTGATAAAAGGTGAGTAAAGTTTACAAGCATCTCACAACATGCTTTTTACTCAGGGAAGATGCTCAAAATGGAAACCACCAGTTTCTCCTTGAAAAAATGAGAGTGTGGAGCTCTGAAAATACGCAATTTCTCACCATCACAAATTCAAAGTTTTGTAAGTTTATGAAAAATTCAATGAACTTGTTCTTCTGAATGGAGGTGAAAGTTATCATTTTCAAAGTTATCATTTTCGATAAATTCACTACTTTCTTAGATTTTTAGATCATTATGAAACGTTCAGGACAAGCATGATTACCGGACACGACATGGAAAATTGTTGGAACTGCCGAAGCATAAGACTTCTAAATATGAGAGCTCTCCCACTTAACGGGGCATAAAATTATTCAATCACCTTCTCCCTGAAATTGAAATACTTAATTTCAAATCATTCAAAAAGAATTTGAAAACAATGCTGGCAGCCAAAAGCTACTATAGTGTGTCAGAGTTCCTAGATGATCGCAACCTTTAATTGTATTTGTTCTATATTTCTATTTGATTCGTTGTTTTTATATTAATCACACATCTTCAACAAAGTAAGGACTTTGTTGAAGATGATTGATGTTCTTCCTATATTTTACATTACACTATAATTGTTCATTGACCTGTTCAATACATGTTTATATTGTCTTACTGGACTAATAAATATATAAGTATTATTATATTATTATGACAAGAATTTGAATTATTGAATTCTACCCCTGTGTTTATTCATTAAAAAAAATTCAGAGAGTGGCCTAAAGGCTGGTCTTTCGCATATCAGCATTAAAAATTGATTTTTATGAGTGCGGTACTGGAAATATGATATTCTGTATACATAAATCGCACAGATGCTTGAAGGTGTTACAAATTCTGAAAAAATCATTCAAATCAGGAGCAGAAATATAGTCGAATGAAGTTTCAGTCAGAATAAATATATCATGATGCATACTGGCAATAAAAAGATTTCTAAATGGGCATTTCGTGATGCTGATGGTAGATCCTGTTTATGATGAAGTTCCTCGTGGGACACCCTGTATACAACATATTTTAGAGTTTTTCCTCGAATTCTGCCCCTCTTCTTTTCAGATCCTACATAAAAACCCTTCTGAGTGAAATCAATCATGTCATACAATCCCCGTTCCCCTGACACAGATTGTCGTTCATTTATTGGATTCAAGTCTGCTCCTCCAAACAAGGAATTTGTATAACCTGGATGAACACGGCTGATTCGAAATTCCGGTGTTATTTGTGTGAGACGGGCCTGATTCTTTGGATGGATGTAGTAACAAGCTCCTTTGTCGGATCCAGCATTCCGGACGAGATGAGATATTTCGATTATTTCAGCGCCATCCCTAAGCTTATCCAAGATGCATTACTTTATGAATACGGGATTCAAGGCTGGGTCAACAAGGATATCAGGCTTCTGGGCAAGACGTTCCGGTATTCTGTGTTAGGATGTTAACGAATACTTCGGTGACATTTTTTCGTCCCGTGATGAAAGCTAGCATTTTTCGAAGCGTTGCGAGATTTAAATTGGTTTTTTTTACAGGCGAAGCTTCAAGAAGGACATTATCTATACTAATATTATAAATGCGAATGTCCGTGTGTTTGTGTGTTTGTTTGTCCTCTATGGGCTCAGGAACCAGATGACTGATTTTGATAAAACTTTCCCTATGATGTGGAGAATTTATTTTGGAAGGTTTTCATGAAGGGTTCATTCCTATATCACGAAGAAATGAGAAAAAATATCGAATTTTCATGAAAACGTCGGTAATTAATCCGGTTTTTTTCAGGCTTTTACGGCCGACGCTGGGTAAACTATAAGGGATAGAGAAACATAGTCACAGACAATTTTGTAATGCTAAAAAGTTCTATAAAAAAGTCCGCGACGGCTGAGGACAACCCACGATAACCATTTGTGACATTTTCAGTTCAATTCAAAATAATTTTCAATTTGAAGGGAGCTCCTGACTGGCATGGAATGAATTTATATAAAAATGAATGTGATTGTTATCTGCGGAATTTATTCCTGATGAGAAATGCTTTTTACAGTATAGTTTTCTAATGGATACTTGAAAAGTTACCGCAGGTTGAGCGAATGGGAATTTGAGCAAGAAATTATTGAATCTACGCGAGATAGCTTTGTCACGTAGTCAAGTGCCTGTTTCTCCTTCAATACGATGTTATGAATGTGGGGTTGCAGGCCCTATCAGTACCGTTTTAAATTGAAATATGACGCTAGCGGAGCCGCGGGTTTGACCGAGTTTGTTATAAATCTAGAATAATTCTGGGTCTTAATGAAAACCAAAAGTTCCCGAGGGATATTATTGGAGAGAAATTAGAGATGTCATCCTGTAACCCACAGCTCTCTTTCATTTCTAGAAAAGGTTCGAAGATAGGACAAAAGAACAAAAAAGTTGTTGCTTTAAGAGGGGTTACAGTCTAGTGCGACCTTGTGGTCTTTTGTGCCCATGAAAAAAAGTAACAGACATAATCTCATCAACTCAATTTGCCATTCGAGTTCTCTATGACTGTAAATTCAATTATCCTGCAGGAAGTTTTTGAATAATTTTTCATTCATTTATTCCAGCAGATTATTTTGATAACAATAGGTGAACACTGTGTCCCAAATTGAGTGAGAGTGCACTGTATCTCAGCTATTATTTAAGTTAAAGGCATAAGATTTTTGCGAATTTTTTTTGTGAATTTTTTAAATCCACAAACAGAAATATTGCAACTTTTTTTGTTCCTGAAATATAGGGCGAAAACGAAAATATTAAATTTTTTGATATGTAATTATTTCTTAGGCACTGAATATGAAAGGAAAAAAATTAAAACTGCTTTGAATATATATTTTTACGTAGAAGTCAGTGGTTTTTTCAGAGAACTGTTTTTGAGATTGAGCACAAACGTGGAATTTTTCAGATAAAACACCCTGTATATTTTAACGTCAAATTTTTGCATTTATTTTTCTGAACACATTGATGTATCACAATCTAACATTTAATAAATTTTAAAAATCTGAAAAATCCATATTTATGTTGGTTTTTTTTCAATAGTGAGACATGAATTCTTCCACACATGCATAAGAATTCAACATTCATAAAAAAATTTCAATATATGTAAATATTAAAATTTCTTTCATTTTCAAGTTTATGTTCACGAGTGATATTTTGAGTAATAGTTTTTTGAGTTTATGTTTAATTACAATGAAATAAATGAGTTTAAATCGTGCGACGTTTAAAAAAATATTGATTAAATTCATGGCTTGCTATTAAAAAACAAACAAATATGGATTCTTCTAATTTTTGGAGCTCAAATTTATTGAAGGTCAGGTTTTGATACATCAATGTATTCAGAAAAATAAATGCAAAAATTCCACGTTTGCGCTCAATCTCAAAAACAGTGGTCTGAAAAAGTCTTTGACCACTCCACTGAATTCTACGTAAATATATATATTTTCAGCAATTTTCATTTTTTTTTTCTTTCTAATACAGTGCCTGAGAAATAATTATATCTCAAAAAAGTGAACATTTTCGTTTCAACCTCGTATTTCAGAAACAAAAGTAGTTGGAATATTTATGTTTGTGGAATTGAAAGTTTCTAATAAAAGTGACATAGGGTCGCGAAAATCGCATGTCTCTATCTTCTATAAGAGCTGAGATACAATGCAGTCTCGCCCAATTTGGGACACAGTGTACAGGGTTAGAAAAATTGGTGAAACCTGAACTAGAACTTTTAATTCCAACGAGATAAAGGAAAATCAATGGCACATTACTATCGTCTTTTTCAGAGAAACTGATAATACCATCAACTGCATTCCTCTATCTTCTTTTGTTTTCTTATTGAAGGTCAAAATTGAAATTTGGGCGATTTCAATTTTGCTCATTATCTCCGTTTCTGTTTGTGTTAGAATGTTGAAACTAAAACATTATGCAGACACTCTTTTCATAACAATCCAGTAGCTTACTATATTTTTTCTCAAGAGGTTTCCTTGCTGAGCTATAACATAAAATTGTGTTATTTCTCATAGAAAGAAGAGTTTGGAATGAATTAGAAAGAATTTTTTTCTTCTGTTTCGAAAGTATATAAGACATTAAACAGGGTGAGCTACGTAAAACAGTTCAGCCCCATATTTTTGTAAGTATGCTCTAGTGAATATATTTTGTCAGGTTAATCTTCTGACATCAAATGGAAATCGTTCAGTTTATTCATGAATAGAATTGCAAAATCTTTGCAATGATGTGTCACTCGGAGATTTGAGAATCTTGAAGGGGCTGCCACCCCTATTAGAGGTATTATTATAGACCTCTGACCTCGCAGTCAAAAGATTGTTGTCCAAGCATATTCGAGAGCTTACTAACAAAAATATTGGGTCAGTAGGTACCGTTTTACGTGGCCCACCCTGTATAATGTGATATATTTTTTCGAAAAAGTTGATTCATCCTGAGTAATTTCAAACTATCGCTTTTATTAGAAAAACCTCAGCAAGGAAACCTCTAAAGCTCTCTAAACCTGTCGTTGGATTTATCAACTCCATTGACGGTCTCTTTGGGATTTGAATGAACAAGTTTGGTGAAGAACAAAAGATCCTCGTGGTCGAAGTTTCCGGAATTCTGAACCTATCCACAACGACCCTTGTTCAGAATAATAATAATTAAGTAGAACCTTGTTCAACCCTTCCTACGTCTGCAAATTTGACGAGTTCTGGTAGATTTCTTTCGAACACCAAAATATTGGTTTAATCTACATATTTTGATATTTCAGTGCCTCGTCGTTGATAAAGATGTTAAAAAAGATTAAGTTAAACTTTTTAAATATCATATTATTTGACAAATGAAACAATGAAGGAAAATTGAGATCGCAAATTTCCAGGGGAGTAATAAAATCTGGGTAGAGAACGAGTCCACGTTTTCATGATATTAAAAACGACAAAAACGCTCACATAATCTCCGACCAGCAAACGTGGCATAATCCAACAATGAAATTAGAGAAAAAACGTTTTTCTCCGAATGAACGAATTCGACTTTCAAATTCAATCGAGCTTTTACCGTCGACTGCAACGCTTTTGACTTGAAATATTGAATTATGGATGTTTACTCACATTTCTTGCCCAGTCACGACTGCGTCTCGTTTTTTCCTCTCAGGAATTTGTAATGAAGACGTGTCTTCCGCCAGCCTGAAATGAATTCTCGTTTTTTGTGCGCTCGTGGGATTAACACGTACATTCTTGAGTTACAGCGATATCGAAGAGATTTCGGAATATGTACTTCCGTTTGCAGATGTTGCATATGAATTTTTATCTAAAAACAACGCCGAAAATGATCTTTTTTTGTTGGTTTTAAATTTTGAACGATTAAATGGAAAAGTTGTATAAAAAAAAATTCGTAGTCATCTAAAATAGTATTTTTAATTCTCGTTCAGATCTTTCAGAATGGAAATCCATTTACATGTTTTAAACAGGGTGTACCAACTTCGACTGCCTATTAGGAGTTTCTGGAGACCTATTTGAAATCTGGAAATTGGGATTGTGATATTTTTCGACATTATCTACCGAAATGAATATTCTTGAAGCTTGAATATCACTTTCAGTTATACAGGGTATGAAAAAATTTTTTTTTTCTGTTTGCTCGTTTCAAATGTTGACAGAGTTTCCAATTCTGAATACATTTCTTTCAAAATCGTTGCATTCGTCGAAATACCTTCCTTGATTTGAAGAAAAACCTGAAGAAAAAAGAGAGAAGGGTATTCGGTATTATGTTAGTTATTCCTATTCTAAATATCTTATACACAAACCGTTTTCACATTCTTGAAGTCGAAGAATTTTGAAAAACCCATCACAGGATGTTCCAAATGTTAGATCAAAAATTGGGAAAAAGATTGGCCCATAACTTTCGTTTTTCGAATTAGAACCCTATTTTTTTATGATTGCATCGGATTTTGCGAAGAAAAATTATGATTGTGTTATAACATGTTACTGCCCCAAAAATGAATATTTCCAGATTTTGTCGTACGCAGGGTCAAATTCATAAAATTTGTTTCATATCAACAATGATGTATGGTCATAGAAGTAAAATTATTACAATAATTCACTAGTGGCAGACCTTGTTTCTGAATTCATTTATCATAGTTGATATGAATCAGATTTTATTAATTTTTACATGTTAGAACACTATCATAATTTTTTTTTCACAGAATCTAACGCAAACATGAAAAATAGGGTTTCATTTCGAAAAACAAAAGTTATGAACCAATCTTGATCCCAATTTTTGACCCAACATTCGGAACACCCTGTGACGAGTTTTTCAAACTCCACTTCAAAAATTTGAAAACGGTTTGATTTAAGATATTTAGGATGAGAATAACAAAAATAATACCGAATACTCTTATCTCCCCTTTTTCTTCCGTTTGTCTCTCTATATTTTGAAAGTATTTTGACGAATGCAACGTTTTGAGAACGAGTGTATTCAGAATTCAATACTCTATCGAAATTAGAATTTAGAATTTTTTTTTCTGCATTCCTGCATAACTGAAAGTGATGAGGCTCCAAGAATATTTAGCTCGGTTTATAATGTCGAGCAATATCATAATCCCAATTTTCAGATTTCAAATAGGTCCAGTTCTCCAGAAACCCCTAAAGCCGTCGAACTTGGGTCACCCTGTATAGACAGCTAGTGTCTTTGCCTGTGAAACAGAGGTTTCATCTCCAAGAGGCTTGGATATCCCCCCCCCCCCAATATCGGTACCCCAGGCTCGATACTCGAAAGAAGAGTACCCTGTGAATTATTTGAGAAATGTAATATTGTATTTTTATCACTCTGTACCTCGAAAACCAAGCCGTTTGCGACAAATGTTCAAATGAACTTTGTTAATTTTGGTGGAACAGAGATTATAGCATCGCGATCTAATTATAAAAAGAGATTATCACAACAGATGATATAAATACAATAATTGAAGAAGACATTGATTATCCCCCACGATGAGAATGTAGGAGTTTTATATGAACATCAGAATCTATTCTCCTATTCACTGATTTTTATTAAAATTAATGCAATATTCTCATAAATATGATTTGGTGATTTTTGCATCGAAAGATATTGGTTGGCAGAAGTGTTTTCTATATCACAAATTTGACAGATAATCTATGAATACGAGACAGGATAGTTCCGAGTACCTTCGTTAAAATGAAAAACAACCATCAAATTATTCTGTGTCAAACTGAGATATTCTTACACGGTTTTGTTTCACAAGGTTCTGCAGAACGAAAGAATTTGTCGCAGAATTGGAGAAAAAATAATCAAGAAAAGTGCTGAATTTATGGAATAGTCAGAGCAAACCGAAACTGTTTCCCCCCTCCCTCTTTATTATAAGTCAAATAAATTTTTTATGAAATCTACAGAGAATAGATCCTCTCACAAAATCATATTATGAATTATATAAAAAAAATTGCCTTGATATTTTTCTTAGAAAAATTATTCAGATTATCACTTGTTTTCGAGTCTGCTCAACAAAACATCTGGTGATTGATATTGGTTGGTAAACACCATTGTTTACCACCGAAAATCTCATGTCGGAATAATTGTTCGCACATGACTATCGAGTCACAATGGAAATAAACTTTAAAAATACGGTCACGCAGAGTTGAAACTGCATAATTCATATTATGGAAATGTCCACAATCCTTAATTTTAATGCAGAATTGAACGGAATGCGAGCAGACATAGATTTATCTTGTATAATTTGAAATTTTAAAATTTTATGTTTACAATCTTCCAATCCACTGAGAAAGGATATCGGCATTGAAATTCTGAAAAAAAAAACAATTTCGGGGAGATCATAAGAAATCTTCGATCGATCCTACCTCTAATTTAGAGGTAAGAAGATAACTTCCTGAATCTCCTAGGTTTGGTTTTTTCGAAAGTATATAATTCTTTATTACACGAAGAATGGCGGAAGTTCATCCTTATCTTGAGAGTTCTTGAACCTTCTCCTCATTTTTCTCATTGAAATTCCGAAATGGACTGACTGTTATTTCCAGGAACAAATTAATGCTCCGGTTGAACCTGGGCTTGAACCTATATCTGGCTAACCCATAGCATTACTTATTACTGAACTACTCCTAATAAGCATTACGATGGCAAACCTCCTGGAATATTGAGTAGTTTAATTCAATCTGAATTGCTTCTGCGATATCTAGATATACGTGTGGTAATATCTCCAGAGAGTTGGAGTTGTTTAATGAATTTGTTGAGGCTTTCGCGGCCACCGTTTAATGTAACATCTTTTCTCGGACATACTAGATAGGAAGGAATGACAATATTGACATCCGACAGGATTGCCAGTTTGTTTCCTGCACATGAATTTACAGGAGGTCCCGAAAAGACCACGTCAAACGAAAACGGAATGTAGATCAGAATGTGCTCTACATGATGTGAAAATATCGTTTCAATGAAAGTCTCACAGTTTTCGAGATATTTGATGTTTTATGAAAATGTCGAATTTATTCACTCCAATTACTTTCTTTCATTCCATGAGTACAGTTCAATACTTTTGGAATTAGTTTTTCAGCGTGGATATGGTTGAATGATTGCTCCAATTTATGCACTCGAAAAAAACAAGAAATCTCAGATAGGGGATCTGAAGAAAAATGTTCAAAATTCACGCTTTGAAGAAAGTGTTTTTTTGTACCGAATTCGATGTGAGGTGGTGTAAAAAAAACTGTACCTTTTCTGCAAATTATGTTGAAAAGTTGCCTATTCTATGAGGATGTCGAAAAGGTTAAGTACAGTTAATAACCCTCTTCAGAAAAAAAGATCTTCGAATTTTTATCGAAAATGGACCATTTCTAATTTTTAACGAAAATGGACCATTTCTATGAGAATTTGATTTTGTCACATTTTTCAAGAAACTTTTCATTTTGCACATTATGCTGTAACTTATTGATTGAATCTATTGAGAAATGTTAATTAGTCCTTAAATTACTTATAAAGTGAAATTATTCATCATTTGCAATGATATGCGCACAGAAACAACAACAAGTCTATTGTAAAGTCACTTAATGAAGATCAAAACAATGAACAATGTTGTGAGAAAGGCAAGCAAGCTTTTTTTTTACATCACCTCAGATCGAATCCGGTACAAAAAAACACTTTCTCCAAAACGTGATTTTTAAACATTTTTTCTCAGAATTCCTGCATGTGATTTTGTGCTCTTTTTCAGTGCATGAATTGAAGCGATAACTCCATTATATTCAGGCAGAAAAACTGATTCAAAAAGTATCAAATTGTACCTATGGCATGAGAGAAAGTACCTATTTGAAGTGAAAAAATTCTTAATTTTCATAATACATCAAAAGTCTCAAAAACTGTGAGACTTTCATTTGAACGATTTTTTCACATCAGGTAGAGCATACTCTGATCTACATTCCGTTTTCGTTTGACGTGGTCATTTCAGGACACCTGTATATATACAGGGTGTACCAAGTTCGATGGCCTATTAGGCGTTTCTGGAGAACTGGACCTATTTGAAATCTGGGAATTGGAATTATGTTATTGTGTGACATTATCTACCGAGCTAAAAGATTTTTGTAGCCTGACCACTTTCAGTTATACAGGGAGTGAAAAAAAAAATTCAAAAATTTTTTTTTTTATTTTTTTGTTTTGAATAATGATAGAATATGCAATTCTGAACACATTCGTACTCAAATCGGTTCATTCGTCGAAATAATTTCTAAAATATCAAAAACAAAAAACTGAACAAAAAAGGGAGATGAGAGTATTCGGTATCATGTTTGTTGTTCCTATTCTAAATATCTTGAGCACAAAACGTTTTCACTTTTTTGAAGTCGAAGACTGTGGAAACTTGTCACAGGCTCTTCCAAATGTTGGGACAAAAATTGGGATCAAGATTGGCTCATAACTTTCGTTTTTCAAATTAGAACCCTATTTTCTCATGATAGCGTTGGATTCTGCAAAGAAAAATTATGATAAAGTTCTAACATATTGATGCTTCTAAAATTAATTATTCTTGAGTTATTCAGGATTTTCTGATTTTATGTCGTACGTATGTCAAATTCATGAAATCTGTTTCATATCAACAATAATGAATGAATTCAGAAAAGAGGTGTGTCACTAGTGAGTTATTGGAATAGTTCATCTTCTATGACCAAGGTCATTGTTGATATGAAATAGATTCTATGAATTGACGCTATACGACATGAAATCAGGAATCCTGGATTACCCAAGAATTAATAATTTTAGGAGCCTTAACATGTTGAAACATTATCATCATTTTTCTTCGTACAATCCAACGCAATCATAAAAAATAGGGTTCTAATTTGAAGAACAATTATGGGCCAATCTAGATCCCAATTTTTGACCCGACATTTGGAACACCCTGTGACGAGTTTTTCAAAATTCTGAAAAGGACCAGATTTCCATTGTCTTCGACTACAAAAATGTGAAAACGGTTTGTGCTTTAGATATCTAGATTAGAAATAACAAACATAATACCGAATACTCTTATCTCCTTTTTTTTTCAGTTTTTTCTCGATATTTTAGAAAGTATTATGGCGACTTCAACGATTTGAATACGATTGTATTCACAATTAAGTACTCTATCGAATTCGCGAAGAAAAAAATTGAAAAAAAATTTTTTTTTATTCCTTGTATAACTGGAAGTGGCCAGTTGCAAGAATATTTTAGCTCGGTGATAATGTCAAAAAATATCATAATTTCAATTTTCAGATTTCGAATAGGTCCAGTTTTCCAGAATCGCTTAATAGGCCGTCGAATTAGATAAACCCTGTATAATAACTAAATGGGAAAGAGCATATTAAAATTGTTTTCACCCTGATTTGAAACCATTCCATAAAGAAGAACTTTTTAAATTTAATGATGAAATTCAAATGAATGATTCAGTTCTTGAAAATATAATTTGAAAGATTAAATTTGAAACTCTAATTTGAAAGAATAAATGTGACCAATTTTGAATTCCAATTTCCGGTTCAGCTTCTGGATTAATCACTCAACCACTCAACGAATAAATAATTATGTGACGTCTTGTATCAAGAAGTGAACGTCGCTAATTAATGAGCATACACGACCTACTCGTTGATGCTCCCCCTAATATTCCAACCCCATCTAGTAAATTGGGGCAGATATAGGTTTTAACATGTCTCGTCAAGTTTGTGATGATACATCGAATTAACTCGTTAAGGCAAGAGCACGAATACTCATCTCCTGCCTAAATTCAGTTAGGGTGCGGCATGCCCATTAATGATAATCAAAAAATGCGAAAACCGAGGGGAAACTATTAAATTCTCGATTGACTTTAAGCAGGATCCTAGAAATGAGGGAAATTATCTAAACAGAACGAAAATACCTTTGGGCAAATATACACAACCGAAGAGGCCAACACACTTTACTGTGGTATAGAAAAATGGTATGAAATGTGGTATATATAAAAGGAGTTTCTGGAGAATAATAAAGCCGACAGGAAAACCGAGAAGAAAACACTGTGGCAGATGAAGATAAAGTACGATTTTGTTAGTTCTGAATATCTACCGAATTTATAATATGTACCTAAAATGAATACTTATACTTCATACAAATTTCGTTGGCGACAAATGTTGAATATTCTCCTCTTGATTTCTTTCTCATTATCGATAATGAAGAATTCAGCTTGTTATCACCTATATCCGCTTTGAGATTCATCTTCAGTATGTAATCATTTTTTATCGTTGTTTATAACATTTCCTGAAGTTCTCCGACAGAAACATAACTTTTCATTACCACACATAAACAAATGTCATTGAATTGAACGTTCTCCGCTAAGCTGAACGTTGCCAGATAGAACTCTGTTACCATAGATCATATAGTGTGTGGATAGTTTTTTTTTCAATTATAACTCTGTATAATTACAAAAATGAACCTAGACCAGAAACTCCTTTCTAGTAAGTGTATGTGGGATCCGCGATTTTATTTTGAATTGAGTTAGATTTTTTTAGTTTATGGCACTGAGTGAATATATCAGATGGTTCGAGGTACTTAACGTTAACGTAAACACTTTTCAAGTGTTTGCAGATGTCCAGAAGAAAAAGTCGAGAATCATGGGGAAATGATACCTGAAAAGTTGCATGGTCGAGCGGGGAAAAAAACAAGGAGGGAGTTCTAAATGAAAAATAGGCAACAGTCTATTAGAGAACGAAACGGTAGACGATCACAACGTAGACAAGAATTAGACACGGTTCAGAAGAACCGATTAGATGAGAATTTTCGACTAGTGGTTAGACATACACTTGTAGTAGTGAATATACGATAATATAATCTTGAAACGCAATCTTATACTCAGCAGAATAAAAGACGAAAGCTAGTCTGAAGGTCTCTAAACAAACAATTAATTTTACGAAAACTGATTTAGTATTCATGAAAGTGCGTTCAGTGACTGTAATTTGAAGTGTTTTGTTGTCAATGTTTTTGCTTCTATTCATTAAATATTCTTTTAACTTACTTGGTGCATAGTTAATCCCTAGAACCAGTAAAAGTCCCACATAAATAATTTTTTCTTGATCAGTATGTGCAATTTTTGTACACTAACAGTTGAGGATTTCGTACATGCTTCCGCATTCCTCCTCGTTTTTATTCATCTCTGTGTAGCTGAGATGTAGAATTACGACGTCATTTGCTATTGACTGAATTTTCATGAATAACTGTGATAAAATTAAGTGGTATGCATATTTTGGGATCATTTTTTTATTTAAAATATCATCGAGTCATTTTAATTTCAAAAATATTCTAGAAAAATTTTGTTTCACCTGCTTATCCATTTTGAATTTCGTCTTGGATGAGACTTGGCGCCTTCACCAATTTGTACCATAGTGGCAATCCTTCATTTGGGTTTTGTCTCAATTTAACCTTTCGTGCTAAGACAGAAAACGAAAATATTAAAACTTTAATGTGGAGTGTTTGCTTGTGAATGGTACAATGATGCATTATATGTGAAGTGTCATTTCCGAGCGCACTATATTATTAACTGCTGTTCAATGGGAAAACAATAATGTTGCAAAGGAAGCTAATATTGCAATCGCTGAAGTCATTGTCTTGTATAGCCTACGTTTACAAGCAAAAACAACATTTATCAAAGAAAGAATCATTTCCTGGGGAGATTTCATGATTATAGTGAATTCACTGTATTTTTTTCATATTTAATTTCAAGAATTTTTCGCACTTTTGTGTGTTGTTGTAGATGTTCTTGATTTTCGAGCTTCTACATTGTCTCAGCAAGAATGTAGGAGATGATTAAAAAAATTTATGATATAGTATATTGTCATAATAATATGTAATGATTGTATGACTTTTGTTTAAAAGTCAGTATTCCTCTGGAAAGGGGGGTAATTACCCACATTACCCCCTCAATTTATGTCAGCAGACTTAAAACAATTGATTTTTGAGCCAAATGCAACTCTGTTAAAAAAAACACAGAATTAAATTTCCGCTTCAATGCCTCAAGAACAAGAGGTAAATCTAATGTTCGGAAAAACTTTATAACTATGATTCCAGAGGTGGTTTAGCTCATTATGAAAGTTTGAAAAGGCTATATCTTTTTTATCAAGGCTGAATCGGAAAAAATGTTATACGAAAAAAGTCATAGACTTTCCCTGTTATTTAGACAGCTAGGCTTCATTGGTATCTACTGTTTCAGTGCTTTAGTTCTCTGTTGCTCTCTTTCTGTAGAAATGAAATGAATGGTTATACAGGGTGTCCGGGGAATAACTGTACATACCCTTACTAGAGATAGAGTTGGACTAGGTGATAACTGATTGACCATAAAAAATTAATTTCTGGATTTCCCTAGAAAGCTACCGGGTGATTTTCCAACTTTATGGAAATACTTAGACCATCATAAAATCCAAACTCATTGACGGATATTTTTTAAACTTGGGAGGTTATTGGCACATGCTGAGGTCGAGTCAGAAAGACATCAATTATTTCATTATTCCAGGGTCGGACTCATTAATCTTCATTTACAGTGTTCAGGGTAAAACAAACACTTTGTATTTCGAATTACAAATAATTGATTCGCTTTTTAGAAGGAACCTAAATTATGCTTCAATTTGTGATATCGCTTGAAGTTGTCACATCAACAATTATTTTTTTATGAATCTTTGAATAATAATGATAAAAGCATAGGTCATGAAAAATATTCTACTTCATATGACGAAAGAAAAGAATGTAAAATATGACAATCTTCAAGAATAAATCATGTATTTTCGCCGTCTTACACATATGCAAGCTCCACTTTTATCAACGCTAAAGGCTAGTGTATGGAAGAAAAAGCTACGATTTCATTCCAGTGAGTTGTTAGCACTGGGGTGAATTAACCTAACCCTTCATTTATAAACTGGGCTAACTCCATTTAACTTAACACAGCCAACCTATTCAAACCAACAGCTCGAGTGAACATTTTCCTTTGAAACCAATTCCGCTAAGTTGGAGCTAATAGAAAGTAATTTTATTCGCTTTTCTGAAAATCAACGAAACTATCAAAGGCAGCAAGAATCGGGGAAATCGTCTAAGAGGAAAGTTTAATTTCGCGAACATTTCTCACCGCCGCCAAGACATAAATTCCTCTTATTCAGAGCTTTAATTGTTCTTCGTTTTCGGTTTGCCCCCCTTAATTACACTCCGGGAGATTAATGGGTCCGAATTTATATTGATGTAACGGATTATCTCGATGAATTCAGTATTTCTGGAAACGGAGAAAATGAAATTTTGAAACGGATCGTTTGAGTTTGATCATTTCGAGACCCTTATTTTCATATTTTAACACCGTCCCTTTTTGACATTCATTCTTTCTACAAGGTTCAACGGTTACGTATACTTCTGATGAACTTTCAAATTGCCAGTCGAAAATAATTTAATGTCCTTTTATTCATTCTTATTATTCTGGTAACTACAGAATACTTACCTTAATTTCTGCAGAATTCAAACTGCAGCAGTGCTAAGTGCTTAGTATTTGGAGTACCTCATCAAAAAGCTAAGTACTCAGTAATCATCAAAGTGCTCCCTAGAACTTCTGCGGATTATTAAGCACTAAGCCCGTGTTTGATCTTGTCCCAACACGAGTATATCCGATCGAGGCCGACGCCTTGAAACCTTGGATCTAGTTTTGATCAGGGATGTTGCGGATATTCGCATCCGCAAATGCGGAGCTTCCGCATAGATTTCAACTTCCGCATCCGAATCCGCAAAAAAGTCCCAAGATTTCTTATCGCCCGTGATATTGAAATATTATATTTTTACGATACCCGTTGTTTCAGATGCATTTGAAATTTTGAAGGAAAGTTCCCCCGAATCGGGGGAAACATTTTCATCTGAATTGCGTATTTTTTGGTTGTTGCGGTTTTTTTTTTTGATTTGACAGAGATCTCCCCAAGAAAAAGAGCCAGATGTTCGTCTCGATCAGTGAGAATTGTCCTCGTTTGTTTACCTAAACAACCAGGGTTGTTGCAAGCTCATAAAACGTTTATAGGGGCTATAAAATTTGCCTAATTTGACGATTTTTGGGCATCTGTTGATGAAAATAAGTAAGTGAAGTTAAAAAAACATGTGAGTATATACTTACACTCGATATACTTAATAATAATTTACTTTAAAAATATTAATAACTGCTTTATCGTTGTTTTAATTCTTTACTCATATACTATTTTTAAACAAGATCTTAAACATCCGCATCCGCGGATATGAAAAAGTCGGCATCCCCAACATCCCGGGTTTTGATGTTCAGTCGAGTGATAAACATCTCACGTTCATGAGTGACATTATTGCGCAGTTGTAAAGATCAGAAGTTTAATGAACGTGCTTTCTTATTTTGTGAAGATCTGTTAATATAATATAATTATTCATACCTACAGAGTTGTTCACAATGAAGCCTAATATTTGCAAATCTCATAACTTCTGACAGGAGAGTAATAGAATAGTCAAACTTTTTGCATGATATTCCTTTCATTCTCAAGTCTTAACTGAGATGTGATTTGAGGCTTAGCTTTCGAGAAAAATTCAAATTTTTGACCCAAGAGTGTTTATTTATATGTGTAATAACAGTTAGCAATTTTTTCTAGGGTATAAACCATTGAAATAAATGGTCAAAGATATTTGATTTGATTGCTTCCGAAAGGGGATAATCGATAATTGCCCATTCCAGTCTTTGACGCTTATGGCCACGTGTTAATGAAACTCCTCTTAATGGACGTCTAGAACATAGATTCACCTCTCTCAAACGTCGTCTGATGGTTTCGATGGAAAATTGGACCCCATCTGCATTTTGAAGAGTATTCCGTATCATTCTACACGTAGATGTAGGCTTTCTTCTCGCCGAAACGGTGATGAAACGATCCTGAGCAGGAGTTGTTTTTCGTCGCCCACCAGGCCTCGGTCTCTCCAAAATGGAACCTGTCTCCCTGAACCTATTCCAAAGTCGAGATATCACACTTTGGCTGACTTGGAGCCTTTCCGCTACAAAAACCTGAGTTAAGCCACCCTGTAGCATTCCGATAGCCCTATTAGCCTCAGCGTTTTTTAATCGACGTCTGGGCATTTTCAAAAAACTCGTTTCAAATCGAAGCCGTTGATAAACTGACTCCATTTCAAAATGAGAACATTCATGAAGCATATACAAAGAACTAAACTCCTGAAAAAGGCGACCAGATTGACGAAATGTCTCATACTGATTTTCATTCTATCGATTCAAGTTGTTATTGGGTATCAAATGTTTTTACAGCGATTTTCTCCAAGGTTACAAACCTTTCAAAATAATTAAATAAGATAACCCTAACTCTTGTGGAGCAGTATATTTTCAACAAACACCGAGAAAAAAACAAAACAAAGGTTTCTCTTTTCGCTACCTTCTATTCCAAGGTCCCAGCACACATCATCCTGCTAATTTGTTTTGACGATTGACACCCTCAACGTTGGCGAAACTGAAAATTCGTACTTCAATACCCGCGAAACCGCTCGGTTGTTCCTTCCTTGAAACTTCAGCAATAAAGACGCCATTATCTCTTTGGGAGTGCATCCGACCCGTTAAATCATTCCCATTACAATCCTGCCTCCCGACCGATAGCATAGAATCTAACCACGTTGGAAACTCGCTGCAAATGCCAAACTCCAGGCGAAAAGTAGTTATCAACTGAGGTTGAGAGTTCTTCTGCGAGATGCCAGGAAGCGGCGGGGTCGGCTCAGTGGCGGCTCGTGACCTGCATAGGGTGCGAATCACATTTAAAATAATATTTTCTACCATTAGATGGATTTATTAGGTGAACAACTTTGCTTCCGCCGTTTTTACCGAAATTCGAGGCTTATTGTAAAAGAGTGGTTAAACATTTATGATTGTCCATCCTTTCTTCAATCTTTCGGGCAGCATACGAATCCCGCGTTGAAAAAACTGGTCATCTTTTTAATGGATTCACGAATCGATCCAATTTTTCACTTCTTGATAAGACCGGAAATGCTGCCCGGCCAGGCCTTGTGCCATTGATCGAAAATAGTGATAGTCCGAGGGAGCAACGTCTGGAGAATACAGAGGGTGGGGTAGGACTTCCCATTTCAAAGTTTCCAAGCATGTCTGGATCACTTTCGCAACTTGGGGTCGACCATTGTCATACCGTAAAATCACTTCCTCTATTTCTGTATCGTAATGGGTTCATTACAGTACTAAAAGTAGTGCTGTAATGAATTCATTACAGCATTGTTTTTAGTAATATTTTTCGTTTTTTGGTTGTCAGTACTGACCTTCGATCCTATCCATTTTCAAATTCCGTAATCTGTCAAATTTCGTAAGTCACACCAACTGCCACTAATCTGAATTTTTATTCGAAAATGCTTTCGAAAACGAGCGACGAATTTCGCATTCGTATTCGAATAGGTGTCATTCTGCAACTTGTTTTAGAATATACTATTCTCTATTTCAGTATCGTAATGAGTTAATTACAGAACTAAAAGTAGTGCTGTAATGAAACTCATTACAGCATAGTTTTCCGATACATTTTTCGTTTTGTGGTTGTCAGTACTGCCCTTCGATCTTCTCAATTTTCAAATCAAATCAATTCAAATTCCGTAATCTGTCAAATTTCGTAAGTCACACCAACATCCAAGATACAATACAAAAGTCGCTAACCTGAATTTTTATTTGAATTACGAGAGTATTTCACAAAACTTTACTGAAATAGAGAAAATATCGTCTAATACTCGTTGCAGAAGGCAATTCCAACACTCATGCTTTCGAAAACTCGCTCCTTCGTCGATCCTTTTCGAATTTTGCATTCGTATTGGAATAGGAACTCATTCTGCAACTTGTTTTAGAATATACTATTATCATCGTTTATGTAACTCTAGTTATTCAATGGACAGTAGTTGGGGGAATCAGATGATAGAGGGCGCTATAGTTTGAGATGCTTATTTAAATAATTCAATTCAAATTGGACACTGAATGCGACTCTTCAAAATCCAATGCTACATATGTTGAAGATTAGAGTAGACAAATATGTGAATTTATCACGACAAAAATAATGATAGAGGAGTTGAATAAAGCGCCCTCTATCAGCCAACTCCCCCAATTACACTTCATTGAATAACTAGAGATTAATAAACAAGGCTATTATCATGTATCTCGTATTGCGGCCGTTTGTATTTCAATGTTTGGCTCAAACGTATTAATTGCGCTTGATAACGATCGCCTGTGATTGTCTTGATCAAGTAATGCGTCCAATTTTGCATCTTCGAAAACCTTTTCTCCTCCTCCGGTATGCTGGTCTTCAATGTTCAAATCGCCATTCTTGAAGCGTTGAGATAACTCTCGGCACATTTTATCACTAATAGAGGCCACACCATAGGTATTTGAGAGCATTCGATGAGCTGCAGTTGCAGATTTCTTCATATTGAAGCATAAACTGAAAACCTCTCGCAAATTTATTGAGGAAAACTTTATGAGGCAGACACAAATCGCCTATTATTTCGATGGCATTATGTTAACAGCTTATTGTATGACATATAAGATCTATTTATTTCAACTACCACTTACCGCTACAGCTAGCTATTGGAAAACATCGAAAGCAAATATGTCATTAACTGTGGAAACTAGTTTTCGAATGAGATTCCTTGGGACCTTATGTTAGAATAGTTATTTCTCTATTTCAGTGTCGTAATGAGTTCATTACAGTACTAAAAGTAGTGCTGTAATGAAACTCATTACAGCATTGTTTCAGTTATATTTTTCGTTTTGCAGTTGTCAGTGCTGACCTCTGATCGAATCAAGTTTCGAATCGAATCAATTCAAATTCCGCAATCTGTCAAATTTTGTAAAATGAAATATAAAAGTCACTTACCTGAATTTTTATTTGAATTTCGAGAGTATTTCACAAAACTTGACTGAAATAGAGAAATACTACGTCTAATACTCGTTGCAGAAGGCAATTCCAACACGAATGCGAAGTTCGAAAACGAGCGACAAAGGAGCGAGTTTTCGATAGCATGAATGATAATAGATCATTCTGCAACTTATTTTAGAATATACTATTATACTAGTGACTTAGGAAGCAAAACACGCCAGTGGCATACATTACAACACATGTACCCCATTCACCCCATTCTGTATCGAAGTTATGACGTTTTTCAAAATATCTTTATGTTCTAAGTCAACACTATGGTGCCGTTTATACATATATGTAAAGAAAGAAACAAATTGGCAATGTCATTTTGTCATTAACGATATTTTTTGTGCTCACCGACTTTTCATCAGGTGCACCAACTCCATGTGATTTTATGAAAGTGAATGGAGTACACAATAATTTATCCAATAAATACCTACTTTCACGCGGGACACTTCTTGACAAGGAAACTACAAAACCCCGAAGAAGCTCTTTAAATCTTATTTTTATTTTTGCTGAAACATAGATAATATAGCAAGCAGTAAATGATTAAATTTTGGGGGAAAAAACCAAGGGTTTACAATTTGTTTCATTAAATTTGTTAATAATAGGTTTGTCTACCGCGGTTATCTATACACTCCCCAACACGACTTGGCATTGATGCAAGAAGATGGTCTATTTCATCTTGAGTGATACTCTCGCAAGCTACCTGTACTTCATGTCTCAGAGTCCGTAGAGGCTGAGGTAATTGTGAGGATTATAACATGAGAATACAATGAATTAAAACCACTGATCCGATTGGTTTTGAGCTGAAGGCTTGAGATCTTACTTACTAAGTTGTTCAGATGAATGAACTTGAGAATTTCATGTTTATAATGGGGGAGACCATACCAATTGAATGATTTTACCAATATTAGAGGAGACCGCTCAAGGTGAAGCAGGGACTGAGGCTGTCAATCAGGTTCAATGTCTTAACAACTTGATCGTTGAAATATTTCAGAGAAGTTCACTTGTTTTATTGAGAGAGAAAACTGATTCCATGATTCACCTTTGCGTTTGAGGATTTTTCATTCATCTGAAACTGGAGAACAATAATTAGCAAGTGTTATGAGAAGTGAACAGTTTAGAAATGAGATGAACTGATCGAAAGAGAATGAGATGAACATGAGAATATAATGAATCAATATTTATTACCAAAGGGAAAGACATGGGAATGTTCATTCTTGGAGCAAGTGATCATTTCCATGTGAGGAGTCTAGAGATATCTGAAAAATCTATGAGAACTGCAAAAATAAAACAATTCAATAAAACGATTCAAATACTTTAGTTTAATGCAATCGAGATTTTATTTGAATGAAGCGAGAGAGGATAACCAGTATTTTTATTGATTTTCATGATCTGAAACGTGGACAAATTTTCACACTTTATGAAAAGCATGAAAATAATATGGAAAATGCAACAATAAATAATTCTGAGAATCACTTACTCCAAGAAATGAACGAGAGTTATTAAGCGACGTGACTTGAAAATTCTGATTACAAGATTAGGTCTATTCACAGGAAGAACTGGATTATGAAAGAGAACTATTAATTGATTCAATTGATGAGCATGAGTTAATCTGTCAGCTGATTAATACATAGAGGTAGGTTAATTTGACGCGGTCAGTCAATCAGCTGACCATAGAGCTGTACTTTCTGGAGTGGACGTAGCGCTGCGAGATGTAACCATAGGCGTAGATGCGGATGAGGTCAGAGGGGTGCAACGCTCAATTTTCAACAAGTTGGTTTGTTGTAAAATTAAAAAAATTTGCAATAAACGACTACAACTAAACTACTAACAAAAAATTTTCACATGAGAAAACCTTCAAGATTTTTTTCTACAAATTTTCATCATTTACTCTTTGCTTCACTATCTATGTTGTACTCCTTCCGGGTGTTCCAGTTTCTTTGTCAGTTAGTATATTTCTAAGAGATGATAGTTTAACAAGAAACTTTAGCTCAATCAATGATTCAGTGGCTGCATCTGCATGGCGAGCCGCCAGTGTTCCGTTCTAACTTATTGAACTCCCCGGGACTTAACCGGAGCTTAAAGCTCTGTTTGTACGCGCACCCTAAAAGGGTGGATGAAATAACTCATCAACTCTTGATATCCGCCGTTAGCCCTGAACGTCTGACGTAGGTGGAGAGCCATGGAATTGTGGTACGTTAATTTAGGGCTAGGTTCATCGACGAACTATGAAAATTCATTACGTGGATCGAGATAAATATCGTTTCAATCTATTGAATTCGTAGTGTATTAGCCTTTCCCTCTGATTGGAATAATAATAGAGTGGCTTTTAGAATTCGGTTCATTCAATTTACAACAAGTTATAAGAGTCGGGATAAGCTTGATTCAGAGCTTTATCCTCGAATGGCTCTGCAGATTAACGTCGAATGGAACATGAATACATTACTTGAATCAACTGCTCTCAAACCGTGATACGAGAAAAATTTCTGAGATAACAAGATGGCCTAGCTCAGCTAATTGCTTTATTTCGTTGAATATCTCAAGGTGAAGTATTTGAAGATTTTTTGTTTTGAAACATCCTTCATTCTCCCGCAGAAGGTGAAACATTTTCGAACTGTCTCACATCTTTCAGAGTTATATCCCCTGAAAGGATGAATAGTATATTCTAAAACAAGTGGCAGAGTGTACTCCTATTCCAACACGAATGCGAAATTCGAGTGTTGGAATTGCCTTCTGCAACGAGTGTTGGGCGATATTTTCTCTATTTCTGTCAAGTTTTGTGAAATACTCTCGAAATACATATAAACAGTTGGTGTGACTTACGAAATTTTACAGATTACAGAATTTGAATTGATATGATTTGAAAATTGATAGGATCGGAGGTCAATACTGACAACCACAAAACGAACAATATAACTGAAACCAATGCTGTAATGAGTTCATTACAGCACTACCTTCAGTACAGTAATGAACTCATTACGATATTGAAATAGAGAAAATATGTGTATAATTTTCTTCATCTGCTTTAACAAGAAAACCCCAACTTTTTATCAGTTTCCTGTTTCCCATCTGTTCTAGAGATTAAATCACCTTTTTTGAAACACCCTGTCTCTCTTCTCGCGTTACTCATTTGCAACATAACATTAACTTATATGCAGGGTGTCCCATAATTAGACCGACAAACTACTGTTCTAGACATTATTCGAGACGCTTTCGACCAAAATCATATAGTACAAAAATGCTTCTTTAAGATGCTATGGCCCTCTGAAGATGACTTAAATCCAACACTTTTTGTCATATATCTCCAAAACGGTGTCACATAGAGGGTTGAAATTTCACACATTGGCTATTATCAAAAATCATCGAATGGTTCGAGTGAATTTTTTTCCTCTCAATCATAAGTGTATCATTCTGGGGGGGCGAGGGGTATTTTAGTGACAACTTTTCTACCTTTCATTATTTTACAAGTTTTACATCAAATTCAGAAACTTTAATTTCGCTACTCAATGTTCGTTATGTGAAGAATCATAATGAAGTGAGTGAAATATTAAGTTATTGTACTCGATTCCACTAACTAGTTAAACTAACCAGCCCTTTTAACTCCGTTCGAGGGAATTCCAATTTCACCATCTTAAACGCAGGCGTAGTACCTAATCTCAGTTTTAGAAATCGAAGTTAAAGCATCCATACAACTTGGCAACGCTGTTAATTGTTCATTTCTGTGTGCACACCACAAATTTAGAGAAAAGAGAAAGTTTATTTCCACAAATTCAAATTTAAAATTGTTATTACTGGTCCAGTACCTTTGTAGCCTGCATGTATGGGGTAGTATGCGTCAACTTTGGTAGTTCTGATTTTTTGCAGACTTATTCATGATGTTGGCCTTATAAGAAATTTAAGATTGTGACCTCGAGCGTTGAACGCAACTTTGTCAAAAATCGAAAAAATCGTAGAAAAAAGTTTTTTTTTTCAAATTTTGACGAATATTACCCTGAAAGATGGTTATTAAAAAATTATCGTTAAAGCGTTTTCAAAGAAGACTAAATCTCCTACAATATGATATCAGTCCCTGTAACCCCTATAGTTTTTCATATACACTTTTTCAAAATTCATCATTTTTTCGAATTTAATAATTTTTTACAATAATAATGTCGCTTTCACATAAATTATACTATCGGACTACTATTAGGAGTGTAAAAGATGATGTTCAAGCCAACAAACAAATAATGAAGTAAAAGAGAAAGGTTCACTAAAAATTAATGAGTTAATTTTTCTGGAAATTGTGTAACATTAATAACTTATTTTTGCCTTCTTGGAAGGTGCCGGTTGAAGTTCGTCTATATCTACATCGACGAATTGGGATGGCATATTCCCTTCAGTGGATGGTGATGATTATTTGAAAAAATGTTCATAAACTTCAAATCTGCTCATCGAGTCTCTAGTAATAACAAACTGACAAACACCAAACACCTGACAAAACGTCAACACCAACTATCGCATAGAAATACAAACGAGAATTATCGTTAACTGAAGTTAAAATGCGTAAACGACCAAAATCGGCGAGTTAACTTTTCTAAACGTCGTTAGGCTTAACCTCGATTTATATTCATGGTGAAATTGAACATTGCTGTTAACGGCGATTAGTGGAACTAAAACTCGGTTTTAGATGTTGGTGAAATCGGCCCTAAGGGCCGGTTTTACAATCGAAGGTTAACCTTTATGGTCAGGTTAGCGACACTCGATGGTTAACTCGTACCTGGCGTTTCACAATAATTTTACCGATTGAGGTTTCTTAACTATGGGTTCTGTTTGAATTTTCTTAAGTTGGTAAAAAATAATGGTTCTTTGGATCTAAATAGTAGGTAGGACGCATCAACGAATTTATAAGACGTCAGAGGAATATTAATATTTTAAAATCAATGATTGAAATGTACAAGATTAATTTAATTAATTTTCATATTTTATTCAAATAAATATTTCCTTACTTTGTTTATTGTACACGTATACATAAGATAAATTTTTTCTCTAATTTACAATATATTAAAATACATGTTAATGGAGGTATCTGGAGTAGAGGTACTTGCATTATGTTTTTGATCAGGAAATTTTAAAAGGTTAATATTACTAGTGAATTCTACAATATGCTGTATTAAGAAGAATGACTGTAGCTTCTAACATAGCTTGAGCTGTATCTAATTTTACATGCATTCCCATGACAGGGGCTAGAAAGCGACGTTTCTACACACTCTTTCTCTCAACGAGATTTCTTGTACAGATGTGTGATTTGTTGAATGAGACTTCAGAAGGTTTTCTTGTATTAGCTGAAGGTGTAATTATATAAGGCTCAATTCTATAGCCACTATCTCCTGCTAAAACACTGTGAGGAAAATCCCTTCTTTCAAATGATCCGCACAGCGTAGTATTCTGAAAAATATCATGTGCTGAACCTGGCCATTTTGCATCAATGTTTGTAATTTTCAGAGATGAATCAGCTACAGTTTGCACATTCAAGAAAAAAAACTGTTAATGGTTCCTGAATAGTTCGGCTTGATCACCTCCTGGCAATTGAATTTTCATGTGTGAAGTCGATAGCACCTATGCACCTCGGAAACCTGGCATTTTGATTACCTTCTGGTTGGACGAGCTATCCAATGTTCTATTTGGTTTAGAATATTCAGCTGAATGAATAATAATAAAACGCAGCTTTTCGATAATCTGAATTTAAAAAAAAAAAATCATAATCGTCGTTAATTTCGAAAAAAATTTGATCTAAGACGCATCACTTCTGGTCTACGACATACCTCTCCATCACTGCTAAAAGCGTTGAAATCAAATTCCATTATATCCACATTAACAAATCTCTAGTGAGAAATCAATTTCTTCAAAACAATAATTTTCGAATCAGACTAACATTTTAGGTTATATACTTATACATGATTCTATGGTTCTTGAATTAACTTCAGGTTTACCCACACTTTCGGTGTTGGTTGAGTTAACTGATAGTTAACCCATTTTCGTGGGATTGTAAAACGCCTAACCTATAAAATTTCCTTAACCTAAAGTTAACCTTCGATTGTAAAACCGGGCCTAAGTGAGTCGACGTGGACATAGTAGCTGACGCGTCAATAATTGTTGACATATGATGCCTGGGGTGCTGGCGTACCTGAAATGCTCTCTCGAAAAAGTTTCCAGCTCTTAGACTATAAGCAACATTTCACTTCCACAGAAACAATAGTCTCGTAATCGATCAACAGATCTACCGACGAGGACAAGCGACAGATAACGGAAAACGACCCATTCTAGGGAAGAATCTCAATTAGTCCAGCGATAAGTTCTCCATCCTAACAAAGCACCACGTACCCGCATCCCATCAATTGTAACCATCGTGCATGTATCGTTACGCCCTTAAAAAACTCCCCCTTCATGTTTGATTACGAAACCGAACGCGAACCTTGCATTATACGGTTTTGATAACCGAGTCCCTGGGTCCTTTGTGCTCCGAGATAGGACGGATTCATCTCGCATCCTGCATCCAGCTCTAGCAACGGCGCGATTTA
This sequence comes from Hippodamia convergens, assembly GCA_038502775.1. Lineage (NCBI taxonomy): Eukaryota > Metazoa > Arthropoda > Insecta > Coleoptera > Coccinellidae > Hippodamia > Hippodamia convergens. The sequence continues at coordinate 37,666,112 of CM076608.1, read as the reverse complement.
CGCTCTTCAAACACAGACACAGAGCGCCGAGCCTCGAATAATGAGATTTATGGGGAAAATCGTTCCGCCGTTAATGAGATTCATAATTATTCTGATTTAACGTTTCGCCGTGCAATCGCATCCATTGTAGTCGGACAATTGGGATAGTACGCGGTGTCTCCGAAAAATGGCGCGTTTGTCACGTTGTCACGATATCGGGAATATTTCCTGAAGGAAATATTCGTACGTGATTGCTTACAAAATGAAACCTTCACGTCTTTCGAGGATGAAAACTTTGATTGTATCTCACCTGTCGGTTCATGAATGATACAAACGATGGTATTTTGCTCTTTATCTGTAGCCTACGATTGATCTGCGAACTTTCAGATTGAATAATGCAAATCTGAAATTCAATTGATAGAAACCCATCGGAAAGATTAAGTAAAGGAAAGGAGAGTAAGTCTTCGTGAATATATACAGGGTGTACCAAGTTCGACGGCCAACTAGGATTTTCTGGAGAACTGGACCTATTTGAAATCTGAAAATTGGGATTATGATATTTTTAGACGTTCGATATTATCTACCGAGCTAAAATATTCTTGCAGCCAAACTTTCAGTTATACAGAGGATGAAAAAAAACATTCAACATTTTTTTTTTCTATTTTTTTTTTGTTTTAGAATTCGATAGAGTATTCAATTGTTAATATATTCGTCTTCAGATCGTTGTATTTGCCATAATACTTTTCAAAATATCGAGAAAAAACTGAATAAAAAAAGGTAGATAAGAGTAAGGGAGAGGTGGTCGGTTTAATGCTCTGGATTGGCTCAGAAGCTTCTTGGTTGGTCGGACACAAAATTGTTTAAGCTGACTAAGAAAGGATCTTCTTTCTGCTGGATCTTGTTTCTGCTAGTGAAGAGGTGAGCAGAGGTGTCCTACAGGGCAGATTACTATTTTCTATTCTATTTATAAATGATAATGAAATATTTCATGCGATACTGCTCGAATTAGATTTTCAATCTTTGCTGATGATGTGACAATGTCGGATACTACTCGGGATCCGTTTTTTGATGCGAGCTTGAATGGTATTAGTGAATATTATTGAATGAATAGTCACATTTTGAATCATGAGTAGAGTGAGATTGTATCGGACATTGACAGTCACTCCTATCCACCTAGTAACAAGAAGACGCAGAAGACTGTGAACCCTCTCTAACAATAACCATGGGCGCCCGCAGGGGGGGGCTAGGGGGGGCCGTGGCCCCCCCTGAGATTTTGATCCCGTATCGAATTGATAATTCTCTGAGGTGTGTTGAGCACTTTTTGGGTGAACAAAAATCATGGAAAGTTTTCGAAGACAATGAATTCCATGTTTTTGTTTACCTAAAACGAAGTAATAAATTCATAAACTACCCCATGATTATCGGTATTCTCTCAATCGCTACCAGATGTTCGTTTTATGACCTGTTTTTTTAGGCGGCTTCTTTGATGGGGGATTCTTCATGCGACAAGTGGGACTACTCTCATATTTCAATCATTATTGTCCATTCTCCAATCAGAATATTTTTTTCCGAGAAGGAGGAAATAAAGAATCTTTTCATTAGTATTTTCATTCTAGAGAAAGATGTATTTGAATTCGGAACAATCGAAACCACGTTGAGAGTGTATTCGGAGAGTATTCTTAGTTTTTAGTGTCTTTGACTCCAAATTGTGTTATCGAGGGTAACTTCTCTAATTATTCAAGTAGCTGATTTTTTCGTTCGGCGCCTCTCAATGTAAAGTTTCAACTATTATAATTGTATACTATTGATAAAAAGTGTAAAAAATCCGAACCGTGGCAGTCTTTCGGGTCTGCGGATAGAAATGAAAACAAAGTAACACGTGAATGGTATAGTAGAGCGTCGACCTATTAGATTATTATTTCCGAATAATTTTTGATTTGTAAGGAAGTATTAATGACCAATTTGAACTTCCTTAATCCCCGATCATAAACACTTCTTTGTGAACCAAAATTAATTCAAAAATTATAACCGAATAGTTCGACGATACAGTTTACAAGTTGCTCAGATTTCACTTCTATCGGCAGTCCCGGAAGACAGTTTTTTTCTTGTTTGTTGAGAGTTAATTTTACTCATGTTTCTATATATACATATTTTATATATTTTTATAATATGATGAATTTACCTTTGGAAAATATGGATATTCTGAAATTTTTCCAAAGGAGATCTAATGCCGATGATGATCGCTATAAGACACACAAAAAATAAACCTTCATACATCAATGCAGACTCATTCCTCGTGTACTGATAAAGAAAAAATCCAAGAAAAATATAGGAATGAACTTCCTATTGCATTTTTTGAGACTAACCGAAGGCTGGTATTTTAGTTCAGAATAAAATATGCTACTCGTGGTATTACGATTCCGGTATTTCATTTTCAGAATTATTATTATTATTTTGGTGTGTGTTATGTCTTTTTTATTCATTTTTTTATAATTCATTAATTTTGATAATATATTTATATTGTGTTATTTCGGATAATTTCTGAGTTTCTAGTTTTGAATTTATGGTTTGTTTCATTTAATCTATATTTCATATTTCATTATGATTCATATATGGTTTTTATGAATATTAAATTATCGAGCGTATATGTATATTTGTTTTTATTTCGTTATTACTGGTTGATGTGTCTTTAGTTATTAGCAATCATAAAATTTATTTCGTTCCTTTTTCCATATTATTTATATTTAATTTTCCTGTTTAATATTCCTTCATGGATTGTGATTTGTTTGGAAAACAGTTACCGTATTATCTTATAGATATCACCTTATACTGTTGATGTTAAAAAAATGTTGAGGTGGAAAACTTAATCATTTTTAACAAATTCTGCGGGCGCTCATGCATAAATAAAAAAACGAAATAGAAAGAAATGAAATACTGAAGTCGCATGCACCTTATCGTTTTTCGCCAAATTTTTTTGCCCCCCCTGAGTAAAAATTCTGCGGGCGCCCATGACAATAACTATATTAAAAGGAAAGTTATCAGTCTCAAAAACCTTAATGGTTATCATTTAGATAACAATGGTTTGAATAATTATCAAATATAAACGGCCCACTGCAAAAATTATTTCTGTGCTTGGGTACCATTTTGTTATTTCAAAATATCGAAAATATCCTAATAAGAATCAGTTGGATTTTATTCATTTATTCAACTTGAAGAATCTCGATATAACACATTCATCGTTTTCCTTAATGTGATTCAATCTGATTCTGATTCAGACTTCAACAATATGCAGTCTCGCTCCCATATTGTTCTATAGTTAGGTGAATGCTGTGGCAGTTGGCACCCTCCCTCACAACTATCAAACAACAAAGGCATATGTACTTGACGTTAACCCCCTTTTCATACAGTTTAGACTCGGTAATTGAAATAAATTTGCATTTAATGAGGAGGGCAGGTTGATTCTATGATCGGGTTTGAAGAGAGGGAAAGAGCTCCATGGGATCCCACAATGTGAATTATATCACTTCATCCCAAATCTCGCAGGCTCATACGCTGGTCTCAGAAATCTTTAAATCTTCAGTCCCTTGTATTAGATTTTAGATTGGAAATGTTCGTGTAGAAGTCAGTGCAACTACTATTCAATAAGTTGAACCTCAGAGTATTCAATTCCTTTTATTTTATCCCATACTTCAACCAAAACTACTACTGTTATATTCTCCTTCGTTACTCAAAGCTAACTGAAATTACATTGACTAAGTAAGTGCTTAACTGAGCATCTATAATGCGACCCTGAGAACATGGGCTAGTGGAAATCTAGATCATGAAGTGAACTGCAGGAATGTGCTGTCATCGAACCAACGTAGCAGTGGACTAGTTTCTGAGTTATTACTCGTCATCGGTACTGCTTAATGTCGATGACAACCAATATTCAATGCTGTTAGGCAGTTTGCAGTTCATAAATGTAAATAGTGCCTCACGGGCGCCGCATAATGGGGAGCGCTCCATCTTGCTGAAATCTCAGTTCGGCTTCTAAATAACGGTGATCGTTCCCCAGAATATCTGTCAACATAGGATCGTCATTGTTTCCTAAGAAATCTAAATAATTATCACCATTAATATTGCCGTCTTTGAAAAAAGGGCCCACAATATTGTCGCCATAAATACCAACCCAAACATTTAGTTTTTCAGGATATTCAGTATGAATCTCTCTGAATAGCCTCGGGTTAGTATCAGACTAATATCGACAATTGTGACGATTTAAAGATCCATTCAATCAAAAAAAAACATTCATCAGAGAATCAGACAAAAGAAAGTCCAGATTATTATTTATCATATCACCCATTGTTTCGCAAAATTGTAATCGGCGGTCAAAATCATCTTCTTTCATTTCGTGAAATAACTAAATGAATTCTCATTTTCAAACAGCTTCTCCATCTCAATATCAACAAAATCTGTTATCGCCGCCTTTTTTTTATGCAATTTCTCCAGCCTTAAGAATGAAGCGTAGAATCTTATGGTATGATACTAGTTCAGTAATTTTTTGAATCACTTCCTAAGATTTACCGTTCAGACAAAGAACTAACATTGTCGATCGACACATAAAGAAAAATCTGAGTCAGAGCTGGCAGTGACAAAGATGGTTCTTTCTCCTCTCAAGTAGTTATCATAATTCTTGAAACAATAATATTTAATAAATGAATACAGTATCGGGAATGTGGACCTTTATTTATGCTATAATTACAAAACGGTTGCAGACGTTTCGAGGACAACTGTTATCTTCCTTTTCAAGGCTGAAAAATTAAATTAAACGTTACAAATCTTCAGTACACAAGAACATAGTATTACGAAGCAATATTTTGTATCGTCAACAGCAACTTAGATCTAATTATTTCATGAACATCTCAAATACCGTACAACAAATTTCAAGAACTCACATGTCAGCTAATAGTACGAGAGCTATTGAACCTTTTGAGTAACGGTTTGTCCGTAACTCTATAAATTTTCATAGCGATAGTTCCTAGCATGCTGAGGGCGAAAACCATGACCTGGAACCCCTCACCCCTGCACATCATCAACCCCTATATCTTTGAAAGTGTAAAAAAAATAGAAAAAAAAACTTGTCGCTGTAAGGTTGAGACTTTCATACGCCACTGACTTCTACGTGAAAATATCATCATAAGAAGTATTAATTTTTTTCTGATAACATTTTCAAAAAGTGTACATTTTCGTTTTCGCCCTCTACCTATTCCAAAAACAAAAGTAGTTGGAATATTTCCGTTTGTGGTTTTAAAAGTTTTACAAGAAAGTGACACAGGGTCGCGAAAACCGCATGACTCTATTTTCAATAATAGCTAAGATATAATGCAGTCTCAACCAATTTAGGACACAGTGTACTACGCTTGAAACGATACTACTATATGATGAAGAAATAAATGATAACATATCAGATGATGATGAAGATAATAAAACTTATTTTTTCATTCTCTCAGACGAACATGTATAGATTTCAGCCTTACAGAAAAAAGTTCATTTTTGTTCGTATTTTACAACCTTTTCGAGTCGCCTGGCAGCGAGTGTCAATTTTTTTTGAACTTAACAATGAATGAACAAAATCGTACCTTACAGCGACAAGTTTTTTTCTATTTTTTTGCACTTTCAAAGATATAGGGGTGAGAGGTGGCAGGTCATGGTTTTTGTCCTCAGCAGGCTAGGAACTATCGCTATAAAAATTTCTAGCCTTACAGACAAACCGTCACTCAAAAGGTTCACTAGCTCTTGGACTATAACCCCAATTAATACAACCTAACCTGATAAAATACATAGAGTTAGAGTATATCACATAGACTGTGTCATGGACGAGACCACCGTAAATCGTGCGCATTCGTTCAAATTTAAATAATTGCTGTTAGGGTAGCGGCTAGAGGGGTAGTGATATCGAATTAATTTTTTGACCAGTCCCAGCGTTTCTTCCACCTCAAAGATCCAAATTCGGCGTGTGAGAGTTATTAATGTCACTCTGTATAATAATAAAGCGAAAAAAATAGTCATGCAGGAAATTGAATTGTCATTCCAACAAGGTGCTGCTCGACCCCTATTCCCTATTCAAAAATGAGAGTTTTTAGGGGTTGCGGCTAGAGGGGTAGTGATATCAAACTCATTTGAATATCCTTATATGTCCCCCATGAAAATTTGACCTATCCGAGCGTTTTTTCGTTATTCCATTCACCCCAAAGCTCAAAATTCGGGGTGGAAAGTTATGGATGGCCCACACTATAAACGCTTCTGATTCCGACATTTTCAGATTTAACATTACCTATAAAATGACTGTAATCAGTGCATATCCCCACGTATTAAAATCCCCCCTCAGAAACATTAAATCTCTCAAGATCCTCTTACTTTCCCTTCTTAATGTATGCATCCCCCCCTCCATAATTCATGAGCCGTAACACCCGAACGCGGAAAATCCCAAACAATAGAGCCATCAATCCAAATTTGCACTATTGATTGATTTGCGGGCGAAATAAGGAGTAGGCCCTGGCACAAGGAGTAATTTATTCCCGAGTGGCGAGGCAGAACAGGGTGTGCCTTCCGGTGCAACGAACCTTCGCATTCGAGCGCGGCTTACATTTCCAAGCTTTTCCTTCCGGTTTCCTGGAGGAATAAATTGCGGGGCCGCGATCCGGGATCTGGTTCTGACCGGCCAGTGTCGCCGCATGTTGTACGGATCCTTCCCCGGTATTTCTGAACTAACAAGCCTGTTCAACGTGGTTGTGGAAGGTTGTTTTGTAGATTTTGTACCTTTGAGGGACTGTTGTTGGCTTTAACCCTATTGTCACCAACTCATTTGAATGTGCATTGTTGATGAAACTCAAAATTGACACGATCCAACGATGACTCAAGATTAAATACGTAATAATAACAATAATAATAACATTCAGTGGCAGCTCTGCAATGAGAGCCAGTGAGCACGTGCACTCCTAAGAAAAGTTACATAACATCAAATTTCCAGTTTTGAATAATCAAAAAATTGCCATTCTGAAGTTACTAATAGGTTTGTTCGTGAGTCCAGTACCAAACCGGTTCGTTACCAAGTCCAGAATTAATAAACTGGGCTATGTTTCCTAACAGATTCTGACCTAACCTCACTGCGAAGTTCTTGGAATTAAATGAGGTCTGTGTGTTTATTTTTATGATACAATTCCTTAGCTTTGTTGGTCATTCGAAAATGTTGAATAATGTGCATCGTTAAAGTCTAGGTGCACCTCTTCGAAGTATGCTATAATCTTGGGAACTTCAGCAACTCTTGATATTACCCGAAGATCTCCGTCACTTGACGAAAAATTATGAATAAAATATATTTCTCTATTTCAGTATCGTAATGAGTTCATTACAGTACTAAAAGTGGTGCTGTAATGAATTCATTACAGCATTGTTTTCAGTTATATTTTTCGTTTTTTGGTTGTTAGTACTCACCTCCGATCTAATCAATTCTCGAATGAAATCTATTCAAATTTCGTAATCTGTCAAATTTCGTAATTCACACCAACTGCCAAGATACAATACAAAAGTCAGTGATCTGAATTTTTATATGAATTTCGAGAGTCCTTTATAAAACTTGAGTGAAATAGAGAAAATATCGTCTAAAACTCGTGGCAGAAGGCAATTCCAACACTCATGCTATCGAAAACTCGCTCGTTTTCGAACTTCGCATTCGTGTTGGAATAGGAGCTCATTCTGCAACTTGTTTTAGAATATACTATTCTCTATTTCAGTATCGTAATGAGTTCATTACAGTTCTAAAAGTAGTGCTGTAAGCTGTAATGAATTCATTACAGCATTGTTTTCAGTTATATTTTTCGGTTTTTGGTTGTCAGTACTGACCTCCGATCCAATCAATTCTCGAATGAAATCTATTCAAATTCCGTAATCTGTCAAATTTAATTCGTCGCTCGTTTTCGAATTTCGCATTCGTGTTAAAATAAGAGCTCATTCTGCAACTTGTTTTAGAATATACTATTCTCTATTTCAATATCGTAAAGAGTTCATTACAGTACTAAAAGTAGTGCTGTAATGAAACTCACTACAGCATTGTTTCAGTTATATTTTTCGTTTTGTAGTTGTCAGTACTGACGGAGGATCGAATCAAGTTTCGAATAAAATCAATTCAAATCAAGTAATTTGTCAAATTTCGTAAGTCACACCAACTGCCAAGATGAAATATAAAAATCACTAACCTGAATTTTTTTTTGACTTTCGAGAGTATTTCACAAAACTTGATTGAAATAGGGAAAATATCGTCTAATACTCGTTGCAGAAGGCAATTCCAACACTCATGCTATCGAAAACTCCCTCCTTCGTCGCTCGTTTTTGAACTTCGCATTCGTGTTGGAATAGGAGCTCATTCTACAACTTGTTTTAGAATATACTAGTCTCACATTCACATGACTCAAAAACAAAACAAACTCAGGTGAGAATCAATTTGGAACTACCAGTTCTTGCTTCAACCCCGGAACTCTTGGAATCGATTCGTTATCGGTGTCGATCTGCGCTTTGGCACAGTTAATAAAGATATTCTACACTGTATCTTGAGTAGAGTTCTGAAACTAATATCATTTCATACCTAGTATCTATTTCTGCATTCCCAATCCCCAACTTTTTTCCTCTATGAATAAATTATGTGCTTCACTCTACCTACCTTGCGTCTAGTCTACGTCGATCGTACGTGCGATCGAGTAGGTGGGGCTTACGACGAATTGGTAGACAATTTCTGGGAGCTGGCGAAGGGGGTTTTACGCCGTTTGAACTGAAAGAGGAGCACAATTTCGCACCAGCGGTGCAGAGATAACGTTTGGACTATTTCTTCGTGAATGACTCGCTACGTAAATTATTGGATGAAGTAGGAATTATACGTATTTTTTCAAGAAGTGTTTGTATCTAGGTTTCATTATGGGCGCAACAAATAATCATTGAGAATAACCTAGAACTGACAGGGTTTCCCAAATTGCTTGATTTTCACTGTTTCTGGTACTTCATCTTTACTAAATAGGTGAAAATGTTCAGAGGAGTCCTTGGCTCGATTTTCGTGGCAACACCATTAATGGAAACCGTTTGCGGATATCTTCTTGCTCATATAACTAAATTTCGATATTTTATCTACTTCGAAAATGTGCCATAACTTTTTCATCAACGAAAATATCTAAAAACTATTGAAACCGAGATTGAAACGTTCTGAAGGCTTCTTTTTAATGGAAATAAGACACCATATTCAATATTTTCTATCTTCTATCTCTTCTACTGAGAGTGCAAAAAACACTTTTTTATCTTGAATTCTTCATCTCATATGGAAAAAAAATTGAGATAAAGAATATTGAATTTAGTGTTTTATCCCCTAAGAAAGAGTGCTTGTAAATAGTGTTTATTGTTTTTGTATATTTTCGAAAATGAAGTCGTTAAAATTTATTAATATGGTCATATTATCGAAACAAATGAAGATATGGTGAATCGGTTTCCACTACTGTGATTTTCACTAAAATCGAGCCCAGGACTCCTTTCAACGTTATTACTAATCTGATATAGAAGTACCAGAAACAGCCAAAATCAAGCAATTTGGCATACCCTGTGATATTTGCTACCATCTTTTTCCTTCCCCAAATACTTTCGTTGACGACAGCTGAAGCAGAAAGAAGTTTTTCGAGAATTAATACCCTTTCGATAAATGCGATGAATGAAAATGACTTACGATGCTATCTATAGAAAAGAAATTTACCAAATTTTAACGATGAGGTTATCGATCAGTTTGCTGCAAAGAAAGAAAGAAGAATGGATTCCAGAAGGAGCAAGTTTTCGAAAGCATGAGTATTTGAATTGCCTTCTTCCACGAACATTAGACGATATTTTCTCTATTTCAGTCAAGTTTTGAGAAAAACTTTCGAAATTTAAATTAAACTTCATATTATACATTCGTATTGTATTTTGCCATTTTGTATGATATATCTTTTGTATCTTTGCAGATGGTGTGAAATTTGACAGATTACGGAATTTGAATTAGTTTTATTTGAAAATTGATGAGATCGGAGGTCAGTTCTGACAACCGCGAAACGAAAAATAAAACTGAAAACAATGCAGTAATGAGTTCATTACAGCACGGCTTTTACTACTGTAATGAACTCAATACGATACTGAAATAGAGAAATATATGTACCTTTCATGTTCAATGTAATCAGTAGCTTTCTTTGAGCCGCCACTGAGATCGCCTAAATTTCAATTTTGGCCTATAACTCGTAATGACCGTAAAGTGTCATTAATTTTCCCAGAAATAACGAATATCATCAGTATTTTACGCGTAACCATGATTTCATTAGTCAACCATTCAGGTATAGGATAGGCCGACAATTACCCATGTTTTTAGGTATGAAAGTGTCTAATAAATACTTGGAAATCGAATAACGAGTTTTTGTTCAAGAAAAGGCTGAAATTCTTTTTACTCAATAACTGAGGCTTTTATCGTGTATCAGAATTTCTCTATGAGGCTAATAATTGTTTTGTTTCATTTCTTTTGGTTTTGTTCGACTTTTTCCACAATGTATTGTTGAATAATATGGAATATAGTGTTATTATCATTATTATTACTTATGAGATTACCCACTATGTATATTGACGTTTTGATTGTGACGAAATCTAACAAATTCGCTCGAAATTCCGCTCCGAATCATATCCATCGTCGCGGCTTCATTATGCGCAACAATAAATAAGTTGGGAGCAATCGTGTCGGCTAACATGTGGGGGTGGTTGGAGTGTTTCCCGGTGATTTGAGTTTTTCACGGCTCGGCGCCGTGACTGCGGAAGGGATGCGGGATTAATGGTCGACGGAATGAAGCTAGGGGCGCGACAAAATAACCCTCTGCCCTCGATAAATATGTAGACTTTTGGACTTGGGGTGCGATGGCAATGAATAAATACGAGGCAATGATGCTGTGCGTGTTCGGGTATGGGATAGATGGGGTATGAATTACCGGAGACAACGAGATCTTCAAACGCTAGTCAAAACGTATTCGATCACTATTTTTTATACAGGGTGTACCAAGTTCGCGGCCTATTAGGCCGCGAATGTCAGAATGACAATTCTCGTAATATGTCTTAGTTTTCGGTCCTGAGAAATATTCTGTTTTCTTGTGTTATAACATGTTTGGTTTATCTATGGGAGATGATTGCCTTTCATTGGGGTCCCGTAGCGGTCTTCAAACATCTGAAGTGCCGAAAAATCATCACCTGAAAGGTCGTATCTGGTTTGAAAAAACCCTCACGACCAGAGAGCAACAATTTGTGGATTTTGAATTTGAATATCGAAGGAATTTCGAAAGGAAAGTGTGATTACGTCTCAAAATTAGCTGATGAACATGGTATCAAAGAGATTCTTCTACAAGAAACCCACACGGCAACAGAAAAAAAATCCTCGTGAAAGAGGACAGTTGAAAGTTATGTATTAATTGATTTTTTACAAGTTTAGCTTGTTATGTTGAAAAATTGTCAGTTTCGTAACTTTCAACAGATTCGGAAAGGGGAAATTGATGGAGTTTTTTTGTCATTTCTTTCAAATTTTGAGACATTTCTGTCATAAATATTCATAAACCTCCGAACATTATTTGGCCAAGAAATCTTAATGCTGATGTTTTCTTAAAGTAGCAAATGCATCTGATTTATTCTGAATAATCGTTTTCTTTTTTGCTTTTGTCTTTTTTCATTTGAGATTGAGAATTTCGAGTCGTTTTGGGAAGAATCTGTGTATCCGAGCCCATCGACGGATAACATGAAGATGATCACACTGATGTCTTTCAAGATTTTCCTGATATTTGATATTTTATGTTATTTTGTTTACGGGGAGGCAGGTTTTTTCGGCTGAGGTTTTTTCCCCTGGCTGTATAGTATCGTATGATACTAGTGTTGATAGTATCGTATGATTCTATAGTATCATACAAAGAATGTTATGATACCCCGTTCTTTTTTTGCCTCAGCTCAGGTACTTTTTGTTTCAACATTTATTCTATTATTTTTAGCTCTCTTTTTCATAAGAATATATATATATATATATTTATATATTAGGCGTTTCTGGAGAACTGGACCTATTTCAAATCTGAAAATTGCAATTATATCATTGTTTGACATTATCTACCGATCTAAAATATTCTTGGAGCCTGACCACTTTCAGTTATACAAGAAGTGAAAAAAAAATTTTAAAAAAAAATTTTTCTTTTCGAATTTGATAGAGTATGCAATTGTGAATACATGAATGATGATAATGTTCTATGTTGATGCTCCTAAAAAACTAATTCTTGAGTTATTCAGGATTTCCTGATTTTATGTCGTACGTAGCGTCAAATTCATGAAAACTCTTCCATTTCAACAAAGATAAATGAATTCAGAAAAGAGGTAGTCTTTAGTGAGTTATTTAAATAATTTATTTCTATGACCAAGGTCATTGTTGATATGAAACAGATTCGATGAATTTGACGTTCGTACGTACGACATGAAATCAGGAAATCCTGAATAACTCAAGAATTATTAATTTTAGGAGCATTAACATGTTGAAACATTATCATAATTTTTCTTCGCATAATCCAACGCAATCATAAAAAAATAGGGTTCTAATTTGAAAAACGAAAGCTATGGGTCAATCTTGATCCCAATTTTTAACCCAACATGTGACGGATTTTTCATAATTCTGAAAATGTGCAATATTTCCACATTCTTCGTCTTCAGAAATGTGAAAACGATATCTAGGTTAGGAATAACAAACATAATACCGAATACTCTTATCTCCCTTTTTTCTTCAGTTTTTTCTCGATATTTTGGAAAGTATTTTGACGGCTGCAACGATTTGAGCACGAATGTATTAAGAATTGCATACTCTATCAAATTCGAAAACAAAAACAGAAAAAAAATTTTAAAATTTTTTTTCACTCCCTGTATAACTGAAAGTGGTCAGGCTACGAGAATATTTCAGATCGGTAGATAATGTCAAAGAATATAATCGCAATTTTCAGTTTTCGAATAGGTCCAGTTCTCCAGAAATGCATGATAGGCCGTCGAACTTGGTACACCCTGTATATCTATTGAAACAGGAATACAAACAGGACAGAGTCTCATAGCTGAGTTCGCTGAATTACAAATAAAACTTCAAATAAGAGAGTCTTTCGGGCTTTTTGGCCGTGGTCTACTTAGTTGTAGAAAAGCTGCAGAACATCCAGTTTGTACCCAACGACCGACTCGTAAGTTTTGATGTTGTGTCTTTGTTCACATTCGCCTAACATCCAGCTTTTTCCAGCTTTACTAATGAAGAGAATTCGTTATTCTCTTCAGAAATCTGTCGGTATCAACGAGAACATCAGACATTTAGAAAATAATCTTATAATGACCTTAACACCAGCAGACTGGGCCTCTGTCAGTAACATAACCCAGAAATCCATGGAAGGTCGAATGTACAGTAATACAAAGCGCCTCAAAAATAAATTCTCACGCTTGCAGGAATCATCTGTTTCTTGGGTTCTGAACAGGGAAGGAACTGTTGTTAACTTGTTCAAAAGGACATTAACACAAGAGGAGAAATCCGTTCTTGGAAAAAGGAAACAATATAGTACCCAATGTTGGGCAGCAATTCAGTCTTTACCTGAGGCTACGGCTGAAGAAGGGAGGACTGAAGGTTCAAGAATTATCAGAAAAGCTAAACCATCAAAAAGTAATATAAATTTCAGGGAATACGAAGCCTTAAAGAATCTCAATGAGGACACATCCATTTTGATCCTTCCAGCTGACAAAGGAAACGCGACGGTAGTAATAGATTCCTCAGTCTATGATTCCAAAATGGGAGTGGGATTTTCCTTCAAACTACAGACAACTCAGAAGATATCCTTCCTCATCCAGACTCAAACAGATAAAGGCTCTCCTAAAAGTTTCTTCTCTCAATGAAGAAATTGAAAAGAGAAGGCATACGACTTAGCCAAAGTTTTAACGACTATGTTGAGACCTTACCCATGTGGGAAATACGGAAGGTTTTGTGAAGGACTCTATTCAGTTTGTAGAAAAGCTGCAGAACATCCAGTTGCGACCAAACGAACGACTCGTTAGATTTGATGAAGTTTCTCTGTCCACATTAGTTCCCATCAGAGAATCGCTGAACTACGGGTCGGAGATATTCTCGAATGACATAACAGAGCTCTTTAAACTTTGCCTAACATCCAGCTTTTTCCAGTGGAAAAGCGAGTTTTATGAGCAAATAGACAGTGTCGCCATGGAAAACCCTTGGAGGTACAATCTTAGGCCAAAAGAATAGTCTGAAGAAGCCTACCGCAGTTGTAGGCGAAACTTTGGATGAAACTATTCCTATTAGACCACGGCCAATAAGCCTGGAAGACTTTTTCAATGTTAGTTTATCCGGTCGTGAAAGCCTTAAACTATTTATCGTTACACTGTTCGGCTAATCTATAGATTAGGTAAACTCGAGATCCAAACAGTCCTTAAGGCGCCTAATCATCATGAATACCTTCAGGTCGTCCGCAAAAAGTGAGAATTTACCATGTCTTAACTACTTTACAATGTTACTGTCATATATCAGAAATAAAAAAGGACCGAGATGAGAACCCTGCGGGACCCCAGGGGTGTTGCGAAATTTCCTGATGCAGAAGGGAGAGAGAGGTTGAGTCTTTGACTTATGAAAACTTGGTGAACCAACGAAAACCTAGAATTTTCTACTTCAGAATGAAATTGTGGAAAAAAATGTATTTGGTTCAGAGCTGAAAAAGACGTTTCTACCGATATAATCAAGGTAAAGTAAATGATAGAGGATGAATGATTTCCCCACTCCATCTGTACCAAACTGCTCATTTCTGGTCAAGCTCTCGTCTGTTTTCAAAAAACAGTCTGTTGTATAATAATAATAATTGTATAATAGATGAGTGTGATTGAGTAAGGTGTAATGATATTTTTTCATCTCAGTTGCCCTATACGAAATCTTCCGTCATCCTAGTTAATATTCCAACGATTAATAAACAAGTAAATTAAATAACTAATAATTTATAATTCATAAGCTAACCTCCAAACCCTTTTATATCTGTAAACTAGGAATATTAATCTAATAAGCGGGCATACTAGAAAACCAAGCTGTCGTAATTTAAGTTTGAAACTCATACCCCTGATTCTACGACCAGAAGTCGTATTCTCTACCACTTGGGTCTCGATTGTTCGTGCACAGGTAGCAGAAAATTTATGCGTGAAGAGAAACAATTTTCCTGCTTTCATAACGTTAAGAACCCCGCTAGAATTCAATAGGGGCTTATTTATGGTGAAATTAAGGGTGGAGGTTTTGTGATGCGGAAAATTGAAATAAAGTGAGATGATAACGGGAATTTATTAAAGGGGTGAGTTCTCTAGACCCTTCAGAATGTAACAATTAATATCTCAGGCGTAGGAGCATCGTAACGAGCAACCATCGATTTTCGTCGTTCATTTCATGGGATGCTTAGCACTTTATACTTGAATTATTTAGCCCGGTCAAGTTAGACATTTCAAATACCAACAATTGGAGGGAAGCTAGGATACACCATTACGAATAAATTGTCAAAAGTTCCCATCGATCCCATTTGTGCGTCGTTAGTTATTAAGGGTCAAAGGTCGATATTTTTTGTTTTTTCGATTTTTCTCAGAAACGGCTAGCCGTTTCACAAAAAGGTTCAAACAGAGGTTGTAGATCAATTTACAGACCTACAAAAATAATCCCAATGTTTTTTTCCTCATTGTTACAAATCCTGAGATATCGCAATTCTAAGAGCCACATTATTCACGATGTGCACATATTTCCACGCCACCTGTGAGGTAGTGCACTCGGCGCTTTTTTTCCACTAACTATCATGACACTTTTAATGTTAACAATACCAGTCAAGTTCTAGATATTGCCTTACTATTGATTATGGATATTGCTATTGATTACTATCGTTTTGATTTATTTGAATATTTTATTCAGATTCATACTGTTGAAAGTCTACTTCAACAGTCATGTCTTCTTCGATTTATTCTTCGTCCTCCTCGTCTTCTTCTTTATGGATGTTATTAAATTGTTCAAATGTGGCTGAGTCATTGGTCTCTTTATTGAAGTCACATGGGTCTTCCTCTACGATACTCAACCGGAGATTTAAGCAAGACTGACCTTGGCAATGGATGAACGCTGCAGAACACAGCAATCTGACATTTTTACAGCCACATTCGGTACTACAACCTTTTTTGCAATTGCAAAAAAAGTGTTGAGGAGTTTTTCTGAAGCAGGTGGGAGTACGGTTCGAATCGGTTCCAAAGTATTATCTTTCAATTTCCAATCCCCATTTTCTGAGTTCAGTTGATTCTCTAGCCATGTTTGAACTTTATAGTACTCGATACAAGTGTTGAATAACAGATGCCGATATTAGAGGAAGAAATGATAGTTGTACTTATTTATTGTTTCGCCTATTTTTTGTCAGACTAAACTTGACTTAAAATATCTTGGTAATTGTCAATAAAGCAAATAAATGTTAATTTTCCAGGCTTCTCTGTGATAATAATTCAATTTCGATCGCATTTTCATAGTTCTGTCATCGAAATCTCCATTTCACAAAGATTTTTCAATTCATCCAACGAAAACTGGCAGTCGTCACTCGGTTCTATGAATTGAAAATTTTTCTCCATCGCAGAGTTCACAGTTTCATCCTGTGGACGGCCAATTTTACCACAATTACGAAGATGTAAGAAAAGTTTGAGACAAATGTCATGGTCTTTAGCTTCAGCAGCGACTAAATCATACTCGAAATTAATACGTTCAAGAACAGCCTTTGTAACATCATCAAAATCTTTAGCTGATTTCAACAGGGATTCTTTGAATGTTAGTGTAGTCACGGTACAAATTTTTCTTCGAAGATGCTGGGCTTTCTTTTTCTCAGTTTCTTCATTGGTTTCATTTCCACAAAGTAAACAATATTTTTTAAAACAAGAATTTGAATCATTTACAGTACAGGGTGGGCTTATTTTTTAAGTACTTGCCTGTTCCTCCTCGCGTTGTCTTTTTACTGCAGCGATTGAAGTTTTCCGAGTGTATAATTTTCTGCAATCCACGTGTATTGTAAATGATTTTTGATTTGTCAAATACTCACAGTAAACTCATCACCTCTCGCGACACTAGCCTCGATTAAAGTTGGCAATCCACGATCAACCACAACTGTTTCATCTTCAGTTGAAAGTTTATTGCAAATAAAGCAAAACTGAAATTTTTTTTAGTTCTAAGATAGCACAAATAACCTAAATGATAGACGCTTGTAACAATTACGTATATTCACTTGAACTGAATCTTTAGCACTAACGTCCAGTACCATAATCCAAGTGAAAAGGCCCTTTTTGGTAAAGACAGCTTTTTGAAGAAGACGTCTCCAAAGGGAGCTTGAAAGGAACTCTTATACCATCAATGTAATCAGACCGTAATTTAGGTAAAACTTTCTGTTATATCTCTCAAGTTATCTTGGGTAGGCTACTCTGAGAAATGGTGACTCATACATTGCAAAAAGTGGTATTTCATGGAAATTGAAATTATTTGAATGAGAAGAAAGAACTGTATTTTATGTACAAAAAGCAGTAAACGAAGATAATTTGAAAAAAAAGTAAGGCAGAGTCTATCTTCTGGATAAATGTTTTCTGAACAGTAAAATATATATAAAAGACTAACAGAGACACAAATAGGCAGTAAGTGCCTGATTCGTGGCTTATAAGTGCATATCATGTATAACGTGAGTCTCACATTCGCGATATCTCAGGAATATGTGCTCTATTTTAAAAGCAGTGCTTAATGTTTAGTAATTGAAGCACTTCATCAAAAGGCTTAGTAACATGAATATATATGCGATCGAGGCCGACGCCTTGAAACCTAGGATCTCAATTTGATATTTAGTCACAAACTCACGTTTGTGTGTAACGTTAGTGTGCAGTTGCAAAGATCTAGTAAGTTTATTGAACCTGCTTTCGAATTTTGTGAAGATCTGTCTTCAATTATCCATACAGGGTGATCCCGTAATCGCAAAGCTCATAATTTTTGACATGAGAGTAATAGAATGGGCAAACTTTTTGCACTGATATTACATTCTCAAGTCTTTACAGAAATGAGATTTGAGGCTCAGCTTTCGAGAAATTAATGAGAAAAGTAAAATTTTCGACCAAATAATGTTTTTTCATATGTGGTAGAAAAGTTAACAACTGGATACTAACAATTTTTTCTAGATAAGAAACCATTAAAATAAATGGTCCCAGATATTTCGATTAGTATGATCGCTTCTGAGGAGTGATAATTGACTACAAAGTTCCCATTAACCTCACATAAAGAAATCTTTTTTCTGAGGTTTTAACGTAATTGGGAGCTGTTGTTTCAGAATCCATACAATCAACTGTTTTGAACTATCCCGCAAGTTCAACAACTTCTTATATTCATTTTACAATCATTTTCCTTATTTACATGTTATCCAGTTGAAGTCATCACTAAAGATTTCCAACCGATTTCTGTCGACACTGAAAGTGTTACCGAGATTATCGGTTATTTCCATGTTTATTGAAAATTCAAGAGTGATCGATCATCTCCTCTTAGGAGCAATAAAATCATGTATCTGAGACAATTTGTTGATATGCTGTCTCCTCTAGAATCCGAAAAAATTGTTATCTAGCTGTTTCTTTTTTAGACATACAGGAAAAACCATTTTGTCATGGATTCCTCGAACGATAAAACCCATCTCCCACAAAAATTTTTTTAAGGATATATTGAATATCAGGCTTACTCTAAGACTCTCCTATCAGAAGTCATAAGCCACGGAAACACCCTATACATCCATCCTGCCTGACAATCTCACATATTACAGCTTGGCTAAATAGTTACAATTTTCATTCCGATTGATATAACCGCACATACAACGCTTTTTTGCATTTGAAAAAACCGTTATCAGAAAAAAACTCTGATTTCCCTCGAGATATTCTTCGGCTACCATCAAAAATTAATCTAGTATTCCTTGTGAAAAATTATAAGCTTAGAACTTGTAAAAAGGTAACGCAGCTTTCGGACGGACTCTAACGAGGTGTTACTCCCCCAAAAATGAATTCTTCCGCATCCTGCATCCTATTTCTTGCGAAGAAACATGCCATTTGCAAATGAAGAGTAGACTGGCGGAAATGCCACATACCCGTCCTGCATTTGAATGCGGAAAAACCCAGTTGGGTGCGGTGTCCGTCGCCTAGAATATGAAACCCAAATTAGCCGGAACTCGGGGAGAATATGCAAATCGGAAGTTTGGGGATGAGGGCTAACGATTTAAACCTCCGTCAGTCAGTGTCAGACATCAGAATTGTAAATGACTTGTTTCGCCCGCTGAAAATTGAGAGAAAGAAGCGACTGTCTCACCTCCCTTTAATAGGGACACGAAAAAGTTAAATGAAGACGTCGAACGATTACATCTTGAGTTCGTCTCGGAGAAAAAATGGTGATTAACATATTTGCATTTTGCCGACCTTGGACTCGAAAAGACAAGAGTGTTCTGTGCGTAATATTAATTACGCATTAGCATTAATTAGAGAATTATCTCTTGCATATTTTTGAGGATCCTAAGAGATTCTTCCGATACGGATACTATTGGATTACGTCTCCAAATTAGCTGATGAACATGGTATCGAAGTGATTCTTCTGCAAGAAACCCACACGGCAACAGAAAAAATCCTCGTTGAAAGGTTATGTATTAATTGATTTTTCACAAGTTTAGCTTGTTATGTTGAAAAATTATCAGTTCCGTAACTTTCAACAGATTCGGAAAGGGGAAATTGATGGAGTTTTTTTTTTCATTTCTCTCAAATTTTGTGACATTTCTGTCATAAATATTTATAAACCTCAGAACATTATTTGGCCAAGAAATCTTAATGTTGATGTTTTTTCAAGTAGCAAATGCATTTCCAAAATGCATTTGATTTATTCCGAATAATCGGTTTCTTTTCTGCTTTTGTCTTTTTTCATTTCAGATTAAGAATTGCGAGTCGTTTTGGGAAGAATCTGTTTATCCGAGCCCATCGACGGATAACACTGATGATCACACTGATGTCTTTCAAGATTTTCCTGATATTTGATATTTTATGTTATTTTGTTTACGGGGAGACAGGTTTTTTCGGCTGAGGTTTTTTCCCCTGGCTGTATAGTATCGTATGATACTAGTGATGATAGTATCGTATGATTCTATAGTATCATACGAAGAATGTTATGATACCCCGTTTTTTTTTACCTCAGCTTAGGTACTTTTTGTTTCAACATTTATTGTATTATTTTAGCTCTCTTTTTCATAAGAATATATATATATATATATATATATACTATTGGATATCAAACATTATTTTATTAGGTGTACAACTTTGCTTCCGCCGTTTTTCTCAAAATTCGAGGCTTTATTGTAAGAAACATTCATGATTCAAAGTATTGTGGATCGCTGGCCACCACTTCTCCCATTTTTCGGGCAGTATACGAATCCCTCTGTGTTGAAGAAACTGGTCATTTTTTGAATCGATCCAATTTTTCACTTCTTGATGAGACCGGAAGTGCTGGTCAGCCAGGCCGTATGTCATTGATCGAAACAAGTGATAATCCGAGGGAGCAACGTGTGGAGAATTCGGCGAGTGGGGCAGGACTTCCCATTTCAAATTTCCAAGCATGTCTTGACCACTTTCGCAACATAAAGTCAAGCATTGTCATACTGTAAAATCACTCTATCATGTCTCTCGTTGAAGCCGTTTGTCTTTCAATGCTTGTCTTGAACGCGTTAATTGCGTTTGATAAAGATGGCCTGTGGCTGTCTTGATCAAATAACGCCTTGAGTAAGAATAGCTATGCTAGACTTCGCCAACAAATGATCTGTGAAAATTAACAAGGAATGTATATGTATTTTTTTTTCAATAAAGGCGTTAATAATAATAATAATAATAACTCTGCATCTTCCACTGCCATGCTGATCTTCGAAGTTACAATCGCCGTTCCTGGGGACCTATTCTTGACCATTCGCAATTTATGCGATCGTTCGCATTTATTTAAGAATGATAGACGAATCTGTATTCTTGACAGTATGTACTTACGAAGTACATTTTTATGTTTTTTGCCTATGATCGTTCGTATTTCACTGCGAGTGGTTTTGAGACTCGCAAATATTTGACAGTTCGAATTTCGAATTATATCATTGAAACTAAGGTGCCCGATTTGACCGATATTTACCCTTTCTGTCCGCATAGCTCGAAATTTGAGCTTACAGTAGTGCCGATTTATTAATCTATGCCATAAGCCTTCCGAAGTTGTCAAGAACGACGTTTTTGAAACGCAAATCGCCATTCGACAAAATGCGCGTATACGTAGAGTTGCGAATGATTTCGAGAATAGGTCCCCTGAAGTGTTAAAACCACTATCGGCACATTCTTTCACTAATATCTGCCTCACCATAAGTATTTGGGAGCATTCGATGATCCGTAGATTTCTTCATATTGAAGAAAAATTTCATGATGCAGACACAAATCCACTAATATTTCGATGGCGTTATATAAACAAGTACTAAGCTTATTGTATGACATCTTAGATCTAATTATTTCAACTACCATTTACCGCTACATCACCTATTGCAAAACGGCGGATGCAGAGTTGTACACCTAATAACTCTAAAAAGTATTACTTTCTCACAAAACTTCAATGAAAATATTCCTTGATACCTATCAAATTGGTAATGACTGTCTTCCAATGTTGAATTTCGTTTTGTTTATGATATTGTAGATATATACTCCGTTCAAGAATTATTGTCATCTCAACAGTCTTTGAAAGTCCAATGGCGACCTAATTTCTAGTTACAATACGTGGCTAAAAATTTTTGTGGGTCATCGCAGAAACAACCAACATTCCTGAATGAAAAACCGAAAAAAAAATTCTTCCACCAAATTCATTTTGAAATAAATTTTCATGATGTGACGATTTTGATCATTTTGTTGTCCATTCTTAGCCTATTTCATTTAATTTGCGATCTAATGTCGATTCTGCAGGAATTTCAATTGGGTTTGATTGTATACAGGATATAACTGAAAGTTTCAATTTCCTCTAAATTTTCTTCCCTGTGCTGTAGTTAGTTTGAAAAGGGATTACAGTCCACTGCGATTCTATGGTCTATTGTATTTTCTGACAAAGCTGTCCTCACCATACCCTTTACTGTTCGTCTTTCAGAGCCAGAGATCTAACGAAATCTTATATCTGGGAAGGCTTCAGTTAGACTAATTCCCCACCTCTACAAGTTTCTTGACCAAGGCATTGTTTCCTTTGGCTTACAATGGCAGAACATTTCGTGACTAGGTTAATAGGAGTTTCTTCTTCCTCCCCAAAGAATCTCCACTCGTCAGTGAGTAGTTATTTATGATACAAGTGCAGAAGGCATTGATATTCTTACACGAATTCAAAAAACTAGTGTTAAAATGAGTCAAGGCAGCACAACTTCGTTAGAAGAAAATATTAATGTGCTGGGTTATAATTTTTTTCGATTTAAATTTTTCAAGCAATTAGACGGACATTTGAGAAAAAGCACAACTGATTAAAATTTTTTTCAGTCATCAGAATTCAATTTTTCGAAAAGTGTTGAATACCACATGGATGGATGGACTGAGGATAATATTTCAACGGGACGAAGCTGCACAAATCTGCACAACAAAAGTATTTTCTACAATCCAAAAGTGACAAGGCCTAAGGGTCATTTTTGCATATCACCGTAAGAATAACATGGGTGATTCGCGACTACGCGACGTATCTACTTTGACAAATCGCCATTATAGCTGTGAGAAGGCAGGCATTTTTCCGACTCGCTTTTTCTCATTGTTTCATGCTAAAAACTACAAACTTTTCATTAATTATGATATTTGGATAGATAAACTATATTGATTTGAAGTTTAATTTGAATCCGTTCGGTAGTTCTCACGTGAAAGAGTAACAAACATCTCACATCCTCACAAAATTTCGCATTAATAATACATTCCCTGTCAATAAATTCCAGACAGGCAAAATTTTTGTCAAATTCAACACCCTGTATCTTTTTTCGTGGTGCTTCGATATTGTTGAAATTTTCACCAGGTATGGTATTAGGTCTTGTAATATTAGCCTGAAATTCAATTTTCAAAAATACCTGTAGTCTAGCTGTTATAGAGAGAGAAACAAAACCTTGTTTTATAACCTCCATTTCTAAACACCTTGTGGTGAATTTGAGGCGCAAAACTTGATATCATTAAGTTTTAATCTGAAATATGACCATTTCTCAACAATATGTTTTTCGATTTCCGTCAGTATCTGCTCTTAAAAAAAGATGCACATTTTCAAAGAAAGTGTTGCATTCTTTCAATTTTCATAACAATTTTAAACATTACAATACCTTATCGACTAGCAAACATAAACAAACATCTGAAAATTAATAGCGTGTTTTTCCCCTCGCTTTCCCATCACTTCTACCATACGACGTGGCATACTTTCAATGCAGTTCCGAATTGCTTCTGGGGGATATTTTCCCATTCTTCAAGAAGGGATGTTCGTAAATCGGGTAAGGTGTTGGGCTGCCGATTTTGAAAATGTCTACCTAGCATATCCCATAGATAATCAATGCATTGAAATGCGGACTTCTGGCTGGCCATACCAATCGTTGAATATTCGCATCTTCTAAGTTTTCTGTTACAACCCTTGCAAAGTGAGGCCTAAGCCTTGACCTGCATTAACAGAAATTGTTGTCGAATTAATTGGGTAAAAGATACTTTCGAAAATGTGCATCCTTTTTTTAAAGCAGATAGTGACGGAAATCGAAAATAATTTTGTTGAAAAAGGGTCAAACTTCGAATTAAAACTTCATGATATAAAGTTTTCCGCCTCAAATTCACCACAGGTTGTTTAGAAATGGAGGGTTTAAAATAAGGTTTTGTTTCTCCCTGTATAACGGATAAACAACAGGTAGTTTTGCAAAGTATACTTCAGGTTAATATTGCAAGACCCAAAACTACACCTGGTGAAAATTTCAACAAAATCGGAGCTCCACGAAAAATGATACAGGGTGTTGAATTTGACAAGAATTTGTATAAGTAGGGTATTATACATTAATTTCTCTAATTCGTTGAAATTTAACGAAATTAATGAAATATGATTTTTGCGTTAAAAATATTGATTGGCAGAACTGTTTAACCTCTCATAAATTTGACAGATAATAAATGAATTCGTGACAGGAGGCCAACATGTCATCAATAAATATTACCATGAAAATTATTTTAGAATGAAATATTCTAGCATTATTTTGTTCTAAGAGATGTGGCAAAATGAACGGATTTGACACAGAATTAGAGGAGAGAATTTTTTCTCAACTCTCTATAATCCTGAATGAATTCGCGTCAGAACTGAAAAGTTCAAAAACTTCATAGAAAGAATAGAATTTTAATGTATAAATCTTAATTCTTTCGAAATATACTCAGACTCGATTACAATTAGAGTAATAGGAAACAAACTTTATTATATATGTAGGTATCATTATCAAATTCATTGCCACATAAATCTTCTTCCTTTCCAGAATCCCAAAAATTAGAAATGTTTTTTTCCCCACTCAGAAAAGCTAGCTGTGGAATTTCAGGGGATGGTCCAGTAAACTGAGATTTCCAATCATAAAATCGACTAAAAACAATTCCAGCTATTCATATACGTTGCAAGAATTGGAAGTTGCGGTCCAACATGACCTAACTAGGGACATAAAGCTGATTTATCAATCCAAACTACTTGGTTTAATAGGCTGTTACATTAAAAATTCCATTTCTGGTGCGTGATTCTGTTTATAATGTCACTAATCTTGGCTAAACGACACCTTTGTGTCATATAATGCTGGTATTATTCAAGTATATGACGTTGATATTACACTATTAATGTTAGCCGCACATTCTGATTCTGGTTGTAATCAGAGCAATTTAATTCGGTTCACATAAACAGGTGTTTTTGAATCGCATTACTTTAATAATAGAGATTTATTATTGCAGGTTTGAATGTACTTACGAGAATTATTCGTTGTTTTATTACCCTTAGTTCTGGATATATCGAACTTCAAATACATAGGTTCCGAAACACCAAAATATTTTCTTCATTCCTCACTTTCTTGGTTGTGCCTCTGAAAAAAAGTTTGATATTCCAATAATCCAAAGCTTGTTATTTCTCAGGTGAAAATATTGACATAGAAGCAGTTGTTACTTAGTTTTGGTGGAAATCTCAAGATAAGATTTGGTTTTTCTTCAACAGCTGGAGATACCTATTGAATTTTAGGTTAGACATTTAAAGCACACTTTTCATGTCAATGTTAAAGGTGCTTTCAGTTATATGTTGAACTTTTGAAGTTACAGGTTTATTTTGGGATTATTACGTTTTCGGGAAGACTGTGCATCTCGATAACCTCTGAGGATATTTTCAAGAACAAAACTCTTTCTGATAGAAACCTTTAAGCAGAGTTCATTGGCGTACATTAGGAATTTTTCTCGATCATCATTTTCGAGTTATAACTCAATCTTATAGTTTTTTAAAAGGAACACCCTATATTTTATTTCACCATTGAATTGCCCATTTGTTTTCTGATCTATATAATATTCTTGCTTCGTTTGGAATTTGAAAGCTGCATTCGATATTTACGAAGGAGGTCTGAATGCTCGTGGATATTCTTAGAAGTTATTAAAATGAATCTTGATAATATCTCAAGCATAGAAGATTTCAACATAGAAACAGTATAATTTCAGAAGAATAGGGCACTAGCTCATATTGCTGTTCTTGTCCTTGAGCTTTTGAACGAACTTTTGCCCTGGGATAATATTGGAATGAACACAAAAAAGTTCAAAATGATCAATTCTTTTAGAGGATCGGTCATTTCCAAAAAAGAAGACAATGAACAAGAGTTAATTGAAATAATAGGACATAACTCCTTGAAACCATATATACAGGGTGACTCAGATAAGATGGGAAACATTTTAATGGGAGATAGAGGATCACGAAAACCCCCACATGTAGTACCTAGGACTTATAGGATTCTGATTGACAGGGTGTTTTTCAAAATCGAATGGCAATTAAAACCACTTCATCTCCTGAACGGAATCACCGATTTATATGAAATATGAAAGGGGGGTAGCTTCCATGAGATTTTAGAAAACTGCAATCAAATATCATTCGATTTTCAGGACCATATCACATAAATTTCGACAGATCTAATAAGTTCGTGAAATCACCCTTTATAATTAATTTCATGATTTCTTCGATATCTGCGCAAAGAGTGAGATTCATTTATTCCATTCGCCTAGTAATATTGCATGTCACTATCAAGGTTGCCGAGGACTTTTATCGATATTCAACTTCCTATTCATCTCATAACCACGTTAATTTTGAATCTAAATGAATTTCATCAATCAAAAGCTGTACACTTAGTGAAGTCATCTTTAATTGTAGAGATAAGGTTATTACATTTTATTTATTATAGTAGGCATCATTGATTCATTCCCACTTGGCCGTTGACTGAGAC
This sequence comes from Hippodamia convergens, assembly GCA_038502775.1. Lineage (NCBI taxonomy): Eukaryota > Metazoa > Arthropoda > Insecta > Coleoptera > Coccinellidae > Hippodamia > Hippodamia convergens. The sequence goes on along the minus strand of CM076608.1, from coordinate 37,639,521 downwards.
TTATTAAAAAAGATTAAAAAATAATTATGTTGATTCAATTGATTAAATCTACAGAGTGTTTAAAAAAAGGTGATCCCCTCTCAGGTTGATAAAAAACTGAAAAATACTAGGGGTTTGTTCAGTAAAAAATTTTCGTTACGCCGTATTAAAGATCAATGCGTTGAAGAAGAAAGAACATTTCTTACGATTTTTCCAAAACTACTGGCAACATTCTAATGAAATTTACATAAATTTACTAATTAATAATAATGACAATTATTGACTTCATCAATACTTTATGTCAGCTTCTGTTATTACTTTATAATTTTCAAAAAATCCATATCTTCCAATCCATTTTTTCAAAACATTGTTTTTTATGAATTGTTGTTATCTTGGCTTTCTCAAATGTTACCAAATGACAGTTCTACGTCTTTTCTCGTGTAATAGTCATGTCGAGCAAAATTTCATCTCAAGTGGAATCTCATAAAAAGTTTGAGTAAAATTTGAAATTTCGCGATAATATTTTTTCTATTTCACTATCGTAATGAGTTCATTACAGTTCTAAAAGTAGTGCTGTAATGAAACTCATTACAGCATTGTTTTCAGTTATATATTTCGTTTTGTAGTTGTCAGTCCTGACCTCAGACCCTCTCAATTTCCAAATCATATCAACTCAAATTCCGTAATCTGTCAAATTTGGTAAGTCACACCAACTGCCAAGATACAATACAAAGGTCGCATGTCTATTCAGACATTTCATTTGCATTTCGAGAGTATTCCACAAAACTTGAATGAAATAGAAAAAAATTTGTCTGATACTCGTTACAGAAGGCAATTCCAACACTCATGCTTTCGAAAACTCGCATTCGTGTTGGAATAGGAGCTCATTCTGCAACTTGTTTTAAAATAAACTATTCCATGAGAATATAAACAAAACCACAAAACATTAATGGAGATTTGCTGAAAAAAAACGTAGGGTCAATGCGAAAAATCAGTCGGAATAGGGTGAACAAAGTTCTATTTCATCCCATTTTTTTTAGTTTTGATGACAATGAACTCAAAAGATTCATTCAGTATCACATGAAAATCGGTTATTTTATTTGCCTTGTTTCAATCTTCTGCTACTCGAAGTGGAGTTGCTCTTCATAAACTCAAATATCAATTCCAGGGAAAGGAATGGATCATGTAAAATGCAGGATACGTAACAGTCGAATTTTTATTTTAATCTTAGATCTCCAGAATTCTGAAAAAACAATTTTCTGTATTTTTCTGAGAAATCGCATAACTTTTTCATGATCCGTATAATTGTTTTGAGCATGGGGTGGAAAGGCCCAAATATCTCCCCCTCCCTCTGATGAAAAATCAGATAGATAAAATAGATGGAAATTTTTTTTTACAAAATAATTTTTTATTTCAGAAGAGTGCAGGTACGGCAAAGGAGCATGGTCAGAGTGTGACCCGAAGACAAACATGCGTTCGAGATCACTGACATTGAAGAAGGGCAATCAAACTACCTGCGAGGCAACGAAGACTATCCAGAAGAAGTGCAAGAAAGGTAATTATTCCTTAAATGGCACAACTCCCAATGAACGTCTGGAACGTGCCTAGAATGTACTGCGTACCAGAAATAATAAGTAGTCGATTTGAACAGAGATGTATTAGAAGGTTCGGATGGAGAGATTTTCTTTCATTAGAAATAATCCGGGGTATTATTTTGGACGTTGAAATTAGCTCCCAAGGTTGGCTAAAAAAAGGAAATATGACCTGAATTACTCGATTAGTTTGTGATTTTTTCTGCGCCAGGCATGAGTCTTATTCCGATCTTCGAATTTTTCATCATGGAGCAATTCTTTCGATATTAATGAAGGAAAATATAAGAGCTTCATCTGAAAATATTTAAAATTGACGCATTAGAAATATCAACATTGTTCAATATTGAAAGTTCATAGTTTGAGAATCAGTGGGGGCTCTACCATGCGCATTTAGACATTCTGTACCCGTATTTGGCACTTACGCGAATAGGTGCTATGCCATGGGTCAGACGAGCATGAATTGAGAAACCAATCAAATTTCGTGTGCAAAATGTATAACACGTACAATTAGCGAGAGTTCAGCTTTATTTATCAATTTATTCATCAATGTATTGCCACTAAATGGCAACTGAAATTGCTGAAGACGTTGAAAATCAACTAAATCAAATATAATAGCAAACATGGGACTCATAAACTAATAATTAACAATACAACTCATTACTAAGAACAATATATTACATATGTATTTTTATTACTTGTAAATACGTCCTCAGCGAGTGTTGTCGAGGTGCTGCTTCAGTTGGAAGCACTGAGACAAGCTTAAATGAGGGTTTGATCAACAATTTTTCAAACATCTCGTACCACAATACATTTAATTGTTTGAAATCATTTCTATAAAGGACTGCCATGCATTTCTTCCTTGCCTCGTCGACCTTATCGGCAGAAGCATTAGATTTCAGCAGGTATTTGTTGATTTTAAACGTCTTCATCAATTTCATTTTTCCTCAACCAAAAAATGATGACGTAGTGTCGCAGCCAATAAAAGCATGAAGGAATAAAAATGTTGTTTTTCGAAAACTTGTACTGCAAGGGAAAAAATCTTCGTCTTGCTTGCCTTTGCCAGGCTCTAGTACAAAAATGTTGGGACACATAAGGGCTGAAACAATCAAAATTACAAGAAGGTCAGAGTTCTACCCAGCATAACCCACACACTCATGAGACTGCTGAGCAAATTCAACAGCACTAGCTACGATGAAATAAATGATCAGCATCCTAGGCAGGATGAGCTATTGCGCGATTTAACATTGTGGTTTGGAGAGGTGGGGTTAAGTTTTTATCACAATACAACTTTTATTCCATGACATTCCGTTCTAAAGTTCGTAGTTTCATAGATATTTCAAGTTTTATAGTGAAAAAATATGTTTTTTCGAAAACTGTAAAAATGTGCCATATTTCGACGTATGATTTCTATAAAATTATTCTTTCGAAATATAATGTCGTAATACTTTTTAAATGCAGAATTTTATGATTAAGGGTCGGTTTCACAAAACTTTAATTGTGCGATTAAAAAACCTCACGTAAATTCGAACCAATCGAATCACCCGTTTTGAAATTTCCACGAATCATGGTGGCTCCAATTGATTTAACGGTACAAACAAAGTTTTGTGAAACCGACCTTATTACTTTTGAATATTACAAAGTTTTTGATAACATGCTCAGTTCAGGAGCTATTCGAGAAAAACCTAGAATAGTCCTAAAATTTCGAGGTTTTTCGAACGTCACGACATAAGCAGCACTGAGAAATTGGGGAAAACTCAAACTATTCTTATTAGACGCCTTAAAGAATGATTAAAAGAGTTTCCCGAACTCCAGCAATTATTTCCAGGTACACCATTTTTTAAGCTAATTTGCTTGGCCTAAAGAGGAATAAATTTTCTCTAATTATGTGTCAAATCCATTCATTCCCCCACATCCCGTAGAAACAGTTCTGTCAATCAATATTTTTCAAAGCAAGAATTACTAAACGATATTTACGGCAATATTTCATTAATTTCGATAAACATTCAGCGAATTAGAGAAAATAATGTATGATACTCGTACTGAAGGCTCATTCTAACACTCGTTAGAGCCGTAAATGCCTTCTGCACTTGTATCATGAATAACTAGTCTATAACTTTTGTTCGAGAAGTTTTTCTGTACTTTGAACTGGTTTTGAGATGGAGGGTAGGTAGTGAGCACGCAGTGTTTTACTATGTGGTGTGTCATTAGAGCTCAGTCGGTAGTTCAAATATAATGTTCTCTGCTCGACTGATACTCGACATAGGGTGGCCATTTGAAAACGAAACAGACGAGATTACAGACGAAATAAATTTTTTCGATAGAAATGCTCGGACAGGTCGATTTCTGTTTCGAGGGGGACAACTTAAGATGTAGGTTACGGACGCATAGCGCTTCAACCCTTGCTACTACAACCCTCACCCCCAATTTTTGAATAGGGAAGATCGGGTGAGTGATACCTCATTTGAAAGGTTTTTCACAAAAAAACACTACAAGTGCCATGAAAACACCACTTCATTTTCAAATGCTTAATCAAGAATATTTCGAGAACTAATGCATAAAATGAAAAAACAATTATTGTTCTGAAATAAGTATAAAAATACCTTTCAAATGAGGTATCACTCACCCAATCTTCCTTATTCAAAAATTGGGGGTAGTAGCAAGGGTTGAAGCGCTATGCGTCCGTAACCTACATCTCAAGTTGTCCCCCTCGAAACAAAAATCGACCTGTCCGAGCATTTCTATCGAAAAAATTTATTTCGTCTGTAATCTCGTCTGTTTCGTTTTCAAATGGACACCCTATATTATAGTAAAGCACTTCGCGCTCACTGCCCTCTATTTCAAAAACAGTTCGAAATAGAAAAAAACTTCTGAAACGAAAGTGGTAGAGAATTCATTCAATATTTCTGAAATAAAAATATCGAAAACATGTTAGGAACCGAGATATTCGAAAAAAACATGCAAAAAGTCGTTTTTTAAACCTTTGACCCTCAGAATTTTATGGACGCGGACACCCTACACTTGGTAGGGTTTGAGACAAGTTTTCAGATGTCAAAATAAAGGCTTTCACAAGTTTACAGCCTATTATCTCGAATCCCGAGGTGAAAACTCTAAAAGGACTGGACTAAAGTGCAAAAATGGAAGGTGGATCCTGTTAAATTCACACTGATTTATTATTATCGTCCAAAACCTCCACAAAATATTACATCCTGAATTATTCGTCGGGACAGGTATGAATCTGAAATCAATATGTTCCATAAAGAGAATATCTGTATTGAATCCAATGGCCCTTCAAAAATTCAATAACTTTCCTCCTACGTGGGACAAGCTCGTAAAGGACCATCTAAATTTGACGAAAGCACCGGATGTGACTCGAATCATTGATATATACAGAAAGTGAAAGACCGTAAACGGTAAGCAGGATTGAATGTTATTTTGTTATATAATATTTACTGGTGGAATCTCCAAGGACTGGGGAGTTTGTGAGAAGCGTTGAGAAAGTGAGTTACCCCATCAATATTGCAGAATGAGTTTGAACTATATGAGTAGGGGTTCCGGTTATTGCCATTGATGCTCTTATGCTGTAGTTTATTCATATGGTGTAGTAGATACCCATTTCCAAATTATGTTTTTATGACTTCTTTGTGGTTTTGCTGCAGGTGAATGTTAATATTTTTTTGGTTTGTTATTTCTCATACCGAACATGTGGAATAGATCAGGAAGAAAGTATTGAACCCAATGAAATTTTCACACCATACGTATTTATTTATATTTATCGACGAACCCAAGTATAATAAGTAATCATAGATAAATGGAATGGTACCATTCAAAAATAAAAAAGACAGACCAATCATCATAAAAGAACAATATGAAGTCATGCAATCAGTTGAAGAAAATTCTAAAATGAGTACTAGAAGAGAGGTTGCAAATAGATATTATACATGAAAATATATGGTTTGACATTGAGAGACTTTCACAGGCATTCCTCCGTTGTTTATTAGGAATTATTTTTACTAATGTTCTGCCTGCAACTGGGTTATTGGGGGGGGGGAAGGACGTGAGTTTACGTGTGCGATGTTAATTGGCCCATCATTTCCACTCGATATCGGCTTGATTCTGGCTCTGTCTAAGACCGGCAACTATGCGCAATGTACCAAGGGGGTTTCAGCCTTTCAGTATGAGTTGTCCTCATGTTTATAAACCTCAATGACTTTCATGCTCATCCTAGGATAGTAACTTTAAATATTCAACATATGATCTGCCTTTGAGAAAAACTTTATTATGTCCATGTGTTAAAGCACGTTACGCCAGAGCAGATTTTTCAGTCTGATTGAGTCAGCAGCATCGTTCGTGCTCCTTAATTCTCGTTTTGATACTGCGTTTTGTTGGATCAATGTAGACTTTGCCGCAGTCGTAAGTATCCTGTAAATACCGGTTTGTGAATGTGGGTCGACTTTGTCTTTGGTAGTTCTGATCATTTGGCTAAGTTTTTGTGTGCGATTACGAACGGTTCCGATATTGTGCCTCTTCAGTATTTTACCAATTATGTCTATGACTTTAGGGAAAGCTTTTCCATTGGGGGAACCTGAGTTGTGATGTGTTATCATCACATCTGAAAATTTTGGGTCTTATTGCCCTCTGAATTTCTTTGACATTATATCCATTGGCGGTGAATGCATGCTGTAGATATTCAAGTTCATTCCGCAAAAATTCCGGCTCGCATAACATGCTCTAGCAGATGGACACAATATAGTTATCTCGAAGGCAGAGATTATTTCGAGTATATAAGTATAGAATTGTCAGGGGGGTTTCAGGAAAAATAGGAATTGTTGTGATCAGGTTCTTAGCCTCACAACATTTATTGAATCAGGGTTCAATAAAAACTTGAAAACAGGGACAGCATTTGTGGATTTATCAGCTGCATATGATTCAGTATGGAAAGATGGATTAATTTATAAACTCTATAATCATTTAAAATGCGGAAAAATGGTTAGACTGTTAGAAAATATGTTATCCGACAGAAGGTTCCGAGTTATTGTCGATAATAATAGTAGTAATTTCGAAACTTTGAATAATGGTCCTCCACAAGGTTCAGTTTTAGCACCTCTTCTATTCAATTTATATTTGTGTGACATTCCAACTACTTCTTCGGAAAAAAAAATTTATGCTGATTATATTGCTCTGGCTATCCTTCATTCTAATTCTCAAACAATAGAAAGCACACTTTCCGCAGATTTGGATATCATGAAAAATTATTTTTTTAAGTGGCGTTCGTGCCCGAATGAAAATAAAACCGAGATTTCGTGTTTTCATTTGAATAATCATCAGAAATATAGAATATTGAGTGTAACTTTCGGTTCTTCTCACAACATAATTTCAATTTTAGATACCTGGGAATCAAACTTGATTCCTCTCTAAATTTCAACGCCCATTTAGGTGATCTGCGTTTGAAGCTTAAAACTCGAAACAATATTATTCAGAAACTAGCTGGTTCCTCATGGGGTGCTGATGCAACAATACTCCTTACGGCAGCGCTAGCTTTGGTTTTTTCTGCTGCTGAATATTATTGCCCTGTTTGGTTGAACAGTGTTCATGTAGAAAAAATTGATGCCCAACTAAATTTTTCCATGAGGATTATCACTGGTACTATCAAGTCTACACCTACTCTTTGGTTACCAGTCCTCTCAAATATTGTCGCTCCCCATATTCGCAGAGAGACAACAGCTTTGAATTTTTGGAACAAATTCAATTCCTTTTCAAATTCAGTTCCCATACTCACCTATATTCCAGATAATGAGGTCCCCAGATTGAAGTCGCGTAAACCTTTCTGGTCGAATTTTCTGATTGATAAGAATAGCGACAAATAAAATTTGGCAATCTGAATGGAATGTATCCAATTTCTTCAAAAAATATCTTATTTCTGATCCTTCCATCAGACTTCCTGGTTTTGACCTTCCTAGGAGAATATGGTCTGTTCTAAATCGTATTAGAACCTGCTATGGACGTTGCAACAGCATGCATTTCTGGAATGGGTGGTTAATTTCAAAATAATTTAATTTATTCTAAATAATTGGTTTCCTTTCTGCTTTTGTCCTTTTTCATTTCAGATTAAGAATTTCTAGTTATTTAGTGAAGAATCTGTTTATATGAACCCATCGAAGGATAACATGAAGAGGTTCTCTTAGATCACACTGATGTTTTTCAAGATTTTCCTGATTTAATATTTTGAGTAATTTTTTTTTCACGGACGAGGTAAGGGTATTTTTTCAGCTGAGGTTTTTTCCCTTTCCTCATTTAATCATACTGCAGACCTGTATAAACAACTCATTGATTAGTGAATAGGTAAGCTGCAAAAGTTTTATTTGGCAAACGTTTGAAGGGAGGAAATCTTTTACACCAAAATGAGCCCAAATATGATATTTGCAGCATATTCATGAGTAGAACTGCAGAGTTTTTGAAATGATGTGTCACTCAAACCTATATACTGGCGGTTGAGAATCTTGAAGGGGTTGCCACCCCGATTAGGGGTATGTTCATATATTAATTTCGCTGATACCTTTCTTGTTGTGTCTTTTATTGTGTAAGAGCATTATTATGAGAAAAAATAATAAGACAGCTCACCGGATCAGAAAATTGAAGAAAACTCAAAGACCCGTCGCATTCGCCAATTCGTAACTAAGTCATTTTTTACATTATTTCGTATACATTGATAGGGTTCGTAAAAACTCTGTAACGGCAAAAAAAATTTGCTTATTTTTTTTTCAAATTTTCGTTCGAGGCAGGTTCTCGAGCAGAAAAAATGGACCACTGCACGAAAAAGGAGAAAAACGAATGAATTTTCTCTAAAGTTTGGAGGATTTTACTCACTGAAATGTAAATTTTACATTTTATAAATAAAAAATCAACGATTCCGAAGATTTGGAAATTTTGTGTGATGAAGTAGTCTCATATTGACTCCGAAACTTAAGCAACAATTCGCTTCTGAAAAATTTGTGCAAAAACAAACTAAGTAGGAGCATATGGTTATATATTTTTTTTTAATTATTTTCTTGTCACAGACTGTTTTAGGTCAGAATAAAAACCCTTTCAAAACATGCAAAATTGCATGGATTTATCAACTTAAATTTACCGCTCCGTAAGTCTGCCGCCTGAGTCAAGAAACCCTGCTTGCCTTCCCTGTAGACCAGACACTGATAAAATGTCGCTAAAAGTCTTATAAAGCATTGAAAGGCTCTACTACTGCCTGTTCACAATCCAAATGGGTGAACGCTCTAGTACTGAAATTAATTTTCCCGAATAAATTTTCTCATGTCTTTTGCTACTTCTTCCGCTAGAATGAAGACTGTTTTCGGAATAGCTTTCTACACGAGTGCATTCAACACTCGGTTCGTCATTTGAAATTAATTCAGAATGTGGCCAAATGAATTATTTATCATAAACATTGCAGATTGAGGACTTCCATAGTGTAATCAGCATAATATGGCATTACGTATTACATAAGAGATTCGTTGTGTAAATTTTTAAATTCAGGATTCATATAACTGAATAAATGTTCCTATTTGAATGGGTATGACACCCATAAGTTTCTGGATAACTACAAATTTCTTCAATCGAGATCGTGATTCTTAGCTATTATATATTTGCTGGTTGTTTCTGATCGACATTATAATTTTGTTTATGAATTTTTTTCAAGGTGAACGGGTTTCATTGTCTCATTAGACCTATTGCCAATTGGCTATTTCAAGATCGACTTGAAGTCAATTGAAAATGAACAGTTATAATTCGATTTGTGTGTGATTTTTTTGTTCAATTAATACATTTAGGTATCATAACATTTTCAAATCAAAATATTCCGAAAACGATATACAGTATCGAGTTTAATCAAGAGTACCTTTTTGGTGTAAAATTGAATGACGTTCAAGTTCGCTCGAAATTTTACTTAATGAATCTAATATTAAAGAATTTATGTCCAATACTACTTGGTACGAACCGTGTTATTAGCGCCCTCTATGAGAGTCAGACAAATTCATTGGATGTATCAGCTTCCACAACATATTTGTATGAAATTTCATTACAATTTTGCCAGTAATCGGCAGAATCCTACAAAATGTTTATAATTTTTTCTCGTTAACGCCTTTTATCATGAATACGGATGGTTTATGAAATGTTTTCACTGAACAAACCACAATAACTTTTTAGCTTTCTATCTATCCCAGAGACGGGATCACCTTTTTTTGAAACACCCTGTATATTTCAACAATAAATTCTCGAGGTCAAAAGAAAAACTCTTTTCGTGTAACATTTCTTCTGATTCAGCGTATTAGATAAAGAGAAATAGCTACTCTGAACTTTCATAATAAGCATTAAATCTACCGCATGAAGCTTCAGCAAAATGTTGCAGAAATTTAACCCTCTGAAGATTTTGAACAGAGTTGCATCCAGATGAAGTAACTATTTTTTTTTTAATTTCGCTGATAGATTTCTTAAAGTGATTGCTTATTCAAAGATGCGCATTTCACGATATCTCACGACAAATACTTTTATTTTTCGAAATTGCCAAATAAACTGCTCCTCATAAGTTAGGGATATTGACTTAAATCGCAAAAAAATATAGTTTACATGAGATTTTGTGATGAAAATTTCAAGTTGCAGGAAATACACTTTATTTTACTTTGTAGGACTGCAGCGTATAGTAAAACACCAAATTTCCCAGGGAATTCAAGCATTTTAAGACTATCAATACAATGTATGGCCTCCACGGATGTCAATAACAGCTCGACATCTTCTTTGCATACTACATTTCTTGGGAAATTTTGTTCTATAAACAGGGCAGAAGCTCTCTCATATCATTTAACGATTCTGGGGTAGGTTGATGATTATCTAATCTTCTTTGTAGCATATCCCATGCATGTTCTATGCAATTCAAATCTGGTGAGTGCAGAGTTATTGGAAAATGTGTAATACCAAACTCCCTGCGCGCATTCTCAACTATGGCTGCACGATGCGGTCTAGTGTTATCGTCTAGAAATTGAAAAGTTTCACCAATATCAGCGTGATAATTTGGCGAAACATTGTCAATGACAAGCTCTCTATATTAGTGTAAGGCGGTTATATTCCCAGGACAAATGTGTAGATCTGTGCGCCCGTTGAAACATATCCCGGCCCATACCATAACATTACCCCCTCGGAATGGATGGACTTCTTGGACATAACGACGATTACGGGGTATGCGTGAGATTATCCATACGCTTATTCTTCGAGAATCTGAAAATCGTCCATATCTGGATTCATCAGTGAAAAGGACACTAAGCCATTGATCGTTCCAATTGATTTGTTGCCTTGCCCATTCCAGTCTTCGACGCTTATGGTCACGTGTGAATGGAACTCCTCTTAAGGGACGTCTAGAACCTAGATTCACCTCTTTCAAACGTCGACTTATGGTTTCGATGGAAACTTGGACCCCATCTGCATTTTCAAAAGTATTCCGTAATATTCTTCTCGTAGATGTAGGCTTTCTTCTCGCCGAAACGGTGATGAAACAATCCTGAGCAGGTATTTCCAACACAGAACCTGTATTCCTGAACCTATTCCAAAGTCGAGATATCACACATTGGCTGACTTGAAGCCTTTTCGCTAAAACAACCTGGGTTAGGCCACCCTGTAGCATTCCGATAGCCCTATTAGCCTTAGCGTTTGTTAATTTACGTCTTGGCATTTTCAGAAAACCCGTTTCAAATCGAAGCCGTTGATAAACTGACTTCATTTCAAAATAAGAACATTCATGAAGCATATGCAAAGAACCAAACTTCAGAAAAAAGGCGACCAGATTGACGAAATGACTCATACTAATTTTTATTTGATCTATTCAAGTTGTCATTGAATTTTATATGATTTCACAGCCATTTTCTCGAAGATTACATACTTCTCAGAACGATTGAATACGATATCCCTAACTCGTGTGGTGCAGTTTATAGTTGTATGAAATTTCATTACAATTTTTCGAAAGAACCATATCATACATTTTTTTTTTCTTGATTTGACATTCTATTTTCTATAAATTCTTCTGCGTATTGAGAGGAAGCATTGAGTATAAATCTGATCTTATTTCTCTTTATTTCAATGATACAAGCTTTTTCGATTGAACTGACTTGTTCAACACATTCGATCTAGTCAAACGCGCCATAACCTTTTTAGCGCAGACACTATTGTAAAATTTCCCAACGATATCGAGAAAAAAACGACTCCAGAAAATTCGGAAACATGTGCAACAGTCGTTCCGCTTATAAAACGACGGACAGATCCGTTTATGTAAGGTCTGTCCAAATGTCCTCGTGTTACGAATTGAACAATAATAGCTCTGTAATAAAATCCGTAACCCACTTTCAAGTACCAAATCCTGCTGTTTCAACGAACCAAGTGCCGCACACGATTCCATTATTTCGAATTTACTGCCCTCATATAAGTGACATTACTTTGAGTTGCTACCTGGCACTGTCAATGAAAGACTCGTGAAATTTTCATTGGATCGGATTTGACCAGATGTTGTTTCATCGGAGCTTTTCCCTTGGAGGGATTTAGGAAGGCGTTCCATAAATTCTGTTTCATGGGTGTGGCGTGGCACAGCCATGAAATACGAGAGCAGCCAGGGGGTGTAATGAAGGTATAAATTTTTTTGACGAGACTCGATTAAAACACGATATAATTGGCCCACCGCTGAGCGGGAAATCTAGAGAATTTTCTCGGTTTATATCAATGCCTCCCTGTATTTGTCTTGTTCATAGAACCCCCCCCCCCCATTTTTCGAAAGGTACATCGCATTGTCAGATTCTCCTCCACAAGAGAATCCTTTTAACAAGAACATATTTAGGTACCTGAAATGGAAATGGCCTCATACGAAAATACACATAAAATTAATCATTCTAAAAGTTTCTTGTTGCCTGATTTGATATCTTACTAAATTCTTGCCAGCGCCACGCTATTTGACTGTGTGATGTTTTGTATCATTTTTTTCTTCATAATAATAAGTAATTCAGTTTGGAGTCACGAATTAATTCTTTTTTACCAATGGTAGTAACATTTTAATTTATGAGGTGCTCGAATTGATTCAGTATTCAATTTAATGATACAATTAAGCTTGAAATGAGTTTCCGACATTGTGTAACATTTCTTAGGTTATTTGTCAACATTCTTGAATAATTCGCTGACGTTAAGCATGCTGCCTTCATACAGGGTGTCAGACAAGGAGTGCCCTTCAGAGGTTGATGGAGAAATAATTATATATCATAAATTAAATATGAAACTTTCGCTTTCACCGAGAAATTTCTTTCATTTTTAATGGGACACCCTGTATATTATGACTTTTTCGGATATTTCTTCGAATGCCACCTTTATTTTATGTATAATTTCATATAGCCATCTCGAGCGGTTTTCGAGTATTTCACTGTAATAACAAATTGAAGCTTGTAGAACACTGAGGGTTCAATGAAAACGCAACGCCTTATCTCAGATCTGTTTTTGAAATGAGCTACTGAAAAAATATTCAACGTCACTCTGTGAAGAACACAACGTTTTGATATACTGGAAGATAAAATGAGAGTCCCAAAGTAGGAATTAAAAAGATCTAAAAATTCGATATGTGGAGGAAAAATTAGTGGGCTCTTATAAGAATTTCCTATATATAAATCGTACCATTTTCGAGATATTCAGAAATAACTGTAAGCTACGAGCATAGTTTCATATGTGAGGTATTAAATATGATCTAATGTTCGCCCTTTCATAAACATCTCTGGGAATTTATCAAAATAATTTTCAATGCTACTGTTGTTGAGATTTCTCAAAAATTAGTTCATTCTTCAAAATAAAGAACCACCGGTTTTAATACTGCTCATAATGAAAACAACCAATTATTTTTCTAAAAATGTGATATACATATCGGAAGCTCAAATTGTAATGCAAAACTCATAGGGTTTCACAAAACTTTGTTTGTACCGTTGAATTATTTGGAAACACCGCGATTCGTTGAAATTTCGAAACGAGTGATTCGATTGTTTCGAATTTACGTAAGGTTTTTCAATCGTACAATTGAAGTTTTGTGAAACCGACCCGTAGAGGAATAAGTCATAAACTTTTTTAATGTTCATTCAGTTAAATCAGAATAAAGAATTAAATGATGAAACATGTTCAAAGTTTCGTCCACCCACTACTTTTTTTATACCTCAATATTTCTTGGTGGGTGGATTTCCTTATTTTTTCTGGGGCAGAATACTGCCAAGAAGTTGCACGGTTGTTTCTCGAATTGAAACAAATTTAAAATATTTTGAATAAATCCACAGAGACTCTTGTGAAAGCGCGAACATCTTAATATTTCAAACTAAGTCATCCATGTTGTTGGTTACACCATTCATAACTCAAGATTGGATGAACTGATTGTTATGAAAGATTGTTCGTTGCATTCTTCTACGGCGGGGTTAATATGAAATACATTAAAACTCTGAAAAATTTGATGAAATGGAAAAAAAAATAGGAAATAATTTTCTTTCTTGCGAATAACGCCAGTAGGTATCGCTTCGGTTAATAGCGTTTTCGTGAAAGTATTATATTTGATATTGATTCGGTGAACTACATTTTCTAATAATATTAACGCATCTGAGTCCATGTGTTATTACACCCATCTTTCTTATGAACACTACGGAAAATTTCATGACGAAATGTTTTGAACAAATCCCCATTCAACTCGCCATTAGTAAACATTTACTGTATATTTTGAGTTGCCTTAAAATCTTAGCATTGGAATTCTAAGGTCTTTACGGAGAAGTAGGTGTCGATTTACAATGGACAATCTGCCCTATTTATCCTCGCTCCCGGGAAAAAAACTAAAAATGTTGTTCATCACAAGCTACTACAATAAAGGAATTGTAAAATATAAAAAAAGTTACCTCTTTAAATCTTGAATAAAGGGAATTCCTCTGATGTATGAATAACAATGTACAGTTAAAAATATATCATAAAGTGATCGAATTTTGTTGTTTCGCCTTAGAGATGAATAAAGTTGTACTAACCATTGTTATTTTTTCTAAGATGGAAATATATTGGGTGGAATACAAAAAGTACAAAATATACAAAAAATTTAATTGCATTGAAATGAGTATGTACATTGCTATTCATACATCAAAAGAATTCTCTTTATTTAAGAGGTAAAGAGGGCACTTCTTTTAAAATTTTATCGATTGAGGCAGTACGGAGTCTGCCGGGTCAGCTAGTTATAAAATATTTCATAAATATGAAACACGACACAATGATACTATAGGCTTCCCCAGACATCATACAGCTAAATATGAGTTCTCACCAAGATATATAGGTATCAAAACATACAGCCATCTGCTTAGTAGACTGAAATTAATGAAAGCAAAGTATTTCAAGAGAGAAGTAAAGTTCCTATTGATCAAAGGATGTTACTACAGTGTTGAGGAGTTTCTCCAGACTCCATCAATTAAATCTGTTTTTTTCTCTTATGTCTCCATATAGATGATTTGTCCTATACATTTCTCAAATCTCTGAGGGGATAAACATCATAATTATTATTATCTTAGCTCCCATCGGCCCTACATCATGGAGCAACATTTAGAAAAAATGGAAAGCATTAAAAACTCTACAAGAACGTGGTAAAGAATTAATTGATAACGTTGAAAGTACTACTCTGGCATTGATCACTATGTATGTACTTCGGTTCTTCACATAATTTGTATTTGAACGTTATTTTTTTATCTTTTCGTTAACATATTCATGATACTTGTTCAATGATAACCCTGGAAAATAATTCTTCTGTATGAACAAGAAGTGTATTTAATTTCCGCTGCAGCGTACAGAAAGCAGTTTACCTCAGAAATAAACAACAAATTCAGCAACTTGCCAATTCTGCAAAATGGGCATAAAGTGTTTTTCGCATGAGTGATTTTATTTTGCGAGTGAAAAATTCAGTTTCACAAACTAAAACATCACAATTTAACACTCACATCACAATAGTAAATTCTAAAACAAGTTGCAGAATGAGCTCCTATTCCAACATGAATGCGAAGTTTGAAAACGAGCGACGAAGGAGCCAGTTTTCGATAGCATGAGTGTTGGAATTGCCTTCTGCAACGAGTATTAGACGGTATTTTCTCTATTTCAGTCAATTTTTGTGAAATATTCTCGAAATTCAAATGAAATTTCAGATTAGTGACTTTTGATTTGTATCTTGGCAGTTGGTATGACATACGAAATTTGACAGATCACGGAATTTGAATTGTTTTGATTCGAAACTTGATTCGATCAGAGGTCTGTACTGACAAACCATGAAACGAAAAATATAACTGAAAACAATGCTGTAATGAGATTCATTACGGCACCACTTTTAGTACTGTAATGAACCCATTACGATACTGAAATAGAGAAAGAATTATTTTTCTCACGCATTCTACGGACGTGTGAACTCTGTACCAAGTATTGATTCATATCGAACCGACCCTCAAATTGCAGCTGAAATTCACCCTTCCCCAATATTCGATGCGTCTCATTCGATTATTGTCACCAACTGCAATTTTCCAATGAAAACACTCTAGAAAATTGAATTATCCTCGAGATGAATCAATGTCGTAGACGATGAACAAGTAAGAAATTTTAGGCGTGGGCTTGGGATATTTCCAATTCCCCATCCCCTAAGACGGAACCGTGGCCGTTAATCCAATTACTTCAGAATCCGTCATAATATGAAGCAATCTGAGGAGAGGATGAAAAAATTAGGATGCTCTGAGAATTCTATAGTCGTAAATCTTTCTCTTTCAACATGTCTGGGATATTCCCATCGAATTTAGGCGGCGACTTTCTTGATATGATTTCCTGCATTGGATTTTTCTTCTCACGTTGTTTGGTCATAAAACCCATTTTGGAAATTCGAGAACATGTGCAAACTTATTGGTATAAATCCAGCTCTTGCGGAAATATCTTCTTTGCTCAAAATAATAAGATGGTTGTAATAACACATGGACTCATATGCGTTAATATTATGTAGTTCAGTATTTTTCAACCTTTTTCATGACACGACCCCTCATAGTATTGCAAAAAATTTCGTGACCCCCCAATCCTGTTTTTTTCCATGTAAGTTAAAAATATTGAAATGTGTATATATGTAAATTCGAGAAGAATTGTTGGGGACTCGACTGTTTTATATGCCTGAAAAACTTAATTTGGGTTTTCTCTCCCAGTCTCTGAAACAAGAAACAATTAGAAATTTTTTTTTAATAATAGATCCCTGCGTAAAAATTTGAGCACTAATTTGTCAGGAGCCAAAACTTTACAAGAAGAAATTGTTGCCTATCAATGAACAAAAAAAAAACAGTTTGAACTCTGAAGCGTAACGTTTTGGAGTCTACATCAGACTCCTTCGTTAGACAATTACTAGTTTTCATACAACTTCGTAGAATCTTGACCATATTTTGATTGCGTTTTTTTCGTTCATTGTTAGGCAACAATTTTTTCTTGTAAAATTTTGGCCCCTGACAAATAAGTGCACAAATTTTTACACAGGGGCCTTTCTTCTATTATTTAAAAAAAAATGTCTAATTGTTTCTTGTTTCAGAGACACTGAGAGAAAACCCAAATTAAGTTTTTCAGGAATATGCAAAGACCTCCCAGACAATATTTCAATAGATATCGACTGTTTCAAATCATTTCCATTTGTGAAGATATAAGTATGGGTTTACTCAATCGAAATTTGCTTTACCATAGATAGGTAAAGTGGTTTTCAATAGGCTGACCAAATTTATGGATCTTCGCGCTGAACTTTTAGTATGAACACAAAAACAAACAAAATACTTTATTTCCACAACATGTCAAGTCAGTTAACTCAGAATTCATTTCTGACAATTTCCTTTTGAAAATAGCTTTTTCTTTCTGATCTAAACGTTGAGGGCAGGATGAAAAGAAAAACTTCAAGGCTTCACAAGAAATATTGAATTGTTGTCCTCATCTTTCATTGAAGAGATGAGAAGTGAAATTACATTAATTGACATACCCGGTGTTTTAAAAACCTGGAAAAGGTGAATTTATTTCGGGCATAGCTGAAAGATCGAAATTCTGATACTGGGGTCATTAGTAATTTTGTCCGAGGAATCGTATTGACCCATCAAATTTTGGGCCCAAAAGGGCCTTATCGAGATATTTAACCCAACTTTGAAATGTCAAACACAAACCCCTCTCTTTTATTGTAGATTCGGATTCAGCGGAAAATTTCCCATCAGAATTGGCTGAAACCAAAAATCTTTTCAGCCTTATTTGGAACCTATGCAGCGTTTTTTGTTTAAAAATCTTCGGCGTTCATTCAGACCAGGATGTGAAAATTCATATTCTGATATTAAGTAATTTCACTCTAAGAATCGATTGGTCTCCTCAAATTTTATGCCCGATGGGGCCTTATGCGAAATATGGGGTCCAACTATGATTATTGAACAAAAAGTGCTGCATGGGATCCAAATATGGACGATAAAATTTTTGGTTTTAACCAATTCGGATGAAAAATTTTCCGCTTTATCCGATTCTGCAACAAAAAAAAGTTTGTATTTGAAATTTCAAAGTTGATCATCATATCACATCGCACTTTCGGGAGAAATTAGGTACCGAAAACCCCAGTATCAGAATTGCAATTTTCCACCTGTTGCGGAATAAAATCATCGTTCCCAGACTTTTGAACCACCAGTTATATTTGAAATGAATATGTTATCATATAATGTGAAGAAAAAATAAATTGTCTCATTACTTCTCAGTTAACATAAACGAGCATAAAAATAAACTAGTTGTCGAAATGTTTTTTTTTTGTTAATTTATTTGTATGAATAACATGCCAGTATTTCTTTGTTAACCATTTCTTGATATATCTCTAATCTCTCTTTTCATAGAATGTATTGATGTTTTTAATGATGTAGGTAATTAGTTCTCTCGATTACTCGCGACACTCCAACAAAGGCATCGCGACCCCCTGGGGGGTCGCGACCCAGAGGTTGAAAAACACTGATGTAGTTCACTGAAATAATATAAAATATAATACTTTCATGAAAACGCTATCAACAGTACCGGCGTTATTCGAAAGAAAAGAAATTATTTCTTATTTTTTTCCATTTCATCAAATTTTTCAGAGTTTCAATGTATTTTATGTTAACCCCTCCGTAGAAGAATCCAACAAAAAATCTTTCATAACAAACAGTTCATCCAATCTTGAGTTATAAATGGTGTAACCAACAAAATGGCCGATTTAGTTTTATATATTAAAATATATATAAAATTGTCGCCACTTCTAGGTAAAGATTGGTATACAACAGAATTGCAGTCACTTTCAGCATCTTATCAAAAAAGCTGTATATTCCATTTTCGTGGTGAAATACTAGAATGAAACGAAACTCTTCTACACCTCGATTATACGGGAAACCTGTTTCCGAGCTACCCAACTTTTATTAGGCCATAGGTCAGTTTATATCGGTAATTCGGATTTACAATCACTCTTACAACATATGTGCCCCGGGGAGTTCCATGTTCTCAAAGTTTACCCGATCTGTTTTAAAATTTATGTTGCTTTTAGTGAACATTTTGTTTCGTATTTATTAAGCTTTCAGAAGTTGGAGGAGTGTATATCGTTAGCCTCGTGGATTCTATGGAAGTGGTTATAATGGCTTCTTTCATATTTTAAACACGTTGTAAATGAGTTATGATAATGTGTGTTCTCTATAGGCTCTTGTTGGAGGTAGATAACGTTCATGAAATGAAAATTTCAATTTCATAGCGACCAGCGATGTAAAGGGAACTTGAACTATTTTATAAATTTCCAATCATAATACTACGTCTTGAAGTAAATTCTGCCATTGGAATAAGGGGCTCCCATGAGCCCTAATAAGGAAGAAACCGGTCTGCGTCTCCTGTGCTTGAATGGGGGCATTTTCTCGCTTTGGATTATTGACATAGAGTATTCTATTCTGAGAACTTGGAGTTTGACACTTGACTTAAATAATATTAATGAAAAAACAGGGTCATCGGCCAATTTTAACATTTTGCCTTTGTTGCGTTGTATTCCTGAAATATCGCATTGAATAAACCTTGTTCTGATGATAACGATCAAAACATGAAAACAATTAGCATATTTCAGGATGTTGAATGTCTAATTCTTCATGACATCTGCTAGTTTTTCTTTCGAAATATCTGCACAAATTGTGGTTTTTCGTTCACAGTTTCCAAACAACCATATATATTTTCATGGTACTTTTTGGTGCCATATTTTCAATTACTTGATCTGTTTCACCATTGGAACTATAACCAAAGTGCTGCATTGAGGGAAATTCAATATCAAAGGAATTAAATACTTATAGAAATATACACATTATTTCTAAGGTGAATCACTAAAACCATTATACAACGTCATCAACGTACATACATATTATTCGTCTAAAAAATTTGATGGGTTTCAATAAACTATCAGATAATATGAAGATTCTGGAGAAAAATTGTTTTCGTACACCAGTGTACGAGTGCGAGTAGGTATATTCTAAAACAAGTTGCAGAATGAGCTCCTATTCCAACACGAATGCGAAATTCGAAAACGAGCGACGAAGGAGCGAGTTTTGTGAAATACTCTCGATGTTCAAATTAAAATTCAGATTAGTGACTTTTGTATTGTATCTTTTCAGTTGGTGTGACTTACGAAATTCGACAGATTACGGAATTTGAATTGATTTCATTTGAAAATTGTGAGGATCTGAGGTCAGTACTGACAACAACAAAACGAAAAATATAACTGGAAACAATGCTGTAATGAGTTTTAATACAGCACTACTTTTAGTTCTTTATCGAATTCATTACAATACTGAAATAGAGAAATGTTATTATAGTGTAGATGAAAATCTCTTTGATAGTCTCAAAGATTTTCTGTACTTCCTCTATTCTTCATTTCTTCTATCGTTATTAGAGGATAGAATATGTTTAATTTCTGTATTTTCTAATTTATTATATACATTGTGAAATGTCTCACGAGATGAATGAAAAATTATTAGGGATGAGACAGTTTCGTAAATCTATTACTATTTGTTATTAATATTAATCAAATTAGAATTTCATTCAATAACGACAAAACTACCGATTTTGGAAGCATGAAATGTTTGGCACACTCTAACTGGTTTTTGACGAGTTATCCATCGGAATCACAAAATTATATGATTATCACTTGAAAGAACGGGATTTCCTGGTTTTATTAAGGCTCACTGCGAAGGCCTGTATGAAATTTCCTCATAAGTTTTACCAGAGATAGTATCTTGGAACTTTATTTCATTCCACTGTTGCAAAAAACATTTTCTAATGAGAGATTTTGAAGATATAAACACTAGTTTGTGACAGTTTTTATGACAAGAAATTTGAAAATAATTAGGCTATAACTAAACAATCGTTTGAAGTGGTTGCACATATCATACATCAAATTAGTGAAGAATTGAACGAAAAATTCAAATATGTTTAAATATACAGTGTGTTACAATTGAAATAACCAAATTATTTCCGGTGGAATCGGAAGTAGATTCTGCTTGAAAATATTTCACAATTTAAGTTCATGTACTCTAAGACAAAAATACAAAATTTTAAGATTGTATCACAATTCTTTCCTCGAAAAGTTCTGATGAAACAATTAAAAAAAAATCACCCTGTATATTCACGACTATCAAAAGAATCTGCAACAAGCATTATACTAATGTACGGTTTGGTCATATTCCAGTATAATGGATTCCATTTAGGCTATTTGCCTATCTGAGTCTTTTCTTTTATGTTGATTCATTTTTATGCGGATGACCTGTTTTGTTGGCTCTTTATTTTATTGTCCTTTATTATCATTTCCAATATGGATTTTTTTATGTCACATTTGAATGCGCTTTGCATGGAGTCTTTTTTTGTGTACTTCTTTTTGTCAGAGTACATTTTGTATCTATTTCTTTCGAACTTTTGCTTTTATGTCAATGCCCTATGCATTTTTGAAGGCACTAAGGCACTCATCCCGTATACCATCTCTGTGTTCCACCCTATTAGACCTCAACTAACTCCAATCTAAACCAGAATAGAACTTCGGAGGATAAGCCACAACTGTTGAACTTCTGACTGTTTGTATTGAACGATTCGGTAGTTATCCTATCGAGACTGCTGATACCTTCTCGGCCCCTTGTTTACGCTAGATGCCAATCTACCTGTGAGCGAGTTTACCTTGTATATAAACTGTTGTGTAACATGTAAGAGGTGGATGGGTTTGGTTCATGAAATTATGCGGAAATTAAGGACTTATCCTGTAGATCCATTGAGGCCTAAGTTAATACGCTTAGTCCTGCGTTTCATTCTAGATAATAGTTTCGGCTCCCAACCACACAAATTACGAAAAGGTATTAATATGAGAGCTGGTATCCTTCCAGGTGTTTGTTCTATTTGATGGAGGCTCTCACTTGCATTTCCATTGCTGAAAGGTTTCCCCTATTTCAAATTTCATAGTCTGAAATACAGGGTGAGTCTCAGACTATTTCATATACATATATCATACAATCAGTTATGAGTTTATCAAATAGGCTCATTTATAAAGTTTCATGAATTTGTTATGAAAAAGGAGTCCCTTGAATCTCAAGTTAGGAGAGTGGACATCATTCAGAAACAAATTTTGTTTTATACAGGATGTTTCAAAAAATGTGATCTCGTCTTTTAGGACAGATAAAAAACTGAAAAATAATCAGGTTTTGTTCTGTAAGAAATTTCGTAACGCCATCCGTATTCAAGAGAAAGGGCGTTGAAGCAAAAAAAAATTGTACATATTTTTTACGATTCTGCCGAAACTACTGGCAACATTGTGATCAAACTTTATACGAATATGATTTGGAAGCTGATACATCCAATGCATTTGTTTTTATGTCTGACTCTCATAGATGGCGCTAGTTACACGGTATTTGAACATAACTTTTTTATAATTAGATTTTTTGTTTGTCGTTTTATTATTTTTCTTGGAAAAAATTAGATTCATTTAGCGAAATTTCAAGTGAACTCAAACAATATTTAATTTTATACCAATAAGGTACTGCTGATAAAACTCGATACTGTGTACCGTTTTCGGAATATTTTGATTGGAAAAATATGAAATAGTAACCAATGCTGGTATGAAGTAATGATAAATGTATTAAATAAACAAAAAATCACAACATGAAAATCTAATCTTAGTTATATAAAACTAAGTTGGCCATTTTGTTGGTTACACCATTTATAACTCAAGATTGGATGAACTGTTTGTTATGAAAGATTTTTTGTTGGATTCTCCTACGGCGGGGTTAACATAAAATATATTGAAACTCTGAAAAATCTGATGAAATAGAAAAAATAGGAAATAATTTTCTTCCTTAAGAATAACACCAGTAGGTATCGCTACGGTTAATAGCGTTTTCGTGAAATTATTATATTTTACATTCATTCGGTGAACTACATTTTCTAATAATATTAACGCATTCTTCCGAACACTGCGGAAAATTTTATGACGAAATGTTTTGAATAAATCCCCATTCTACTATCATCGCCATTAGATGGCAATGTAAATAATTAATATGTATTTTGAGTTCCTAAACGTCTTAGCCTTGAAATTCTAAGGTATCCTGTCAAAGTTCGTACACATTATTATGTTTATAATTTTAAAGTATTGAATTTAAAAGAACGCTAACTGTGGTAGCCCGTGAGCAGAAATTGAAATTGAACTCATTAATTCAATACTTCAAAATTATGAACATAATTATGTGTACGAACTTTGACAGGAGTTTTTTCGATTACATCCATCCATTGAGAATTATTTGAATTCGAAGTTATTATTGCCGGCAATATGCAAATGTTTGAAAACTACAAGAAATATGATATGTTAAAATGTTTTATTTTAGCGGCAATAAAGACTTCGAATTGACGGTTGTTCTTAACAGAGATCAAACTACGGAAAAATTGAATCAAGTTTTCAATCGCAAAATAATAATGACACCATGCGTAGAGAGATATTATTCTGTGATTCATGATATCTGAATGAATCTGAGGGCGATGTATGACGTATGATATATTTCTGAAATAGGAAAAAAATAGAGATTCTTTCTAGACCATTTCAAACTATTGTTTCCGTGAGAAAAAAACACTTATTTATGTTATAGCTCAGCAAGGAAACATATTGGCAAAAAACAAAGTACGCTACTAGATTGCTAGGAAAAAAGTGCCTGTATAAGGTTTTCATTTCAACATCCTAGCACACACAGAAACGGAGATAATGGCCAAAGTTGAAATCGCCCAAATTTCAATTTTGGCCTATAACGCGCAAACAAGAGAAGATTTCATGGCATTATCAGTTTCTCTGAAAAAGACCACCGTAACGTGTCATTCATTTTCCTCTATCTCTCACGGTTACAAAGTTGCAGCTCAAGTATCACCCATTTTGCCCACCCTCTAGATACCTATTTCAATGCAATTTTTGTATATTTTGTACTTTTGTATTTTTTTATATTTCTCCTCATATATTTCCTTCTTTAAAAAAACCAATGGTTAGTACAACTTTATTCATCCCTAAGGCGAAACAAAGTTCGCCGGGTCAGCTAGCTTATCTTATTGCCAATTGCCACAATTGGTCCCACCACCTGATCCCTTACGCTCTTTAGTTTCTGGGATAGGAAATGATTCTAAACACTTCTTGGCCAACATTAAAAAATATAACAGCTGTTTCCAGACGACATCGTTTGGCCCAACACATATTGTAAAGGACATTTTTATGTCCACTATCAAGGTATTATTATACCATAATAGTTTATCATAATATTAAAGTTGCTTTTCCATTTATCGATTGAGGCATTACGGGTCAGCTAGTATAACATAAAATAGAATTCAATTAGAGTAGGTGTTCAAAATGTTTTTCGTTTTTCCAAATATACTAGTCTATCCTTTTTTCTAAAGAATCCATTAATCTTCAAAATGGTTGGAATTCAGCTCTGAGTTCACTTAAGTGACGTTGAATTCTGTTTTTCAATTTCTGAGGTGAATTTATCTCTGTAACATGAAATTTTTCTTTAAAATACTAACAAAGTGTGCAATCCAAGGTATTAAAATCGCATGACCGAGAAAGCCAATGAATCGGAGCTTCTGCACCTCTACGAAATCATCGATCCGCATAATAGTTACTCGACCAATGGCGACAACGTGCTTACTAATTAATAATAACAATAATAACTTAATCAATACTTTATAACACGAACAAAATAAAATCACCTTTAACACAAATACCATACAATGTTTTTTGTACAACTGCCCTATTTTGATAATGAAATGGGCGAATTTGCAACGACAATAAACTTCAAAATGCATTTTAATATTCCAATAATCAAAAGGTTGTTGTGAATGGCAAACGTTGGCAACGTTATGATTACTAACAAATAGGAAAAGACGCTGTCATTTGAATTTCGTTCCTGTCCAATTTTCGTCTTGGGTTTTTAACTATGTTTATCTAGAGTCCAATTATTAATAAAAGTGACGATTCAGTTGTTCCTCTGGATATTGAAGAGTCTGCAAGAAGAGCAAATCTGGAACTCCTATGGAGTTCATATACTTTGTATGGAGCAAATTTTCGATGAAAAAGTCAAGCGCTCTTGTTGAAAATGGTGTGGATGTTAGTAAATATTCAAGGTAATAGCATATTAAAAACGGAAAAGTGAAGGATATCGTCCCAAAAAATCGAAAATTCTCACTCGTAAACAAGTTCAAAAGTTTATAAAGGAGGCACCAGATGAGAAATATTAGATGGTTAAGGTTGCAACTATTTTCGGATTATTTGGAGCCTGTCGGCGTGAAGAATTGTGTAATTCATCAGTGGAAGACATCGAAATAACAAATAAATCATCGGCTATAAGACTTCCAAATACAAAAAACGAAAGTCAGTCCTTCTTTCAGTATTATTAGGAAGTAGGTAGACTATTTTCATAAGTACTTTGTACTGCTCCCTTCTGTCATCAAACATCGTCGTTTTTTCCTGAAATACATGAATAATAAATGCACTGCCAGTCCAGTTGGTATTAATACATTTGGGAAAATTCCATCTATTGTTGCCGAATCCCTCAAACTGCCAGAACCAAAGCAATATACAGGACACTGTTTTCGAAGATCCTCCGCTTCATTGCTAGCAGAATCAGCAGCAAATATCACGAATATAAAGAAACATGGTGGATGGAAGCCTACGACGGTATCCGAGGGCTATGTTCATCATTCCATTGCATATAGAAATGTCATCGCTGAAAAAATTCTCCCAAGCTCAACAGATTTTGGATCATCATCATCTAATATTATACTTCCGGTTTCTACAAGTACTGATGGTGCTGAGGATTCTAATAATGTGTTGCGAAGCTCCTTAACGTCACTGGGCATTAATGTTGGTAATTGTAGTAGTTTTACGATTAATATTAATGTTCATAAGTATGATTGTTAAATATTGATAAATTTGCAATTGCAGAATTTTTCTCATCTGATTTCATCATAAGAAAATTGAGTGCTAAAAACATTTTCAACACTAATGTTAAAAATATTTTTAACACTCTTCCACGTAAACAATCAATTTCAACATTGTTTGCTGTCATCAAAAGTGTCACTTTTAATGTCAGTTGTACAAAAAAAAAACATTTTCTTGCCTTTACGGAGTTTGTTTTATTGCTTTGTTTTCTAGTTTATATGTGTGAATTGTTTTTTTTTTTGAGCTTATTGTGTTGAATTGCCAAACGATAAATAAAATAAATGAATAAATACAGGTGATATGGGTATTGGACGTAAGTCCGATATGAAAGATAAAAAGAGTGTATTTCTCATGGACAATTACTAAAATTCTAATAATTTTCTTCTTCGAATCGCATGATTCCCACAGATGCCCGCAAAACAAGTTCAACATGGCGTGGATTCCGCTGCTAACGGAATCAGTATTCAAACGGTATCACGCGGCAACTGAAGCTGCAGTATTTCAACGGTGATGCAATTACCCAGAGCTCGGGGAATCGCGAAATTCATTATTTATATAGGAAGATTCATTAAAAACGGGACATAATGTCAAAACTAGGGAATTTATTAGCGGTCAGGGTGAGCTCGCCGGAAGTTGATCGCAAAAAACAGCCTGATTTATATTCCCCGATCGTGGGTCGATAAAATTGCTGGGAAATGAAGATGAAACTCTCCCGATAGATTCCCGTTCGACGATCGGGAGATAAAATGGCACGGGAGGTCATTGCTATCTGAATTTGAATATTGATTGTCAGATGTATTGTTCAAAAACTTCTCAAACTGTTTTTTCGTGACTATTTAACTACTTTCATGCAAAGATTATAGAGTTAGAAAGATAGGAAACGCCCTTATACCTGTGGTACTAAAATCGGACTACGATTATTGGCTAGTTTCTTACTTTTGACACCTAGATGTTGCTGAAAACATTATTGAGTAAAGAATACTATTTTAATAGGCGCGAAATTCGAATTATACTTCTCATAAATTTCTATTGAATTATTGAGTATCCTTTATGGAGCTCTGAAAGAAACAACCTGATCGACAAAACAAAAGCAGGCCTCCGCTTTTTTATCAGGATGATATTTTTCATCTACACATTGTTTTGAATCAAATGAAATACGCTTCTGGATTCTTCATATTTTTATTTGAAATGATTGTGTAAAATCAACTACGTTACAATAATTATGAAATTGAGAACATTTCAAAAATTTGTTCACATATTAGAGAATTATTATAACAATTTCAAGAACTTATTCATACAGTGAACTCTCGATAAATCGAACATCGATAAGTCGAACAGTTGTTCTGGAACCGATTCATACATATATTACCCAGTGTATTTTCACCTCAATGAGTCTAGAGGGTCTAGTAGATGAGTCGAACTGCTGGAAGGGTCGTCAAGAGAACCTCCACCTCTATAAGTCGTTCTTCTGACCACCATTGCCTCTATGAGTGGAACTTTTTGAGCTAATGAATGAAACCAAAGAAAATTCGGTTCGCAAACAAATCACCACACGTGATGAATATCATACGATTTTTCAACCTCTAAGGACATGTTTCCAGTTCTCAGACGCTCTTTTCTCATTTATGATGATTTCGTGTTCACCTGAGTTTTTCTCTGAATGAAGTGAAGTCTCACTTGAATAACTCGAATGTTTGGTGAGCCGAACAATAGATAAGTCGAACAGTTCTTTTGGTCCCTAGGAGTTCGACTTGACGAGACTTTATATTAATTACAGAATGTTTGAACAATAATAGAAATATATCAGAGGTATACAAAAATACCTGTAGGTCAGCCCCGAAAGAGTTCTTTATGCGTTATTCAGAACAATATATTTTTGCCCCGAAACCTCTATGCATTTGACAGCACTGAAAATGAAAAGCAATGAAAGACACAGTTAAATGATACGAGTTTCAAAACTCACATTTCCATTCACTTAGGTAATGAAAAGAATGAACATTCAAGATTTCTTTCTATTATTTCTGCAATTAATCACCTTGCATTTTGAATGTCGGCCACTTTTTAACACAAAATTTATAACAGAAAAACAAACAAGAAAAGATTATAGAATGAGCTAGGTGCTACTCTTGTAGATTTTGAGTCATTTCAGTGGAAAATACGCGAGAAAATTACAATCATCATTCAGCAAAAATATTTATTCAAGTATTTCTTTCAAAATTGACAACAGCCTACTAATAATCTCTATATAATCTTTGCCAAATGGACCCTAATTAAATATTTTAACCATAACCCGTTTACTTTTGAAACTACAGAGGTCGCTCATATCACTGTAGTCGCTTCGTTTCCCATCTTTATACTCTATAATCTTTGCTTTCATATATCTTCTGAAATATTGTCTGGGAGGTCTTTGCATTTTCCTGAAAACTTAATTTGGGTTTTCTCTCCCAGTCTCTGAAACAAGAAAGAATTAGAAAAATTTTTCAAATAATAGAAGAAACGCCTGCGTAAAAATTTGAGCACTAATTTGCCAGGGGCCAAAACTTTACAAAAAAATTGTTGCCTAACAATGAACAAAAAGAAAACACTTTGAACTCTGAAGCGTAACTTTTTGGAGTGTAAATCAGACTCCTTCGTCAGACAATTACTAGTTTTCATTCGAATCGATTCTACGAAGTTGAATGAAAACTAGTAATTGTCTGACGAAGGAGTCTGATTTAGAATCCGAAACGTTACGCTTCAGAGTTCAAAGTGCTTTCTTTTTGTTCATTGTTAGGCAACAATTCTTCTTGTAAAGTTTTGGCCCCTAACGAATTAGTGCTCAAATTTTCACACAGGGGATTTTCTTCTATTATTTAAAAAAAATGTTCTTATTGTTTCTTGTTTCAGAGACTGGGAGAGAAAACCCAAATTAACTTTGTTTTCATGTTTAAGTCAATGTGAAATAGAATCTTCGATCAATGGAATATTTTTCAAGGATCTGTGGTTGAATCTAATAGTGTTCAACGAGTATTTCATTTTACTTATAAAACATTGTTGTATCTTTAAGTAGTCGGTTGTATTCCTAAACGAATGAATAAATAAATAGATACTAGTGAAGTCGGCTGATAATCATTGCTGTCACTATAGAGTTCGTGAAAAATGAGCTCCCTACTTCACCTCATTACGTCGACATTAAATCTGTGTTCAAACGTTACCTACATATTTCTTGATTCCCTTCAACGAACTGTCAAAAGTTCCGCAATGAATACTCATTACCTCGCGAATTTCAGAAGGGGTTCCGATAAGTTTTGCACGCTCCCGATGCGGAAACATAATTCAGGGGAAGTTGAATGGCTTGGGCCAACTTCGGCTTTTAAATATTTATGGACCGATTTTGGTGTTTTTGCGATAGCGGGAAAACCATCAGGTATCGATCTTCAGCGGTTTTTCTGCACGTTTGTTCCTATGAACAAGACCGCAATTACTTTTTCCAAATCAAAAACCATTCTGCAAGTCTGTGAAATCACAAGAGGATGGCTCTTCTATCGAATATTCTCTACTGTATCACAGATCAACAAACATTTCCAACTAATTGGATTGAAGTATAAAAAAAATAAAAAGTAGTCGCATAACAATATAGCTTACAAAAAAAGAAAATTCTTTGCCTTCACGAAGGCACATCGAGAACATTTTTGAAACATAGATGAATTGAAAATGGTATTCATTTCGATGATTACTATTTTGAATTCATCTATGTTTCAAAAATATAGCTTACTTTCCAAAAGTTCACTGTCTCAAGATAGATTTCTCTAATCGAAATGCTAAAATTCGGTATCACATAATATATCTTGAAAGCAAAATTACAACAGAAAAATAAAATCAAATAAGCTGAAATCAAATGGCAAAAAGGGCTTCCAAAAATAGACGAAAATCTTCAAAAATATAGTGAAGAAACCCGAATCCTAAAAGACAGAATATAATGTATTTCTTTCTTGGTTGAATTTTCGATAAAATTAATAGTATCTCCAAATGAACTCAATTTAAAACCTAAGATCTACTTGAATTGATGTTTTTTAAGTTCATTTTATGAGTTTATGGGTTTTATCCTAAACTCTATCACTTTGTAATAATAATAAAAATAATAATAATAATTTTTGTTCTTTAGAGACTACTAGATAAAAAAAATTGATTTCATGAATTAGTCTATTCGTCAGAAACAAAACAAATGAACCCCTGAAATATTTTTTGAAACATAGATGAATTCAAAATAGTAATCATCGAAATGAATACCATTTTCAATTCCCAGGCTCAGAGATCTTTTATCATGAGGTTAGAGAAATGATATTAGATTTTGTCACTGAGATGAGAGATATACCGGGTTCGGCCTTGTTTGGCCTCATCAGTATCCCATACATCTCAGGGACAAAATCAACATAAAACACTTCGATATTTGAAGTAATTAGTTGTAAAGTCCTGAGTAAAATATTACTATTTTGAATTAATCTATGTTTCAAAAATGTTCCCGATGTGGCCTCCGTTAAGGCAAAGAATTTCTCTTTTTCTTAAAAACCCCTGAAATAACTTCAACTTCTGAAAATTCCAATCAATATAACTCTCGAACAATTGATTTCGAGTAGGTATATTTGACAAAACAAAAACACAGTCAATTCAACAATTTCAAATGGTAATCCTTCGTCCAAAAATTCCCCCATACATCAATATCAATAATTAGAACTCTATATAAATATATTCTTTTGATTCAGAGAGCTTAAATAATACAATACATATTGAAACAAAAAGGTACCTAGCTGAGGTTGGTGGAAAACCATACAGGTCTGCAGTATGATTAAATGAGGAAAGGGAAAAAACTTAGCTGAAAAAACCCTTACCTCGCCCGTAAAAAGAAAATTAACTAAAAATATCTTGAAAGAGATCATCGTGATCTAAGAGAACATCTTCATGATATCCGTCTATGGACTCAGATAAACAGATTCTTCACAAAACGACTCCCAATTTTTAATCTGAAATGAAAAAAGACAAAAGCAGAAAAGAAACGAATTATTTAGAATAAATCAAAGTATTTTGAAATTAACTACCCATTTCAGAAATACATTTGTTACTTCATGTATAGCCTCGAAACCATCTTGAAATTTATAAATGGGACAACTTCTTATAAGATGTTCTATAGTCTCCTCATTTTCCCCACATTCACAACTAGGGCTCTCAACCGAATTCCATTCTAAGAGATGGAATTAGAACTCTCCGACAAAAAATGAATACATCCCACCGCTGTCACCATATGTAATAATCTCCCTCTTAGTGAAGTCAACAGAAGCGCCGATTTTCATTATTCCATATTCTGATTTAATATTGGAGGGTGTGTTACTGGAAGATCTAGAATATCTATTTTATTAACAATAAGCAGTCCCATATAAGTCTCGTATGAACTCGTACATCCCCTGGATCGAAAAGTTTTGGCGTGAAAGTACCAAGTTTCAAATTTTTCCCGTCGTTTGTATTATATTACTAGCTCACATGCCTACCAAATTTCAGTTTGAAAGAAAGTACCCTACCAGTTTTGATGGTCATCAGTGTGAGTCAGTGACGAGATTTTGTTATATCCGAACCCTGATATCGAATCTTTTTACATTTTGAAAAATTGTCGGTTACTGTTCTTATATCTGTTCTATGGCCTGTGAAAAATTTGGTAGAAATCAGCATCAAATCTCTATTTGCGATATAATTATGCGCTCCCATGTGTCAAGGTTTCGAATTTATCTAATGACTGTTTTGTCACTTTGAATTTGATAAGATTTGAGGACAAGCTTTCCCTTCCAGTTTTGTATCTCCGAACATTATTTGGCCAAGAAATCTTAATGTTGAAGTAGCAAATGCATTTCCAAAATGCCTTCGATTTATTTTGAATAATCGGTTTCTTTTCTGCTTTTGTCTTTTTTCATTTCAGATTAAGAATTACGACTCGTTTTGGGAAGAATCTGTGTATCCGAGACCATCGACGGATATCATGAAGATGATCACACTGATGTCTTTCAAGATTTTCTTGATATTTTATGTTATTTTGTTCACGGGGAGGCAGGTTTTTTCGGCTGAGGTTTTTTCCCCTGGCTGTATAGTATCGTATGATACAAGTGTTGATAGTATCGTATGATTCTATAGTATCATACAAAGAATGTTATGATACCCCGTTCTTTTTTTACCTCAGCTTAGGTACTTTTTGTTTCAACATTTATTGTATTATTTTAGCTCTCTTTTTCATAAGAATATATATATATATATATATCTTCAGAACAGCAAGTGTATAATATAATTCACGAGTATTCTAGCAACCATTTCTCGATAATATCATTCATGAGATTGCGTTTTCATGATATTTATTTTCGTCACTAAGAACTCAAATTATCAAATTAAACGAGCCCATAGCAAACAGGAGATGAGTTAGCAGACATTCGTGAATTTCTAGAAAATCATTAAATACTCCTTTGAGCGATAATTCGCGAATTTCAGTGTTAACTTCGCAGCGGAGCAATATTTTAATTCTTCCCTTCACCCCCAGTTCGCCAGAAACTCTTCAAGAAAAGAAGGGAGACACTCCATCTATTTTCATTAGCGAAATGTGAATCCGTGAATTCTCGAGTCGAAACAAACAACTGCTTTTCATTTCGACCAGCCCAATTAAAAAGTTTCTAAACATTTTCTGTTTGTAATCATTCATCACTCGAAACTTCGGGTTATAGTTGCAGGTTTATTGCCTTCTATTCTGAGTTAATTAATCAGGGTCTCATAAAATGGAAGCGGGACGGAATGGGGGTAATTACCTGATATTTTATTAGAAAAGGCAGATCGGGTTTTTTGTTTCCCTGAGAAAATGTCGGAATTGGGGTAATTTAACGATTATATTCCGAGATAATTGAAAGAATAAAGAAAAACTCCTGGATTTCGATTTAGTCTCTGAAAACGAGCTATTGGGGCATGCTCGAAGCCTATAGCGTAATGAAAGACAATTTAAATCGAACGACTCTTTCTTGAAGAAGGGTTATATTTCGAACCACTGGAATTTTGTTATGGAAAAACGTAACGTCGAACGTCGGTACTCCACATACAGGATGTCCCGAAAAGACCACGTCAAATGAAAACGGAATGAAGATCAGAATGTGCTCTACCTGATGTGACAAAAACGTTCATGATTCGAGATATTTGATGTTTTATGAAAATTTTGAATTTTTTCACTTTCTCCCATGCCATAGGTACAATTTAATGCTTTTCGAATAACTTTTTTTTGCGTGAATATAGTTAGATGACTGCTTCAATGTATGCACTAAAAAAAAGCACAAAATCTCATGCAAGGATTCTTAAAAAAATGTTTAAAATTCACGTTTTGGAGAAAGTGTTTTTGGACCGAATTCCATCTAGGATGGTATAAAAAAAGCTCTGGACCTTTTCATCAACTAACTTGAAAAGTTGCCTATTCTGCGAGGATTTCGAAAAGGTAAAATAAAAGTGATAACCCGCTTCAGAAAAAAAGATTATTCGAAAATGAACCATTTTTGTGAAATACTGATTTCCACAAAAAAAAATTTGAACATTTGCTCCTGAATTATCTTTCTCACCACATTGTTCATTGTTCTGATTTTCATCAAGTGACAATAGGCTTCTTGATATTCCTGAGCGCATATTTTTGCAATTGATTCAATTTTATAAGTTATTCAAGGCCCAACTAACATTTTCCAATAGAAATATTTGATAAGTTACAGCAGAATTTGTAAAATGAAAGGTTTCTTGAAAAACGCGACAAAAACAGTTTTTCACAGAAATGGCCTATTTTCGCTAAACATTCGAATTCGGTTCAAAAAAACAATTTCTCCAAAACGTGAATTTAACAATCATTCAACTATATTCAAGCAAAAAAACTTATTCAAAAAGTACTGAATTGTGCCTATGGCATGAGAGAAAGAAAGAGTGAAAAAATTCAACATTTTCATAAAATATCGAATATCTCCAAAACTGTGGGATTTTCATATAAACGATTTTTTCACATCAGTTATAGCACATTCTGGTCTACATTTCGTTTTCGTTTGACCTAGTGTTTTCAGGACATCCTGTATGTATTCTGAGACTCTTAGAAATCTTGTTCCAATTTTCATATTTTCCACGTTGTAGTAAGAGTCAGAGAATTATTATTATCATCATACAGGGTGTAACTAATTAAGTGTAAAACATTTAAGGGGGTGATTCCTCATCGAAAAAAAGATAGGATCTTACATATAAATAAACTTCATCGGAGCATCCCTTGTTAAGCTACAGCCCTTTAAAGAGAGTACATAAAATTTGTATAAAAATTTTTTTCACAAGCACTAAAAAAGTTTTTAAGAAAAAGAAAAATTCTTCGCCTTTACGGAGGCCACATCAAGAAAATTTTTGAAACATTGGATGTCACCACCCTAGTACTTTGTAATATTTTACTCAGTACTCCACAACTAATTACTTCAAATATCGAAGTTTTTCATGAATATTTTGTCCCTGAAATGTATGGGATACTGATGAGGCCAAACAAGGCCGAAACCGGTATATCTCTCATCTCAGTGACAAAATCTAACGTCATTCCTCCAACCTCATGAGAAAAGATCTCTGACCCTGGGAATTGAAAATGGTATTCATTTCGATAATTAGTATTTTTAATTCATCTATGTTTCAAAAACACTAAAAAAGTTACAATATTGAAATTAACCTTACATTTTCTACTACCAAAAAGACACTCAGGCAGTAATTTATTAATTTTTTACCCTTCAATAGTTCAATGCAGGAACTAACTACAAAATATTGACGATGTATCTCTGTAATTGTTCGTAAAATATTTTTTTGCTGCGAACTGGTTCGTTTTGGGCAAAAATCTCAAGAGACATTTTTTGTTCAGAATGAAACAAGCTATCGGGAATAAATTTTTAAAAGGTAAACAAATAATGAGACAAAGAGTTACATTGGAAATTAATTTTAGGGGTTGCGTTTTCCACCCCTCACAACCATGGGGTAAACCAAATAAATTACTGTCTGAGTGTATTTTTGATAGTAGAAACGTCAGGTTAATTTCAATGTTTTTGAAGCATAGATGAATTTAAAATAGTAATCATCGAAATGAATACCATTTTCAATTCCAAGGCTCAGAGATCTTTTATGATGAGGTTGGAGAAATGATATGAGATTTTGTCATAGGTATCTCTCATGTCATTTCTGGAGAAATGATATTAGTGGCAGTATTCTGCTTTGCCTCTGTAAGCTATGAATCTGTAGCGAACGATTGCCTTTGCAAAGAATTTTATTGTTTATAGTTTTATTCTTTCTCTCAATTTCAATGTTGTTTCTTTTTTAGTGCTGGTCAAAATTTGTTATACAAATTTTATGTACCCTCTTTAAGGGCCTGTATCTTAACAAGGGATGCTCCAATGAAGTTTCTTTATATGAAAGATCCTATCTTCTTTTCGATGAGGAATCACCTTCCTAAATGTTTTACACTTATTTACTTACACCCTGTATTATTGGAACCTAACATATTCTATCAACTTTCACAAATCTACGTAAATTAAACGATAATATCATTAATTCACAAACGTATTTCTTATGGGGTCAATCCAAAATATACTTGTTTTCTTAGGGTGACGTTTCGCCACCAGAGGGAGTTTAGATTTTTATTATTGCTCTTTTCAACGCCAAGCTTTATCCTTTTGAATCTTAGCCACCCATTTCGTGCGAGATGGAACGAATTTCAACAAGAACCAAATGCAAATTATCTTCGGATTCTACATCAAAGATCCCCGAACATACGAATTGTACAAGAAGATGGAGTGTAGCCCTTTGTTCTAAGCACGGAAAACGGCCTGAGCCTAATGGCATTAGCGGTGTTACATAAGACCGTTTCCTTTCCCTAATCTTGCTCAGACCATTGTTAGCAGACGATTTGCCGTATAAGAAAACCGACCGAATGCAACTCCGGATGTCTTGTTCGCTGATATACTGGCCCTATTTATAATCCGAACGGATAATCTTGAGTTTGTGAGTTGGGATATTGGATCTAATTCCTTCTATCTGTCAGACTAATTGAGGTGAGAAAGGTACTCTCGCTGATGTAGGAAATTCCGGATAGGTTTGCTCGGTTCGATGAAATATGCGGAATCTAATAGGGAAACTTGCCAAGTTGACAAGAATGAAAGTTGTTGTTCCCTTAATGGGGATCTGAAAATGTATGCCTTCCTTGCTGAAACTATGCAAGCCGTTTTTTTTGTTGTCGTATCGCTGATCGTGCCTCGGATATGGCAAATGATACAAGGCTCATTTAACAGAATAGTTTTTTTTTCTACAAACGTCGAAAAATGACAAGGTTCGCGCATTGACAACAATAGCGAAGTGACCCTTTTTTTCATTTTCCTTCGTTACCGTGACAGCGTGCGCGAGATAGTGCGCGAAATACTTACTTCGCACACTGCATGTAAACTATATGGGATTTCTTAGGATGGTTTCCAACTGACAATTTTCTCAAATATGGAACAAACATCGTAAATTTCTTAAAATCCACGTTTTCCTCAACATAGAGTGTTGCTTTCAACATAGAATAGATTGCTCATAACGTGGAAGACTTCAGCTTCTTAGTCTTCTCTGCAAAATATGCCTACAGCACATTTTCGGATATTTTTCTAGCTTTATTTGCTTCACACCACTCTTTAAGTTGCTGATATGCATTTTCATACTAGCGCCCCGATTTCTCCGATGAAAGATTTGAAGTTACTGAATTGGCCGCATCTGTCAAGTTGGGTGAGGTACTGCTTACTTCATCGTCGCTCGAAATTTCCATTATTTTACAGTTATAACTATCTCGCACGAAATTGACGCGAATAAAAAGTCACTCCAAAATAATTATCAAGAACTGTCACTTTGAAATAATTGTCATCAAATGCCATTTTATTTCCATAATTACAGTAATTACTTAATTTGGAAAAACAGTTTAAGCCAGTTCAATACTATTTTTCATATTGAGCTAAGCATGTTACTTATTTTAGAACAATATTTTTGACGTCTGTAGAAAAAATTTTGTTTGCATCTCATGCGCGAAATACTTTGGGATCTCGACTATTTATTTTAATCCGGCTGCGCCTCGTTAAATAAAATCAGTTCTCGATCACCAAAGTAGCATTTCGAGCATTAGATACAAAAATAACTATTTCGATACAAGGGCAGAAGTCATTGATATTCTTACACGATATTCAAAAACGAGTCATGAAATGGCGAGTTTTTGAATTAAAGGGTGTTGGAATGAGCCTTTTGTATGAGTATCATACATATTTTGTCTAATTCGTTGGATATTTATCGAAATTATTTGAATATCCCCATAAATTTCGTTTCGTGATTTTTGCATTGAAAAATATTGATTGGAAAAACAGTTTTCACTCTGATAAACTTAATAGATAATAAATGAATCCTTGAAAAGAGTCCAACATGTTATCAATATATTAATATTACCATGAAAACTGTGCTAAAATAAAAGATTCTCGCATGATTTTGTTCTATAGTAGGGGAGCCCACGATGCTAATAGTATATTCTAGAACAAGTTGCAGAATGAGCTCCCATTTCAACACGAATGTGAAATTCGAATCGGGCGACGAAAGAGCGAGTTTTCGAAAGCATGTGTATTAAACTATAGTTTCTCTATTTCAGTGTTGTTTTGTGAAATACTCCCGAAATTCTAATGAAAATTCAGATAAGTGACTTGTGTATTGTATCTTGGCAGTTGGTGTGACTTATGAAATTTGACAGATTACGGAATTTGAATTGATTTGATTTGAAAATTGAGAGGATCGAGGTCAGTACTGACAACAACAAAACGAAAATATAACTGAAAACAATGCTGTAATGAGTTTCATTACAGCACTACTTTTAGAATTGTAATGAACTCATTACGATACTGAAATGGAGAAAATGTGATTTATTCGAGCGTCATAAAGACTTATTATTGGGTTGCTGAGCATAGATAACGAAAAGAAATATTTATTTTTGTATCTAGTGCGCGAAATGCTACTTTGGTGATAGAGAACTGAGACGAGATCACCCAAGTATTCCGCGCATGAGATGCAAAAAAAAATGAAGTGAAGTCTCACTTGAATAACTAGAATGTTCGGTGAGCCGAACAATAGATAAGTCGAACAGTTCTTTTGGTCCCTAGGAGTTCGACTTAACGAGAGTCCACTGTATATTAATTGCAGAATGTTTGAACAACAATAATAGAAAAATATCAGAGCTGTACAAGACCTCTAGGTCAGCCCAGCAAGAGTTCCTTATGCGTTATCCAGAATAATATATTTTTGCCCCGAAAACTCTATCCATTTGTCAGCACTGAAAATAAATAGCAATGAACAGGACAGTTACATGATACGAGTTTCAAAACTTACATTTCCATTCTCTTTGGTAATGTACATTCAAGATTATTCTTTCTATTATTTCTGCAATCAATCACCATGCATTTTGAATGTCGGTCAGTTTTTAACACAAAATTTATAACAGGAAAACACACAAGAAAGGAGTATAGAGTGAGCTACTCTTGTAGATTTCGAGTTATTTCAGTGGAAAATACGCGAGAAAATAAAATCATCATTCAGCAATAGTATATTCTAAAACAAGTTGCAGAATGAGCTCCTATTCCAACACGAATGCGAAGTTCGGAAACGAGCGACGAAGGAGCGAGTTTTCGATAGCATGAGTGTTGGAATTGCCTTCTGCAACGAGTATTAGACGGTATTTTCTCCATTTCAGTCAATTTTTGTGAAATACTCTCGAAATTCAAATGAAAATTCAGATTAGTGACTTTTGTATTGTATCTTGCCAGTTGGTGTCACTAACAAAATTTGACAGATTGCGGAATTTGAATTGATTTGATTCGAAACTTGATTCGATCGGAGGTCAGTACTGACAACCATAAAACGAAAAATATAACTGAGAACAATGCTGTAATGAGTTTCATTACAGCACTACTTTTAGTACTGTAATGAACTCATTACGATACTGAAATAGAGAAATATATTTATTCAAGTATTTCTTTCAAAATTATCAACAGCCTACTAATAATCTATGTAATCTCTGCCAAATGGACCCTAATTAAATATTTCAACTATAACTCGTTTACTTTTGAAACTACAGATGTCGCTCACATCACTGTAGTCGCTTCGTTTCCCATCTTCATACTTTATAATCTTTGTAGTATAGTATCAAAATATCAACGACAATATTCCCTATAAACACCGAACAGAATGGTCCCTTCAAATGGCATGAAAATGAGAACTTTCGCTAACAGTATATCCCTCATCAGATTGGTGTATTAAAAAATAACTTCAGATTTCAAATTTAATAAAAAATCCCATCTACTTCGCCCACCACCCTCGGGGACTGCCAGGAATTTTTTTCACAAACAAATTTTCCTCGGGGAATTTTTCCGAACAAACTTCCCCAAGGACACTATTGCCAATCTTCAGAGAAATTTCGAAATCGCATTTATGAGCTCGGAGGGGATCACTCTTCGGTAAATCGCTTCCGCATCTGAAATTTAATGGTTTTTTCAAGTAAAGCTCCGAGGAAATTATCAAGGGCAGAACACCGGATTGAAGGAACAACACGAGAGGTTCTCAGATTGATTTTTCGGGTCGGTTGGACCAGAAGTTATATCGTAAACTGCGATGAATTTTCAGTTCATTATTTCGCGTAACGAAGCCTTGCGATAGTTTGGGCGGAAATAATTCTGAAACTCACTCCTCGGTTCACCTTCAGTGGAATTTTATTAACCGATTCGAATAATAAAAACTTTACAAAAAAAACAAATTCGACAAAAATGAAAACGGTGTCAGCCATGGTCGATTTTTGAATACTGCTCACATAGTTGGCTGACACCATAGTATATAAAAAATAAAGGAAGGATAATTTTTCTTATTTTGTTGACCGGAATGGTTCTTGCAAATTATCTATAAAAAAACAAGTGTGGCACTCGAGGAGTGCCGCGGTAAAGCTATTGCATAGCATCTATTCAAAAATAAGAAGATAATATTGTTGATTTAAAATTTTTTTTTAATTTATCTTACAATACATATAATATGATACATTTATAATATACATATAATATAATACATTATTTAGGAATGTTTATCATTGAAACTATAGGTTTATGGCAAGAGAAATAAGAAATATAAGTTTTGGACTCAATATCTTCTAAATATCTGGAAAATACCGCGTTACTAGTGGTCCCATATTTTGTTGTGAATTCTTGTGGATCATTATTCATTTTTAAATTCAATTTTTCCGAAAGAAAAGTTGTTAACCGCTCTGATTTTTTATCAGCGAGGTTAATGTTGAAATCGCCAGCCAAGATAAGTGGAAATTTATTGCCATTTGTACCAAGTATTTTCGACCCTTCTTCAGTGTACTCCAGTAGAGTGCGATGAATAAAATGCTCTACCTCGTCCAATTTTGGATTCGGAGAAATGTAAATCATGACTATGTGTAGGCCATTTGTGAGTTTGCATAAGCATGCACAAATATCTCCAACAAATGAGCGTCTAATAACATTAATATCGCTAACGTCTTTAATATTTATTTCAATATTCGGAGTCTTGATATTAGTTACATTATTACTATTTTGGTAAATAGATACCCCCTCTAGGAACAGTATCTCGTTTGAATTGAACTATACGATTGAAATTAGGTGTTTCAATCGGATTATCACGCGTCATGCATGTTCCGTTAAAAATTAATACATTGGTTTGTCTCGTAACTGAATCTTGTAAATCGTATTTGTGACTATGTAGACTTTGGCAATTGAAAGTTGTTATTGAAATGTCATTTCTATTACTAATGAAAACTAAGACACTTTGAGCTATCGTCTGAACATTATTTGAAGACAGTCTTCAAATTCTTGCAACAAAGATGCAGTCGATGCAGCTTACCTTCGATTATGATAAAACTTAAATGCAGAATTATCATTTTTGTCGTAATATACAATTTTTCAATATTAGTCACCCGAGAGAGTGCAACATAGACGAGTTCCTGAGAATGAGATTTACTATACTCATATACTCTTTCGTCAAAAGTTCCACCTTGCGACTTATGTAAAGTTAGAGCAAGAGCTGAAGTTGATGGAAAATGTTTGCGTTTGGCTATACATTTTTTATCCGATACTAATGAAATATTTGACCTTCGTAATTCAATGGGAACAGCGAGATTGCCGACTCCATTTTGCACATTTTGCACAAGTTGAAAAACGCCCTGTCAAATTTTGACTGCGTTCGATTGAATGGTTCGGATTTTATAGCAGTTAGATGAAAGACGGACAGTTAAATTGCCAGACCCGTATTGGAAACAGTATATATTTTATATAAAGGATTTTGGGTATAATGATTGGTTCGATTAACTGTCAAAAACACTGTATATATTTAGGGAGTCAATGCGAATATTAGCAGCATCAATAGAATGGATGCATCATGATTAAATTCATCATTATAATATAGTGTACACCTGTAATTGTGCCTCTCGCCTGATGGATGTGAATACACAAGTAAACAAATAATTTTTCCATTTTTCAGCTTGCCGATACGAAAAAGGAACATGGGGTGAATGCAACGCACAAAGTATGATGACGAGAACTGACAAAATAAAGCCCAACAGCGATGCTTCCTGTGAACAAAACAGACAAATTACAAAAAAATGCAAACCGAAAGGAGCCAAGCCTACTAAAGGTAATAAAGGTAATAAGGGAAACAAGGGTAAAGGTAAAGTTATTTTTTTTATTTTTCTTTATTTGTTTTAAGTTCATTTATAACCATTTAATTTTCCGTTTGCCAATTAGTTTCAAATTTTACATAACTTGATTTATCCTGGCTCTGTTACGTCTGTTATTTTCAATTTTTTCGTTCTCTTGGTTTTCTGGAATCCTTCCAACAACAAATTTTATTATGTATTTATTATAGTTTTTGTGGTCCTGTGCCCATTCGAGATAACGGTTATTTTTCGTAAATTAAGGGCCAACTATAGAAGAAAATAAATCAATGTGTTGAAGTTAACAGCAAAAAAAATTTTCTCGCGAAGTTGCCAATCATGATTTTTCGATCGAGGAAACTCTGATTTTATACGTTGTCTTAATTTTCATGATTAGGCAATGAAAATTTTTGATATTCACCACAAACAGTAACATAATGTCGGTTTAAGAACAATACCACTGCCCTAAAATAAATATTTTCTCGGTCATTTGACTTTTAATCTTATTTCACGAGTCCAATCTAATTTGAATGAACAAAATGTATCTTATTGGGTTCCATAAATTTCATAATTCTATCCTTTCGAGCCTTTCGTCAAGATTTAAACTATTAAATTCCTAGCGTATTTTGAGAAAAAGAAAAATTAAATAACAAAATAATTATTTTCCTTTACAGAGGCCATAACGAGAAAATATTCGAAACATAGATACATTGAAATTAATACTATGTATCTACAATGTATAGTCTCACAGATATTTCGGCATGAGGACTGGATAAATGAAATCAGTTCAAATCTTCATTAAAAAATTCTATCTTTAAGTTTAATGTTATTTTGAGTAACTTACAAATGGCGACCTCTAGCAGTTCACATGTTGAAAATAACTGCATGCATACACTTTCACTTGATATTTTAGCAGTAGCCCTAAATCAGGGCCCCCATTGAAGTGTCTTAGAGTGATGGAAAAGTACAATTTTTTGCTACTGTGAAGCCAAATTATTTCAAGAAAAAGAAAAAATTAAAAAACACAAAATAATTCTTTGTCCTTACGGAGGCCATACTGAGAACTTTTTGAAACATAGATAAATTGAACATAGTAATCATCGAAATGAATACCATCTTCAATTTATAAGCTGACAGATGTCTCATGATGAATAAAGATCTGTGACCTATAAAATGAAGATGGTATTCATTTCGATGATTACAGTTAATCTATATTTCGCATAATTGGATTCGCAACTGTTTGCTTTTCTTTATCACATTCGTGTAAATTAAGTAGACTTCCTGCTTAATTTTGCTCATGAATAGAAGTTCATTGGCATAGGAAAAAATGTGAAATAATGTTGGTGTAAACAGCCCTTAACGGCTTGAATGGATTATTTCTCTAATCTCATTTTCTTCTTCTTTTTCAGCTGCTCGTCGCAACAGGCAGTAAGGAAGTGAGACAAGATGAGATCATAGGATAATATCGTTTTTAATATACCTATTCTCATTAGTAAATCATCATCATGGTTCATTATAAGATCTCTACGTTCTTTTCTCTGTTCATAATTTTGATTTGTAGCACATTCTCTTGAAATAGTTCAATGAAAGATTTATTAAGAATAATTTTCAGAAAATTTCTTGTGTCAAATGGTAAATAACTGAGAAATTTCTTCACGTTACTCTATCGACCAATATGTATATCAATCAATACCTGATATAGATGTAGGCTGTTTTCCCCAAAGTCCGTTTTTCCAATGTCCACATAGTTATCGAGCAATTCATCATCAAAATCAATAACCATAACATCAAACTAAACATAAATGTACTTTGAAAGAATATTTGTTATCCAATTTTCCTACTCATTCTCCAATCGTGAAGAAAAATCCGATTGAATCATGAGATTGGCAGTTGGTTCGAATTTTCCATCTACTTCCTTTGTATAGATGTTTGTTGTAGATTGTATAAAATAATCATCGAAAACTCAAATATGTAATGAATTCAACTGATACAATAAGTTTTTATAAGTTTGGAACTAATTTTTTTACTGGTGATTTCTATTACTGTATCATAGTGATAATCTGTATAATGT
This sequence comes from Hippodamia convergens, assembly GCA_038502775.1. Classification (NCBI taxonomy): domain Eukaryota; kingdom Metazoa; phylum Arthropoda; class Insecta; order Coleoptera; family Coccinellidae; genus Hippodamia; species Hippodamia convergens. The sequence continues at coordinate 37,595,560 of CM076608.1, read as the reverse complement.
ATTGCATTTGGGAAACAAAATCAATAAAATATATAGAAATGTGATGTTTCAATATTTTTCGTTCCCTACTAATAATGACTGACGTTTCCCTGTATAGATTGCATAATCCTTGAGGCTGTTAGATAATGCTCATCTTATGGATCATGGTTGGAATTCTTTCGAATAGAGATTGAAGATCTGAAATTGGTAAATGACAAAAATTTGGAAGAATTCAATTTATTTTCGGCAGGTCCCTCATTCTATAGACCGTGAAATTTATTCGGAAGCATTGAAGATATTATCTAGAAAAAATATTATAGAGTATAAAAATAGGAAACGTCCAAATATCAGTAATATTGAAAAACCTACTGTGATTTTCTGTTGTAAGGCACTCTGAAAATTTCGATAGGATCAATAAATTCATTTGTTTGTGCAATCAAGGATTTGACGGTGCCATCAAATATTCCGCAATCAACGCGTCTTAACGGACAATCAAGAGCGAAATGCATTTCACAAATCATTTTTGACATTTGATCAACTGAAAAACTGCGTCTGTTATTATAATCAAATTGATTGAACGAAATCGAGCAAGTTGATTGCGGGATATCACTTTTTAAACATGTTGAGTGACATAAGTTCATCTTCAGAAGAATTTGATGAATAATCTTATATCATTTATCGTAGATACAGAGCAATAAGGGAAAGAAACGATCCTTTTTAAACTATGATTACCATGAATTTAAAATTCGTTTTCGATTCATGGAAATGGGCCAAGAAATAAGAAACAATCACGAAAAACTCACAAAGAGGAATGAAGCAATTGACGCCCGCTTACAAATCTTGGTCGCTTTGAGATTTTTTGCTATGGGAGGATTACTAATCACGATATGCAACCACGTCAATCTCTCTAATATCTCACGTTTCTACAATTGTTTTGGAGAATATGGATATGAAATATAAGCTTAAATAATTCAACTACAGTCCCAACGTTAACGTAAACAAAAATTGACACTTTGAACTTCAACACGGAAATAATTCATGGTTAACCTAATTCTTAATTCATTTCGCCTTCTCCGTTCATTGTTGATCGCATGATTTACTCGAATAAATTCACCTCTGGCTGGATTCTTAGGAGAATGCAACATTGCCGGAATGTTTTTCTCCGTTAACTGATCGTGCTGTTTAATTGGGAAATCAATTCCTGAATGTTGTTAATCAGTTTGTCAAATTTGACGGAGCAATCTATTGATCGTGCAATCAACGTATATATCTTCGTGAAACCCGCTTAGGGAAACAGGTTCTTTAAAAAAAACGCTTGTGATTCAAGATCTTTAAGTATTCCAGAAGTTTGAGTTGAAATTTCAAATATTGTGAGCAAAGGTTAGAGAGTACAAAGATGGGAAACAGCTATATATTTTTTTAGGACCTCTGAAAGTTTAGGTGGCACTAAAATCATGACTGATATTGAATTTATACTCTTTTGAGCCTAGAAAATAACGTCTTGTGCAACAAAACCAAAGTATTGAATAGAAAATTTCTACACTAGTCCAGAATCGAACTCGGACCTCGCGGTCTCAAGTCAAACGCTCTACTCGCTGAGCTACACTACGTGTTTTTCATCATCATATAATTAGCATTTTGATATCTTCCTCATTCAGATATTTGCGAAATTAACTAATAACTAGATGGCGCTGCCGTAAGTGTAGTCACTTCGTTTCCACTCATTCTTCTCTATAATCTTTGATTGTGGCGGAAAACCCCGGTACAAGTGTAAGAAGAAATTCAACAGAAGTTCCCTATTCTTTGGAGAACTATGCATCAACAACATCTCTATCCATTCCTAATTCAGAGCTTGCAAGCTCTTAATCCTCCTGATCATAAAGCCAGAAGGACGTTTTGTTAATGGGTTTAAAGAAAGACTGCTGAACATCTGCATTTTACTTCTAATATACTTATCAGTGATAAAGTCGGCTTTACCAGATGGATGGATTTTAGCCATTTTTGGGCAGATCAAAATTTACACGCCATTCATAAATCCATTCATCAACAGCCTTTCAAAATATCTTGCCCCAAATATTATAGAGTATAAAGATCGGAAACAACACAGTGATGTGGGTGACACCTGTAGTTACAAAAGGAAAACTAAAACTCGAGGTAACGGTTAAAATATTCAATTAGGGTCAATTTAGCAAAGAACTTCCGAAACATTCGGAAAAATGGTCAAAAAAACATTCTGTAATTCATATGTGAATAAATTCTTGAAATTGTTATAATAATTTTCTAACAAGTTAACAAATTTCAGAAATGTTCTCAATTTCATAATTATAGCATTCTATAAATAGGATATCGTTAAATGATAACGTTAGGTGAAATTATTCCTAATGGACCACGGCCAATAAGCCCAGAAAACTCTTTTAATATAGCATTGTAGTTGATTTTATACAATCATTTCAAGTTAAAACATAAAGAATCCAGGAACGTATTTCATCTGATTCAAAACAATGTGTAGATCAGAAATATCATCCTGATCAAAAAGCGCAGCCCTGCTTTCGTTTTGTCGATCAGGATGATTGTAATTGATTTTATACAATCATTTCAAATAAAAACATAAAAAATCCAGAAACGTATTTCATTTGATTCAAAACAATGTGTAGATCAAAAATATCATCCTGATCAAAAAGCGCAGCCCTGCTTTTGTTTTGTCGATCAGGATGTTTGTTTAAAAGTTCGACAAAGGATAGGAAAATTAATGAGAAGTACATTCGAATTTCGCGTCTATTATAATAGTTTTCTGTACTGAATAATGTTTCCAGCGCCGCTGGGTGTCAAAAGTAAGAAACTAGCCAAAAGTCGGAGTCGGCTTTTAGTAGTACATATATAAGGGCGTTTCCTATCTTTCTAACTCTACTAACTTTGATCTTGATCTTGCCCGATGTTCTAGTCTTGGAACCTTGGTTTATTCAAGTTGCAGTGTCACCATAGAGTGCCACCTTATGATGACAAGAGCCGATCAGGGAATGTGTAACCATTATATTGTCATTTTGCAAAAGTACATTCCATTTGTTCGTAAACGTTGCTGAACTCATATACCTATTAAGCCCTCTCCTGCTAACGTGAAAATAAAGTTGATGCAATCTAGTTGCCATGTTCGTTGGCCCATTCAACGGTCTGCGCATGCGCAAACTCAGAATTTGACAAAAAGGGGTAGAGCCGAATAAATTAGTTTAAGGCTTTCACGACCGGATATACTGGTATGAAGTGAGTCTTCCGGGCTTATTGGCCGTGGTCCATTAGGAATAATTTCACCTAACGTTTCGCCTACAACTTCGGTAGGCATCTTCAGAGGATTCTCGGTCTAAGGTTCTACCTCGAACGCTGAATTTCTGACACTGACGTGTTCGAATCGGAAATGTCATCTACACCTCGGTTTATGTGGGAAATACGGAAACCTTCATCAAGGACTCTCCTCAGTTTGTAGAAAAGCTGCAGAACATCCAATTGGGACCAAATGACCGACTCGTTAGTTTTGATGTTGTGTCTCTGTTCACATTAGTTCCCATCAGGGAATCGCTAAACTACGTTTCGGAGATATTCCCGAATGACCTAGCAAAGCTCTTTGAACTTTGCCTAACATACAGCTACTTTCAGTGGAAAGGCGAGTTTTATGAACAAATAGACGGTGTCGCCATGGTAAACCCTCTAAGTCCTGCCATTGCGAATTTCTTCATGGAAAAATTCGAACAAAGTGCCATCGAATCGACATCGAAGAAACCATCTACCTGGCTACGTTATGTAGACGATACTTTCGTCGTTTGGGGTCACGGAGATGAAGAATTGCAAGCCTTCTTAACCCATCTCAACAGTAGGCACCCAAATATTCAATTCACAATGGAAGTTGAAAAGGATGGTGCACTACCATTTCTAGACGTCTTGGTAACTAGAAAGCCTAATGGGAAACTAGGACACAGGGTTTATAGAAAACCAACCCACACTGACACAGATATCTACATAAGGAGTCCAATCATCACCCCAAACAGAAACGAGGAGTTATCAAAACACTCGTAGAAAGAGCCCGACGATTATGCGAGCCGGAATTTCTGGAGGATGAACTTGAACATTTACAGAATTCATTCATCGCCAAGGTTATAATACCAGAGAAATTGAGAGGGCAATAAGAACAAAAACTTCCACCCGTGATGATAACACATCACAAATAACACCTAACGGAAGAGCCATCTTACCATACATCCCCAAGGTCACAGATAGAATTGGTAAAATACTGAAAAAGCACAATATCGAGACCGTTTATAAGCCGACGCAAAAACTTGGGCAAATGATCAAGACAACCAAAGACAAAGTCGACCCATTTTCACAAGCTGGTATTTACAGGATACCTTGTGACTGCGGCAAAGTCTATATTGGCACAACAAAGCGAAGTATTAATACCAGAATTAAGGAGCACGAACGATACTGTCAACTGAATCAAACAGAAAAATCCGCACTAGCAGAACATGCGCTAATAGATGGACACAACATAGATTTCTCAAAAGCGGAGATTATTTCCAATATCAAAAGTTACTATCCCAGGCTGAACATGGAAGCCATCGAAATTTATAAACACAAAAATAACATGAACAGAAAAGAAGCGACCCCATTCTTGCATAGCGCCTGGTTACCGACCTTAGAACAAACAAAGATCAAGACGATGCGAAGCGGGAGCGATGAACCAATCAGCATCGCGCACGTAGACGCCATAAGCCGGCGCGCAGATGACATTTCCGGTTCGAACACATCACTGTCAGAAATTGAGCGTTCGAGGTACAACCTTAGACCGAGAATCCTCTGAAGATGCCTACCGAAGTTGTAGGCGAAACGTTAGGTGAAATTATTCCTAATGGACCACGGCCAATAAGCCCGGAAGACTCACTTCAGACCAAATAAATTAACTTTACCATCTGCTGAAGCTATTTTCCCAGAGATTCGCTTCCCTCATACGATGTATCATAAATCTAGCAAAACTTTTTCATCACAAACTTTGTTTTGTAATTGTTGGTGCTTTATTCACGTAGGTAGGCCATCAAGAGCAGAGACAACCTGATCCCAAGATATGTTTCATGGGGACTCTATGAAATGACGCTTCAGGTGATTTTGACGTTTGAGGTTAATTATATTTTCTGTGGTTTTTGGTCAACAGGTTGTTGCCTCTGGGTCGTCCTACTTACTCATAATCACTGTCAACAAAGTGTAAAGACTATAAATTGTAAAAGTGCTTGTTACTTTCGAATTATGTTTTCGGTTTTTCGGTGTTCCACCTAATTTCCTACATTCCGGAAGTAATTTTCACATGAAAAGTTCGTGCCCCATTTCGAATATTTGGAATAGTTGATATGATTGGATCTGATATCACCAACTACTGAAGATGCCGAGAGTTCACTTAGGATAGGAAAGGATTAGAAGAGATTATCAGAAACCACCCAAAATGCAGGCTGGTAATGCAAGAGAAATGAAATGCAATCCTCCCCAGGTTATGAGTTTGAGGGAGAAGGAGGAGTATATTTCTAATTTCAACTTTCCATATTGTGACGAGTCCACGAAATATGAAAAAGTGGCTAAAATTGGACAAGGCACTTTCGGGTTAGAATATATGATAAGAAATAATGAATTTCAAATCTTCAATGGTTTCTAATTTTTCAGGGAAGTGTTCAAAGCAAGAGACAAGAAAAATACTAAAAAATTCGTAGCTATGAAAAAAGTTTTGATGGATAATGAGAAAGAAGGAGTAAGTTCAAGCTGCTTCAAAAGATTTTCGATACTAATTTTGTTTTTCTTTCAGTTTCCCATAACCGCTCTAAGAGAAATTAGAATACTCCAACTATTGAAGCATGAGAATGTAGTAAATTTGATAGAAATTTGCAGGACTAAAGCTTCAGCTGCAAATAGATATCGTTCAACGTTCTACCTAGTGTTCGATTTTTGTGAACATGATCTTGCCGGACTATTATCTAATGTTAATGTGAAATTCAGTTTAGGCGAAATAAAAAAAGTGATGCAACAATTATTGAATGGACTCTATTACATTCACAGCAATAAGATTTTACATAGGGACATGAAGGCTGCCAACGTACTGATAACTAAAAATGGCGTCTTGAAACTTGCTGATTTTGGTTTAGCTAGGGCTTTCAGCATCAACAAGAATGGACCCAATAGGTAATCCTAAAGACCTTTTCAAGTGCTTTCAATTGTTGAGTAGTGCATGAACTTTTTCCAGCCCAGTGATGCTGTTTGGCACCATTAGAAATAAGTGCCCCTATTAATCACTAGATATTACTAAAAACCTTCTTGTTGTGCTTATTGGTACTCCTGGAGTGTATTAGTTGTATAGACAAAATCATTTCAAGTTCAGAGTTATCTCTTTATGGTTAAACAATTTTGCAGGTTTGCATTTCTTAATTCTAACCTAAAAAGTGTACGTTCTTTTAGTACTTTCAAATTGCGCTATATGGAGACATCAGAAAAATAAGGGAGAGTAATCATCCTTTAGTTTATACAATAATCATTTTTATTTATAAAATTTAAGAACATAATTCAACCAATTTAAACCATCAGAAATTCATCATTCACTCATGATGATCTCACATTATTTTCAGGTTCACAAACAGGGTTGTTACATTATGGTACAGACCCCCAGAACTTTTGTTAGGTGAACGAAATTATGGCCCTCCCGTAGACTTATGGGGTGCTGGTTGTATAATGGCTGAGATGTGGACTAGATCTCCCATAATGCAGGGAAATAGTGAGCAACAACAATTGACACTAATATCTCAGCTGTGCGGATCTATAACACCAGAAGCTTGGCCTGGGGTTGAGAATTTAGATTTGTATAAGAAGATGGAACTTCCACAAACTCAGAAAAGAAAGGTAGGTCTTGCTTTTTTCTTGTGTAATTTTAGAGGGCACTTTCTATCAGATACCGTAAAAAGTGACTACTTGATTAGTCCAGTCAATGAGGGCAAAAATAGGGCATAACCTCCAAAGTCTATCAAGATGCTTCGATTTTGATGGAATTTTGGGAATAAGCTCTTCTCCTCTCCCACTCAAAAGTCTACCCTATGCCAATATAGTTATCATTTTTGATGGGTAAAAACAAAACCTATAGCCAAAATCAGAAAAAACTTGTTTTAACGTGAATGAAAGTCATTTTCGGGCTTCAGTAGCATTTTATGAAGTTTAGTGAAGGTCATCATATACTTCAAGACCGTATAAACCATCCCCTTTCAGCATTAAATGTATAAAAATGGGGCTTTATTGATATTATCAATTAATTTCAATCAATTTTATAACCGTATTTAGGATCAAAGTTAGTTTCAGTTGTTTTTATTTTTCAACCCCTAAAAGCAACCCCTATCTGTTCCAAATAACAGAATAAAGATAACATTTGAACATTTCATTTATTCATCACTTTATTCACGTGAAGTGAATACTTTTTGTGTCAAAAATTTAATCTAATTCTGAGTCAATGTCGCCACTGTTAATTATTTCTTCATCTTTCCCAAAGATTAGCCCACTGTTGTGGCAGTTAAAACCAGTACATTCCTAACATGTAGCATTACAAAAAAAGACTCAGTTTTCTACAGGTACACGACGCATTGCATCCTTTTTTGCAGTTACAAAAAATCATGTTCAACAATTCTTGTGCTGCAGGTGTTTTTTGCATTTTTGTGGGCTGCAAATATACATTGGTACTTTTCCAACTGTAATCAAATGAATTGAGACCTTTATTACCTTTATGTGCTCCATATGAAATTATTGCACAGTACCTTCCAAAATTAGAAAACACTCGGTTCGGTTTTTTCACAACTCTCTTCATTTTTAAGATACCGTACCTATCCATTCAAAAACCATTCTGAAGAAAATTTTAACAACTATGAACCTTACAGATCATATCAATTCAAAATCTCTAGTTTTCGAACGGTTGAGGGTTAAAGGGCGCAAGATAGACAATACTTGTGCTATCAACCTAACTTAAAGTAGTGATATCTTTGTCAATTTTCACGGTACATGAAAAAAACAAAAAACAGCATTTTTGTTGAAGAAAACCACACATTTTTGTAATGAATCATTTTTTCGTATCTCTTTTCATTTTCGACTTACACGGAGAAAAAGGCAGATATTCAAGAAAACTGAAAAGCGCCTTCTGCTTTGATCTTATTTTTTTTACAAACTATGCATTTAAAACCAGTCAAACTTCTTGAGCATATGAACAACAATAAAAATAAAAGGTATTCGATGGAAATTGACCCATTTCAATTCTGGTAGATGTGGGGTTAGTTTTACTACCTATTTCTTCGTAAAAAATATGAGTCGTCAATCTTTTTTGCATTGTATTTCGCTCTATAATTATTCCCGTAACATCAATAGTTTTTCCGTAATTTTGAATGGAATGTATCGATTCAAGCATTCACGACAAAAAATGTTGCTTTTTACTCACGATAACTTGCCTTGTGTTGCACCCACCTAGAATAAATCTAAAAAACATAATCTCTTTGTTTTTCTATAAGCTACAAATAGCTTCCTCACACTTTATTTCGTTTAATGCATAGTTTTTGTGTTATTCGTAAATAACAGTCCCAGAAAGTGTAATTTTTCAATGAAAATGTCATGTTTTCAATCACGAAAAACTAAAAAGTATTGAGTTTTCGAAAAAACTTTATGGAACATTTTTTGCTGAAAATTAAGTCTCTCATCGACTCCCGGTATTATTTTGACAAAAAAAATGTCCACCTCCGGGAAGGGGTGGGAACCACCCCTAATATGAAGGTATACTTCGGCATAGGGTAGACTTTTTTCTTCAGCTATTTCCTACCTACTGTGAAAATTTCAAGTAAATTGATACATCTTCAAAGAATTCGTAACAAATATCCTCATTGACTGGACTAGATACACTTTTCCAAATTTTAGGTAGTACCTCACAAAGCTATTCATCGAAACTGAAATTATTTTAGCGTACTTTAGTGTAAGATCCATCTGGTTTAATGCTCTAAAAAATTCTAGCTCTCCCCATATTGAGGGAAAAAATTAGAAGACAGTTTTTCAAGTAGCCCCATGATGATGCTTAATGAAATTTGTTGAAGATTGTCATGACCAAAGTGTGAAAAGTTGTTTTTTTTAAAATGCAACCCTACATTCGACAGTCTGGATCCAAATGAAATTCATGATGCAATGCAATCTGTGACAGAGTGATGGAGACAGAGTGTTTCAGCAAAACCTTGTTTCTCAAGTGTATGATTAGTGTAGTGTCAAGCATAAAAATTAAAGGCTATCGACTCGTAAAACACCCTGTTTAACTTATAGTGTGGCGTCAAGTGATCAGAAGAGTGAATAAAATTACAATGCAATTACATCAAATCGAGGAAATGATAAACCTCTATTCCTGAAAACTTGAATTGTGTTTTCTCTCCCAGTCTTTGAAACAAGAAACAATTAGAAATTTTTTTTTAAATATGTACTATTACATATTTCTTCTATAAGAAAGACCCCTGCGCAAAAACTTGCGCACTTATAATCTCTGTTTATTTGATTGACCACGATTTATGAAACATGTATTTTGTTGCAGGTCAAAGAACGGTTGAAGCCATATTTGAAAGATCCCTATGCTATTGATCTCCTGGACAAACTGCTTGTCCTTGATCCAATCAAAAGAGCTGATTCAGACACAGCTCTGAATCACGATTTCTTTTGGACTGATCCAATGCCATGCGAACTTGGGAATATGCTTGCTAACCATACTCAGAGTATGTTTGAATTCTTAGCCCCTCAAAGGAGAGCCACGCAGCAAACGCGGCATCACACTTTGCCAAGGCCTACGGTTTCAAGCATACAGGATGGTGGTTATCAGGATAGAGTCTTCTAGTCTTTCTTATACATATTTATATATTTTTGCGACCCAAAAAGTTTGTTAATACAATTATTAAGTGTTCCTTTTTCAGTAATAAACATATAAAACGTTTGTATACTCTTTCATTGAACAAATTTCAAACTTATTTGTCGATAAAACTATAGTCTATCCAACGAAAAGCGATAGCGCGCCAAAACAACAAGGCGTGGCCAAATTCATCAGGACCGGATTTAATGTACCGACGCCGTGGCAAGCAACTGAGAATTTCAAATGAATCACTTGATTGTCGTACTACAGATCTGGAAGAGACGGAGAAAGCACTAAACAGCAGCCAATAAAAATATTCATAACCCTATTGGCGTACGTTTAGCTCTTTACTGGCGCTATCGCTTCTCGTTGGATAGACTTTACGATTTTGGAATTTTTTATCCCTTGAAGTATGCTGAGAAGGGGTTGAAATAGTCAACCCCATAGATACTTTTCTCGGATGACTAATTCATTTACTAACTTTTTTATCGCTACAAGTTTTTTTAAAGAGGCTTCAGCTTGATATTGGTACTGGAGAAATAAAAAAAAAAAAACAATTTTTTTTATCTTCAGAATGGTGGAACTTTTCCAGGGGTCCTCTCTTCAAAAAAATTTCATACCAAGTACCCCCATTTTTTTTTTATCACAGAAAACCCCTTACATTCAGATACACTCTGTATAGACTTCTTCCTTTACTTTCTTTCCTGAGTATTATGGAAGCTTCTGAATATTGAACATAGTAAAATATTTGAATTCTTATGAGTGCTCAGCCAATCTTCTGAACTTCGAAGTGTTTTTCAACACTGACTTCAAAGAATAAATTTTCATGAGTCTCTTTGCACTCAGAAAATCGGTGTCACAGAAGAAATAAATATAAGTTATACTATTCTCGATAATTCATATTCATATATGAGTGAGCACTTGCTATTAAATAGAAAAACATGTACTAAATGTATGTATGTATGTATTCTCTGACTAAATGTACAGTTTAAGTGAGTAGAGGGTACATTTTTAGTTAGGGTTGAAAGTAGCTAAAATGAGTGAATACATACTTCATAATCAATAAAATTCTGAGATCATTGGAAAAGTATTATTACTTGTAGGAATTCCCATGAAAACTACGGAGAAAATTAGTATCTATGTTGCTACAGAAAAAAAAAAGAAATAGAAACATGTTGGTTTTGATTTATTTTATTGTCACGTCAGCATTCCATTTAACGTGCATAACCTTCTGATAACAATCATATAAATTTGTTACAAAGAAGATATAACAACACAAGAACTTGTCATTTACTAGTGCAAAATTATCGCTTAGTAAAGAAAAGGTATATTTACATTTTGGAGATTTCTGACTTATTTAGTCAGAATATTTTTCATATGTCGAATATTTTGAACTCAAGAATACATTAAATATAAAAGAAATCAATTCTTTTCAATGTTCGTCATTTACCTACTGATTTACAGCAAGGAACAATACTCGAGAATAGGGTGCTTATGAAGTTTTTTTTAGCTGCTGAATATTTTCCATCAAGTTGATTATGTCGATTTCCAGGTCGAAATTCATCAGTTATTTCGTCAGTTTTTGTTACGGAGAGCACTTCAACTTTTTTATTATTCCTTTTATTTCGCCAAGCACTCTTATCGATTGTATGAAAAGTTTGTGCAAGCTTTGATTCCTTTGTAATTTCATATTTACCATCTAAAAAAATAGATATTTCAAAAAAATTAGCTCTGCATATCTATCGAAATCACCCATTTGGGCACACTCTGAGTTACCTCTCAGAGCTATAGGGATATGTTAAATGGTTCGAAAGGAACTGAAAAGTTGAATCCTGTCAAGTGAAAACATTTAGGCTGTTCCATTTGAAATATCGAAAATTATTGTATGGAGTCCAAATATGATGTAAGTGCACCTGATATGCTTCGACAGACAGTTTACTGAAAAAATATACCATTTGGCTCACACTGTATATATATTTACTCAAAAGTTTATTACTTGTAAGGCTTTATTTGTTTATTTGGCTTGTCAAAACAAAGTTTTTGGTCACACTGGACGAATTATTATTGAGCTTTTTTTTTCATTTTATGTCCATAATTTAAAAAATAACGATTGAATCGAACATAAACTTCGTCGTTTGTTTTGAAAAAAACTATACAGATGAGTAAGAAGTTTCTGGAAACATTAAGCATATAGATTTTAATGGTGATGCTTTAGTCCTTGATCCCTTTTTCCAACATTCGTCTAAAGCTAGTATATCTTCGTACTTACATGATTGTAATTTGTAATTAGAAGTCACAGCATTCAAAGTGGTCAAAGCCATTGTCATTCATGAGTTTAGAACTGCCATACAGCCATAAAATAATCGTAAATTAATTTTCGCTGAGTGAAGTGCCCTGTTCTATCTGAAAGTAATAATCCTCGAATTATGGGAAATCAAAATATTTGTACGATATTGCCATAATAATATGTTTTCTGCCCCGATAACGTAACGGATAAAAGACTACCAGCTGGTGTAGCAACTCTCAAATTTTTATTTTCAAAGTGGCGGTTTTAGAGTGTAGTAGATGGATCGAATTTTTGAAGAATATTGTTAATTTTATTTCTCATACAAAAATTCAAAAATATTGAGAAATCTACAAAAATGTCAGCAGGTTAAACATGAATATATTGAATAACTGAATGTCACAAAACTTATATGAAAGGAAAGGTTCAATTTCAGATTAGTTGTAAGAAGGAAAATTAACTGTAAATAAACTACAACTTCGTTAGAATGCCGGTCTTGATCTTTGGATAATTTCTAATTTCTTCGAACTGATATCGAAAATATTAGAGTATTTTTATATATTTCAAAATAACATATACTAAAAAGGGAATAATTTCATACTTTCCATTCATACTCTTTTCGATAAAACCCAAAACTTTTGGATTTATTGTTTATTGATCTTCTCGTGTCGAACTATACGGAAAAAACAATAGGTATACTGACTACTCACCAGTCACTTCGATTCTTAACTTCTCAGCCTCGTAGGAAAATAAATCGAAACTGAAAATTATACTTATAGTAACATCATTACAACTTCAATTTCTTTTTCACATCTGTTTACGACTCTGTAAACAGCGTGTTTAAGAGAATGCAGTAGACAGGCTGAGTGAAACGTGTGAAATAAAATTCATATGCTCAGTAATTACCATGTATTTTGTAGAAAATGCTCAAATCAACCCAAAATATTGCGCCACTATACAGTTGTAGAAGAACGGCTGAAACTGTGAACTGTGTCCCCCTGTATATTATTCAACGTTAAGAAAAATCAAGTGCGTTACGAATAACGTGGGTGTTATGGTAATGCAAGGAAACCCATATATTATACAGTTTCACAGTGGACATTTCTGAAATTTCATCCACACTCAAAAGCTGGACAGTGTATTTTAAGTCTTTATAATTTAGAAATATTCGGTTCTTATTTTTTGGTCTTAAGTTACAAACGCAATACTGTAGAAACAGCGTTCAATACTTTTCGGATAATATCTTGAGAATCGTAGGGATTGAAAAAAATTTAATGGCACAAAGCAGCAGAAACCTAACACAAGACCAGAAGTGCTGGGCCAACTTCACGCACGCATTGTATGTAAGCTAATCTACTGATTTTTCGTATTTTCCTTTATGAGAAAAAACCTGTTGATTTTTTCTCAAAATATGACCGGCACAATTTCGGCATCATAGAAAACAATTTCTCGAAAAGTGCAGGTCTGGCCCATTTTTGGTTTTCGAAATACATATCTTGAAGAAACACATGGAATTAAGAAAAAAATTCCACGGCACAAAGCAGCACAAACCTAGCCTAATATTGCACGACAAAAAATTTTAGAAAATCCAAAGGTGCGCTTTGCCAACTTCACACGCATAAAATCGTGTTAACAGTCTCAAATGTAAATCCCTTTTAAAATTATATTAGGCATAGGAGAAAGTATGATATGAATGCAAAACCAGCGACATTTGACATTTTCCAAAAAAAATGAGTTAAGGAAGGATTACAATAGAGAAATTTGCCTGCAATATGATTCTTTTACCCTCAGGTTCATAAGTAGACTTTTGAAAGCCGCTACTCGTAATTCAAATGGTCAAAACTCGAAGTTTGTTAGTTCAAAACTATGATTTTGGCAGGTTTTTCCCGTTTTACTCTGAACAGCTTATAAATCAAAAGTTTGGTTTTGCATTTAGACGCTTCAATATGATATGCTTTTATTTTTTCTCACGCGTTTTGGTTTTCTCTTGAAATAACGCTTTTGATCTCGAATTTTCTGGAATCAAAACAGTAATTGGTTCTTTTTGAACATTGATATGAATCGAATAAGTTCCTAGCTTTATGTAACTATTTTTCTAGAATCAATTCTTTTGTATTCTGTTGGGAAATTCTGGTTCTTAATAGGAAATGAAACCATTTTTTTTACATATAATATATATATTCAACTTATTTTATTAGTTGACTGTATAGCCAAACTGGCTTTACACATGAACAACATGGCACACCTTACAAGTATCTGTAAAATAATATATCATCTATACATAATCTTTTAGCTTTTTCAATAGATCCTTTACATAAATAACATTCTTAAGAGGTCAAACCTCATTTCAAGGCACTTCAGTTTTATCATTGTCTCCTCCAAATTACAAATTACTTCATTTGAACTCTCATTCATATTATTTGAGCGTTTTGAATGAGTTGTTTACTATAATATTATTTTTTTAGCATTTCGAAATCCATTACAACATAAGGGTGTTTGAAGAGTTCAAATGAAACATTTATTTCCCAATGTGTTTTGCGCTTTTCACATTGAAACCAGTTGAAATGGAATTCCAATCACCTCCAAGAAAAAAAAGAACATTTCACTAAAGAGAAATCATATATCACAGAATGCCTTTAAAACTCAAAATAACATCACAAACATCCATATTTGATCATAATTTCTTTCCCAAGATATTAATATTTTGATTTCAAGAACTGGACAATTTTTATAATTAACATTGAAGAATTGATGGCCAATAGAGTTCTCAGTTGCCAGGAATAATATACACAAAATAAGACCATCCAATTTAATAATTATGGAAGTCAATATAACTGATGAATTTTGAGTTTTATCTACTTATAACAAAATTGAGATCTACATAATACCGAGTTCATTCTTTATCATTTCATGTTCAGTAAAATACGAATACAGCAAACTTATAACAAGATGAAATTAATCGATAGTTCAAAGGATTTTTCTCAACTTTGTGTAATATCTGGTTAGAAGTGCACCATATTTGCATTTTAATGAAAATTCAACACATTTCGTCGTTTTCATCTCGAAATATTCAAGCATTTTGTGTCAGTTTATTTTTTATACACTACATAGAAGACATCCTGTTTCCTTCCATGTATAATACAACTATCTAAAACAATTAACAATGATTCAGATGAGTTAATTGCAAAGATTATAATCCTACAATAAGCCTGGTGTGAGGTATGTAGTTCAAGGATCCATACGATAACTTTGAGGGGAAAGATAACCCACATATTTTATTCTACCGTTTCACAGCCAAGAATTCACATGGAAAATGATTATTCATTAAAAAGCACAAAATATATCAATTACTTGAATCAATCATAATCATCTGATACTTAAGAAAAATTCAACTAATCAACAAACAAACAAAAATTCATTCTTAGTATCTGCACCTAGTGACAATTCTATTTCTAGTTCATGTGTTGAAGATAGGAGAATTCTTATGGTTTCTATGAATTTAAGGGAATCGCATCTCATAATTTTAAGGAATAGGAAAAGCACTGAGGAAAAAACCGATTTGAAAGATGCAGATATAACCACTTATGACTACATAAAACTTCCTCCGAAGAAACAGATCTTATTCAACAACATTAAAAGCAGTTCTATCACACGTCTCCAATGAGATCGACGGTTTTAAACTTTTTCTCTAATTTTAACATTACAAAAACTTCCCACTTATTTTCAACAATTGATTGTTCGTATTTAAATCACCCTACCTAATACTCAATTTTCTCAGTACCGGCACAGAATTACGTATTACACATTCAGCTCTAATATGGCAATTTGGGATATATTGTCATGGCTCAAATTCAATATTTCATGTCACTTGCATCAAGCCATCATTGCACAACAAATTATCGTGGAATATGGGAAATCCCAATGATTTTTTCAAGGCGACTCTGCTTGATAACGTTTTCCTGTGATAAACAAATTCAAATCCGCACATGATGAATAAACGGTATGATCAAGATATTTCCTAATTCGCTATACAGGGTCCCAAAAAAATAACGTAACTCGTCAATAATTCTTGTACAAAGAATTATTAAGGAAAATCCTGCACCTGCTTTTTTGAATTTGATATTTCTCACCTCCTATGCTATCTATGCACCCTTCTACATTATTTTTTCAAATGGAATTATATATGGATTGTGATACATCAAATAAAAGGTTATTTTATTACATTTTCAGCGATGGGGCTAAAAGTAGAATTGGTTGTGCCATTTTTTTTATTGAAAAACTAGGAAATAATTTACAATTAGTGATTGGAGAGAACTGCAATCAGACCATTATTCTTTTACTAATTATTATTAAGGGAAATTCAAGAATCCATGGATTTGTAATTTCGAAAGCAGGTCCCCTTAGCTTTTTCAATTTGAAATATCTCACCCTTAACGCTCCACACCCCTCTACTGTTCTTTTTTTCAAATAAGAATATATGGATTGTGTTTATCTGTTCGTTGTTTTATTTGCGATCTTATACATTAATTGGCAGGTGTTTCAACTTGTGTATGATTTTTTTCCATCGTAACATTGTTATTGCAAGAATTTCAAGGTAAAATTTTATTTCGTTCACATAGTTCGGTTGAATTGGTCATCGAATGACCTTTGATGCGACATATCACAAGCAATATTTTTCAAATAGAAAGAGGGTATAAACTACCAACTTCAAAACTGCATGCATTTCTCAAACTTAGAAAAAAGAAATCGGCGGATGGGAGGATATTTCTCAATATTTATTATTTCAAAAATAAGAACCTAACAGCAATCACAAAGTTAATTTTGTAATAAAAAAATAGCTAAACAAATTATGTCATATCGCTCAATATGTGCAATCAAATATCCTGTAATTTGATATATCACAATCCATATATTTTTACTCATTAGATAAATAAATAAAGGGTGAGAAATATCAAATTCAAAAAAACATACGATAAATATCTTTCGAAATAAAAAATCGACGTACAAGAATTATTGACGAGTTACGTTACCTTTTTGGCACGCTGTTTATTTCTTGTAGAAAATTGTAGTTTATTTATTGAGATATCAAAGTGTTCTTGATTTTTTTGGTTAGAAATCTTTCAAAGGAAGAAACCATTTCTAATTTCATTATTGATCTTTCCCTACATCTAATTGAAAATTTTCTGGTAGAGAATGTTTTTTCGAAGAATCCCATCGAATCAAAGTGACTTCCCAAATTCGCGTTCAAATATAAACAAAAATACATATATACAATATACAAAATAATTGTAGATGTAACACAATTCAACATCGAGTATGATCTATCACGATCATATCAGAACAATTCAGTCAATTTGAACTAAACTACTCCCCGCGGTGCCTTCTACTGTTGATTTCTTCTTCACTAATTTCATCAGGCGCAGACCATCTTCTCTTCTTGGCAGCTAAACTATCCGGAGACATCGTCCTATGAGGTTGGTTGGAATTGTGCAGGTTCAAAGGTTGTGTTTGAGGTTGATTTTCGTGTTGGTTTGAGCTGGCCGTCACTGTGGACGAGACTTGTGGTTGTGAGGCCGATGAAACAGTGGTCAAAACTGTTGTACTTCTTTCCGGTTGATATTTCTGTTCTCTTGGAGTGAGGGATACCAAGATGTCGCCTACTTGCAACCTGTTCACCTTAAGACCGTAACATTGAAATGTTTTTTCTGGACTGTAGGAGGCCCATCCTTGTCCGTAGATGAAGTAGGGGTGTTCCATTGTTGATTCCACTGTAACCTGGAAGAAAAATATGAAATCAGCATAAACGCCCATAAGAGCTTAAAAGGAAAAAAAACACTTTGACTTAAGAGAAATTCAGAACTGTTGATCATTACTTATTGGAAGGGACGCTTCAACGAAAATGCAAACGTTTTTCGGCTTTTTTAACTATTTTTCTAGTTCACCTTCCCGAAGGGAATTTTATCATCCCTACTCCTTAATTTGTTAAACAATAGTTGTGTGTGTTATCGATTGGGCGAATATTTTTTTCTCTCATTCTGTGTCAAATTCGTTCTTTCCGCCACATTTGGTAGAACGAAATCATGTGAGAATATTTTATTCTAGCAAAGTTTACATGGTAATATTTATTGATGATATGTTGGCCCTCTGCCACGAATTTATTCATTATCTGTCAAAATTATAAGAGAGAGAACAGTTCTGCCAATCAATAATTCTCAATGCAAAAATCAATAGCAATGTCCATAATCAATAATATGGTTAACGCTAGCTTCCCTCTAAAATTTGGCTCCCCGGCAATTTTTGTTATTTGATCACTATTTTCATGCCTAACTTAATCGGGCCATAACAGAGGCCAAGCAAATTAGACTTTTGCCTGGATATAATTGGTGGAGTTCTGGAGACAGCTTCAATAATTTATTTAGGCCTCTTATATGAGTAGTTTGAGTTTTGCCCCCATTTCCAATTTCCAGTGGAGCGTATGTCGTGACGTTCGAAATTTTCGGAGTATTTTAGGTTTTTTTGAATAACCCCTAAACTAAGCACTTAATCAATAACATTGTTGTATTCAAAAGTGTTCAGCATTAAATTTTGCTTCTAAAAAGTATCATGATATTATATTTTGAACAAAGAATTTTATAGAAATCATACGTCGAAATATAGCAAATTTTTACACTTTCTGAAAGAACAAATTTTTTTCATTAAAAAACGTATAATATCTTTGGAACTACTATCTTTAGGACGAAATGTTATAGAATGAGAGTTATAGACCATCAAATTGTGATAAAAACGTAACCCGCCCTTTCCCATCCACAATGTAAAATCTCGTCCTACTGAGGATGCTGATCATTTAAAAGTGCTGTTGAAGTTGCTCAGCAGTCCCATGAGTGTGTGGATATTGTTGGGTAGGACACTGACCTTCTTGATTTTTGACTGCTCCAGCCCCTATGTGCACCAAAATTTTTTTTTTCTAAAGCCTGGCAAAGGCAAACAAGACGATAAATTGTCTATTCTCCCCTGCACTACAAGTTCTTCTCTGTTTCGAAAAACCACATATTATTCCTTCAAGTTTTTAGTGGCTTGGTAAAGGTCAACTGAAATTCCTGAAGACGTTGAAAATCAACTAAATCAATTATAAGAACAAACGTGCGACCCATAAACTAATAACTAACAATACAACTCGTTACTGAAAATAATATATATTACATATTTTTATTAACTGTAAATACGTCCTTAGCGAGTGTTGTTGTGGTGCTGCTTCAGTTGGAGGCACAGAGGCAAGATAAAATGAGGTTTTGGTTAACAATTTATCAAACATTTCGTATCACAATACATTCAATTGCTTGAAATCATTTTTATAAAGGGCTACCATGCATTTTTTCCCTGCCTTGTCGACCTTATCGGCAGAAGCATTATATTTGTTGAACAATTCTGCTGCTTTCAGCAGGTTTGTGTTGATTTGAAACGTCTTTAGGAATTTCATTTTTCCTCTATCGAAAAAAGATGACGTAGTGTCGCAGCCATTAAAAGCATGAAGGAATAATATGTGGTTTTTCGGAACAGATGAAAACAAAATATCGTCTTGCTTGCCTTTGCCAGGCCGTAGTAGAAAAATGTTGGTACACATAGGGGCTGGAACAATCAAAATTACAAGAAGGTTAACGTCCTCCCCAACATTATCCACACACTCATGAGACTGCTGAGTAAATTCAACAGCATTAGCTACGATGAAATGATCAGCATCCTCAGCAGGATGAGCTACTGCGCTATTTAACATTGTGGTTTAGAGGGGTTGGGTTACATTTATATCACAATATGATGGTCTACAACACTTGTTCTATGACATTTAGTTCTAAAATTTTTAGTTTCATGGGTATTTTACGTTTTATAGTGAAAAAATATGTATTTTCGAAAAGTGTAAAAATTTGCCATATTTTGACGTATGATTTCTATAATACTACTTGTTCAAATATAATGTCGTAGTACTTTTTAGAAGCAGAATTTAATCCTTGACACTTTTGAATATGACAAAGTTTTTGATAAAGTTCTTAGTTTAGGAGCTATTCGAGAAAAACCTAAAATAGTCCAAAAATTTTTCGAACGTGACGACAAACGCTCCACTGGGAAATTGAGCCAAAGCTCAAACTACTCTTATTAGAGACCTAAAAGAATGATTAAAACAGTTTCCTGAACTCCACCAATTATTACCAGGCACACAATGTTTTGAAGCTAATTTGCTTGGCCTAACAGCTCTTCGAAGAGCGAAAGAAAATGCCGTTTTGAAAGGAGCAGTTTTCCCATGATAAAATTCCATGTCATGTAGTGCATTATACATAAAAGTGCAGACAAAAACAGTAAATAGCAAAAAAGGAATTATTTCCGAGTAATGGAACCACAAATGAGTCATACAACGAAATATCAACTCCACATTATGCAAATTACTACGAAGAAAACACATTTGGCTCGAACCACGCTTGATAAGCTCTGAGTAATTCATAAACATGTTTATTATAAGTGTCATAAACGTAGTAAATAAACTTCAAAATGGGATTTGGCAGAGAGGTACAGTGGGATGTTGGACAATAAAAATGGTTAGGCGGGTAAGAAATTTAAGGTCAACGACATGGGATTCTAATTTCAGCGATGATGAAGTTATCTTTATCCCGGTACATGCTCAACGGAGTACAATTCTTTTCTGGGAAGTCGGTGCTGTATAATATGTAGTTTCACTGCGAGCTGATTGAGAGATTATGTTCTTTCCGAGATCGCGGCATACGCAAATATAGAAGCTGAGGGGACGGGTTTGTTTATCCCGATTTAATCGGAGTGAGATGTTTGTATATCCACCAGAAATAATTCATCGCAAAAAAAAAGATGAAAACTTCGTGTTTGTAAAATATTCGAGGAAAATTCGGAAAAGACAAAATACAATCGAAACACTAATAGTTCATTATGTACTTCATTTTTACTTTATTCTGAAGGCTCATATCTAATAAGTCTTGCCTGCACGGGTCTCAGTCATAACATCAAATGATGTCAACAAGCTAACTTCTCCAAGGACAGGACTCCAGGACAGACAGATTTTGATCTGTCAAATGCTATTAGAAAGAAGCTGTTCCAAAATAGTATATTCTAATAGTATATTCTAGAACAAGTTGCAGAATGAGCTCCTATTCCAACCCGAATGCGAAATTCGAAAACGAGCGACGAAGGAGCGCATGAGTGTTGGAATTGCCTTCTGCAACGAGTATTAGGCGATATTTTCTCTATTTCAGTCATGTTTTGTGAAATACTCTCGAAATCCAAATAAAAATTCAGATTAGTGACTTTTGTATTGTATCTTGGCAGTTGGTGTGACTTACGAAATTTGACAGATTACGGAATTGTAATTGATTTGATTTGAAAATTGAGAGGATCTGAGGTCAGTACTGACAACCATCAAACGAAAATAATAACTGAAAACAATGCTGTAATGAGTTCATTACAGCACTACTTTTATTACTGCAATTAACTCGTTACGATACAGAATAGAGAGTCCTTGTCTGGTACATATATTTCAACGGCAGATTCTTTTTGTCTTTACAATTTTTTCTATTCGGATCAGTTGAAATGATACAGGCTGTTGAAAATCCATAATCCATTTTCGTGCATGATTTTATTGAATGAAATGATTTTCGGAATGTATATTTTCGTTGATGTGGTGAATCATCTACGGACACAAAATTCCACTGACTCCTTTAGTTTTTTTATGACCAATACATACCTACTATAATTACACCAGAAATTCAAGGACCCAAATAAAAGTATTCTAAATGCATCAACTATTTTCGAAAGATTCACAGAATTTAAGTCTGCTACAATTTTTCGAGGGTTTACGTGGTAAATATATCCTTATTGGCATGTTTCTAAGGATAGCATAGCCCATTATGAAAGTTTAAAACGGCTGGTAGGTCATTGGTAGGTAGTAATAAAACACACTTTCAAATTAACTTTTTGGCTATCGATTTCGGTTCCTATTCTAAATTTCGATCATTATCAAGCCAGCTAAAAAGAATATATTCTAAGATCTACTCATAATCATGGAAATTGAATTCTAAAAATTGTTTCAATTAATACCTACCAATGATAATCAAGCATACTAATAAAAGATTTAATCACTAAAATTGAAAATGGCTATATCTTTTGCTCTAGGCTCTAGACTGAATCAGAAAAAATTGTATACGAAAAAAGTATACCCTATAAGTATATGAAAGGATCATCATCTACGTTGTGATAGTTCAAATTCATTGCCATGCCAGAGTGCTCACCCATCCTTTTTACTGAGCCTGGACTACTGGACACTTGGCATCAAGTCCTTCCCAACTCTTATTCTAGGGATGAAGAATTAATAAATATTATGGGTGTCTTTTATTCAAAAAAGTTTTAGCCTTTCTCATTCTCATCTCGGTTGGCATCCAGTTGGCAGCTCTGATTTTTTTTAAATTCCTTACATCCCTTCATTAATTAATATCTATGTTTAATTTTTAACTTTTATTTTCTTGTGCCAGAATACCGGCTTTTCGTACAATTCATTGAACATCAAAATCAAACGACAAAAGTCATTTTTCAAAATTAACAGTCTGAGTAACACTAGGTATTTTTGAATCTTGTGGTGAATATAGTGTGAATGGCCAATTTTTTTTTCTCAGAGTGTCCTTTTTGCTTCAGAAAGTCCCTCGAACTTTCACGAAATCCATTCATTCTGAGACATCTCGTAGAACAAAATCGTTCGAGAATTACTCAGTTTCGCACAGGTTTTCATGATAATATTTAATTATTAAATATTGGCCTCTTGCCACAGATTTATTTATTATCTTCAAATTGTAAGAGAGGCAATCAATATTTTTCAATGCAAAAATCACAAAAGGATATTTTCGGAAATATTTCATTAATTTCAATAGATATTCAGAGAAATAGAGAAAATAACGTACACCTAATACTTGTACAGAAAGCCTTATTCTAACACTCGTTCATTCAAAAACTGGCCACTTCGTGACTCGTTTTCAAATTTTGGACTCGTGCCTTTGTGCACTTGTATTATGAATAACTATAAACCAATCAGTTGCCGTTCTTGAGTTTTCTTGAACCCTGTGGAATCGGTCTTTCATTTCCAAGTGAAAAATGTCCTGGTTACGAATTGGTGAATGCGCCGGACCATCCTTGAGTTTTCTTTCCGCTTTATTCTTTTATAAGAACCTTCTCCAGACAATGGAAACACATACAAAAAAAGGAATTAACGAAAATGGTCCAACAGTTAGCGCGTGAGGCGATGACAACGCAAAACCGTGCTTCATTTTTATTTATTTACATGTCAGAACTTCAAAGTGTTTCATACTTTCAATGTTCGTGTACTTTATACATCGCACTATGTAATTACATAGCTTTGACATCGCCAGATGTGGCAGAAAGTGCTAAATCAGCATCTACTTGAAGAGAGCCGAAACTTGTATGAGAAAACCAGAATTTATCTCGAGGTGCAAGGAGAAGAACATTGGCAATATTCTTTTACAAAATTGTCGGCACAACTTAACAGGAAATAGGATTCTAGCAAATTCATGGGCAAGATGTTCTTAGTAGGAAGCAACTTTTAGTATCACAGATACCACGAGCATTTATGTTCATCAAAAGACAAAAAGACCGAAAAATTTCATAGTTCTCGAGAAAAAAAACAGTTTAATATATTCTTTGGCAATCGATTTCATCAGGCAGGCCAGTTCAAAATACCCAGTATTTAAGTGTTTTCTTTACTATAAACTAGCACTAACCAGGGACGGGCCGAAGCCAAATTTTTGGAGGGGGAAATCCATCGAAAATTTTCTAACTGGACATTGAATTATTTATTTAGTGCAATGGAATACAAACAGTAATTAACAGGAAACCGTTATACATATTATGGTATAATATTTGTTTCGGTGAAAAAAATTCAAAATGATGAATTTGAACAATTAGCTTTTTTTCAATCTACATTCAATTGAGTAGATTTTATGGAGTTTGTTTTTTCATGAAGAGTATCTTGATTTTGCTTGAAACTTCGAGAAACACTACTTGTTTGTTTTTTTAGTTTTGTAGCTTTTCTTTATTTCATTAATCTGGGAGCGAAGGCACTGTTCATTTCCATTAGAGAAAATATTTTTTCTGAATAATCTCTTCTTTTTACTCTGTGAAAGGAGTAAATATTGGGAATATTTCTTTATTTTATGGAATCGTTTTTTCTTGTGGGGAGTACCTTGAAGTATGTACGAAACTTTGAGACACACTTTTTGTTTCATTCTTTAATTTAGCTCATTCTTTGGTGAATCTCAAAATTTCAAACATCATAAAACAAGATATTTTTCACGAAAAAAGTGGGTCTATTGAATTTCTGGTATAATTATGGAATGTAATTGTCATAATGCAAAAATAAAAAATGTGAGTAGAATATTCACGACATGAATAAATACCATTTTCCGAAAATAATTTCACTCGATAAAATCATTGATGAGATATATTAGAAAATAAACATTTTTTCAAGGATTTTCAACAGTCTGTATCTTCTTAACCTAGTGGAATCAGGAAAACGGGTAGAGACAAAAAGTGTTTCTTTTGACCTCAGGAATCTTCCTGTAAAATTTAGTTAAAGACTTTCCCTGTAGAGTTCCATTGAAATTCAAAAAGATTCAGAAAATGCCGGAATCATTCCAGAATATATTTCATTCGACTTGATAGAAACAAACGGGCAATAAAAACCCGCCCTTAATTACTGCCTGAAGCGGAGAATTGAGGAAATGGTAGAATAAGTTAATCTCGGCAAAAATTAAAGAAGCACCTAGCAACAACGTCGATCAACAGGTAGGCCATCGAGCAGGTCGAAGCAACGGCACCTGATCCGGGGTGGAGACCCTTGGCAGGGTCTCCGTTCAAACACGTGTGCCCCGAAACACGGATCGATACACTACACGGGAACCCGAGCTATAGATCGCGAGTGCGGGCACATAAATAATCCTGCTCAGGAATGCGAATGTTGGCTACGGTCCTCGTACGTTGCCTAGAAGCGTAGTATAGTACTATAGTGGACCCGGTCGGCGACTAAGGGGGGCCACACCCTCCAGGGATTGCAGCAAGCAAGTTGCGGTGTAGATTCCATGTGTTTGAAGTTGGCCCCAGCACTTTTGGATTTTCGAGAGAATTCTTGTTGTGCTGAATTGTTCTATCTAGAGATATTTCGAAAACCGAAAAAATGGGCCAACAAGGCACTTCTGGAGAAATTGCATTCCAATGACTGAAGAAACTTTTGCTTCATATGTTCTGAATTGTGTCGATCTAATTTTTCCGGAAGTCTGTATAATTTCCCGAAAAATCGAAATTGAAAAAAAATAGCCCAGCACACTTTTCATTCTCATGAATGAATGTAAGAATTTGTGCTGTTTTGCGACGTAAATACTTTCACGACAATTATTTGAATTTTCCTTAGAATTACTAGCATTCATCTTTTTCCTAAAGAAAATACGTTTAAAAAATGTAATCATTGTAATATTAACGAATATTCCGCTAAATCAACGAAAAAATAAAGAAATCAGATAAAATTCACCCCAGCACTTTCTTTTTTCCGACCAAAATTGTTTTATATGATTGTTCCGCAATTGTGCCCACTTATTCCGATCAGATTTTCAGAAAAAATTAAGAGGTTTTACATCATATGGAGAAAATAAGAAGAATTTTTAGATTGTAGGAAATTCAGCATAACTGACAACAGTGCGTGGGAAGTTGGCCAAGAACTTCTAGATTTTTGAAACATTTTATGTGTTTAAGAAAAAAAAATGAAAAGGAAAACGAAAAAATTCTTTGTCTTCACGGAGGCCACACCTAAAAATCTCATTGAGTCAAAGAGAATGTACAGAGTTCTTTTTAGCATGTGATTGGAGATGTGTACCTAACTTCAGTTTGACGCAATTGGATGTCACTGCTTTGTAATTTCTACACTACATCACACCTAATTGCTTTAAATATCGAAGTTTTTTATGAAGAATTTGTCCCTGAGGAGTATGGGATACTGATGATGTCCAATAAGGCTGAAACAGGTACACCTCTCATCTCAGTGACAAAATCAAATATCATGTCTCCAACCTCATGATAAAAGATCTGTGAGCCTGGGATTTGAAAATGTTATTAATTTCTATGATTACTATTTTGAATTCATCTATGTTTGAAAAACATTTTTTGTTGTTCTGAATTGTGCCAGGTTTGTGCTGCTTTGTACTGTTGTAATTTATCTTTTATTGATGCATTCGTCATGATACTTTCCAAAATATAGAGAAAAAACTGAAGAAAAAGGGGAGATAAGAGTATTATGTTTGTTTTTCCTACTCTAGATATCTTGAGTCCGAACCGTTTTCACATTTTTCAAGTCGAAGACCGTGGAAATATTGTACATTTTTAGAATTCTGAAGAACTCGTCATAGGCTGATCAAAATGTTGGGTCGAAAATTGGGATCAAGATTTTCCCATAACTTTCGTTTTTCAAATTAGAACCCTATTTTTTTATGATTGCGTTGGATTTTGCGAAAAAAAATTGTGATAATTTTCCAACTTCTTAATGCTCCTAAAATTAATAATTCTTGAGTATTCAGGATTTCCTGATTTCACGTAGCGTCAAATTCATATAATCTGTTTCGTATCAACAATGACATTGGTCATAGAAGATAAATTATTCCAATAACTCACTGGTGACACACCCCTTTTCTGAATTCATTTATCATTGTTGATATGGAACAGATTTCATGAATTTCACGATACGTACGACATAAAATCGGAAAATCCCAAACAACACAAGAATTATTGAGTTGTTATAAGATTATCATCATTTTTCTTCGCACAATCCAACGCAATCATAAAAATAGGGTTCTAATTTGAAAAACGAAAGTTATGAGCCAATCTTGATCCCAATTTTTGACCCAACATTTGGAACATCCTGTGACAAAATTTTTCAAAATTCTAGAAATGTACAATTTCGTCTTCAAAAATGTGAAAACGGTTTGTGCTTGAGATATTTAGAAAAGGGACAACAAACATTATACCGAATACTCTTATTTCCCTTCATTCTTCAGTTTTTTCTCAATATTCTGGAAAGCATTTTGATGAATACAACGATTTGAGTACAAATGTGTTCAGAATTGCATACTCTATCAAATTCTAAAAAAAAGCAGAAAATTTTTTTTTTCCTCCCTGTATAACTGAAAGTGGTCAGGCTCCAAGAATATTTTAGCTAGGTAGATAATGTCAAACAATAACATAATCCCAATTTTCAGAGTCTAGTTCTCCAGAAACGCCTAATAGGCCGTAGAACTTGGAATACCCTGTATATTTAACGTAGGAGGGAATCTAAAGGCCATGCTCACGCAAAATCTGCAGTCAATCCCATTTACGGTTCATGAGTTCTTCAGAGAGTTTATTTTCCCTGAAATAAGTAGTATAGGCACTGAGTCGTATTATCGACTAAGAACGTGTCGACCAAGGATTGAATTTCTATCCTTGGTTAAATCTTTGATGATACCGGCCTTTAATGGGCTCCAAACAACATTTTCTACCTAATAGGATAAGTCTGAATACAGAATTGTGTAGGTATGCCAACAAGATAAACGAAAAATGGGTACTTGAGCTTCAACGAAGATGGAAACACAAATTCGACACAATATAATAACATTCATAAAAAAATATTACTTTTATTCTTCTCAAACATTCATAGTACATATAATTATGTGGTTCTTCGCTTGATGGAAATGCCACCTGTCATTCTGAATTGGCGTGATTCAAAGCGGAAGGCATCCGGATGTGAATCTAAATAAGCGTCCAAAGCTTGAAATCATTGACTCCTCTCTGGGAAATTTTCATTAGAGTGGGTATGGGCAGCCTTAGCGGGAAGTCGGAGAGACAATCGTGTTCAGCAGTGCTGTTCCGGGACCAGATGTCCTTGAACATCCCAGGCCTACTACTGCGGTCACAGACGTATTTATCGGCGCTCCTTCCCTTTCACCGTTTCTTCTCCGGTGCCGTGCGGGGAAAGCACTGTTGTCAGGTTACGATACGAAATTTTACCTTGGAATGGATCAACTTTGGGTACTAATCTTTTCCTTTCAAATTCAACAACCATATAGACAATTTAATAAAACTATCATCCACAATATATCTCCTAAACAGATTAAAAAGGTCACTGAAGAACCAGTACTGATTAATACCTATCATGCTCTTTTCCACAGCAGAATTTCATACGCTATCATTATTTGGGGGGATGCACCCGAGGCGAATCTTGTTTTTTGAAGCAGAAGAGAGCGATTAGGACCCTGGCAGGAATCAGTAATACCAGTATGGTATATTAACCTTCTATTCTGAGTTCATTCTGAGGCTGAGGTGTTTATTATATGTTCATTGTAACCAACAAAAATACATTTTATGTGGTGAATTTCATCAATATTCCACACGTAACAGACAAGATCTTTGTATACCCCACCACAGAATTAAACACGCTCAAATTATATTGCAATAAAACTGTACAACCATCTGTCTGCAGATTTCAAGACAACAACAGATTTTAAATGTCGCATTCATCATTTTTTGGTGTCGAGAGCCTTCTACTCCATCGACGAATTTTTGTCTGAGGAGATTCAACAGAATGGTGGATATTTACATATCTTTTTTTGACCTGAGTTCATCTTGTTTTTTTATAGCTCCAAATGTACTTTTTTCCATTGCTTTTTAATTGACTATTAATTGTTACTTGTTGTTGTAACTTTTTGTGAATAAAATTTGATTTGAATTTGAATTTGTTCATTCCTCCTATCAGTTATGACAAATCGATAATCGATTGCAAAAAGTACGGCCTAATGAGCAAAGAAAAGGAATCCATTGCGTTGGTTTTTTGCACGAACCGTTTACCATTCTGAATTATTTATCAAAAGGTCTTAAGAAATTTAAGTTTTTCGTAAATATCTCGTTTTTCCTACACTCACAGTTATTACGAACGTTGTAAAGATTTTTCAATACTTCGAAGGCGTTTTTAAAATTTCAGAAATAGTTGAAAAAGAATAAGTAGCCTTTTCGAATTGCCTCCTTTTTGCCTTACAGGAAAACAAATTACAACAGGAGGAATCAGCTTGGCTTTCAATAATAAATCAATAAGACTCGATAATAAACGCGAAAAACCCATTTTTAGATGAACTTGTATAGGTAACTCTGTGGTATATAAATATTTCAATCCTAGATACCTTGGAATCAAACTTGATTCCTCTCTAAATTTCAACGCCCATTTAGATGATCTGCGTTTGAAGCTTAAAACTCGAAACAATATTCTTCAGAAACTAGCTGGTTCCTCATGGGGAGCTGATGCAACAATACTTCGAACGGCAGCGCTAGCTTTGTTTTTTTCTGCTGCTTAATATTGTTGCCCTGTTTGGTTGAACAGAGTTGATGTAAAAAAAATTGATGTCCAACTAAATTCTTCTATGAGGAATATTACTGGTATTATCAAGTCTACACCTACTCCTTGGTTACCAGTCCTCTCAAATATTGTGCCTCCCCATATTCGCAGAGAGACAACAGCTTTGAATTTTTGGAACAAATTCAATTCCTTTCCAAATTCATTTCCCATACTCTTATATATTCCAGATAATAGGGTCCCCAGATTGAAGTCGCGTAAACCTTTTTGGTCAAATTTTCTGATTGATATGAATAGAAGCGACAAAGAAATGTAGCCATCTGAATGGAATGTATCCAATTTTTTTAATAAAGATCTTATTTCTAATCCTTTTCTCAGAGTTCTTGGTTTTGACCTTCCCAGGAGAACTATGAAAGACGATGGGATCCAGAAATGATGGGTGATTACTGCAGATTTTTGAAGAGAAAAAAGGACCCCTGACAAAAAGGAAAAAATTAAATTTTATTATTATTTTGGGTCAATATTTTTAATCTGCGTATTTTTCTTGAGTGTAGAGTACTTTTAGTAGGTGTAAAACTAAATAAAGTCGATATATTATACGGTTTAAAAAATTGAAATAATTTTTTTCCATACACATCGCATATTGTAACATCAAATGTGGTTCCATTAATGCAACGAGGAGGAATATTAATAAAAGCAGCATTGGATATCGAAGAAATCAGACGAGAATTGGCAACACCTGGTACATGACCTGGCGCCTTCAGTTACACGTTACACTCTTACACAATCACTTCATTGTTTGACCAACTCTTTCTGTTGGCTCGTTCTATCTTGAAATTTACATTCGATGCAGTTATTTGGTTTCATTTCTGACATCTGATACCGTAGTAAAACTTTCTTCTTCGAACTTATCTACGAAATTCCATGATAAGACATCTAATGTTACGATTGCGTCATTTCTTAAAATGTATCGAATTGAACAATTGGAAATTATCCAATGTTGCTTCTTTGAATTTCGTCCGTTTCCATCAGATCAACTCGACAGTGAATTGACAATAATTGGGTTTTCCAACTGACAATTCCATGACAAGTCTAGAAATTTCTCAAAAATTTGAAGAGGCACTGAAATTTCGATAGCACTAGTAAAAAGTGCTGAAAAAACTGCCCTAAACATGTTTTTATTTCGAGAGCGAATTGGCCAAATTTCAAAATCACCCTGTGGCATGGAAACTAGACACCTTAGCGACTTGCGGTTTTCAGCAATTTCTGTTTCTCGAAAAAAGAGAACATGACATGTATATTACTTTTTTCTATCTCGCTTAATTCAGGAGATGTAGTACTAAAACATCGAAATCTGACCACTCTGTACAAGTATTATACGTTATTTTCCTTAACTCATTGAATTTTTATCGAAATTACTGTGATATTTAAATAAATATCGTTTCTCTATTTCAGTATCGTAATGAGTTCATTACAGTACTAAAAGTAGTGCTGTAATGAAACTCATTACAGCATTGTTTTCACTTATATTTTTCGTTTTGTGGTTGTCAGTACTGTCCTCTGATCCACTCAATTTTCGAATCAAATCAATTCAAATTCCGCAATCTGTCAAATTTCGCTAGTGACACCAACTGCCAAGATACAATACAAAAGGCACTAATATGATTTTTATTTGAATTTCGAAAGTTTTCCACAAAACTTTACTGAAACAGAGAAAATTTCGTCTAATACTCGTTGCAGAAGGCAATTCCAACACTCATGCTTTCGAAAACTCGCTCCTTCGTCGCATTCGTGTTGGAATAGGAGCTCATTCTGCAACTTGTTTTAGAATATACTATTCTCTATTTCTGTATCGTAATGAATTCATTACAGTACTAAAAGTAGTACTGTAATGAGTTCATTACAGTACTAAAAGTAGTGATGTAATGAAATTCATTACAGCATTGTTTTCAGTTATATTTTTCGTTTTGGGTTGTCAGTACTGATCTTCGATCCACTCAATTTTCGAATCAAATCAATTCAAATTCCGCAATCTGTCAAATTTTGGTTAGTGACACCAACTGCCAAGATACAATACACTAGATTAGAGATTAGATACAAGTCACTAATCTGAATTTTTATTTGAATTTCGAGAGTTTTCCACAAAACTTGACTGAAATGGAGAAAATATCGTCTAAAACTCGTGGCAGAAGGCAATTCCAACACTCATGCCTCTCATGAATTTTGCATTCGTGTTGGAATAGGAGCCCATTCTGCAGCTTGTTTTAGAATATACTACTCTCCACTTCAGTATCGCAATGAGTTATTACTAAAATCAGTGCTGTAATGAACTCATAACAGTATTGTTTTCAGTTATACCTATGCTTCGTTTAGTGGTTGTCAACTTCAGATCCGATGAGTTTTCAACACACATAAATTGTCAATATAATATGGATATAGTGAATAACCCTATATTTGTACTCAAGCTCAAGTTGGTTATTCGTGGTTACTTTTAAAGGGCAAAAACCAAGGACTGAACAACAACCGCAGCCGTCACTGGTTATTTGCTTGAAATTGATTTGTAGAATGGTGTTGTAGAATAAATATTTCATTTCGAGTGATGGAATACTAAGAGTCGTTCTATGGTCAAATTCTATATTAGACGAGCTATATTCAGTAGCAGTCGTGGAGAAATAACTATCCTAACATAAGGACGCAAAGAATTTTGTTGCGCAAGTGATTTCCACAGTGTATATTTGGTCAATTTAATGATGTCGCATGCGACACTAAGCCAATAGACTTGAGACTCGTCTCCCAGATAGACAAACAAACAAACAAACAAACAAACAAACAAGGCATCATACCATACAAGAGCTTCTTTCGCTCTTTTCGTGGATCGGAATCCGAAAAACGCATGGTCACGAGGCGTAACATTCAGTCCGAAGAAAACCAACAGCATTCCCGGCGTCAAAAACGCCATTACGAAAGTTTACGTCACGTCATTAGGCTGGGACGACAGCCCGAGGCAAGGTACAACAAGGTCGCTGACACCGTCTTGCATCTCGTACGGGCAACTTTCCGTTTACGTATGACACGAATTGTTTGTATGTCCTTTTTTCGTCCGAGTTACTCGACGGACCGTTTTTAGGTCTAGTCATTAGCGACCACAGGCCCCGTCTGCTTATGGGCGCACTCGCAAAAAGCCTCCATAAATAAAGAGACGGCCACTTTACATAGAAACTCGACGCGTTCATAAATAAAGATATATTGTGCAAATTTCGAGTGGATTCTCCTTTTCGATTTTTAACATGCCATTTACGAGGTGGATGATGGATGCAGATGGACAAAGCGGTCGTCCGCGTATGGGAGTTATGGACGCTCGTACATCTCTATTATCGGACAGGTTGGCGAAGAACCATATGCTCAGATGAGGTGGGTGGAAGAATTCGATGACGCGTTGGGTCGTCTATTTTTGAATATCACGGAATGAACGTGTGAATATCGACCTGAGGCTGCGTCCAGTAGTGGCATTTAATAATCATAGCGTATGACATCCGGGTATTGGGCAAAATGATTACCGATGGTGGCGCTGCATTCGCCGATCAGCTGTTTACCGAAACGAGTATTGTTTCATGTTTACATTAGATTTCTATTTATGGGATTTTTTAGTTTAAACGTTTATTGGCTATCAATAATCGAAGTTGTTTCCTTAATTGTGGACCCTATGGGTTATATTGTCAGAATGACAATTCTCGGAATATGTCTTAGTTTTTGGTCCTGAAAAATATTCTGTTTTCTTGTGTTATAACATGTTTGATTCATCTATGGGAGATGATTGCCTTTCGGCATCTGAAGTGCCGAAAAATCATCACCTGGAAGGTCGTATGCGGTTTGAAAAACCCTCACGACCAGAGAGCTAGAATTTGTGGATTTTGAATTTGAATATCGAAGGAATTTTCGAAGGACAAGTGTGATTACGTCTCCAAATTGGCTGATGAACATGGTATCGAAGTGCAAGAAACCCACACGCCAACAGAAAAAAATCCTCGTGAAGGAGGACAGTTGAAAGTTATGTATTAATTGATTTTTTACTTAGCTTGTTTTGTTAAAAAATTATCAGTTTCGTAATTTCCAACAGATTCGGAAAGGGGAAATTGATGGAGATTTTTTTTTTATTTCTTTCAAATTTTGTAACATTTCTGTCATAAATATTTATAAACCTCCGAACATTATTTGGCCAAGAAATCTGAATGTTGATGTTTTTCAAAGTAGCAAATGCATTTGATTTATTCTGAATAATCGGTTCCTTTTCTGCTTTTGTCTTTTTCATTTCAGATTAAGAATTGCGAGTCGTTTTGGAAAGAATCTGTTTATCCGAGCCCATCGACGGATAACATGAAGATGATCACACTGATGTCTTTCAAGATTTTCCTGATATTTAATATTTTATGTTATTTTTTTTACGGGGAGACAGGTTTTTTCGGCTGAGGTTTTTTCCCCTGGCTGTATAGTATCGTATGATACTAGTGATGATAGTATCGTATGATTCTATAGTATCATACGAAGAATGATATGATACCCCGTTCTTTTTTTACCTCAGCTTAGGTACTTTTTGTTTCAACATTTTTTGTATTATTTTAGCTCTCTTTTTCATGAGAATATATATATATTGTATGGGTAAGTATAGGTAATATTGTGTTTCTTGTCATATTTTATGTAAAATATTGAAGTGAGCACTATTCAATTTTGAATGCCTTTCAGATCATCTGGCAAAATGTTTACCAAAGGTTCCTCAAAAAATACGAAATTTTTCAATATTTACATGCTCATAGATGCTGTGTAGAGGGTGAGCAAGAGCAATGCAATCATTTGATTCTATGTGGGAAAAAAATTATTTCAAAACATCGGAATTCTACAAGGGCAACCGTATCATATTGAGGAAATGATGTCCTATAAAGATGATGGTGAGAAGGTTGACAAGATTATATACACATACCAAGCAAGAATGTCTGAAATTTGCAAGCATATTTTAGACCTTCTACTCTACTGTACTTACTACAAATATCTTGACAATTCTACTGATTGTGAAGGTGAAATTCATTGTTTAGTTTTGTCTCTGCTGTTTTTCTTTTTATTTTATATGACAAGGAAATGTACAAAACAGAAAACATAAGGATTATCCATATTTGATGAAAACTAAGAGAAGGTTTAAATTAGTTTGTGTCCTAACAGAATATGAAAACATGCTTGATTGTAATGTACCTGAACATCAGAATGAACAAAAAATATATTCATATAATAGAAGCTACTAATTTTTTTTCTTTTTAGGAAGGGAAAAAATCTATGAAAAGAAAATGATTGATAAATTTTGAATAAAAATGCACATTATCCATAGAATCGTATGTATGCAGAACATGGTGTCATCATCGATTAATCATGTTGAAGAATTCATTACTCACTAGATTTTAATGTATTATTCATTTATTGCATCTCATTTATGACTTGGGCTGCAGTTACAATGAAATAAAATTATTCAACTTATCTATCGATTGAGTGCACCTTTTCCGTTGCTAAATGAACGACAATACTATCAAGCTATTTTTAATATTAAATTGATACATACATGTATGATATATTGTTCAAAATTGCCAATTCTCGGAATTTCATTGAATTTCCACATATAGATTTGTTCGTTGCTGAACTAAGTTCATTTTTGCATCCATCAAGAGTATCACACTTAGACTGCCTCTAGTTTTATTGCACATTATCATATGGCCTGCATTCAGCACTTTTTCACTTTCAACTAGGCTTCTTGAATTGTTGAGACTTCTATATATTCAAAAATATCATGTACTCAAAGTTATTCATTTCGATAAAAATGAAAATTATTGTTTAAGAACGATCTGAACAAAAAATTAAAATGTCTTGACTTGAAATGCTTTTTTTGGTAGGTTTTATGAAGGTACAGATTTCTTCTCCAGTAGCAGGAATGTTTTCATAGTGAGAGTTTCTGAAATAATTCAAAACATATGAAGCATTGTTTTCAATTGACATCAGTTTCCACTCTTGCCTGTTTTCATTCTATAATCTTCTGGTCGGAAATGGTGTGAGCATACTCTAATATGTTTAGATATAGGTTTTTCTATTATCAAAACATGCTCCAGGATTTACGTCTATCAATTTCCTCTACGATTTCTAGTTTGTTGGTTACGTAAACATTTTGATTTTTACCACGAAAATAATGAAAATGGGCTCCAGGATTCCTAGATTTTTTAGAATTACATCCATAAACACAACAATTATTATTGTTTTTCACGGTTTTTTTCTTAAGCATATCTTTTCGGGCTTAGTTCCAGCTCAAGCCAGCGGTGTCGCATAGAGTTGTGTTTTGCTCTATACAGGGTGAGCCGATAGTGCTAGATAACTCTTGGAAATTTTTTGCTACGGAATGATTCAGATTCTGACGGGATCGACATTGATTAAGGGCCTATATCTCGATAGATATTGATAAATTAGCGTAAACTCTCAAGCTTTAAAACAAATAATACTCAATAATACGTTCATTACTGAAAATTCAATTCAGGTATTTTTGTCCCAAGGCACCAACAAGGCTTGTACCTTAGTCAGTTAGTTAGTTTGAAAGTTCTGTCTCTATATTCAATAATAGCCGAGATATCAGATGATGATGCAGATTAATTATAAAACTTTTTTTTTCATCGTTACCAATGAAATTAACTTCTCCCATAATTCCTACTTTTTCATAATACAGGGTGGTCCAGATCGTAATCAAGAAATTTTAACCACGTATTCTACATCAAAAATAAGCCCTAGTTTGTCATATAAACAAATGTCGAGAAATGTTTCCTCTCCGAGATACGGGGTGTTAAAATTATAGATAAAAAAAGCTTTTGTATTGATAACTTTCACACTGCTTGAAATATTTCTATGTAATTTGAGACATAGGTTTTGAGCACTTTTTGCATGATATCATTTCTATTCTACCAGTGGCGTCCGTACTGCAGCGAGACTGAATATTTTCAGACAAAAAAATGATACTCCTCTGGTTTTTCCGACAATAAAAATAACTATTCAAATCCTTATTCAGTATGGAGCAAATTCGGTCTCTTGACTTTTTGCTGTACGAAGCAGCGTTTCCGGTTGAAAATATAAAACACGTTCTCATGCATGAAGAAATCGCCAAAATTTGATATGGTAGGTACATAATAATAATAAGACTGTTTTTGTGAACGAAATGTCTAACTAAAAAGAAATAAGAAGGAAGTCCCTCGAAGTTTATTTTTTGATGAGCTTCTTACTGAGAGTCCTTTGTTCTTAACTGAATAATCAAGAAAGAAAATTTCAAATCCATTTTTCTACAAACTGGTGCAACTGGGCGATGCCACACAAGAGCATCTTCTTCCACGAAAAAATATCAAAGTTTATGAATTTGATGTAAAAATTGTAAAATATTGAAAGGTAAAAAAGTTGTCACTTAAACTACCCCTCGCCGCCCGAGAATGATACGCTCATGATTAAGATGAAAAAATTTCATTCAAACCATTCGATGCGTATTCTTGATAGTAGTCAATGTGTGAAATTTCAACACTTTTGGTGAAGCTGCTTTGGAGATATGTGACAAAAAGTGTTGCGTGGAAGTCATCTTCAGAGGGCCCTAGAACCTTTACGAAGCATTTTTTTACTATATGATTTATGTCGGAAGTGTCTCAAATAATGTCTAGAACATCCATTAGAAGTTTGTCGGTCTAATTCTGGGATACTCTGTATAAATTCAGCCTTACAGAAAAAAGGTTATTCTTTTTCATATTTTACATACTTTTTGAGTCGCCTGGCAGGTATTTGTGCTCATCAAAATCGCCTGTCAATTTTTTTTTAACTTAATAATGAATGAATAAAGTGGTATGAAAGTTTCAAGGTTCCAACAATAGGTTTATTCTTTTTATTTTTTCTACACTTTCAAATATATAGGGGTTGATGACGTGCAGAATGAGGAGTGCTAGGTGATGGTTACCGTCCTCAGAATGCTATGAACTACCACGATAAGAATTTCTAGCCTTACAGACAAACCGTTACACGGAAGGTCCACTAGCTCTCTTATTGTGATCCTGTCATCAATTTGCAAAACAAATAGAAACTTAGTAAGATCATCACTTTATTTAATCTGACCGTACTGTCATTCATATTGCCGAAGAATGCAGACGACAAAGCTAGACATTTCTCAGTAGTCCCGAAATATTCAACCGGAAACTTGGCAACGAAATCAGAGAAAACAAAAATCCAACTTATTCATTCACGTTCGAAAACGACGATAATTCACCATTTATATTTAGTGAGCTCATTACAGTTGAACATGTTGGGCGTTTTATTTTTAACCAGCCTGCTACGATGTAGCAATTTACGCCGTGAAATGGTTGCCAGAAAAAAAATACGATTTTACTACTGGCAAGCGTCCGGATACGCATTTGACATCCATTCTGATTCTTTCAATTAACGCGCCCACCTATATCAACAACCAAACATTGTTACGTAACTCATCCACGGCCAAAAAAGATTAATTCCCGATAAGAACCTCTACGTCAATGGGCCTAATTTCTATTTATAACCGGTCGTATTACAACATTCTCACAATAATTATTACTCAAAAAAGATCATTATCTTGCATCTCAGTTCGGATGAGTCACTGAACTGCTGAAGATAAAAAAACAGTGGCGAATTTCAAGCAAATTTAGATTTCGAATACGAATAGGAAGTTATACAGTGTAGACACGTAATTGAGTTGAATAAATTTGAAGGTCAAAAAACGAAAATCCTTAGCTGGAACGGCTGAATTTTCGAGATACAGGTTGACGAAAGAAGTTCCTTGAATATTAATTTTTTTGTTTTTATTTGAATACATCGTGGATAAGAGAGTGATTGCAATACCCCTTTGACCTTGCAGTTCTGAAGATTTGGAGTGATCTACCCACGTAAATGTCCACCAGAGTATTTTCTTTTTGATTTTTCCAGATTTCAATGTTTTTATTTTTTTTAGGATTCTATGAAATGAACAAACTGCTGCTTTTGCCCAGCTGGAGTCAGTGATTATCTATATGTTCAAGATGACTCATCCTATACATTCATGTAATGTGAAACAGGATTTGTTAAATCATTTCCGGCGTAAAAAATCTTGCAGGCGTTAGACTTTCATCTACAAAAATTAATTCTTTCTGCTGTAAGTCTGCAGGATGCTCAGTTTTCAGAAAAAATCCCAATAACGAATCATTTTATATCTCTGAAAGAAGAAATTGAAGTCATATTTGGTTTATTCACTTTCGGAAAAGCTGTATTTAACCCTTTCACTGAAAATTAGTCCTTCCTTCTTAAGGTACTATACCAAATAGTTATTTCTCGTGTATTTGGAGCCTTTTAATACATAATCTCTTCCGTTCTTCAACATCCAAGTTCACCTCTATGCTCTCCGGAAATTAGCTGATTGATTGAACGCTTTGAGTTAACCTCACATTATGATCTGTCAAGTATCTCACGTTTCAGAATTGAAATTGTAAATGATTTTTCTCTTCTCGTCTCACCTTAATATTGTTAACAACTTTTTTCGTGTTAATGATTGTAGTTCTGGTGTTTTCTCATTCTACTCATTAGTTATGTATTATCAATATTTTCAGAATTATTGTAATTCCATTTCCATTTTTATTCCATTTCAATTTTTATTCCATTACTCATTTTCATGCTTTTCATAATGTATGAAATATGTCCACGAGCTAGATCAACTCGATTTACTTCGTTTATGTGCATTCTCATAGATGTATATTTTATTATATTTTTATAATTCACATAGATTTTCAGACATTTCTAGATTTCTGACATAGAAATGGTGATATTACACCAGAAATGATTATTCTCATGTCTTTCTCTCGGGTACCATTACCAGTATTAGTATTCATATAATGATTTATTATGTTGTCTTTGTCATCTCGTAACTTTAATCAGTTAATTTCATTTCTCTACTAGTCACTTCTTTTAAATTATTGCTAATTACTGTTCTTGAGTTTCAGATGAATGCATTCTCAAACGTCCAGGGTGAACCCTGGATTTAGTCTATGTCCTGCAGACCACGATGTGAAGTTCTCTGATATGGTTCAACAATCAATTGTAATACACATGCAACTGGCTGACAGCCTCTTGTTCTTGTTTCACCCTGTACGGTCTCCTCTGATAATTGTGAAATCAATCAATCGGTATGATCTACTCATTATACGACTGAACTCTCAAGTTTATTCTTCTGATTCTACTTACAAGCAAGACCTCTAGCATTCTGCTCTTCCCCAAACCAAAGCATTAGTACTCTCTTTTTGTATCTCCCATAATTTATCAATTGTATCTTCTATTTTTGTGATGAACTTCCTTATCTTGTTTAGTCGTAAGCAGTTTGTCTCTGTATATGTTGTATTCATAGATAAATTTTGCACTCTCTTTCAGACCAACGTTATTAATATTGATTATGAAATTTTGCTCTACTAACACTTTACTGTATTGATCTCATTGATAAACAGACTTACACAATGTAGCTTTCAATGCTTGTACTTCCCCTTGGCCTACCTCATTATTACAACTCGGTCTTCTCTTAGAACTGATTATTCAAACCTTCTGTTTTTCTGACGGAATAAAGAGGTTCTCCCAATCTACTTCATTGATTGCTCCGTCACTGTAAACGTTGTGCTTAATATTGAATTAGTTGAATTGTCTGACGTCAAAGTCTGACTTCATATGACCTTTCATTTGAACCACCCTAGATTACCTCTGTTTTTAGTTGGATAATTTCACTCTATGTTTATAGATGCTGTTGATATTGGTATTTATTACTGTATTAGCGTCACGCGGGTGACTCATTCATTTTATGATTGTGAGTGATGTACAATAAATGTTTTCAAACCACCATTTTCATCTCAATTATCTAGTTACAGTCCACAACAGTAATTTGGCACAATCTGACATTGATATTAATCTGAAGAACCTACCTTAATTTAAACTACGAGCCGGATTATAAGTATATTAGACCAATATGTAGTTATTTATGTACCAAGTGCATTATATGGATACTAACGCCCGGAAAGTAATAATAAATGTTGACTGATAGGCGTTAAGATGTAGTAAAGCTCGTGGTGAAGATTTTATTTTTCACGAAAAAATTTTTCATTTCATAATGAAAAACGGATTTTAAAATCGATTTATTGCTCCTTGCATTTTCATTCAATTTTATTTCCCTTAGTAGCCTTGGCAGTTGTTGATATTTTGACTATGGCTGTCGACATGTATTGTATTCAGTGGAAACGTAACCACCCATCCCGGAAGGCTGAACGAAGCCACAACGACCCCTGTTCAGGATAATAATAATTACCACCCATCCAAATTGATTAAAAGAAATAAAAAAATTATAGGTAACAATTTGAAAAAAAATCGAAAGATTTTTGTGACTGCTTAGGGTTACCCCCCAATGACTCAACTCTAGTTACGCAAATGAATACTTCATAATTTGATTGACTTTTCAGTAGTCTAATTTTTTTCATTTCATTTTACTTAGGAGAACTTTAAAAAATATTTTGCGATGTGTTTGTTTTTCATAGGTGTTGATTTAAATTTCAAGTTGGTAGATTTAGATACTTAACTAGCTTTTTTAGTGGTGAAACGCATTCATTTTTTTCTTTTAGTGCAACCTCAATTGTTTGAGAATTTCCTTTTTAAGAGACGTTTTTTTTTTGAAAATTTTATTTTTTGATTTTCAGTGAATTACGAACTGATTTGCTTGAATATGCGTAGACCCACCAAAGGTGCTGCTCATATGTGACAGTGCAGTTTGAACGAACTTTATGAGATATCTCTAATCAAACACGTCAACTATGAATCAATTTTACAACACATCATGTTTCTGAAGGTATTTGCCAAACATCCGATAAATCGCAACACTGTTCTCGAATACAGCAAATACTTGACCACAACTTGACACAAATATCCGGATACCCTATAAATGATTCGGACGAGTATCGTTAATTTGCCTTTAAATTGAAGTTTTCCGTTTTTTTGTCATGTATGCCGTAATGAGAACTCAACCAAACTTTCTTTAAACTGCCCCTGAAGTATATCCTTTGTCTTAAAAAAAAGAATCATCGAAATCGGTGGGCTCCATATTAAATTATTCGTCCATTACCGAGAACATTCTTGGTCTAAATTAAGGACTTATCTGGTTTCGTCATAGATGCCATCATCAGAACTGAATCAAATTCAAATGGGACCAAACTGCAAGCATCAGCATTCAGCTTTTAAATAAAAAAAACTCATCCAAATCGATTCACACGGTCAAGAGTTTTGGGGTAACAAACATAAAAATTAAACATACAGATGAATTGATATCAGTTTGAAATTTCCATTCATAAGTATGTTCATGATGAAAAACCCACATATCTAAATAGTAGAAACTTCATAGGTAAATTCTAATACAATATGAATAAGATTCTCACCTGCATTCGTCTCTGGTTGTAACTGAGAGTCACATTTATATTTCCGGTACTCTTGTTCTCATCAATCTTCACAACCGTACTCTCCTCCAAACGCAGCTCTGGATTATTCTCAGCCGAACAGATAAAATCCTCCGTCTTCATTTCCTCCACCTTCTTTAAACCCCCACTGGCCAGCTGTATGAGCGAACCAGCCGAGAATCCTATGTTATTCATAGTGTTGCTGTTGTGTTGCCTCTTCGGAGACCGTGGTGGCGACATGGAAGCCATGAGCCTCTTCCTCGGCATCTCCGAAGACCTCTGAAGATCCATAGGACCCGAATTTGTACTCCTCGGGATATCTTCCGGCCTCACCAAGATCCTGTGCTTCAAGGACCCTTCCTTCCCAGACGGAACCTTGAAGCTCCCTTGGTTTGGAGAGGGTGTTTGCGAGGTCTGCGTGTGCGGAGGGGTTCTCTTCTCCCTAACAATGGTCTGGGTGGGTTTCAGAACTGATGGAGGGCTGTAGGACGGGGAGAGAAAGGTCGAGCTGGTCGTCCCAGTCGGTGTTGTTGGCGAGAACGTTTCTAAGGGTGATAATGGAGTTGGAGGGAAGTTAGCTTGACGCATCATGCTGTGCGCGTAATGAGGATAGAGTGTAGGATAGTGAGCGAATGGGGTGAAATGGGCATTGTGTGGAAAGAGTCTTGCGTAAGCGTTGAACTGCTGCAGATCGTCCATGGGCGCGTCCTCCTTATGCTGGGTCAAGTTCACTGGTGTAATGATGGAAGGTTGGGGCGCATATTTCGTGGTGATTGGACGTTGTGGAGGCGCAAGCCTCGTGCCATTATGAGATGTTGTTATCATGCCATTGTACCTAGAACAGAATTTGTGTGTAGAAAAAGGTAAGAATGAAAACGGTTGGTACTTTGAGAGTGTAGCAGTATATCTGTAAGGTGCACGAAGGACTCGTATCATATATAATCATCTTGACGTGGTGTAAGAGCTTGAGTAGTTTTGATGAATCCAGAGAAGCATTTCCTTAAGACGATTAAGAATGTTCCCTAACAACATAGGTTGAGTCTGTTTCACAAGAATCCCAAGAGAAGAAGAAGCATCGAAGCAAAAATGGAAGGCTCGCCGATTCCAAATGAAGCACCAAGCTGACTACAAGTACCCTAATTTTCATAATTCCAGGTCTATGTGACCCTAGGCCAGGAGGGCCTAGGAATCGCCGAGCTAACAAGAAAGGGTTAGAGTGATGAACGCATGAGAGAAGAGCGAGTCCAACATCCCTGGGATGTTTTGCCATGTTTCAAAAATGCTGGCATGCAGATGTTTTTCTGAGACATAATATGTACTTCCCATAGAGGTCTTCGAAGGCTATTGGGAATCTTTATTTGTTCTGCACTGTGTCATCTGTTTGCCTACTGAGAGGTATTGGCGAAGTTACAACAATGTTAATGTGTGGATATAAACTGCTCCACATGAGTTAGGGATATTGATTCAAATTGCAGAAAACTATAGTTTGAATGGGATTTTGTAATGAAAATTCATATTAATATGATTTTAAGTTGCAGGAAATAAAACCAATTTTAGCCTGTAGGTCCGCAGGGTATACAGGGTGGTTAAGAAAAATCGAGTATAATGACGAAATTTTATTCCTAGAGAATTCAACCATTTTAAGACTATCAATACAATGTATGGCCTCCACGGGCATCAATAACAGCTTGACATCTTCTTTGCATACTACACACGAGGTTGTTGAACATTTCTTGGAACATTTGGTTCCATAAAGGGGGCAGGAGCTCTCTCAGATCATTCAAGGATTCTGGAGCAGGTTGATGATTATCTAATCTCCTTTGGATCACATCCCATGCATGTTCTATGCAATTCAAATCTGGTGAGTGCGGAGGTATTGGTAAATGGGGAATACCAAGCTCCTAGCGCGCATTCTCAACTGTGACTGCGTGGTGCGGTGTAGCGTTATCGTCCAGAAATTGAAAAGTTCCACCAATAGCAGCGTGAAAATTTGGCAAAACATTGTAAATGATATGATCTCTATATGCGTGGGATTGTCCATACCCTTATTCTTTGAGAATCTGAAAATCGTCCATATCTGGATTCATTAGTGAAAAGGAAACTACGCCAGTGATCGTTCCAATTGATATGTTGCCTTGCCCATTCCAGTCTTTGACGCTTATGGTCTCGTGTTAATAGAGCTCCTCCTAATGGACGTCTAGATCCTAGATTCATCTCTCTCAAACGTCGTCTGATGATTTCGATGGAATCTTGGACCCCATCTGCATTTTGAAGAGTATTCTTTAGCATTCTACACGTAGATGTAGGCTTTCTTCTCGCCGAAACGATGATGAAACGATCCTGACCATGTGTTGTTTTTCGTCGCCCACCAAGCTTTGGTCTTCCTTAACTATCTTCAAAGTCAAGATATCACACTTTGGCTGACTTGGAGCCTTTCCGCTACAACAACCTGAGTTAGGCCACCCTGTAGCATTCCGATAGCCCTATTAGCCCCAGCGTTTGTTAATTTACGTTTTGGTATTTTCAGAAAATTCGTTTCAAATCAAAGCCGTTAATAAACTGACTCCATTTCAAAATAAGAACATTCATGAAGCATATGCAAAGAACCAACGTTCAGAAAAAAGGCGACCAGATTGACGAAAAGG
Organism: Hippodamia convergens; assembly: GCA_038502775.1. NCBI lineage: Eukaryota > Metazoa > Arthropoda > Insecta > Coleoptera > Coccinellidae > Hippodamia > Hippodamia convergens. The sequence continues at coordinate 37,550,763 of CM076608.1, read as the reverse complement.
CTCATACTGATTTTAATTGGATCTATTCAAGTTGTTATTGAGTTTTAAATGATTTCACAGCGATTTTCTCGAAGATTACCTACATACTTGTCAGAACGATTGATTACGATATCCCTAACTCTTGTGGAGCAGTTTATTTTCTAGACATAACATAGTTTGTCTTGAGGGGTTCAGGGGATAGCACTTCTTTTTTGACGCTGCTAGATGTCGTGACTTGCATTATGTTACTCAGAAGGCCGTTAATTTATCAGGTTCAGGGCCGTGCCAGGGCACTGTGCTTTGTGCTCGTGAAAGCACTCGAAGCCCTTTTGTGCTCTCAAGCACTGTGCTTCCAAGCCCTTTTTAAAAGCAGTGCTTAGTGCTTAGTAATTGAAGCAAAAGGCCAGAGCACTTCCGAAGATTACTAAGCACTAAGCCCTTGTCGTATCTTGTAACACGAATATATGCGATCGAGGCCGACGTCTTGAAACCTAGGGTCTAGATTTGATATTCACTCGAGTGATAAACGTGGGGACATACGGAACGGGGAGTCAAACAGTGAATACTCCTTTCTTGAAACGAAAACTGTACACTAGATGGCTTCGAGACTGATTATCAAGCTCTGAACCCATATCCAAATAAACCCGGGTAAAAAGTGAGAGCGACCAAGACCAATATGCTGAAGAATAGACTGATTGGTGTCCCAGTGGCCGAAACAAGTTACCTGAATAAAATCAGTGTTCTTGGGGTTTCAGACAAGCAGCTGATTAGGGTTTTTTAGTTGATGAAAGTCTAACACTCGGTGACATCTTCAAGAACTAAGCTATTCAGTGGTTTGTCTTCCTCGAGGCTACAAAAATTCTAGAGTGCTTGGGAAAAGGAGTATAAGTCAAAATGGTGGTTTTTGGTGATTCAAGTTTCTTTTTTTTTTTGGGGACTGTTATGATTACCTATTTTGAATTTGGTTATATTCTACTTTGTTATATTGCAAATGACTTATTCTCTTTTTACCAGAAGATAAAATTCATTATTAAATGACATACTTATGAAAAATAAGGACATCGCTCATTCTGGCCATTTAATGACCTATACTCCTTTTCCCGAGCATTCTAGAATAATTGTTATCGTTGCATTCTTGGTGTCAGACTAATACTTTTAATTTCGCTGAGAAAATATCTCATTCACCGCAGGGATTGATCTACTTGCTAATCTTTTCAATAGACGTTACGCTTTCCAAAATATCAGAAATAAATCAAAGTCAATGGGAACGAGGCAAAAAAACGCATGGGTATCGAACCAACGACCTCAGGCTCTGCCCTCATCTTCTAAGCTACCCACGCTCATAATGAAATCACCTTTGTAATTTATGAAGGTTGATGTTGTTTTCATCGATGAATCCCAGGCACGAAACGAAAGCGATCGCCGAATTTGGGTAATCGGTGACTCAGGAAACCTACCTATTATTGGGAAGTGGCTTCGGGGCTGGCCTCAAGAATTCTGCGGGGGGCTGCTTAGGCGGGCCCCGCCAAGGCTCGGGATAGGTCATGTAAGGCAATCGTCCATCAACTCCTGCCGAAATCATCGACTTATCAGCTCACACTCTCTCTGAAAACAAAAATTAAACATTGTAGTACCTGTTGTATGAATAATTATACATATATTGTAATGTTCAAATCCAAAATATTTTCTCGGTGGTTCAGTGGTGGGAACATCGGACCGGCGTTTCGAAGGTCGTGGGTTCAGGCCCCACCTCAGGACAATTTTTTTTTCGGAATTAAAATTTTTCGTCTGTACCCCGATAATAACATATTTTCATTTATAATTTTCGGACGATTAAAACCAACATTTAAAAGTTTTTTATTTTTTAGAGAATAGAAAGCATCTTTCATCTGAGTTTACTGATGAAAAGAATCGTCAGTTTTGTTAAAGAGAATCCAAACTTTCTTTAAACTGCCCCTGAAGTACATCCTTTGCATGAAAAAAAAGAATCATCGGAATCGGTGGGCTTGATATGAAATCATTCGTCCATTACTGCAAACATTCTTAGTCCAAATTAAGGACTTATCTGGTTTCCTCATAGATGCCATCATCAGAACTTAATCAAATTGAAATGGGACGAAACTGCAAGCACCAGCTTTTAAATTAAAAAAAACTCACCAAAATCGGTACCCCGATAATAACATATTTTCATTTATAATTTTCGGACGACTAAAACCAACATTTAAAAGTTTTTCATTTTTTAGAGAATAGAAAGCATCTTTCATCTGAGTTTACTGATGAAAAGAATCGTCAGTTTTGTTAAAGAGAATCCTAAGAATTGCTCATCAAAGTATTTTCAGTGAAGAGAGATACAGAACTAGTAGAATGATGATGCTTTAAACATATTATAGATGCAATTAATTAGGTTCTTGATAGACGAATGAATTAATACTCAATTATTAATTCTTTATGGCATGTATATGTTATTAATAACTCGCTACATAAATAAAAATTAAGTTTCGAATACCTCGTCCAACCTTGGATGTCTGAGGGCCGGTATTATAAAAGTACGGTTGAACCGACAGTCGATCAACTGACAATTGAGAGTCAACTACAGGTTGAACCTCATCGGGTATTATAAAAATATTTGGGGTGTCGATCGACCAACTATCGGTTGAAGCCGATTTATTTCAGTTGGCTACACTGCTTGTTCAGTTCCGCAGTGAACTAATGACAGCTGGAAGGAGTCTAACCTTCAAATGCGGTCGTAAGGCTGGGAACGAAGACGTGTCACGTGATTCGGGGCAAGACACACGGCGTTTGAACTGAATTCTTGGAGAATTTGGGTTTTTTTCAATTAAAAATAATTTTACCATCATTGTATCAAACCCACTCATTATTTTCATTGAATTTCTTGTAATATTTTGTTGGTAGTCAATCGTTCTGATAATAAAAAAGCATTTATATAATATGCATTTGTTTCCGAAGGAAAGAGAGGCTTTAAGATGGAACACCCCGTATTTTTTAATGTCAAATTTTTGCATTTATTTTTCTGAATACATTGATGTATCACAACCTAACCTTTAATAGATTTTAGTTTCAAAAATCAGAAGAATTCATATTTGTTTGTTTTTTTAATAGTAGGCCATGAATTTTTTCACACATGCATTTAATTAATTTTTTTCAACATCATGTGACAAACTTATTTAAAATATTATATTCAATCATAAACTCAAGATATCAATCGTCAACATGAACTTGAAAATGTTGAAAACGAAAAAAATTTTAATGTTTATATTGAAATTTTTTTATGCATGTGATGAAGAATTGATGTCTCACGACGAAAAAAAAACAACATATATATGGATTTTGCCGATTTTTAAAATTTATTTTAGGTTAGGTTGTGATACATCAATGTATTCATAAATATGAATGCAAAAATTTTTTTTGTGATAACATAATGAAATAAAATTAATTGATTTGAACACCAAATAAATGCAACCGTTGTAAAGAATTCTCAAAACAACTCTGAATGACTCGAAGCACAACACAAATTACAAATGATTGAAATTTCAAATGGATGACGTCTGAAATATGACAAATGAATGATATTTTCATGCTCCCCCAATTGACCATGCTAGTTTCTTGGCCCGCAACTATCGGTTCGAAGCCGAACTACTACCTATTCTAGCGGTTGGGTCAACTTCCGGTCGACTCCGAGTTCAACCATTAGTTTGACAGTTGACTATCGGTTTCAGTCGACCGGCAGTCAACTATCCTTTATGAAACCGGCCCTGAGTTGCATCTAGAGTTGGCTTTTTACCTACAGGGTGTAAATGAATAGTTGCCAAAAAATTATTGCACTGTGAATCCATACATACAGGGTGATCCACGGTCGATGGTATGTTAGACGTTTACGGAGAACGGAAAGCAAGAATTCACTGAAAATTTGGTTTCTCAGACAAGAACAGATGTTCTATCGATCTACAATATTTTCAGTACTGCGGTGTTGCCGCTTATGTCAAAAAGCTACTTCGTTATTTCAAATGGCACACCCTGTATATTATTGCACCTTTCGATTTATCTTAGTAACACGATTATTTTGGTATCACTTTCCCATACTTATCTTCAGCGGTTCCTGAGAAATTAAATGATGACCTCTTTTTTTGTGCAAAACATAACTCTGGTTAAACATCCATAATTTCCATACTATAAATCTTAGGAAGCTGTAATTTCGTATTCAGAATGCTAAGATTCTATGCATCATAATTAGAAATATGCTCCTTTTCATACAGGGTCATTAAAAACCAGATGGTTCATCGAGACATACAAAAACGGTTGAAAGTGTATTTTTTTTCAAATGGGATGCTCTGTATTTTTTAAGAATAACTGAAAGAAAATTGAATTTCCTTTGAAATGATATATCACATTCCCAAACCTAGATTGTAAGATTCCGTGTTGAACTGAAATTTTATACTTGCGCACGTGGAAACCCGTTCATCGGGAAACATTTCATTGAACCTTCTGCATTTCTTTTCTGTTATTTGGTCACATTGCCCATGGTGAATGAACAAATTCATCAAAATTTCATTTGACTTATTATTTTTTCTTATACTATGAAGAATGAGCGAATGTATTATTATCAACAAACTAATTGTCAAATCTGCATAATGTCAATTTCCACCGTGTTAAGGTATTTAATTGCTATCTACGATGAATACATGTTCAGACGTTTTGAGATGTACGTGCATCAGAGATTACATTTTTTTTTTTTGGCTAGAACCGCCGAATCGTTCGAAGAATTTATTATTTGGTGGTTTTTAGCTCATAATCATCATCAGCGAATCATAGCAATCCACTGAAGTTAGTATGTATGGGCCGCTCATTTTAAGCTTGTTTTGGTTAGCAATTTTAGGAGTTACGCAACTATAAAACGTGCGCAACTATAAAATTTCAGTTCAACGCAGAATCTTACAATCCAGGTATAGAAATTTGAAAGAATATTCATTTTTTTTTAGTAATTTTTAAAATATACCCCAGCACTTTTGGATTTTCGAATTTTTTTTGTTATCCTGAATTGTGCTAGGTTTATGGTGCTTTGTGGCGTTGAAACATTTTTTTAATGCCATGTGGTTCAAGACATATTTCAAAAACAATAAAAATATTTGTTGTGCTGGGTTTTTGCTGATTTGTGCTGTTGAAATTTTGTTTTTATTCCATACGGTTCTCAAGATATTTCACAAAATGTATTGAAAGAATACAAGTTTCCAACGGCAGAAAAGAGAAAAATTCAACTCAGTAATCATATAGCACAATTTTTTTCAGTCATTGGAAACCAATTTTTCCAAAAATTCTGGGATGGCACATTTCTTCGGATTTTGAAATTCGAATATTGAGAACCACATAGAATTAAGAAGAAATTCAAGAATAAAAAAAAATTCGAAAATTCGAAAGTTATAGCCAACTTCACACACATGTAATTTAAACCATCTGCCATGAAATGAAGAACATTGTAATATGGTGACGAACTGGTATTAATTATTTGTGGTTCACCTTCAGCGTTATTTCCAGTCCAGTTTTCATTCATAAATTATCATCTAATGCCTACTAATATACCAATGATGATTGATATCTAGTGGATGTTTACTCTATATACATAATAACTTAATTGGTTAGTGATAGTTCATTCTGAAATAAATTTTCGTTTGATAATGCCACATAATCATAATCAGGAATTTCGAAACTATGCTTCATGAGATTGATCGATATTTTTAGATTGAAAACTCTTAATATAATTAGTTCATAAAGTAGAGCAACCAGTCGGTCATATGTCTACCTGCTTGGGATTGAATTTTACCGAAAAAAAGAACTTGTAGGCACCGATGAAATCGGCATGACAATAAGTTGCATTCTGAAACTGAATTAACTATTTTCATCATATTTTATAACGCAATCTGAATTAATCTAAATCAAAACTATGCAGCGTGCCAAAAAAGTAACGTAACTGTTGCAATGTCTTCGAGAATTCGTGAATTGATTCACAACTTTCAACGATATTGGTGGGATCACAGAAGTAATTCTTGTTTCCCTTTGAAGCTACAATGGTATATTCTGAAACAAGTTGCAGAATGAGCTCCTATTCCAACACGAATGCGAAAACGAGCGACGAAGGAGCGAGTTTTCGAAAGCATCAGTGTTGGAAGTGCCTTCTGCAACGAGTATTAGACGACATTTTCTCTATTTCAGTCAAGTTTCGTGAAGTTCTCTCGAAATTCAAATGAAAATTCAGGTTAGTGACTTTTGTATTGTAGCTTGGCAGTTGGTGTGACTTACGAAATTTGAAAGATCACGGAATTAGAATTGATTTGATTCGAAAATTGATAGGATTGGAGATCAGTACTGACAACCACAGATTGAAAAATATAACTGAAAACAATGCTGTAATGAGTTTCATTACAGCACTACTTTCAATACTGTAATGAACTCATTACGATACTGAAATAGAGAAAAGATAATTATGTGAATAGTTGGGAAAGGTTTGGGATGTTTTCAAAATAATTATTCATACATCAAGGGAGTTATAATAATAATAATACGTTTATTGCAATATAATCAATTCCATGAACAAAGAAAATTAACAATACCGAAGAAATAGATTTTATATTGCAAATGGTGTCATATCAGTATAACTATGAGGATGTTGATTGAAGAGGGCAACATATTTTGTGTTGCTCAAGGTTGTTGACATCCAATAACTCACGTGATTAATTTTATTTTATATCAAATGAAATATGAAAACCAAATTTTGTTGATTCTCAAAATCAAAAAAACGTTGTTTGTCAAATTCATTGATGAGTGTCAATGAATTAATTCTAATTTCTACTCAAATAATGGCCAGATTGTTATCTGCATCAAATAAAATGCAAGCGGACCCTTTAATTTTTTTCAGCATAATCAGGATCCGTCATAATCGAATCTATGTGTTAATCTAATCCATCATGTGTAATCCGGTATTGGAAAATGCAAGTTCCCAATCTGTGATCCCTCTATATTCAATGTTGTTCTTATGTTTTCGATACTTCTCTCTCTAGAGTTTTTCGACAAATAACTTTTCATTAATATCTTTTTTTATTTATTTATTTATTTATTCTTCGGGATACAAACGGGACTAACCCAAAAACTGTATCCACATTAAGAGTATACAACTAATAATTTCATATATACATACATTATATATTACTTCGTACAAGAATTATTGACTAGTTACGGTACTTTTTTGGCACGCTGTATATTGATGCTCAGAAATAATTTGAGGTGATAAGACATTTGTCGAAAAACTTTAGAGAGTGAAATATCGAAAACATAAGAACAACATTAATAATAGAGAGATCACAGATTGGGAAATTGTATTTCAATACCGGATATCACATGATCGATTAGATTAACACATAGATTCGATTATGACGGATCCTGATTATGCTAAAAAAAATTAAAGGGTCCACTTGCCTTTTATTTGATGGCAGATAACAATCTGGCCATTAGTTGAGTAGAAATTTGAATTAATTTATTGACACGCATCTATGAATTTGGCAAACAACGTTCTCTTGATTTTGAGAGCCAACAAAATTTGGTTTTCATATTTCATAAAAAATAAAATAAATTAAGTGAGTTATTGGATGTTAACAACCTTGAGCAACTTAAAATCTGTTGCCCTCTCCCATCAACATCCTCATAGTTATAACTGATATGAGGTCATTTGCAATATAAATTTTTTTTTCGTTATTGTCAATTTTCTTTGTTCATGGAATTGATTATATTGCAATGAACGTATTATTATTGTTATAACTACCTTGATGTATCAATAATTATTTTAAAAACATCCCAAACCTTTCCCAACTAGATTACAGAATTATCTTTTTAGCTTCAGAGGGAAACAAGAATTACTCCTGTGATTAACTGCTAAAAATATCGTTGGATGTTGTGAATCAATTCAGGAATTCTCGAAGACATTGCAACAGTAACGTAACACCACCACTTCAGAATGACTCAAGCATTCCTTCGCGAACACAATGGCTTCGTTTCAGGCGTAACTCAATCCGTTTTATTGTGAAGATAAACTTCGAAAGCAATAAAATCCGCATCTAGATACAAATCTGACGAATGTTCAGCAGATCGAATACCGAAAGCGATTCCGATTCAGACAATTCCGAGTAGTGTAATGTGTCGAAAATAAACTTTTCTGGGAATGGGTTCGATAACCTTGGGCTGATAACATATCCGTTGTTCTCCGATGTGAAACAAGGATGGATTTCAGCTAATGAACGGCCCCTTTCATGTGGACAAACTTTTTTTTTCCAGTTTCGACCTATGAGATCGACGGAACGTTATCCATGGACATTGTATAAATTTACACAATGCTGAAGATGCTTTTAGACCGTATGTACAGGCTATCCCGACTTCGATGCTCCCTGAGAGCACGCTTGATCCATTCGAATTGGAAAAAAAGTTCACAAGGACTTTGCGAACCAAAAACATTTTCATGTAGAATGTTGAAAAGAAGAGATCGCATTTCTGACATTGTCAAGAAGTTATCAGATCTCAGGTAGTTCCAAACTGCTAACTCTACACTCTCTAACTCTCTTACGAAGAATGAACAGAGTTGCCACACAATTAGAGAAAATGATATTACACTGCGCAAAAAAAATAACGCACATTATGGAAATCTCAAATTTATTCTACAACTGATGGTGTTCTAAATGATAATTATTTTTATCAGAATTATGCATGCATATGTTATCCACTTTCAACGGTTTTCTTCAATACAGATATTTTTTCCCAGCAGGAATAAAAAAAGATGATATTATCAGATTTTGAATGTATCGGCTCCATTTTAAAATCAGTTGTCCTAGATCAATTCTAGTGATCAATAGTTTTTCTTTCGTTTGATTTCCTACACTCGATCGCTATGCAACGCGAAACACGCAATTTGACCCAAGAGGATTGTGCCCAAACGGTAGTTTTGCGAGAAGAAAGGTGGACATACACAAGAATTGCAGAAAGGTTTGGAGTGTATCCAGAATGTTGCAGCGATTCAGGGAGACAGGTATGAATGTCCGAAGACCAGGACAGGGTAGACCACGGGTAACAACTGCCATTCATGAACGTTACTTGAGAGTTTCTTCGTTGAGACAACGGTTTGCAACCGCTCGCCTCCTTCAAATCAGCTCGAGCAAATTCATGGGGTGCAAATTAGCACTCAGACAATAAGAAATCGCCTCAGAGAATATGATTTAAGGCATCGTGCAAGAGGCCCAGCTCTTACCCCAGCCCATCGAAGGGCGCGTTTGGATTTTGCGAGAGGGCATATCCATTGGGAAGAGGCCGATTGGGAAAGAGTTCTCTTCACAGATGAGTCTAGATTCTGCCTCTACCATTGTGATCGACGTTCCCTTGTATACAGACGTCCACATGAAAGATATGCTCAGTGCAAATCCCTGTGTACTACTGGTTTCGGGGGAGGATCGATTTTGGTATGGGGTGGAATATTTTTGACTGCTCGCACAGACCTAGTGGTCGTTGATAATGGGGCTATGAATGCTGATAAGTATATAAGGAACATTCTTGAAGAGCATGTAGTGCCATTTGCCCTATACATTGGTGAAAATTTCATTTTTATGGACGATAATGCCAGACCGCATCGTGCGCGCATCGTTCAGGAGTACCTTGAAGAGGTTGAAGTCTCTCGAATGGAATGGCCAGCAAGAAGTCCAGATGTCAATCCGATTGAGCAGGTTTGGGACAAATTCTGTAGAAGGCTGAGAAGTTCAGGAAATCATCTAGCTACTCTTAATGACTTAGGAATCCAACTCGGAGAAATCTGGAAAGGATTAGATCAGAACATCTTAAGATCACTCATTTTGAGTATGAACCGTCGTTGCCGAGCTGTAATTAACGCAAGGGGTGTAAATACCAAGTATTAAATCACTTATCAGCATTTCAGTATTTTGAAAATTGTTCATTTCTCTTCTGTCACATAAGATTCGGTGAAATCCTGAATTTTTCTTCCATTCAATGTGTATTGTTTCGTTCAAAACCTTCCCGAGATAATATAAAAAATAAGTTATAGAGTCAATGTAGAGTTAACTTTCATTAAAATTGAGATTTTCAGAATGTGCGTTAATTTTTTTGCGCAGTGTATTTGACTCTAACTTATGACATTCGAAACTTCCTGTTTAGCGGATTCAGTAAGGTTGTGACAAAGAATTTACGTCAATCGTCTTTTTGAATTTTTTTTTATGGGGTCTTTTTAACAAATCTGGCAGTTTTCATCGGCTTGATTTATGGCTACCCTTGTGACATAATTGAAACCATTCCTGTTGTAAATTGAAGGATATTTGTGCTCTTTCGGAGAAATTATCAATTACGATTCCATCTTCAACCAGCTATGCCGTGATTATGGTTTCAAAACTGGACGTCTTGCAACACCGTTGAATGAGAGTCGTAAATCGAACTGTTTGACTTCTTCGCGAAGAGAAAACTTGAGTGGGAGAGGACTGGCGCCATACAAAAGAGTTAGCTTAGCTATTCAGACATTAAGTTGCGTTTGACATTTTACGGCGTTTGTAATGAACGATAATTATTCAATGAAAACCAACTGTACATTCGGTACACGACTTAAATGGTCGGATTTGAATTTTACAACTGTCTTGCTATTTTAGTGCGGCATATAAAAACTCGAGAATGAGTAGAACTGGATGGATTATTTCCTAACCTCGCGATATCGACTTTATCTCAACTTGAAGACTGCATTTAATCGGAATCATTTTCTTTCAACTACTTGTTGACTCGTTTAACGTAAAGGATGAATTGCAGAAAACACACTGCTCCATAAAAGTTAGGGATATCGTATTCAATCGTTTTGAAAAGTTTGTAGTCTTCAAGAAAATCGCTGTAAAATCATTTAAACTCAATAACAACTTGAATCGATCCAATAAAAATCAGTATGAGACATTTCGTCAATCTGGTCAACTTTTTTCTGGAGTTTGGTTCTTTGCATATGCTTCATAAATGTTCTTATTTTGAAATGGAGTCAGTTTGATTTGAAACGCGTTTTCTGAAAATGCCAAGACGTAAATTAATGAACAGCAATTATTCAAAAAAACGCATACCTTAGTCAGACAACCAGGAGGATTCAGAAGTCGATGAAGGTATCGATTGAAAAATATTGTGAAAGGATTCTGCACTTTTTTAAAACCTTAGTTGAATGTACTCACCCCACATTCTGGCATTGCCTTGGTGGGATACATATATGTATTTTCTTTTTCCTACTTGTTTATTTGCATTTAACTTTCTTTTTGTTAAGTGAATTGCGATTAGATTATCTCAATGAATGTTATTTTACATGTAGCATTTGTGTGAATTAACTTGACTTTACTATGATATCGACAGCAATTGTTTAAAAAAAACGCATATCTTAGTCAGAAAACCAGTAGGATTTAGAAGAAATATATTGTGAAAGGATTCTGCACTTTTCTAAAACCTTAGTTGAATGTACACACCCCACATTCTGGCATTGCCTTGGTGGGAAACATAAATATATGTATTTTTTTTTCCTACTTGTATATTTGCCTATATCTTTCTTTTTGTTAAGTAAATTGCGATTAGATTATCTCAATGTATGGTATTTTTCATGTAGCATTTGTGTGAATTAACTTTACTTTACTTTACTTCTAATGGACATCTAAATATTAATAGACGTTGTTGGAACTCAAGATAAGGATCTCAATTAAATCTATAAATGAGTTGATATTAACTGGCTCGAACATAATCCACTTTACTGATAACCAACTCTCTTTAAATTATGATTAACCTAACATGAGATGATTGCTCGCAGATTGGTGGGGGAAAGCTCTCCTTCAATCTCAGAAGGGTTAATTTATCTTGTCCTGACCAAACACACCAGCTCCGGGAAATACTCAATGAAAAATGGTTGTCGAGGTATTCGTGGACGACCCAGTGACCCAAGAATGGGGATCGATAGTGGCTGGTGCTGATCCATCATGAATCAAACGCGGTTGGCCTCAGCAGACATAATTGGATTTGTGCAGACGGGAACAATGGGTTGGATGCCCAACGAACAGTTGGCTGTGAACTCATTCAGCATCAGCATTATTCTTGTTGGCTTTGACAACACTGATTTGATACTGCAGTGAGCGAATTTGTCCATTTGTTCTTGATTCTATACACGAATAGATTATTATTTCAATCCCACCAGTTAGTTCTTCTTCCTCGAGAACATATTAGAAGAAGATCCAAACCTAAATCGACTTTCACCGAGCTGATAATAGAATAAAACATATTTAATTATAAATTGAGTATATGAGATAATATATTGAAAAAAGATTGTCTGAAAAAATTCTGGAGAGAATATATTCAATTATTTTTTGAAAAATGATTTTTCATAAAAATTTGCAACATCGAGACAATAAGAAAATTTTATCCTCGACTTAAAGTATGAAACATGTATAAAATGTGAAGACATAGAATTGTTTATTATTTACCTAGACGAACTCCTGGTTTGCCAGATATACAGGGTGTCCGGGGAATAACTGTACCTACTCTTACCAGAGATAGAGTTAGACTAGGTGATTACTGATTGACTATAAAAAATTAATTTCTGGATTTCCCTAGAAAGCTACAGGGTGATTTTCCAACTTCATGGAAATACTTAGACCATCAAAAAGTCCAAACTTATTGACGGATATTATTGAAATTTGGGAGGTTATTGGCACATGCAAGGTCGAGTCAGAAAGATATCAATTATTTCATTCTTCCAGGGCCGGACTCATTAATCTTCATTTAAACTGCTCAGGGTAAAACAAACACAAATTGAAGCATAATTTAGCTTCTTTCTAAAAAGCGAATCAATTATTTGTAATTCGAAATACAAAGTGTTTGTTTTACCCTGAACAGTTTGAATGAAGATCCCGGCCCTGGAATAATGAAATAATTGATATCTTTCTGACTCGACCTTAGCATATACCATTAACCTCCCAACTTTCAATAATATCAGTCAATAAGTTTGGATTTTATGATGGTCTAAGTATTTCCATGAAGTTGGAAAATTACCGTTCAGCTTTCTAGGGAAATCCAGAAATTAATTTTTTATAGTCAATCAGTAATCACCTAGTTCAACTCTATCTCTGGTAAGAGTATGTACAATTATTCCCCGGACACCTTGTATACAGCTATGTCTATACTAGTTACTCTCATTCGTGTGATAACAGAAAAAATTTAATATCAGTATAAGTGCTGTTTTATTGTGAACAAGTTGATATAGGGTTGTCTGCAAAAAATTTAGTTTGAAAGATTGAAATTTCGACGCATGTGGAAATGAGTGACAGAGAGGTCCGAGGTAAGTATACCATATAATAATAAAGGACCGAACATCGCAGTCGTGTCTAATGGGACCCTGAATGTATGACAGTTCTCGGTATACGTAAACTACGTAAACTACTACACTTCGTATTGTAAACAGTACTACGTAAAAGGATGGATATACCGTAATGTCTCGAAGTACATATGATTTTCATTTTCTTTGAGAAATATTAGTACAAATAGTAGTCTTTTTGGTCAAAACAATGTTATGAAATGTACTAGGCTGAAGGACTGCGGTCGATGGCCAATAAAGAACAGTTATTATTATTATTAGTATGGTAACTAAGGCGATATTGCTCAATATTGTTTCGATCACAATTTTTTTTTATTTATATCAAATGTGAAGTTATGGGTCTTTTTATAAATATTCAGCCGACAATCGAAACTACATCAGTGAAGTCTGTCTATTCGAAAAGGTTGGAGCTTGTGTTATTTTGAGAAGGGTTAAAACGCTTGATGACACTCGGTTAAACCTAATAAGTACCTATCACTAAATATTTTCTCTGCCAATGAAAGTGAGAGGGAATGATCAGAAGTTATTTCAAACTTGTGTTGATTACTTATTATTGAAAAAACGTAAAAACAGACTATCTACGTCCTCAATACTGGCTATAATGTTTTGTGTTCACAAAACTGGAAAACAACTCGTTGTTCAATTAAAACTCATCCTTGAAGAAACAATCATAATATGTAGTTGATTAAGGAATGTTTTTCGATTTCATTCCTACTGATTCTTCCTGCCATCTAGGGAAGTAATAAAGGAACATGAAGTTCATGTATCATTAGAAAATAAATTATTGCAAAAAGAGCGAAGAAATAAAAATAGATTCATACTTTTTGCGTATAGAAAGTATGTCAATATGTACCCACTTTGCATATTAACAAAATTAATTAGTTCTAAAATAAGACTACCCTATTATCAGCGGAAGCATAAATCAATATAAACAATGAATAAATAGTAGTTTCCCATTTGCGATAATTAGCCTTGTTGTAAGTGCGAACAAGATATAGTAATTTTTATTTTTATCATACAAGGTTGAACTCAGACATGTTTAGTTCAGGCTCTGAGCTGAGATCTGAGATTGATTTCATCTACGACTGATGATCTTTTCGGGAAATATTCTGCGATATTTGATTTATCAATACTGAAATTTCGATAGCATCAGTAAAAACGGAAACTTGCGACTTGCGGTGTTCAGCATTTTATGTTTATCGAAAAAAGAGAACATGATATGTTCATGAATTTTTTTCTATCTCTTTTAGTTTAGGAGATGTAATAATAATATTATTACTTAATATTAATTAAACTAAATCATCGAAATCTGACCACATTGCACAGGGTTGTCACATTTCGATGATTTAGTTCTACATCCCCTGAATTGAGAGAGATAGGAAAAAACTATTTTTCATTATACCATTCTGCAAATCCCATCATAACATGCCGATTTAGACCATCGAAATGTACCCTTTTTCCATGCGACCGCACCGTATGAAGTTTTACGGTGCGCTGATTTGTATCTTTCGGCTCGCCTCACACGGAAAAAGCTTACTTTCTGGACTCGTAATGAAATATACTATAACAACTCATATTCCCTTTTTTTGAGCAACATAAATTGATAAAATACAGCAAGGCACTATCATTTTTGGAGTATTGCAACTACGCTCTCGAAATAGAAACATTTTCAGATAAATTCTTTCAGTAGTTTTCACAGGGGCTATCGAAATTTTCAAAATTCAGAACAATTAAAAACCATAATGTGCTATGATATTTTTGGATAGATATTCCGAGAAAACAATTTTGGATCAACAAAATCGAAGAAGGTTTTGGTAATGATTCATATGTTTTTAACTGAGGAGGTCATAGAACTTGATATTGCAAAATTGAAAGCTGTTTAATTTATTTAGAAAATATTAGTTACCTATAGTTATATTATTATACAGACTAGAAACTTTTTGTTTCTACCATGATTTCTACTTTGGGAATGGGCAGAATTGGAGAACAAAGATTTTTAATAAACTGCACAGTTTCCACCTGAGAAAAGTATGTTGTTTTTCGAAATTTTCAATATATTAAGCGTACAACTTTCCTTTCGCCGTTTTGCTATAGCGATAAATGGTAGTTGAAAAAAAAATCTTAGATATCATACAGTGAGCTTAGGTATTTGTTAATATAATGCCGTCGAAATATTGGTCGATTTGTGTCTGCATCATAAAGTTTTTCTCCATTAATCATGTCAGTTTACTCTTGGTAAAAATAAGTGACTTGGCCGTTTCATTTTCACCACGTGAGGGTAAGGTCAAAAATTCATTCGCTCCTCATAACTTTTCTGTTATATAATAGTTCTTATAGTTACACCAAGTCACTTATTTTTATCAAGGCGTAGAATTTGTGAAATAAGGACTTGTGAAGATGAAGAGTGTAGAGTTAGCAGCTTGGCTCTACATGAGATTTGACAGCTTTTTGACAATGTTAGAAATACGGCCTCGTCTTGGCAATTTTTCACATTAAAATGTTTTTGGTTGGATTTCAATTCTTTTTGTACATTGCTTATGACAAAATCCCTTCATTTTATTCTATTTCAAGTCGAACTAATTCACAATTCATGTTCAAAATCAACAATGTACAAAGTAAAGAAATATACCTTTACCTACCTAGGTTCAAGCTGCAATGCCGATTTAATTGAGAGCTGTAATGATAACAGTTGTTTGAAGAATCCTATCATTTAATTATGATCATAACGAGAAATTGCACAACGGAAACTGTGGTTGAGGTTATTACAGGGAAATTGTATTTGGTGTAAATATACATGAGGCGTTTTACGAGCGCTTCATTTTATCCCCTTATTCAAAATGTAGGGGCAATTTTCCCTGAGAATTCTTGCATATTTTTCTTAATTCATAACAAGCATTCCCCGGCATATATCAATTTTTCAGACCATCAGCATCAAAATTGTCGGAAGTATCATACAAAATTTTACATCCTCTGGTTCTAAGGGTTGGGGGTGGAAGTTTCAAGTTTAGAAATTTTTTCCTTGTTTGTTTACTGAAACTAGCTCACATACCAAATTTCAACTTGATAGGACATCGGGAAGTGCCCTAACAGTTTTTATGATCATCAGTGAATGAGTGACGAAATCAGGGGAATTTTAGATATCTATAAAGTCTAAAGTGTACGAGCTATGTACTCAGGCAGTTTAGTCCAGTGAGAACATCTCCTGAAATATAACTCCTGAAGATGCCAGACACTCGAACTGGCAAAACGTCGAGAACTAATCTACGACGACGGCCTAAATGCTCGAAAGAACAGGTTACATTGAACGATGGCCGCGAAAGCCTCAACCAATTTTTATATTCTCAAAATTTTCATTCATTATTATGATTTGAACATCCATACTTAATATTATAAATGTGAATGTCCGTGTGTTTGTTTGTCCTCTATGGACTCAGGAACCAGATGACCGATTTTGATGAAACTTTCATTATATTGTGGAGAATTCTTTTTAGGAGGTTTTCATTTAGATTTCATCCCTATATAACGAAGAAATAAGAAAAAACATCGATTTTTCATGAAAAATCCCGGTTCTTTCCGTCTTTTACGGGCGACGCTGCGTAAACTATAGGAGATAGAGAAACATGGTCGAAAACAATTTTGTAGTGCACGAAGTTCTATGAAAAAGTCCGCGACGGCATATGTCTAACTGCCGAAGACAACCCACTATAGCCATTTTTAACATTTTCAATTCAATCCAAAATAAATGATCTATTTGAAGTGGGCTTTTGACTGGCATGGAATGAATCAATATAAAAATGAATGTGACTGTTACCTGCGGCATTTATTCCTGATGAAAAATGCTTTTTAAAGTATAGTTTTCTAATGGATACTTTGAAAGTTACAGTAGGTTGAACGAGTGTGAATTTGTGCAAGAAATTATTGAATTCACGCGACATTGTTTCGTCATGTATACACGTGCTGTCTCTCTTTCGATACGAGGTTATGAATGTGGGGTTGCGGACCTATCAGTACCGTTTTAGATTGAAATATAACGCGTGCGGAGCCGTGGGTATGAGCTTGTAAAAAAATATTTTTCAAATGCTTGAATCTTCTGAACAAAAACGAATCGGATATATGTTCATAGGAAAAATAATGTCGAGAATAAGTACACCTACCATGTGTCAAAGTTTGTCATAGAGCTTGTACAACACCCTGTATAGGCAGCCAAAGTTATATTCGAATAGAGCATACAGGAGAAGCAAGAGGACGAAGAAACAAGAGAAAATTCCCATTTCCACATTTACAAAATCCTGCATCAGAGCCAGACCGTGGACGTGTGGCGGAGGAGGCATTTGCCACGGGCGCGAACGACCTAGGGGCGCAAAATGTGAAATATGATATATTCCATTTTGAATGAAGATTGACTATAAGCTCTATATTTCAGAGTGGCGTATTTACCAGTTTACAAAGATTAGAAACACGTAGTTGACGAAAGCTGCCAAAACGGAACAAAATCCTAGAAAATTATACATGGCGCGAAACACAACTCGGTGCACATTAAAACTGATGATATAATTGATGTTTTCGCTGAAACCTAAGCAAGAAATGTTAAGTTTTAGTTCATTTATTTCCAAAGATAATATTGATGATTTCTGTTATTAAGTATTCATTTTTTCATTTATTTTGTTGATGGGAGTTATTTATTTACTTTGTTAGAATATCTTTTGTTAGAATTATTTTTTAGCTATTTCATTCGTTCACTCATTTATTTATTGTTGTCTTCATGTTTTAACACTTTATTTAATGTTTATACAGCGTGTACCAAATTCGACGGCCTTCTAGGCGTTGCTGGAGAACTGGACCTATTTGAAAGCTGAAAATTGGGATTATGTTATTGTTTGACATTATCTACCGATCTAAAATATTCTTGGAGCCTGACCACTTTCAGTTACGAAGGGAGTGAAAAAAAAATTTCAAAATTATTTTTTCTGTTTTTTTGTTCTCGAAATTGATAGAGTATGCAATTTTGAAAACATTCATACTCGAATTGTTGCATTCGTCAAAATATTTTCCAGAATATCGAGAAAAAACTGAAGAAAAAGGGGAGATGAGAGTATTCGGTATTATCTTTGCTAATCCTAACCTAGATTTCGTAAGTACAAACCGTTTTCACATTTTTGAAGGTGAAAACTGTGGAAATATTGTACACTTTTAGAATTTTGAATAACCCGTCACAAGGTGTTCCAAATGTTGGTTCGAAAATTGGGATCAAGATTGGCTCATAACTTTCGTTTTTCAAATTAGAACCCTATTTTTTAATGATAACGTTGGATTCTACGAAGAAAAATGATGATAATGTTCTAACATGTTGATGCTTCTAAAATTAATAATTCTTTAGTTATTTAGGAATTTCTGATTTTATGTCGCACGTTGCGTCAAATTCATGAAATCTGTTCCATATCAACAATGATAAATTAATTCAGAAGAGAGGTAGTCACTAGTGAGTTATTTGACCAAGGTCATCGTTGATATGAAACAGATTCTATGAATTTGACGGTACGTACGACATGAAATCAGGAAATCCTGAATAACTCAAGAATTATGTATTTTAGGAGCATCAACATCTTGGAACATTTTCATAATTTTTCTTCGTAGAATCCAATGCAATCATGAAAAAATAGGGTTATGATTTGAAAAACGAAAGTTATGAGCCAATCTTGATCCCAATATATAAACCAACATTTGGAACACCCTGTGACGGGTTTTTCAAAATTCTGAAATGCCTTCAGAAATGTGAAAACCGTTTTTGCTTATGATATACAGGTTAGGAATAACAAACATAATACCGGAAACTTTTATCTCTCTTTTTCTTCAGTTTTTTCTCGATATTTTGGAAAGTATTTTGACGAATGCAACGATTTGAGCACGAATGTATTCAGAATTGCATACTCTATCAAATTCGAAAACAAATAACAGAAAAAAAAATTTGAAAGTTTTTTTTCCACTCCCTGTATAACTGAAAGTTCTCAGGTTTCAAGAATATTATAGATCGGCAGATAATGTCAAACAATAACATAATCCCAATTTTCAGATTTCAATTATGTCCAGTTCTCCAGAAACACCTAATAGGCCGTCGAACTTGGTACACCCTGTATCTAGCAGTATATATTATTTTGAGAAAAAAATAATTATTTTTTTATCGTTTTCTATTCATTTTGTTGATTTAGTTTTTTTTCATTACCTTTTAAGAAATATGAGAAATTATTCTAAATGAAAAAATTCTTCAAAATATAATCAATAAATGTCAATTATGAAAAACGTGTATTTATTGAAAAATGAGTTTCTTCAAGGGCGCATTTTGAAAGTTTGCCACAGGCACTAGAATTCTAGTTTCGGCTTTGTCCTGCATAAACGTAGTCATTCAGTTTCCATTCCGAAACGAAAGCCGTTCGACTGGTCGGGCAGTGTATCGGCTAGATGCGAGGCAGCCTGCTCGATACGCTGTGCTACCGTATTACGCCGATCCAGCGTTGCCAGCACTATTACGTTTGTAATAGATCTATTACCAAAAGAATTCATTCATTACGCTATTACGCCGCTTTGCAATTTAATACGTTTTTATTATTTTGGCCAGAGAACAAAAAATCGAGGTAGTTTTTGTTATTGAAATAATAGACATTTGTTTTTTGTTAACGTTTTTTCTAAGAATATTTTTATTATCTAATTTCACTAGTATTATAAACGATTTTATGAGAAGTTTTTCTCAATTAGATATTATTTTTACAATTTCTGTTCGTTTTTGTTTGTATATTTTTTTCTTGAATCTATGTAATTAAAGTTTTATTTCTTTTCGAAATTTCGATTTCAAGAAAATGTCAACAGAAACATGTTTAACTTTAGCGACAACTATGTTAGTTTTCCGTTAACCGTTTGGATGGACACCACATATTGTACAGAAAACTTCAAAAAAAAATCTATTACGAACAAGTCCTAACCTATTACGAAATTCAACAAAATTTAGTACGAAAAATCAGAAGCTGCTGGCAACACTGCGCCGATCGTTGTAGCCGTTGAGGAAGGTTATGTGAAGGCAGCCCGGCGATAACCTTCGCCTTGTACTCGGAGACCCGGGCCGGTCTCGCGTAAACGTAGGGATATGCGTGTGTAGTATGAACGCGCGAGTTTCGACACCGCGTCGCATAGAACGTGGCTGAGTTACGGCCACCGCAGTCTGTGACGATGACCTTGGTTTTACTACAACGTACTATGCGACCCGCAGCCTTAATCAACCGTTCTTCTCCTGGATTGTCCTGATTATATATATGTGCTTTCATTTGGCTGAAACGAAGATTAATGAGAGGAAGGGTCTACAGTTCCAAAATTGTTGTCACTGAGTGTAGACCAGGGTTTTTGAAAATTCCAAAAAGTGGGAGAAAAATATTTGTAGGAAGAAACCCATTGGAAAAGGAGAGAAAGTAACAAAATTGAACGTGTGGCACTCGAGGACTGCCGCGGTGAAGCTATTGCATAGCATCTATTCAAAAATAAAAAGATAATATTGTTGATTTAAAATATATATATATATTTTTTTTATCTTACAATACATGTAGGT
Source organism: Hippodamia convergens (assembly GCA_038502775.1). NCBI lineage: Eukaryota > Metazoa > Arthropoda > Insecta > Coleoptera > Coccinellidae > Hippodamia > Hippodamia convergens. The sequence goes on along the minus strand of CM076608.1, from coordinate 37,529,764 downwards.
TATTCAGGAAAGTTTATCATTGAAACTATAGGTTTATGGTAACTGAAATAAGAAACATAAGTTTGGGACTTAATGTCTTCCAAATGTCTGGGAAATACCGCGTCAATAGTGTTCCCATATTTTGTTGTGGATTCTTGTGGATCATTATTTATTTTTAAATTCAATTTTTCCGAAAGAAAAGTTGTCAACCGTTCTGTTTTTTTTTTCAGCGGATTTGATGTTGAAATTGCCAGCCAAGATAAGTGGAAATTTATTACCATTTGTATTTTCGACCCTTCTTCAGTGTACTCCAGTAAAGTGCGATGAATAAAATGCTCTACCTCGTCCAATTTTGGATTCGGAGAAATGTAAATTGCTACCATGACTATGTGTAGGCCATTCTTAAGTTTGCATAAGCATGCACAAATATCTCCAACAGATGAGCGTCTAACATTGAAATCGCTACTCTTCAATATTTATTTCAATATTCGGAGTCATAATATTAGTAACATTGTTACTATTTTGGTAAATAGCTACCCCATATTTCGGAACAGTATCTCGTTTGAATTGAACAATACAATTGAAATTAGGTATTTCAATTGGATTATCACGCGTCATGCATTTTTCGGTAAGAAGTAACACATTGGTTTGTCTCGTAACCGAATCTTGTAAATCGTATTTGTGACTATGTAGACTTTAGCAACTGAAAGTCATTCTTGAAATGCCATTTCTATTACTAATGAAATCTAAGACACTTTGTACTTTGAGCTATCGTCTGAACACTAATTAAAAGACAGTCTTTTGAATTCTTGCAACAAAGATGCAGTCGATGCAGCTTGCCTTAGATTATGATAAAACTTAAATGCAGAATTATCATTTTTTGTCGTAATATACAATTTTTCAATATTAGTTATCCTAGAGCCAGAGAGTGCAACATAGACGAGTTCCTGAGAATGTGATTTACTATACTCAAAGACTATTTCGTCAAAAGTTCCACCTTGCGACTTATGTATAGTTAGAGCAAGAGCTGAAGTTAGCGTTTGACTATACATTTTCTATCTGATGTTAATGAAATATTTGCCGTTCGTTATTCAATGGGAACAGCGAGATTGCCGACTCCATTTTGCACTGCTAGAGTGGCTCCACGCTGCACGCATCCATGATGGAAGAATGTATTCTTCCACCATGCACGCATCCGTCTATTCGCAAGCACCCAAACACCGTGCCGAAGTCTGCCGAATTGAACCGACGAAACACGGCTGTGTTAGGTTTTTTCGTTAAAAAATTCTTCATTCGGTCACCGCGCTTAAAGCCTGAGATAAAAGCTATGCAATAGCTTAAAATGAAAGAAAAAAACGGCCTAAGGGGTGGGCGTAAAGTGTGAAAACGGTATATCTAGAAATCTGGAATCTGGAAAAACTCATAGTCCTACGGAAAAAACGTCGAAAGACAATGTTGTAGGTTATAAAAATGATCTAACCCTATTTTTGTATTACATTTTTTCAGATAACATCATATTGCATGTGAAACTATTTTTTTTACTAGCTGTCCGCCCCGGCTTCGCTCGGGAGGTGTAGGTAAATAATGCAAAAAATTAGATTATGTAATCAAGAAGATGAAGAATAAAATGACCCAATGATGATCGAGATGAGAATGAAAACAAATCAAAACAATCCCCCTTCTAATCCCTCAAACTAAAACCTATAGGTTATATGTATACAAAAAAGTACATAAAACCAATATTTGATAGAATACATCAGTGGCGTATCGAGATCTTGCCAAATAGAGAAAGTACACTGCGAGGTACACTGTGTCCCAAATTGGGCGAGACTGCATTGTATCTCAGATTGAGACATGCGGTTTCCGCGACCCTTTGTCACTTTTTTGTGATACTTTCAAATCCACGAACAAAAATATTTCAACTACTTTTTTCAGATGTAATTATTTCTCAGGCACTGTATAAGCTTTTGATATATATTTTTACGTAGAAGTCAGTGGCGTTGTTGGAAAATTTCTTCTGTATATTTTAACTTCAATTTTTTGCATTTTTTTCTGAATACATAGATGTATCACAACCTAACCTTCAATAAATTCAAGTTCTAGAAAACAATCGATATTTACTCGGATATTTATGTTTGTCTTTTTAATAGTAGGTAGGCCATGAATTCTTTCACACATGCATTTAGTTACTCCTTTTTTGAAACGCCATGTGCCTGAAACCTCTTTATTTTATGATATTTTGAAAATGAATTCAAAATGACACTTTTCATTATACGTAAAATGGTGAAAACGAAAAAAAATTCAATATTCATATTGGAAAATTTTATGCATGTTCAGCATTTTTGCATGTGTTGAAGAATTCATGACCTACTATTGAGAATACAAACATAAATATAGATACTTCTGATTTTTGAAGCTAAAATTGATCAAAGATTAGATCGTAATACCTCAATGTATTCTGGAAAAAAATGCAAAAACTTGACTTTAAAATATCTGGGTGTTCTATTTGAAAAATACCAAGTTTGTGCTCAATCTTGAAAGCGGTGCTTTTGAAATTTTGTTAACCACTGACTTCTACGTGAAAATATCTATTAAAAACAGTTTACACTTTTTTTCTATCTTATCCAGTGAAATGATTACATTTGAAAAAAGTGAACATTTTCGTTTTCGTCCTGTATTTCAGAAACAAAAGCATCTGGAATATTTTTGTTTGTGGATTTGAAAGTTTCACAAAAGAGTGTTACAGGGCCGCAAAAACCGCATGTCTCTATCTTCAAGAATAGCTGAGATACAGTGCAGTCTCGCCCAATTTGGGACCTTAATTCTCGTATTGATACTCCGTTTTGTTTTACCAATATTGACTTTGCCGCAGTCACGAGGAATCCTGTAAATACCGGCTTGTGAATGTGGGTCGACACTGTCTTTGGTAGTTTTGATTATTCGCCCAAGTTTTTGTGTCGGCTTATAAACGGTCTCCATGTTATTTTATCTTTTTATGAAATTTGAAGGAAACTCACATAAATAAATACATCACCATGATAAATGTTCTCAGGAAATGCAACGAACTTTGCCGCTGCTGTGAAGCTGGATGTAACATTTAAAAATGTGACTGCCAAAAATTATGGTTTGAAATTCAAAAACCTTCACAATTTGAATACTCGAAAAACGTTAAATTTCATGTTGCATTGAAGAATAAAAAATTATACATCCATAAAATAAACATTACGAAAACCACGAGAAAATAGTTTTTAAAGATGGAATTCAAAGAGGAATGAATTCATCTAAAAATGTGATTGCTGCAGTTTTTCCAGAAAAAAAAATTGATTTATTCAATTTATTATATTCATGTCATTAAAATCTCATTTATCCCTTATCTTTTAGCTTTTTTTTTCTAATGGTATTTCTTCATCGATAGATGCGACAAATCTTCAGGATTCGAATATATAATATTTGATTTATATTAAATAATTGAGAGAGCGAGCGTTTTTTCCATTTAGACGCTTATAAGCAGTGGCGTAACGATCGTCATGATTATCCCCGAGTCCCACCCCTTCCTCATCCGATCTCGCCATACCCATTCTCTTGTACCAACTTTTAATTCATTATCAACGTTAATTCTATAGGCTTACTTCAGACATCAACTATTTATTTTATATGACGGTCCAACAATTCATTTGTAGGTGAAACAAAGTAGTCTATTTTGTAGAAACACTTACAGTGTCCAATATACTACTTCGAAGATTTTGTTATGAATAATTCACAGTTTATAAGCCTATTTACTTCATCCTTCTAACTATTTTCTAAAATTAATTTTTACATCACCTAGCTAGACTGAATCTGAGTTATCATATCAAACATTTATAAGTTTTTGCTGTGTGATAAGCCTACCTCAACAATTTCACTAATATTTTCAAACCTATGTAAATGAAGATTCCCCACTCTTCATTCAATTTAATTTCACTGCGCATCGTCTCTGATATTTCAATAGTTCCAGCAAACAGTCTTTGTGCATATGTTATATGAAGAAATATTTTGAGTTTATCGTTCAAGTGAATTAATTTGATAAATTGAAGCAATAGCTTTAAATGTTGTTTCTCTTTACAGGTTAGTAAATAAAAGTTTATAATAGTTTTAAGATAATTAGTGTTGTGAAAAGGTAATTTGGGATGATACAATTCATGAAATAAAAATCTCTTTACAGAGCAACAAATTCGCTTTTTGTTTCAATAAGAAAACAATCCATTACACCTATATATAAATTATAATATTTCAAAAGAAAAAAAACAGGATATCACTGGAATACACAATAACGTTGGATTAAATCAACTACAATACAACTACAATACAATACAATTAAACTATTTGTTAAAATGAATAACAAATACAAGATATAATTGATACAAAAGATCCAAAGATATAATCGCCTTTACTGAACATCATTTCAATTAAACGTGCGAGACACGAGTACTGTTCATGCCTTAATTTTATTTTCAACTTCACGATTCGACTGATTCACCAACGGAATAAACATTAAACATGAAATGGAGCATAGGGATTCTTTCGTTTACACAATATCGTGTTGAATACGACGAAACAAAACTCCCGTTTCTCGAAAAAATTAACAGACGCAAAAATGAACATTTGGACGTGATCCAAAGAGCTGAAGAATATCACTCAATCAATATGTCAGAAATATACTGGTCCCATCAATTGCTGGGTCAATCGTGTGGCACAAAGGACTCTATGGAGCTGGAATTGACAGTCGTTTTCAATCCTGAAATATATGCTGTCGATGTCGCTCATTCTCTCGTAATGTTTGGAATCACGAATTTCAGCAATCTCATTAGTCTAAGATCTAGCAACATTTTGGAGTGACCATTTTAGGTCGGCCAATTTTCATATATGCTATTTCTCTCTTTTTGCTGGACATTGATCAGGCTATCTGGCTGGGGGTAGTGGTTGCGTTCATCAGTGCGGGTCTTTTCATTGCTGGTAAATTGTACCTATTTCTTCAAATCACAGTTGTCAAGCATTTCAGTGCGGAAAGGGCCCTTTTCACATAGGTTAGGAACGATATTTGTCCTACCAGCGTAAATGAGACAGGTTCACGAAGAGGTTTCCTCTACAAGGCCTAGATTTTTTATACTTCATCTGAAGCCTCCAATAGCTCTTTTATCAGGTGTTACAGGATTACCCATTCATTCTGGGACACCTGTACACTGTGTGGAAATCTGAGTCGGGGTTCTAATAGTTACGTAAGTGTATGATGTGATCCACAAAAGAGCTGCAGGTGTTAACAAAGAGGGGATGGTTCTGATTCTTATTTTGCTGCATTTTTATGTTCATTTGTTCTGATATGAATGGTGTTTTCTAGTTTCTATTTTCTATTGCATTAACGTATTTACGTTCTAACATATTTTTGTGTTTGTTGTTGGTCAAAAGAAAGAAATTCAAAGTGGAGGCCGGTTAACAACAGAAGCAATTGAAATATATTTCGATGGCTCCTTATATTCTACTCTTATCGTTTGTGAAATTAATACTCGACCAACAAAATTCTTGGAAAAATGAATATACCTTTCGTTGTCAAAGTTCGCTCATATAACTTCTGGGTAAATTAAGTTTTATGGTCGTGTAAACGCGGAGTTCCATGTGAATAGCCGTAAAAAACAACCTATTTTTGTTAACGACGGTTAATTCATGTCATGTCTCAATTAGTGCGTACCGCTCTTAGGACATTTTTTTTTTTTGATAGATCAATAATAAACAAGCTTCATTGGAGTCGTTACGTATGCTTCCATAAGAAAAATCACTACTTTATAAAATTGCTCAGCAAAAAAACCTCTTAGAACTATCAAAGTGAGCCACTGAGATGCTATAAAAAGAATGTGTCTATACAGGGTGTTTCAAAAAAAGGTGACCATCTCTCTAGGATAGATAGAACACTGAAAAATAATAGGGGTTTGTTTAGTAAAAATTTTTCGTAGCGCCATCAGTATTTAAGATTCAGGGCGTTGAAAAGGAAAAAAATATACACATTTTTCACGATTTTGCCGAAACTACCGGCAACATTGCAATGAAATTTTACACGAATATTTTTTGAAAGCTGATACATCTGATGAATGATCTTTGGTCGTACCTCAAAGAAAAAACAGGGGTAAATTCACCTCAAGAATTGAAGGACAGAATTCAACGTCACTTCAATGACGTCATATAGCAGACTCCCAAGCGTTAAGAAGGTTAATGGATTTTTTAGAAAAAAAGATAGATTTGTGAAAACGGAGGACATTTTGAGTGTCTTTATGTTTTCAGCCTTTTTTAAAATTTTTCTGTTCAATTAATACATTCATCATTACTTCATACCAGCATCGATTATAACTTCATAATTTTTCAAATCAAAAGGTGCACAGTATCAAGTTTGATCATGGGTACCTTTTTGGTGTGAAATTGAATGATGTTTGAGATCGCTCCAAATTTAGCTTAATAAATCTAATATCAAAAATGTTATAATCAAAACAACTTTGTACGAACCTTGTAACTAGCGCCCTCTCTGACAGTCAGACATCAAAACACACTTATTAAATGTATCCGCTTCCAAAACATATTCGTGTAAAATTTCATTACATTGTTGCTAGTAGTTTCGACAAAATCGTGAAAAATGTGTATATTTTTTCTTTTTCAACGCCCTGTATCTTGAATACGGATGGTGTTACGAAAATTTTTACAAACCCTTATTATTTTTCAGTTTTCTATCTATCCTAGAGAGATAGTCACCTTTTTTTGAAACACCCTGATAATGTATTTCTATCTATCTAGTGGCATGGGCAGAAACAGAGATAAATATTGTTGGAATCGCATGAACTTCTATTTTGTTCTATAACCCGCAGTTGTTATCATAATGGGCATCTCGAGAAAAAGATTCAGAAAAACATCTTCTGTGCTGTATTGTTAGTTGTGTTTTTACATTTTAGAATAACACATAACTTTCTCGTTCTTTGATTAGACATTTAGTACGGTAATCTCTTGTAAAACCTACGATCGTGAGCTACCTCCTAAATGAACGATGTAGTGTGACGTCACAGGGATCCATCGCCAGCCTAGGAACTAAGCCGAACCCTTAAGATCGAAATATTTTAATTTTATACGGAGAATAAGAATATCCAAAAATTCAAAAGTACATACTACTAAAAGATTCTCGAATCCTCCGCCCACATGAAGGAACTACATCTGCTTCCTCATAGAATAGAGACGCCTCTTGTTGTAAAACCAGATTTTCAAGCCAGAACAGTACTCAATTTTTATTCAGAGTTGAGGTTTAGTTTATCCTTTGTAAACATCGCGCCAACCAACCGTCCAATTCACGACTGTGTGCAATGAATAGGAATGATTGTTGAAAATGTTATCAAGATACCAGATGCGGTTCCGAGGATGCATTCTTCAAAGCGTAATCATGCCACGTGCTGAAAACTCTTTGTATGACAACCGAAAGGTCATGTCTCGTACGTTACGTACATGACAATTTAGACTGACTCTGACATCACTCGTGCTGGGGCGGGACAACCAGTTTTTTATTTCGTCTTGAATTTTGCACGATACTCGACACGATAGGTCAGGATTGATTTCACCAATTTGAAAATTCTGACAAGTGAGTCCGTTAGCTTCATTTCTCTATTGCTATCTGTTGTTTTGATATTTTTGAAACATTTGGTTATAATGAAAGACGAGCAATCTTGATTCAGAAAGATTTATATCAAAATTGAATCTTTTATCGTTTTCAGTATTTGAAGTAGATGAACTTTATCTTTCACTCAATTTAATTTGGCATAGTATAAAAGTTATCGCGATATAAGATGGACCTGAATTAAGAATAATTCAGCGAGTACTATGACGGTCCGGTGTACAGGGTATCCCAAATTGCTTGATTTTGGCTGTTTCTGGTACTTCTCGACTGGATAGGTAAAAACGTTGAAAGGAGTCCTGGGCTCGATTTCTGTGAAAACACCAGTAGTGAAAACCGTGTCACGATATCTTCATTTGTTTAGAAGGTTTAAAAAAATTTTGATATTTTTTCGATTTCAAAGATGTGCAGTAACTTTTTCATTTTCGAAAATGTCTGAAAAAGATAAAAACTTTCAACAAGTACTTTTTCACTAGGAATAATACATTTTTTTTTATCTTCAATTTTTTTTTATGACATGAAAAAAAATGCTGTCGTATTTGAAATAAGCAAGTGTTTTTTTCTCCAAGAGAAAATAAATTGGATATCGTTTCTTATTTTCAGTGAAAAATCGCTTCTAGAAAGTTTCAATCGTTTTCAGATATTTCCGTAGATAAAAAAAGTTATGGCACTTTTTCGAAATTGAAAATATATCAAAATTAAAAAAAAAATGAAGATATCGTGAAACGGTTTTCACTAATGGTGTTTTCACCAGGAGCCCAGAACTCCCTTCGAAGTTTTTTGCAATTTGGGAAACCCTGTACAGGGTGGGCAAAATTGGTGATACTATACTACCACAACTTTTTAACCGTGAGAGATAGAAGAAAATGAATGACACGTTACGGTGGTCTTTTTCAGAGAAACTGAAAATGCCATTACTGCATTCCTCTTTCTTCTTTTGTTCTCGAGTTATAGGCCGAAATTTGGGCGATTTCTTCGTTTCTGATTGTGCTATTAGGATGTTGAAATGAAAACATTATACAGGCACTTTTTTAGTAGCAATCCAGTAGCGTATTTTGTTTTTTCCCAAGAGATTTCCTTGCTGAGCTATAACATGCAGTTGTGTTTTTTCTTTTGAAAACAATAGTTTGAAATGGCTTAGGAAGAATCGTAATTTTTTTGCTGTTTCAGAAATATATCATACATCATAAATCGCCCTCAGATTCATTCAGATATCATGAGAAATATAGTTCGTATATGAAATTTGAATTATTGAGTATATAGTAGACTGAATCGTAGAATAATATCTCCCTACGCATGGTGTCATTATTATTTAGAGATAGAATACTTGATTCAATTCTCCGTGGTATGATCTCTGTTCAGAAAAGATATCAATTCGAAGTCATTATTGTCGATAAATTAAAACATTTAAGCATATCATATTTCTCGTAGTTTTCGAACATTTCTATATTTCCAGAAATAATGACTTCGAATTCTAATAATTGACAGTTGTTCTGAACCACGGAGAATTGAATCAAGTATTCAATGGCAAAATAATAATGACATCATGCGTAGAGATATATTATTCTATGATTCAGACTGCTTAATACTCACTAATTCAAATTTCAAATACAAACTATATTTTTCATGATATCTGAATGAATCTGACGGCGATGTATGATGTAGGTATGATATATTTCTGAAATGAAAAAAATGGCAATTCTTTCTAATCCATTTCAAATTATTGTTTCAATAAGAAAAAAGACAATTTAATGTTATAGCTCAGCAAGAAAACCTCTTGGGAAAAAACAAAGTACGCTACTGGATTGCTATGAAAACAGTGCCTGTATAATGTTTTCATTTCAATATCCTAGCACAAACAGAAACGGAGATGATGGCCGAAGTTGAAATCGCCAAAATTTCAATTTTGGCCTATAACTCGAAAACAAAAGTAGAAAGAAGACTGCATTGATGGCATTATCAGTTTCTCCAAAAAAGACCACCGTAAGGTGTCATTCATTTTCCTCTATCTCTCACGGTTAAAAAGTTGTACTTTAGGTATCACCAATTTTGCCCACCCTGTACATTGTACATAATGGAGATGAGGAATCGTTGAGGATTGTGTTCATTTTTCGTTTTATCTCATAGCTGTTCATTGCTTAGTAATGACTTATACTCAGCCATAAATATTATTATAGTTATTATATTTGAATTTGGAATTCAATTGTAATTTGCTAATTTGTATATATTATAATATTGTAGTTTCAGTTAAATATCGGTCCGGCAGGATCTGGGGTTCTAACCCAAAAATATTGCGATGGATGTACGTCATGATTGTGAGCCTGCGAGCTCATGATTGCCTCTCCTACGAGAAAAATGATGGACACAGTACAGAGGCTTTTTCCTGTGTGTGCATCACGGGAGCTATGAGAACGTGCCCAAAGGGCACTCGACCTCATTATATTCCTATATCTCCCACCTCCACATCTAGTTATTGATAGGGTTGCCCATAAGGCCATCCTCAGAATATCTAAAGAAGGTACAGGTATTGAAAGAATTGAGTTTTAGAGTGTGGTCAATGAATTCCAGGTAAAAAAGCCATAACCGCTAGCTTCAAAAGTTACAAAGTATCTCCCAAAGTTTGACATACATCGAAAAATTGAAAGAATTTTTAAAATTTTCATAGAAAAGTAGCCCATGAATGTCTAGCAAATTTTATATCCCCAACGGTTGCAGAAATACTGCGTTAGGGACGCACTGTGCTCTATGAGACGAAAAAGAACGACAGCAGCCTATTTCAACACTCGTTACAACCCATATGTCAAAATCAGTATTTCCAACATAGCAAAATAAACAACTGCAGTCCTGTAGTAAACACCTGCTGTTCGACGGTCATTCCGAATATAAGTAATTGACAGATGTACTCCAGAGTTATTCAATACGCGTTCGGATGGATTGACGTATAATTAGTTCGATTACGCAACTCATGCTCTGCGAACATGAAGCCGGGGCCTCAGATTTGCATAAATTGAAACATTGCAGGAGCAACTCCCATTTCTCTGTTGCTATCGCGAAGATTTTCTAAATATAGACGCTCGTGTTGCCATGCTTGTACGATAACCGGGGACAGGCCCGGCCTGCTATGACAACGTAAACGTGGGGCTCGAATTCCAATTCGAATAATGTACTTTCTGAATTTTCCGGTATTAAAAAAATTCGAATATTCGAATGCCCTATTCGAAATGAGAAAATTCGAAACTGTCGTAACAGAAGGAGCAGCTTAAATTTTAAAGTAAGCTCTCCTTACTCTGAAGAGTTCACAAACTTAATTTGTCTTCCTCGGAGTATACTCTGTGACAGTTCATAAACTTTCTCTGAGTAAGCTCTGCATACTCTGCTATTTCGATAAAGTATTTTTTTCTAGTATTATTTTATTCCAATACCGAAATACGAAACAATGAATTTTCCACGTGAAACAACTATTCTATGAAATAAAGAAATATAGGAAAGAATGACACTAATGATTAATTAATTTGATGAAATTGCTAGCAGTGAATTAACGAAGATCAAAGTAAACTCAAAAGCAACAGGAGATAATGGAGTTTCGAAAAGAGTTTCTCCCTGTATTGCAGAACCTAGGGTGGTCCGTTCAAGTTCAAATAAATCGAGACATCAAAAGTCCCACAATAACTGTTTTCTGTACCTAATTAGGAATCTACATTGATATTTTGTTATATTCAAGAGTTAAGATCTCTCTCTCTATTTTGCTTTATCTTTTATACAATATTTTTTAACTTCCTTGTTACGAAGTATTTAATTTTTTCTGGCGTAAATTCAATAAAGCAACAAAACATGTTATAACATTTTTAATTTTCTGCTTGCAAGAAAAGATTAGAGACAATAATATCCTTTTTCATTGTTTCTGGCTCATTAGAAGTATTTCAACGTCCTGAGAACATTTATCAATTCCCTCACAATCATAAAAAAACACGGTTGTGCTCTGCTTTTAAAATGAAAGAAAAATAGACTATACTTCGAAGACACAACTAAAAATGTACGACTAGAGAGAATTTTTTCCTTAAACTTCTATTATTCATTCACGATAGCAACAATTCAATATTAAAATGATATATAAAAAATGTATATACAAAAGTATTATTCATAACCTATACCTTTGTTCACATGTTTGAATGACATTTGTCAGAGTAAGGTTGTGAACGACGAGTGTGGAGTAAAGACCGAAGTATATTTCTGATCATATGGCCATACTCTTACTCTACTCTCTGAGTAAGTTTGTGAACGCAGCCCTAACCACTCATCTGGGAAGATCGAGTTGTGGCAAATCGGTCTCTAATGGCTATAAGTCTTAGATGTCGATCTTGAACTTCATTTGTGCTTCTTCGACGTCCGGTGCCTACTTTTCTTCGATTTCGAGCATGATCAAACCACGTTTGACAACATCTGATAACAGTAGTTGGGTTTCTGTTCGTACGGTTAGTGATTTCTCGAAATGGCAACCCCACCTTTCGTAGACCATCAATTCTACCTCTTTCAAATTCACTTAGCTGGCGATAAATTCTGCGTACAGGTGCTCCAGGCATTTTAACAACAATTAAACATCGACTTTGTATCTCTTCGAACAGCTGGTTTGTTGTAAAATCAAAAAAAATTGCAAAAAACAACAACAAGATTTAAGTAACAGAAAATGTTTACATATGCAAACCATCACGATTTTTTTCTCAAAATTTTTATCATGCAATGTGCTATACTCCCTATGCTTCCGCAACAGTGCATGATTTCCAACCACTCTGCCTATGTAATCTTGAAATATCAACGCCACTAACGGTAGAGCTTATATAGGATAATTCAGAAAAAGTGTAAAATAATTTGGATTTAGATTCAGCACACCATTTCAAACAGATTTTGTGTTTGAAGAACGTTCCGCAACCTTCTCGGTTCTGCGATACAGGATCCATAAAGTGCTTCGGATATTTTGTTCAACAAATGTTGTTTTTTTTTTCATAGCTGAACTTTTTTTGTTTTATATTCATGTGTTCAACACTTGAAATGAAGAACTCTTAATCCTTGATTGAGAAGACCACGTCAACTCATCGATTTGATAGATGACCAATCTATCAAGATTGTGTATTCGAATTTAGAGGAAATTTGACAATGCTCAACATTAAGTGTGAAATTGTTAGTTTTTTCGATTTTATTTAACGTCTACCGAAATTTTCTAAAGTTTTCGCTCACATTAATCGACATGGCTATGCCGTACCTGGTGTACTTTCCATCGCACTCCATGAAATGAGTTAAAAACGGGAAACAGGACGAACTTGTTGAACAGCTGACCAAACTAGACTCGAGATATTCAATTACACATTATAGTGTAGTTGTATGTGTACAACAGATAACATTTACTCCAGAGTATTAGCTTGACCTTGCACCAACGCAGTGCATATATGAAAATGGGATGGGTTCCACTCTAGAGACCGAGTGTGTTTAATTTACATATTATGTACAAGACACGAGAAACTGACACTTTCCAAACATTGTGCATATGTTGTATCGATTCATTCTTAACTTGTTATCTTTTTCCCATTTATTTATTGCTCGATTAGAAACAAACATGACGACGAAAACTCTTTATTATGCTGTATTGTATACAAAAGCTATAATTTAAAATTCTCTAGTTTCAACAATTCGAAAGAAATATTCACAGAATGTGTTGGATAGTATGTAAATTCTGTTTGTATATTAAGAATCTTTTTTTCAATTTTATTTATTTCTATATGTATTACAAATACAAAACACATGTACGCAAATCATCTACTTCTATTTTCAGGCGGTGTATTTACCAAAGAATGTTGTTTCGATTCATGTCCAGATAGAGAAGAGTCCTTATTTGGCGGACACAGTTACACAAAAAAGAATGATGAAAAAGTATGAGTGAGAGTTCCATTAAGCTTGATCAAAGCTGAACTCAATCTGGGCATTGGTTTGATATCTTGGTCAATCAACAATTATATAAGAAATGCGATTGAACCTTTTTGCCTCAAAAGGAAAGACAATGAAATGAAATATCCTAGACCGTTTTGGGCGGTCTCCCTCAATGGAGAAACCTCAACAATCCTGGAATCAAATTCCTCAAGACCACCTGGATAATATACAGTTTGTTTGTTCTGAGACGAGACGTCTTAAAAATCTCTTTATATCACATAGTCTATGAAGAACCTAATTTTGATGAACCATTTTTGCCAAACATCAATATATTAACAAAAATTTTTGTGACTCAACCTGAAAATTTGAACGAACTTAATGAGTGTCTACAAATAACTCCAATTATGCTGAACCATGTTAGAGACAGATTTCAGTCGAGAATATTTTACGGAAGTCAATGGGGGAAAATTTGAACATTTGATTCAGAAACGCAGATCTATTTTTTTTATTGTAAGCATGATGAAACAATGATATATTTTCAAAAATGTGATTTTTTAAAGATTTTTCTAATTTGTAAAAATAACCAAATTTTAAAGGTGGCTCATTTGAGCATTTGCGAAAAAGTTTCATTAGAATAACGTTTTTTTATGCACTTTTGTAAAGAAGCTTCTCAGATCTTCAAAATGAAGTATCACTCAACCCGTCTTTCCTATTCAATTTTGAAGGGTTGAAGCGCCCCCTCTTAAGGGGTTGCTCGTTCAAGCCTCAAATATACCTCAAAAGATGACCTGCAATAAAATCATTCGACGTGTTTCGGGAATTTTTTTCAATCTTTATGATTTAAGAAATATACGGGGTGGCTCGTCTGAGAACAAACACCCTGTATAGTTTCTGGCATTGAGCCTGTTTCCAAAGACACCATAAAATACCAGTACAATGGTTGGTAAGAATTCGAAATCGATGAACTTTTGCAAAGAAAAAAAATTAAAAAGTATCTGAGAAAATTTAAAACAGTATTCAACAAGGTAACGTAGTTCTTGTAGGCTGAATATAATGAGGAGCATGCACAACTGAGTAAGGAATTGATCTTGAGTAAATCAGCCTCACTTCTTATTGTATTCGAGAGAGGAGCGAATGAAGGACATGATGACGTACAACATGTTTTCTACTGCAAGATTGTCGAAACATGTATGTCAGTTTTGTGGCCTCAGATGTGTTCGAAATTAAGAATAGTTTACCAAAACCAGACCACCGATGTGGCATGTTCGAAAAGTGTTGTTTTCTTCGATTTGCAGTATTCCTGGCCTATGTTTTAGGGTAGCATACAGATGTTTTTGAGATGTTCAGGTTAAATGAAAGTGTGGTATAATTGATAATCAAGAAATTGTACATAAGCAAAAAGAAGGAGCAGTGGGTTGAAGTGGCAACGAAGTGAATAAAATGAAAAGAAGGGGACCCAAGACGGAGCTCTGGGGAACACCAAGCAGCATTTGCCAAGAGCCCGCATCTGACCAGAACGCGAGACGAGTTTGAAAGAGAAACCTTGATTAAGTTCAGTAGTTCTCTGATACTCTGGCTGACTCGAGATCCTATAATTTCTACGCTCGGAATTATCTAATTTTCATAAAACGTTCGACTTATAGATTATGCATTAGTTAACTTTAGAAGCAGGCATGGTTTTTCTTTACTCCGGGATTTGTTGCACTATTTTCAATATCCCTTGTTACAGAAAGGAGTATGAAAAGGTTGGAATTCCGGAAATCTCGTCTGATGTCCATACCATCATGGCATCTATGTATGCTCGGCGTTCTTATCAACAGATGAGGTTGTATAATCGATCGATTCGGGCGTTGAGTAACACATTTATTTTCATCGAGGTTTAATCGTGTGGTTTTATTGTGCAACGTATCGTATCTGTGGGACGGTAATTTTCGCCTTTGAAGTTTATTTTAGGACGGTCACTGTCAAGGGCATCTAGTCAGTGATTCATTCACCATCCAGTAATTACCTCGGATACACGACTGGCCGACGGACGTGAGTGGCAGAATTGGAATTCTTTCAAGTTTTACGTGATGTTGTGACGAAAAATATATTGGCTGTCAAGGATAATGGTGCAGATGCATGGAGTACTTGACTTGTGCATAAGGAATGTCGAGTTTTTAGAAGGCAAAACTTCAAAGAATGTTTTCTACTCGGTTTTCTATAACAAAGACACAAGGTTTAAAAGCTCAGAACTATCTGGTTTCTTTTCAAATCACAATTTTCTTATACACCACTGACTTTTCTCATATTAACCGAAAAAATTTCAGATTTTGAGAAAACGAATTCAGACCCATTCTTAATGTTTACATTAGAAAACAGAACAAAATTAAACAAATACGCAATGTTTTATTTTCTCCTCATATTTGGCTACTGACCTGCAGTAAATGTAAATGACTGCACTGCAACATGCTTGTTGTGTCTTCATACCCTTTTACACTTGGCATTGTTGGTGGCAAGTGGCATATGGAAGGGTTGTCGGTCGTCAACAGTGCTCTTTTTTAGTTTTATTTTTTTTGATTTGTGGTGAATTTTCATGTGGTGCCAAATATACTGTTAATGCGCACTTCTAATGAACTTTCTGTGATGAGTTGACTTTGTTTGTAAGTGGAAGACCTAGTATTGTCATGATGAATTCCTGACAACACTTTGAAGGAAGCACTAAAATTAGACAGGTTTAAATTATTCTCAAACTAACCACCAAATTCAGAAATGCATTCGTTGTTTTAAGATAGCCTCGGAACCATCGCGAAATTAATAAATAGGACAACTATGAATTATACACTCTTTCCCGAACTGTCGACGTTTCGATTCCTTTTGGAATCTTCTTCAGGAATGTTACGTTCACGTTCATGAATGAGAGGTGAAAAATTGATCTAGACTATCAATTCCAATTGAATTCAGCCTTTGCAATTACATCTGACTCATTTGGTAGGAAACAAGTTGAAAATAACCCAAGGAATTAACATACCTAATAAGCCACACATATAGGAAAACAAAAATAACTTTAAAAACATTATAAAAAATTTAAGATTTTCATGGTTTTCTCACGGATGCCATTGTCAGAACTGGACCAAATTTAAATGGAATTGTCCTGCAAGCACAAACTTTCAAATAAAAAAAAGTAATGAACATCGTTTCACCAAGTCGAAATTTCAGAAGTAACAAACTTGAAAAAAAAAATGTCGTAATGAGAACCTCTTTCTTCTTTGTAAGTCTGTTGAAAATTCAGATAGTTCATTGTTGATATTGTTTCAACAGGTAGTTAGAAACAAATATGGTGATTATGATTTTAACATCTCCATCGACTTCAGACTGTAAAACCCCCACAGAAATATTCGAAATTCGTAAAATACCAAGGCATTCTAAAAGAAACTGACAAGATAATCTTCAAGTCCATCACTCATCCATATTCATTGCTCAATTGTTAATACAGAAAACAGTGTACTCCAATTCCGGCGTACAATCAACCGAATTTCTTTGCATTAACATACCACCAGAGATAGTTACCCATTTCTTCGAATGAAAGGGGTTTCATTCATAACACCATGCTCTGAAGGATGGAAATATAAAATACCCTCGTAATCCACATTCAACTCTGGGAATTCGTGGTTAAATCGTGCCAGTGGTAGAGCAGAAAGTTTTATCGCAGCCATATGGTGTCTTTTCTCGATGTTTTCATTTTTTTTTTCGTAACTTCAATTAGGCACTCACTGCTATATTACAAAAAAGTAACGTAACTCGTCAATAATTCTGGTACGAAGAATTATTGAGGAAATTCTTGCACAGGTCGATTTTTAATTTCAAAAGTAAATTATTGTATGCTTTTGAATTTGAAATTTCTCACCTCCTACGCCGTGCACCCCGCTACTTTATTTTTTCAAATGGGAATAGGTATATGGATCGTGATACATCAAATGAAAGGTGAATTGATTACACTTGTTTTTTCGAGCATTTCGGCCGTCGTTGTAGATTAATTCTCGACGTTTCATCAGTTCGAGTGTCCGGCATCTTCAGAAGTTATACTTTCAGGAGATGTTCTCGCTGAATTGAGATACCTGATTAAATCAGGCAGCTCAGTTCATTCAGACATTACTGTCTGTCTTGGTAAAGAGCTCGGTATACCAGCATATTTATAACTTGCTTCTTGAATATATTATCATTGTTCAGATTTTTCAAATATTGGGGAATTTGTTGTAAGCTGATATGCCAGAGTAAAAGCATCCCATTTTATACTGAGAGAGTCTGTATTAGGGTTAGGGAAAGATCTGCGAACCTTTATATTGAGGATGGTATTCATTTTGGTTATTCTTATTTTCTATGTTGATATGTTTCGAAGATGTATCGGTATAACTCGTTTCGTAATTTCAATTTATTTTTAATGACATTGGGCTTTCCTATCACTAGAAGACACAAGGATTGCGCCCTGACTTCAGGCTCCTACTCACTCTCAAAGAGTGAAAGAAGATGTAAGCACTTGTCTTTAGCATGTGAATTGGAGAGGTAGAAGTCCTCTTATGACTCTGCTGGATGGCGCTATTTGCATTAAGTTACTCAAATCGACATAACTGGCAGGATCAAAGGTAGAAGATTTTGCCTCTGAGAGATGTGGATTACTGATGAGACGAAATAAGGTCGAAACCGGTCTATCCCTCTCCTTAGTGACAAAATCTGCGGATCTTATTAATTGAAGATGGTATTCAATTCGATGATTACCATTTTTAATTAAGGGAGGGTTGGACAAACAGGATACTTCGGTAAAACGGGATATACTACAAGTATGTGAACTCGCTGTGAATAAGGCATCTTCGAATATAGCAATTGATCATTCAGATGAATTGCGAATCTGTGGTGTGTGACATGTGAGAGTTCGTAAAGGTAGGGTTTTACTATTATGTAAGCAATTGACTACATTTTGTGATATTTCTAGATTTGACAATCAGAATTCTCTAGGTGAAAATCCCGAAAATTATTTTGTGAGACGCGGTCGGTCACAATGGATACTATCCCAAAAGGAAGAAAAAAATAATGCAGTAGTTCCGAAGATGAACAGGAATATGATGTAGCCTAAATCGCAGAAGTGTCACTTGTTTTTTATTATAAAAATGAGATTTTCTCAGTGTATTTTTGTTTTGATTTTCAATAAATTTATTTGACTCCCATTATCATTTTCACTCTCATTTATGAACCATCATCCCATTTTAGCAAACTATGAACTGGCGGAACTTAGAACCATTCACATGGGGAAGTCGGTTCTGGATCCACATGAAGTAACAGCTAAGGCTCCTAAGGATGTCGTTGGATTCATCAATGCCATTGATGGCCTTCAATGAACGAGTTGGGTAAAGAACAAAAGATCCTTGCGGTCGAAGTTCCCCGAAGGCAGAACGACCCCTGTTCAGAATAATAATAATAATAGCAGACTATGAGGACTCAACAGGATACTTTAACTTTCATGACAAATATGACTGTTTATATATAATCATCGATCTATTCAGGAATTATTGGTATTAAATGTGAAAAAGGACAATACCTATAAATATATTTTTTTGATTCAGAGAGCTAAACGAAAAGGTACCTAACTGAGTTTGGTGCCACACAGGAAAACCATACAGGTCTGCAGAATGATTAAATAAGGAAAGGGAAAATCCTGAGTTGAAAAAAAACCTTACCTCGCCCTTGAAAAAAAAAATACTAAAAATATTGAATATCAGAGAATTCTTGAAATACATCAGCATGATCTAAGAGAACATCTTGTCATACGTCAATGGACTCAGATAGGTTCTTAACAAAACGACTCGCAATTCTTGATTTAAAATGAAAAAAGACAGAAGCAGAAAACAAACCAATTATTTAGAATAAATTGAATTATTATGAAATGAACCACCCATTCCAGAAATGCATTTGTCGACTTATGTATAGCCTCAAAACCATTCGTAATTGGGACAACTATTCATAAGATGTTCGTCAGTCCCCTCATTTTTCGCATATTCACAACTAGGGCTCACCCGAATTCCATCGGAAGAGCATCGTCTATGGCCTGTTCTAATACGACTTAGAACAGACCATATTCTCCTGGGAACCAAACAAAGCAACAATATTCAGCAGCAGAAAATCGCAAAGCTAGCGCTGCCGTACGAAGTATTGTTGCGCCCCATGAGGAACCAGCTAGCTTCTGAAGAATATTGTTTCGAGTTTTAAGCTTCAAACGGAATGGGCGTTGAAATTTAGAGAGGAATCAAGTTTGATTCCCAGGTATCCAGGATTGAAATTATGTTTTAAGGGCGAAGAACCGAAAGTGACACTCAATTTTCTATATTTCTGATGATTATTCACCCAAACCTCGGTTTTATTTCCAATCGGGCACAAACACCACTTTAAAAAATAATTTTTCATGATATCCAAATCTGCGAAAAGGGTATTTCCTATTGTTTAAAAATTAAAATGATGGAAAGTTGTTGTCTCTGCGAATATGGAGAGGGACAATATTCGAGAGGACTGGTAACCAAGGAGTAGGTGTAGATTTGATAGCACCAGTAATAATCCTCATATAAAAATTCAGTTGGGCAGCAATTTTTTTCACATGACAATGTTCAACCAAACAGGGCAACAATATTAAGCAGCAGAAAAACCAAAGCTAGCTCTGCCGTGCGAAGTAATGAAGAAATTACTATGCAGAAGTAGCAGTTATGTTTCGAATTGTTATCGAAGTTTCAAAATTGAGTTTGTTTCGGAGACTTAAACTGGAAATTCGAAAAAATTTTAGAACACCTCATGTTAGACTCGCCGGGTTTCCGATCAGGCCAAGCCCCAAGTCCTTCTACGCCACTGACCCGACGGTGGAGTATCCGGAGAATGAATGGGAGCGGTGTACAGAACTGGGTCTGAAATTCGGCCGAAAATCAATGCAGCCTAGTGCGTTGTGGTTGCCCCGGAGACGGTTCCCATTCATTCGCAAGCGCCGCCCCCTCACCGCCTCACCTAGTACTACTCCGGGGCCCTCTTTTCGTTTTCGCCCGAGATCAGAAGACCGTAAGTTCATCTGGTTGCCGGCGAATATCGACATAAAAGCCCAATTAAGTGAATTACGATGCAAGAGACAACGTTCGATCGTTCAAACAATGATACCAATTAAGAGGGCCTCTTCCACTTGGAAGCGACAGTTTCATGGTTCGCTTCCGCTCGGAAGCCATTAAAATGCCTCTGATTGGACTATATGTGCCCCATTAAATCTGTACACGTTTGTGGGACTTCTTGCGGGGAGAATTGAATCGAAATGAGAACGTCGATTGGAGTATTCTATGCCGAAGTACGAAACTGGGTAGCTTGAGATGTGGTTAAAGATGACTAAAAGTAATGGAACCAAAATATTCATCCTATTTACATAAACGTAGTTTATTGGTGGTAGTTGGTTGAACGGTAGTTTAGGCGACAAAAATTTCTTCCAAGTTAGGTAAGGAAAATGGTGGTAATCCACGTAAAGTGTCTTTCTTGGAGTTCAAAGATAATATCTTATTTCTTTAGGAATTTTCAGACCAGAAATTACAGGAATTTTTAACGGGTGATTTTCTAACTATTATCTTTTTGGCAACACTGATTTTGGCAGTTCACACAAGGTTCGAATTTTGTGTCCCTATCAAACATCTTCAGTTTGGTCTATAATTTAACTATGAATCGTCTTACAAATGAACAACGCTTGCAAATCATAACATTTTATAATCGAAATGCGGGCAATGTTTAATGGTCAGTTTAATCGACCCACTGAGGCGTCTATGCCTGCTATTGTGACTAAATTTCGTACCAAAGGACCCCGCACAGGTAAGGAAAGCTGGCCAAATGAATTTTTCCCATTCTTACATATCACATATGTAATGTAATTCTTACATCCGGTTTGTTCTATAGATCGTTTCAAAATTGCAGCTCCGAAAAAATGAATTTTCAAATTTTGATGATATTTCTTCTAATTTTCAGAATTTCATCGTTACGCTCTGGGATCTGAATAACAAGAGATCACAGATATCCAAACAACTCCCACCACGCTAAGTTTTATTATACAGGCCGTTTCACGAAGCTGTATAAGTACCTGGATGTAACTTTGTTAGTGACTTTGGGTCCACCCTGAGTTTTTCAAAATATGATACCATGAAGTATGGAAGTAGGAAGTTTTATTAATGTACAAAGAACAAAATTATTCGGGTTTGAATTCGGATTTCATAAAATTTCTCCTCAGAACCTATCTGTAGTTAGCATTGCTGTTAGGTTATATAAGTTCTCATTTAGTATAACCATTATGATAGGTATTGACAGTCGGTCCAAAGGTGCTTTTATTTAGGAATGTACAGGGTGATTCACTTATCTTGGTAACCCCAATATTCTCGAGAAGTTCCAAATATTTTTTCATTCTGTGAATGGCGTTATGAACAAGACAATGTTGTCTTGAGATGCGAGTGGAAATCTGCGAAAAAAATTTAAATTTTGAATTTTTCATCCGAATAAAATTTTTTTCCATTCCTAACCGTCAGCTATCTGCAGCGTGTTTTTCATTATTCCTGTTTCATTAATTTTCTTCTATGTTGTAATAGTATGCCTTTATTTGGAGACATAGTTATGATTTTGTGTCTTGAATTCAGGAAGGCTAGTTATTTATGAAATATGCCCCTTCAAATAAAACGAAATATGTGGCTACATCAAGAATGGGCTCCTTGCCACAAAGCTGCCATTGTGAAGAGATATTTATTATATCATCATCCAATTTCATTATAAGTTACTTTGTCAAAATACAAGGGTCTACTTCGGCACATGCGTTTCTTATCTTTATTTTCAAATGGTCCAGGTAATTAGAATAAGTTTGGTATACCATATTTCTCGGGGTACCCTTCAGAGCGTTAGCAATCCATGGGCGTTAGGTCTGGCGATATCCATTTATTTTCGAATTCTTGATCTAAATATCTCTTCACAATGGCAGAGTTGTGACATGGAGCCGCATCTTGCTGTAGCCATATATTTCATCTTATTCGAAGAGGCACATTTTCTAAAAAACATTCTTGAATTCAAGAACCAAAATTATATCCATGTCTCCACAAAAAGGCATACTATCACAATACAGGAAAAAATAAATGGAAAAGAATTAACATAAAACCGAGCATAAAACACTCAGCAGATCGCTGAAGGATTGAAATGGAAAAAAATTGTATTCGGAAAAAAATTGAGGATGAAATTATCTTCCGAATAACAGCGATTAAAAAGGTGGTTTCTGGACAAAAAAATTGATAGCGTCGCAGAGAAAAAGTTCTGCGGGCCCCATGTTGTCTGACAGCTGAGTAAATCCGCCAGTTAAAAATTTGGGATATTACTACTGAATTGATTTCGTTAATTCTTTGGTGAACTTTCAGACCAATTCTTTTAAAGCAAATCTGTTATTGAAATTTGGTAGAAGTAATAATTTTGAATCTATAAGGTGTGAAAGAGTGCCGTGAACAGGATTTGTAAAATGCAGCAACAACAACAGAGTTGCCAACAGCGTCCAAATCAAGCCCCCTTGAAATAAGCATTGCAGCATTGTTTTCAGTTATATTTTTTTCGTTTTGTTGATGTCAGTACTGTCCTCCGATCCTATCAATTTTCAAATCAAATCAATTCAAATTCCGTAATCTGTCAAATTTCATCACACCAACTCCTTAGATACAATACAAAAATCACAAATCTGAATTTTATATGAAATTCGAGAGCGTTTCACAAAACTTGACTGAAATAGAGAAAATATCGTCAAATACTCGTGGCTGCAGGCAATTCCAGCACTCAGTCTTTCGCATTTGTGTTGGATTAAAAGCCCAACTGTCGCAAAGTGTTATTTCTCGAAATTATTCTTAATTTTTTACAACTTATTCCGCATAATGAAGTTTGAGCAATTACCACCTTGAAACAACGCAGGTTTCAGCTATATCGCTTACTTTAATAAGGCAGTCTATTATCAAAAATCTTTTTTTTCAAAAGCGAATTGAATGAGAAAAACCTGTCTGCGGCTACAACCAAGAAATTCTTTGGTATAAGAGTATATCCTTCAACTTTGACACAAAAATCATATGGTTCAAGAGTTGAAATGGTAATGTTCACTAGGTTAACCTGTTCGTGAATTCTGATAGTCGTGATTATCAGTTGGAAGGTTACCAACGCAATAATTAATCAAACATATTCTCAACCTTTTAATTTGACGCTAAAACGTATTC
Source organism: Hippodamia convergens (assembly GCA_038502775.1). Taxonomy (NCBI): domain Eukaryota; kingdom Metazoa; phylum Arthropoda; class Insecta; order Coleoptera; family Coccinellidae; genus Hippodamia; species Hippodamia convergens. The sequence goes on along the minus strand of CM076608.1, from coordinate 37,505,926 downwards.
CGCGGAACACGCATGTGAGTTTTATGGAGGCAAATTGCACTGGTCGAAAATCATTTCGACAAATAGCCATCAATCAGTCAGCGCTCATATCAAGTTTTTATTAAATTACCATTTACGGTTACATGGCTCTGGATTTATGATTATAACAGTTCACGTCCAATAGAAATCGTAAAAAATCCGAACTTCATAGGTTGCGTTTGGGGACATAATAATATGTATGATGGAAATTTTATCTTCATTTTTCTAGAACGATCTATTGAATAATATTTACCTGAAAAGATGTTTGTATGTGTTCTGAAAAACGATTATGATTGGAGGCAGAAAATAGGTTATTTTGGGACATCATATTAGGAATAAGACTACTGTTTTTACAATCAACCCCATCGAAATAATTTGGCTGAATGTATGCGCGCCTCCGCCATTTTGCAATTCGGATCTGAACTCTAATAACAATAAGGGCTGCCTGCATTCATGAGTCATCGATGAGGTAGAATGTGAGTACAGGTGTAATACGTTCCTGATAGTTGAAGCATATCAGTCAATTTTCAAGATTCATTGTTGTACAGTTGAGGTGTTATAATTTGAGGTGAATCTTCTTGTTTTCGAACAATAGGCCAAAAATGAAATTTCGGCGATTTCAATCTTGCTCATTATCTTCGAGTCTGTTTATGCTACAATGTTGAAATGAAAACATTAAACAGGCACGTTTCCGATAACCATTCCATTAGTGTAGTATCAAGATATTGATGGCCACGATTTTATTACTATTTAATATTAAAGTTTTTGTATAAGCAACATACATACACTACGCAAAAAAATTAACGCACATCATGGAAATCTCAAATTTATTCTGCAACTGAAGGTTTTCTCTATGATAATTATTTTCATCAGAATTGTACATGCATATGTTTCAAAGTTTTTCTTCAATACAGATGTTTTTTCCCAGCAGGATTGAAAAAAGATGATATTATCAGATTTTGAATGTATGGGCTCCATTCTAAAATCAGTTCTGCTCTATCAGTTCTAGTGATCGATAGTTTTTCTTTCGTTTGATTTCCTACACTCGATCGCTATGCAACGCGAAACACGCAATTTGACCCAAGAGGAATGTGCCCAAGCGGTAGTTTTGCGAGGAGAAGGATGGACATACATAAGAATTGAAGATGATAATAAGAAGACATACAAGTGTGTCCAGAATTCAGGGAGACAGGTATGAATGTCCGAAGACCAGGACAGGGTAGACCACGGGTAACAACTGCAATTCAAGAACGTTACTTGAGAGTTTCTTCGTTGAGACAACGATTTGCAACCACTCGCCTCCTTTAAAATAAACTTGAGCAAACTCATGGGGTGCAAATTAGCACTCAGACAATAAGAAATTGACTCAGAGAATATGATTTAAGGCCTCGTGTCGCGGCAAGAGGCCCAGCTCTTACCCCAGCCCATCGAAGGGCGCGTTTGGATTTTGCGAGAGAGCATATCCATTGGGAAGAGGCCGATTGGGAAAGAGTTCTCTTCACAGATGAGTCTCTGCCTCTACCATTGTGACTGACGTTCCCTTGTATACAGACGTCCACATGAAAGATATGCTCAGTGCAATTTCCTGAATACTAGGGGTTTCGGGAGAGGATCGATTATGGTATGGGGTGGAATATCTTTGACTTTTCGCACAGACCTAGTGGTCGTTGATAATGGAGCTATGAATGCTGATAAGTATATAAGGAACATTCTTGAAGAGCATGTAGTGCCATTGGCCCCATACATTGGTGAAAATTTCATTTTTATGGACGATAATGTCAGACCCCATCGTGCGCGAATCGTTCAGGAGTACCCTGAAGAGGTTGAAGTCTCTCGAATGGAATGGCCAGCAAGAAGTCCAGATCTCAGTCCGATTGAGCACGTTTGGGACAACCTCAATAGAAGGCTGAGGAGTTCAGAAAATCATCCAGCTACTCTTAATGACTTAGGAACCCAACTCGGAGAAATCTGGGAAGGATTAGATCAGAACATTTTAAGATCACTCATTTTGAGTATGAACCGTCGTTGCCAAGCTGTTATTAACGCAAGGGGTGGAAATACCAAGTATTAAATCACTTATCAGCATTTCAGTATTTTGAAAATCGTTCATTTATTTCTCTCTTTTCACATAAGATTCGGTGAAATCCTGAATTTTTCTTCCATTTAATGTGTCTTGTTTCGTTCAAAACTTTCCCGAAATAACATAAAAAATAAGTTATGTGGTCAATGTAGAGTTATCTTCCATTGAAATTGAGATTTTCAGAATGTGCTTTAATTTTTTTGCGCTGTGTAGAAATGATCTACTTATATGTATGATTTTGAAAATCATCGTTAGAGAGGGTTTGTCTTGTTTAGAAAAAAGAGCCATCCGTTCGTATTGCTTATGAACAATTAGTTGTAGAGGGTATCCCAAATTGCTTGATTTTGGATGTTAACGAAACTATCATTTCTAGGAAGAGATTCTTATGTGAGATCATTGTTTGTATAGCTTGGGAAGTTTTTTAAATAATTGTTTCATTGATGGTTATAGCAACAGAAGTGCCTAGTATATGTTAATTATTATACTTTTAATCAATCGTAAGTATGAACCTACATTCATTATTGCAATTCTGATTGAGGTAATCGAATAGTAGGATCGATAATCACGCATCAGGGAAATTCTATGTTTACCTACGCTGTTTTTCTCGTCGATTAATACCGTCACCCGGCAACGGGTAATAATTATTAATGATGGCCTGCAGTTAACGTCAATTCTGTTCAGTCTATCATGTCGGTAATGATCATTTCAGCGGTCGGAGTATCGGCTAGACGGCATGTCCTCTTCTCCATTAAATTTCGGAGAAGGGACCTTGACAGATGCAAATGCGTCAGCGTTCCCGACATTTCAAATGCAACAGCTCGTTATTGAACGACGATCGTGGTTTTGTCATGTAGAACTGGAACAAATAAGAGTCGACATAATCCCGATATTCTTTATTTCCTCATGCTCTCACTAACAGAAAGTGCAGAAGGAAAATCTTCATTTTTCTCGAGTTATAGGGTGTGTCGGAAAAATTAGCGCTTGAAATATTCTCTGATATTATCAAGAAAGAAAAGATAGAAGACATAGTTCAAAAATTATATACTGTGCCTGTCTATTTCGGCACTAGGCCATCATCAAGTCATAAGACATAAATGATAAACGTTGACAATAATAGTATATAACATTACTAGCAAGGTAAGAGGGTTTTAACTGGCGGATGGAGGAGCCAGTAAAACCCGTTACCTTGCGTGTATTGTTTTATATTTTATTTGTTTCTCATTTGTGAAAAGGTTAGATAAATTCCAAAAAAATCTCAATAATTTGTCGCAGATGTCGTAAGCTATGGAAGCGTTACCATGAACATGTCTGTTTATTTTTCTTTACATTTGTTTTGGCGAAAGCGAAAATAAATGTACCAAAAGAAATTATTGAGTCAGCCAGCAGTGTAGCATCAAGTTTATTACCTGCAAAATCAGCTTCAAGGTATGTGCGAGAATACGACGACTTCAAAAAGTGGCAAAACAAAAATAGTATGATTGGGGTAACTGAAGATGTTTTGTTGGTCTACTTGAATCAACTATCAGCTAGATTCAACCCTAATACTTTATGGGCAAAATGGTCTAATGCTGAAAAGCTGCTTGGAAATGAAAGAAAATGCCCCTGTTCGCAGGTTTGTTTTCCTTAAAAAATTTATTGAAGTTGTCATTTGCAGATTTCAAAAGGTAATAGCGTTTCTGAAACGAAAAAATTAGCGTTATACGCCGAAAAAGGCCAAGGTATTAAGTAAAGAAGAGGCTGAACAATTTCTTTTTCATGCTCCTGATGACCAGTGCTTCCTGGCGAAAATTGTAACAATATTTGGGATTTTCGGATGTTGTCGATGTGACGAAATTCTCTCCTTAAACATGAATGATGTAGAAGATATGGAAAAATACGTTATTGTGACATTGCGGCAAACAAAAAATTTAACAACAAGAAGATTCACCATAACCGATGATGGCTGCAGCTTCAAGCCCTGCATGTTATACAGAAAATATGTAAATTTTTGGCCTCCTGGAACAGAAAGTCTAAGATTTTTTTGACATACCGACATGGAAAGTGCATTTCCCTCAAAGCTGGCCAGAACACTACTGGTGGTGTCCCAAAGCAAATAGTGAAATATTCAGGTTTAAACGACCCAGAGTTATACACCGGCCACTCTTTTCGCAGAACTGGAGCCACTATGGTTGCGGATTCGGGTGGAGATATTTTAGCACTGAAGCGTGCAGGAGGGTGGAAGAGCACCGAAATTGCGATGAGTTATGTCGATGATTCGGTCAACAAAAAAATTGAAATGTCTAGCAAATTATTTGGTAGTCAACAGATGGTTCATCATCATCAGTATCAACTCTTTCATCATCAAAAATCTGTGTTACTGGAAATAACAATTGTACCATGATTTTCAACATATATGATGATTAAACAAAATTTTCTAATGTAAATAATACTACTAACTTGTAAAAATTTTACAAATGAGAAACAAATAAAAACATTTACAAGTCACAAAAAACTCATTCACAATGATATATCCTGACAAAAATAAAATGGGAATAAACAAGCATGATTAAGAACTCACCGTCAAAGATATATTATTACAGATATCTACACAATGGGTCCAATCATCACATAAAAGAGAAACGAGGAGTTGTCGAAACACTCGTAGGAAGAGCCCGACGATTATGCGAGCGAAAATTTCTGGGGGATGAACTTGAACATTTAAAGCATGCATTCATCGCCAATGGATATAATGCCAAAGAAATTCAGAGGGGAATAAGACCAAAAATTCCCATACGTGATGATAACACATCACAAATCACCCCTAATGGAGGAAGCATCTTACCATACATCCCCAAGGTCACAGATAGAATTGGTAGAATACTTAAAAGGCACAACATCGAGACCGTTTATAAGCCTACACAAAAATTTGGGCAAATGATCAGAACTACCGAAGACAAAGTCGACTCACTTCCACAAGCCGGTATTTACAGAATATCTTGTGACTGCAGCAAAGTCAATATTGGTACAACAAAACGGAGTAACGATACGAGAATTAAGGAGCACGAATGATGCTGTCGACTGAATCAGACAGAAAAATCCGCACTAGCGGATGGACACAATATGGATTTCTCAAAGGCGGAGATTATTTCCAATATTGAAGTTAGTATACCAGGCTGAACATGGAAGCCATTGAAATTTATAAACACAAAAACAACATAAACAGAAAAGAAGATACCATGGGCCAACCAACATCGCGCACGTTAACTCACCACCTTTTGCCGCCATTAACAGGTGTGTAGATAATACTTCCGGTTCGAACACGTCAGGGTCAAAAATTCAGCGTTCGAGGTACAATCTTAGACCAAGAATAAGCCCGGAAGACTCTCTCAATATCAGTATATCCGGTCGTGAAAGCCTCAAACTATTTGTTAAATTACTTTGGGTTGATGCGGTGATGCAAAGCTTACGAATTTATGTGTATTCGTTAAAAACTAATATAACAAGAGTAGAATGGAAATATCAGAAATCATATATCCTATAATAGCATTAACACTTCAGAAGATTCGTGTTTTCTCTCACGTACATCTGGCTGTTTTCGTCAATTCTATTAAAAATAATCAATAGTTATTTATGCTGCATTTTCATCTTCCTCAATTTCCATTTGTTGTGGACAGTTCACGATAATCACTAGGCAGATGTATTATTCATGACCACGTCCTCGGCGTGTGATTATGACATTATAACAATTGCTCAAGGTTAATTTTTACAGACAAGCAGACTGCGTTCGGTTACATACACAACGAATGTCAGATAATTTGTATCATATACGGAATCACTGGATGAATCCCGATGGGAATATACAGGCTGATTCAGCTTAATAGCATATAGAGGTTCAGTTCAACAACATTCATTAACAAGATTTAAGGGGGATTTAACAAAACTTTGATTGTGCGATCAAAAAGCCTTACGTAAATTCGAACCAATCTAATCACTTGATTTGAAAATTCAACGACAACCATTTGTCTTCGAGATATCCGATTTTGAATGCAAAAAGATTCTTTTTCACTCAGCTGCCAATATCTACAGAACTAAAAGTCGCCTAGCAAGCCGACAGTCGGTTTTTCTTCCTGTAGAAAATTTCCTACAAAAATCTGTTATAATTCATAAAAAAAATTTCTCGCCTGTAACGTTAACGTTAGCAAAAAAAATGCCATTTTGCCATTTTTTTTGTTGATGGACTGTATCTTCGTCAATATTGAGGGGAAAGCTTGGGTTATAAGGAAATTTTACAGCCTGATGTTCCCCAAGGACCTCCCTAAATCGGTGGATAGATCGGTTCAGCGGTTTTGTTGGACTGATTGATTGAAATTTTGAAACAATTAAGGGTAAAAGACAATGCCGAATGAATACTAGCGGCGCATTGGCAGAAGGAAATATTTCGATTTTCGTCAGGTACGCTTAGCGAAGCATTGAAAAGAATCATTCAACTCACAGAGAAGCTTCCCAGAAACATACTGAATTATACTTAAAAAAAAAATACAAAAAATAACATTAATTTATATGGCGGTGAAATTCGTTTGTCTGAAGAAAATATAATTTCTGATCCAATTATATTAGCAAGTGACTGGACTTTTTCGTAAGAAAAAGCGGATATACAAGATCTTCATAAAAAATGGAGACTTTTTCCAGTTATTAGGTATAGTGTTGATACTTTTAACATTTTTGAATATTAGTTGAAATATCTTCATCAACAAGTTATTATTTACGTTATTTTCACCAAATAGTCTTTTGTTTTTTTTTTAAATTCATTTCGGCGGCATCAACTGCTGAGGTCATTAGCCACACCTCCCAGTTCAATGCGTAGAACAACAGTCAATTCATCATGGGTACCACTACCATCAACTCAAACTTAGCAAACAGGTAAATACCACAAACTAATAAACAGATGATTAACAAAAAAAAAAAAGGTAAGCAAAGAAATAGATGTATAAATAGACAGTTAGATAATGTGAAGAACATTGAGATGACGGGCGTATTAAATGTACTTCAAATACATAAACTAAATCATTTTTCTTTCAGCTTCCTGCTCGTATTTCAACATGTCTTCAATAGTATTCCCCATGTTTAAGGCGTGGCGAATACTCCGATATTGTGGGCATTCTTCTGCTTTGTTTGTTTTTTTAACTTTATAATTAAGAAGTAATAGATTTCTAATTTTTTTGAACTATACACCATCCCAAGTCACCCTAATCTGAGAATTGAGAAATCAATTGATTTCAACTTGTGTTCCAAGCCTCCTAAATCGGTATGTGAGATGGGACAAGTATATATATTTTATTAAAATTATATCAGAATTCTGAAACATGAAATATACAGGGTGGCCATTTGAAAACGAAACAGACGAGATTACAGACGAAATAAATTTTTTCGATAGAAATGCTCGGACAGGTCGATTTCAACTTAAGATGTAGGTTACGGACGCATAGCACTTCAACCCTTGCTACTAAAACCCTCACCCCCAATTTTTAATAGGGAAGATGGGGTGAGTGATACCTCATTTGAAAGGTATTTTTATACTGATTTCAGCACAGTAATTGTTTTTTCATTTTATGCATTAGTTCTCGAAACACAGGGTGGCCATTTGAAAACGAAACAGACGAGATTACAGACGAAATACATTTTTTCGATAGAAATGCTCGGACAGGTCGATTTCTGTTTCGATGGGGACAACTTAAGATGTAGGTTACGGACGCATAGCGCTTCAACCCTTGCTACTACAACCCTCACCCCCAATTTTTGAATAGGGAAGATGGGGTGAGTGATACCTCATTTGAAAGGTTTTTCACAAAAAAACACTACAAGTGCCATGAAAACACCACTTCATTTTCAAATGCTTAGTCAAGAATATTTCGAGAACAAATGCATAAAATGAAAAAACAATTACTGTGCTGAAATCAGTATAAAAATACCTTTCAAGAAGAAGAAGTAAATACAAGTTCTATCAAAATTGATTGTTTCGTTGCATTCAGTATTTGATGAAGAAATTAATTTGGACTGATAGTTTGAATGTTACGCGATACCTAGATTGATTTGAATCTCGAAGCTCTACGCGCATGGAAACATTTTTCCGAGCTAGACCGATGCAGATGCCTGTTTATTCTGCTCCTTTTTCACTCAACTGCCGATATCTCTGGAACTATTAGTCTCCTAGCAAACCAACAGACGGTTTCTTTTTCTGCAGAAAATTTCCTACAAAATTTGTTATGTTTAATCAAAAAAAAATAATTATTTCGCCTATACCGTTAACGTGAATAAATAGCAAAAAAAATGACATTTTTCCATTTTTTGTTTGATGGACTGTATCTTCGTCAATATTTGGGGGAAAGCTCGGGGAAAAGCTTAGGTTATAAGGAAATTTTACAGTCTGATGTTTCCCAAAGTCCCCCTTAAATGGATCGATCGATAGGTTCAGCGGTTTTGTGGGAGCGATTGATTAAAATTGTGAAAAAATTAAGAGAAGAGAATTTTTGTTCCTTAAAAGTAACCTAATCTTTCTGATCAATCAATAACTACATTATTTCTTCATTCTTGCCTCAAATTAATGTTTTTTTTAAATTATTGAAAACTCCTCGACTTATTCGGTAACAAAACACCGATTTGAAAACATTAGTTTAAGAAACAAAAACCTTGTTTCCCTTATTTTTTCAAAATTTCAATCAATCGGTCTAAGAAAACCGCTGAACCGATCGATCTACAGATTCAGGAGGGGACTTTTTGTAACATCAGGCTGTAAAGTTTCCTTATAACCTGAGCTTTTACAGTCTACCAACCAAAAAATGGCATTTTTTTCACGTTAACGTTACAGGGGAATAATTTTTTTTCGGTTTAGATCGAAAACATTTTTCTATGAGCGTAGACCAAAAACAAAAATTTGAAAATTTTTTCTTCGTGATTTATCCGAAGATTGCATGGCTACCGGTAGTCCGAGAATTATTTAACCAATAAATTGAGAAAATAGAGTCTTCAAGCTTCAGAAGTAAGTTTTTTTGATTTCCATACGACCATTTTTCACTGAGATATAGCCTGTTGAAATTAACCACAAAATCTTGAAAATTTTTCTGTTCCTTTAATTGTTGTGCGTAGTGTATTTGAATTTTAGTTATATCTGAATTGACTTTTTGTTTATTTGTTAATGAGATCGTAGTTTCAGGTATTTGGGTACCCATAGGTAAACCAATAGTAACAATTTCTGTCATTCCGTGGGTTCATTTGTTTTAATCTCATGTTGCACGTCTGGTTTGTTAAGCCTATTGTGATGAAATTTGATATTCTGAATGATGAAGCTTTCATCAACGCACAACGCAGGCGAAAGAGTGAGTATCTCATTTTTCATACTAAATTGTTGAGTTTCCAGCATTGATCGAAATAATTCATTTCAGCATCAAAAGTTTTCCATTATATGAAAATAAAATTCGCCGAATACCAATTTCCCCCTGATGCGGTGCGTGTTCCTTTGATCTCTCAATTCCGTTTCTCGATGTTTAGAACTTACAAAAGGCGATTCAATAATCCGGCCTCATTCCATCCATGGGATCAACAAACTCCAATATCGGTTGAGAAAAATCTGGGATCTTTGATTCCAACAACAGTTGCAACCAATCGTCGGACAAATTATCATTATTCATTACTTTTGATTAATGTTTTCTTGTAATTAAACCAGTTTCCCCGCCGCTGTGTAGCAACCCATTTCCCAATATTTGCGGAATAACACATTCAATCCACGAGCGTTGTAAAAATCTCACCGTCAAGGCAGTAATCCTTTTTACGTAAATGTAATGACTATAATAATTGTACCAGTAATTTATTTTCTAATCGAAGTATTATTCATTCGATCAATTAGCTCCGAATGTATGTATGTTGGATGAATAGGTGCGAAACAGGTGAAACTTCCAATGTGGAGTGTGAAATCGGCTTAGGATTTTGTGAAAGACGAGTGATGTTAGTCATTACTGGTCAATGGGAAACATGAATGGCATTTTGATTAGATTATTCAATGTCGTCGATAGATATAATAAGCAATTCTAATTGAGTGACGTTCTCTTGGGTGAGCTGGAAATATTCGAGATGATATTCTTATTTGAGGATCTACAATGTGGCTTTTCCTAAAGTGGTAGGACAGACGAATATGAGATAATTTCCTCAGACAATTTCAATACCTTTACAGCGTGCTTAAAAAGTGAAGTAACTCGTCAGTAATTCTTGTACGAAGAATTGATTTTTAATTTCGGAATTTCATACTTTTTTGAATTATATTTCGCACCCTTCAACTTTATTTTTTCAAATGGAAATATATCGATTGTGATACATTAAATGAAAGGTGATTTCATTAGCTATTCAGTGATGGGGCTGAAGGTAGAATTGGTAGTGCCGTTTTCTTATTATGAAATTAGGAAATAATTTACAATTTGTACTGCAATCAGATCAATAATATTTTACTAACTATTATTAAGGGAAATCCATGAATTCATGGATTTGTAATTTCGAAAGCAGGTCTCCCTATGATTTTTTGAATTGCATTGAAACTGCATTGTAAAGAATCTTTGTAATTGTGTTGGATTCAATAACATAAACTAATACATTTTTGATCTTTGAATAACTTTCAGCATCAAATATACTGCTCCACGAAAGGTTATTGGTGAAACTTTTCAATTTCAAGACGATAAAGCTAGACCTCACCGTACAGCCATAGTTGAGAATGCGCGCGAGGAGCTTGGTATTCCACACTCACCAGATTTGAATTGCATAGAACATGCATGGGATATGCTCCAAAGAAGATTAGATAATCATCAACCTACCCCAGAATCCTTAAATGATCTGAGAGAGTTTCTGCCCCGTTTAGGGAACCAAATTCCTCAAGATATGTTCAAGAACCTCGTGTGCAGTATGCAAAGAAGATGTCAAGCTGTTATTGATGCCCGTGGAGGCCATACATTGTATTGATAGTCTTAAAATGCTTGAATTATCTGGAAATCAAATTTCGTGATTCTACTCGATTATTTTTAACCACCTGTATACGCTGCAGACCTACAGGATAAAATTAATTTTATTTCCTGCAACTCGAAACTAATTAATATGAATTTTCATCACAAAATCTCATTTAAACCATACTTTTTTGCAATTTTAGTCAATATGCCTAACTAATGTGGGGCGGTTTATTTCAAAATGCGAATTTGTCCGATGTATATTGGTACCTACCGATAATATAGGTCTTTATAAAACATTGTATCATCAAAGTGTGCTTTGATGTTTTTTAGTTTGCCGTTCAAATGCAGACAACTGACTTTCAGTATGAGCCATTTTAAAACAAAAAGCAGAATAAATGACAACCGTTAAATAAGTATCAAAAAAGTCTCTTTATGGATCAACCAGGATCTGAAGCCAACTGAGATGTTACAATCATTTATAAAGAATCTGTATTACTATCATTTATGGTCTAAAAATGAATAAATGGACTGCTGACAGTGGTTCATTTGAATTATAACTTTATAGAATTCTTCGATTATCGTTTGCGAATCAATAAACTATTTATTATTGAATTTCAGTCTTTGAACAGATTTTTACCTCAGGTTGGTCATCTATTGATTGGAGGTACCCTGGGGGAAGATTATTACCTGTAACAAAAATTTAAATTAAACGGTTGAATAAGGTTATCATTTATTTACATCTTCTTGAGGTAGAATTCCTTTTGTGTTATTCAAATAAATCTAGTTTTCAAGATAAAATTCTTCGTTTTTTAGTTTTTGACTACGTTTGCAACTATGATTCTTTCAACGACTGCCAACTGGCTTTTATAGTTAGGAGAAAGTCAATCTGTCCTATTTCTGTTTTTGGATAAGATATAGAAGTTGCAGCAAACTTCGCAAGGTCAGTCAGAGAGTGGACAATAAGGCCAGAAAGATACATGGACTCTCTGACTGAAGCACCTGGTGGTACAAAATCCATTCAGGTGTAACTAATTGAATTTTGCGAAAAAAAAATTTTCCAATTATTTGTCGATGGAATCGACCTCAGTCACACCAAGACTATGGTTCAAAAAGACCAGGAAAAGTATTGGTAACAAAACTGAGCTCTGAGACATTCCAGCGAATGCTCATGTCAGTGAGAAAACAATTGAAACTAGCACATTCATTCGGTCCAAAGTCAAATGATAACCAGGGTTAGGGAAAACTGCACTTTTAAAACTTCCTTAGGTTGGCTCTCGCAAAAATTGTAGTTCCTTATTTGGCAAGAAATACCTATCCACGAAAATTCAAATAAGAGTTCGTAGTTGGTATCGATTAAGATAACGTGAACAATGCTTGCATTCACCGAACGAAGAATGTTGCCACCGCTCCGCTACCGCTACCTAGCATAAACAGAAAGCGCTCCCAAAATGCCTGCTTCTCCGGAACGTGTTGAGTTTGTAGCGTAAGTGCCACCGGACGATTCCTCAACAGTTCCGCAACTGTTACGTTCGGTGAATGCAAGCAATATGTTCTTACGTCAAATGATTTGATATCGAATCTTTCTTGAAATCATAAAAGATATACATATTTATAATAAATGTGCAGAAAGTACTCATATTCTTTATCTTTAGAATTATTAATTGTGCGTTGATTTGTTTCGAAATATAGAATTCTTGAATTCGAATTATATTGAAATAACATTTCAAACTCGATGATGATGATATCAAAGATCAAATGAAAAATCCAGGATTCCAGAAGATTTGTGATTTTGTCAAATGGACTGAGTAGTCCATGTCAGAGTGATATGACTCTGAAACGTTACGTGTTGTAATAGTTCAAAGTTTGATTTCTCAAACTTGTAAATATACTCAGGAGAATCCCATTATGTATAAATTGATTAATTGATTACATAAAATTTCCATAAAAAATTTGATGATCAGATAATAATTACAGCGATAAGATTTATCAATTCATGGATTCGAATCGCACGGTGATTATTTTCTACACATAGGTACTCCTGAAAGAAGGAAGACGCGTTCGAACAAGCGCATACATGAATCAACGTTATTAAGCAGACACATACAGTGGCCTTGGTTTGGTTAGTCAGATAACCGATTGAAAAGATTCTGTTGTAACCTTCGACCATATTCATTATCTGTTCCTGGAATTGAATGAAACATGCCAATTTAAATACGAGACATGAATTATATACGTATTGTGACTCTCTTCAAAAGGGAAGTTTTGTTCAACTCTGGTGAACAAGACTGGAGGTCAATTATTACCGGATAGATAATGCAATTTATGCTCTTTGTACGAACTCGATACAATTACAACTTTTAGATCAGTTATCGAGTCGTTATTTAAAAAGGAACAAAGCTACTCACTTTGAAAACATTTTTTTTCTTTAATCCTTCGAAAGCTGAAAATTGAATATGAACAGGAATTGTGAATGAGTGGTTCGAATCTAATAAATAGTCTGAAACCATTATCGAACCGACATTAGAAGAATGCGTTTAGGGAAATGATCGGTTCATTGTTCATAAAAAAATTTCTATGAATAAACACACACAAAAATATTTTTTCTGAAAGTCATTCAAAAAATAAAAGAAGAATGTCCTACTTTGACGCTTATCGACTTTTCCTATGGAGTTTCCTTGAATCAAAAGTTTACGAAGAAAATTAAACTTCGATTAAAAAGTTTCAACGAGTTATTGGTTGTAAAAATTATAATTTGATTCTTTTATTCCCCTGATTTTTGTTATATTTTTGATCTTCAGAATTGGATTTTTTTTTCGCTTCTGTTTTCTCATTGTGAGGTATCCTGTATTGGTCGATCAAAACAATCGTTTGGTATACAGAGTATCCCAAATTGCTTGATTTTGACTGTTTCTGGTACTTCTGGACTAGATAGGGAAAAACTTTATAAGGAGTCCTGGGCTCGATTTTCGTGAAAACAACATTAGTGGAAACCATTTCACGATATCCATATTTATTTTTTAATTTTGATATTTCAACGATTTCCAAAATGTGCCATAATTTTTTTATTTACGAAAATATCTGAAAATGATTAAAACTTTCTAGAGGCACTAAGATACTATATGCACTTAAGGTGGTAAAAATATTTTTTTATTTCAAATACGCACGCATTCTTTTTCATTTTATATCATACAAAAAAAATTAAGATAAGAAAAATTGAAAATATTGTCTTAGTCCCAGTTAAAAAACGCTTGTTGAAAGGTTTAATCTTTTTCAGATACTTTCGAAAATGAAAAAGTTACTGCACATCTTCGAAATCGATAAAATATAAAAATTTTGTTATATCTTCAAAACAAATACAGATATCGTGAAACGGTTTTCACTACTGGCGTTTTCACGAAAATCGAGCTCAGGACTCTTTCAACGTTTTTACCTATCTAGCCTAGAAGTACCAGAAACAGCCAAAATCAAGCAATTTGAGATACCTTGTACACAGTGATTTCTTATGAGACTAAGCATCGTAAATTATATAATAGAGAACCATATGAGGAGTCAGAAATGGGCACTCAAACATGTTTTATGCCTACTAATTTCTAATTTTCCTTCCAGATAATCATACAATTTTCAAACCCTATTGGTTAGCTTGCTAGCTTTTTGACACCCTCAAAATAATCCGAAAACATTTCAAAATATTGACACTTGTCCTAACAGTTCTAAAACCACCAAATTCAAATAGAGAGGGTCAAGATTGTAAATGTCGAAATAGAAAACTAACATCTGAAAATTGATGTTCAACAATGTTTATATTTTGACATCTGTCCAACCTAAGCTTTGACAAAGTGTCAAAAATTCCCTTCGAGGTTCCCCATTGAGAAAATCGACCATAGAAAATTTCGTGATTTATCGATCGAGCGAAAAAAATGCAAGATTCGAGAACTGACCCTGGCAGCTGGCGAAGTGATTGAGTATTCAGAGTCACGCCAAGAAATTATACTGAAACCTTGATCTTATCCGAACGCCAAAACGATTTATGCCTAATAACCTTAGGAAACGCCACAGAGAGGCTAGGAATGTCACTTGATTACTGGGGGCGAATCGCATTCTGTGGGGCAACGGTTATTTTTATTATCGGAAAAGCGGGTGGATTGCTGGTCAATGAAACTCTCGACCGCACGATACTCCTGTAATGTCCTTGTGTTGATGCGTTCGGGGATATGTTCAATAATTTATTCGTCGTAATTTTTTTTTCTGCTGTGTTTTTTCCCAAGCTTTTATAATCGTAACATATGCCAAATTGTATGGTAGACTGTAGGTACCCCGCCTTTGAACTAACTGAACTTCCCATTTACATGCTGTAATACTTGAATTTTGTATTGTATATTATTATGTTTTGCCTTTAGCATAAAAAAGTACAGTCCCCAAGTGCCATTGAATTGACTCACTCTGGCGATATTTTCAGGGGTTTTCTATAATTTAGAGCTTACGATTTGAACCTAGAGCTTTTTATTTGGTCCTAAAGTGAACCAAACTCAGGAACAGAATTTGCCGACTCTTAAGATGAGCTAGTGAAAATCTAGATCATGAAGTAAACTGCAGGAACGTGTTGTCATCGAAACAGCGTAGCAGGTAAACCGGTTTCTGAGTTGTTACTAGTCAACAATACCGCTCTTTATATGAGGACCGGAACATTTTTTGCATAAGTCTCGCATCACATTTTTCCCGTTTATCCTACTTGTTTTCGGAGAATTACTTCTTCCTTTTACCTAGTTGGTCTTCTTTCTAGTTTCAGTGTGAATATTGGGCTACATACGCTCTTTTGTCAGTCTTTCTGACAGGAATTTCAAGAATCCTTTCTATTTGATCGTTGCTATGTTCTTTCGTTCTTTGAACCATTTTCTCTGTCTGTTCAAGCATACGATTTCCCCTTTAGTTTTAATGTTCAGTTCTTCTCTGTGCTTTTTATTGCTCTCTGATCTTGTTAAGTGCTGTTCTGATTGTACTCTAAAGAGTACAATATGTCTCAGTTTAAGTGAGATTGTACTGTATCTCAGCTGTTATTTAAGACACTTTTGGAGATCTTAATTCTCAGACCCTGTATAAGAAAAAAAGTGAAAACTGCTTAAAATAGATATTTTTACATAAAAGTCAATGGCGTATCTGAAAATTCGTTTTAGAGCAGTGTTTTTAAGATTAGGCACAAACTTGGTATTTTTTTAATAGATCATGATTTCAAATTTTGCAATTTTTTTGCTGAATACATTGATGCATCACAACCTAATCTTTAATAAATTTCATCTTCAGGAATCAGGAAAGTCTATACTATGTTTGTTGATTCACTAGTAGGCCATGAATTCTTTCACACATGCATAAAAGTTGAACATGCATAAAAATATTAATATCAATATTGATATTTTTTTGTTTTCAACATGTTCATGTTAAAGAGTTTATTTTCAAAATATGGCGTTTCAAAAAATTTAAATTAAATGCAGGTGTGGAAGAAGTCATGGCCTACTTAAAAAAAAACAAACAAGAATATTGATTTTTCTGATGTTTGAAGCCGAAATTTATTGAATATAAGGATGTGATACACAGTGTATTCAGAAGGAAAATTGCAAAAATTTGACGTTGAAATATACAGGGTGATCCATAAAAAATATCAAGGTTGTGCCCAGCCTCAACAAAAATGCTCTAAAAAAATTTTAAATACGCCACTGACTTTTATGTAAAAATATCTGTTATAAGCAGTTTTCATTTTTTTTATCTTATACAGGGCCCGAGGAATAATAACATCTCCAAAAGTGAACATTTTCGTTTTCTCCCCGTATTTCTGGAACAAGTAGTTGGAATGTTTATGTTTGTGGCTATAAAAGTTTTATAAAAAAGTGATACAGGGTCGAGAAAACCGCATGTCTCTATCTTGAGATACTCGTAAAGCCTCAACCAAAATGGGGCACAGTATACTTTGTTTTTAAGATTCTTATTTTCCAATAACAATTTTTGGAGAGTGGCTATAAACATCTATGTAGTTGTCTTGTTTTTTTCCAATTTTCCTACATTTGAATAGCTTCAGCATCACCTGAAGTTCACATGTCACCCATGCAGCCCTATCCACAATTCCAAGATTATAAGGAATAGTTACAACATGAACCTCCTGGAAGATATAGAAATAGCCCGAGAATTACAATCAAATGAAAATTTTGTGACCACCCAAGTGAACTTAAATTTTAATTATAATTTTACTCTGTTACTTAGGTGCGCAATTTGACTTGCAAACCTTGCTATGTATGCGTTTCTTTCTTTTCTTCTTCATTGTCTTCTGATATCAGAAAATGTTTAATGTGTGATATAAATTGTCACTACGCCCATGACGTTAAATTGTGATTTGATCCCACTGTCGTCACATTCAATTCAACAATGTGTTCATAGTTGGGATGTTCATTTTTGTTTTCCTGGGGATCTCGAGATTAATTTTTGTGTTTTTGTTGGGTATTATTTGCATTTGAAAACTGATAGATTTCAAGATGTTTCAAGTTTCACCCGAATAAAATCGATGTTTGGAACAAGTTCCCCAGTTTGACAAATAACACCTGAACTGAAAGCCATAAGCAATGAACGCATCTGATATTCCTGATCACGAACTCCTTTCTGAGCTAGACCATAACTCGACTAGGCTTGAAGCCATAAATATCAATAAAAATCTTAATGAAAGGCATCAAACCGAGACCATTGATGACCAACAAAACGGATCAAAGGATAATACGATCACTTGCGTTTTCGAAAAAAGTAATCCGCTTCCAAAGACCCTGAATCAAGCTTCTCATTCAAAGCAAAACGCGATACAGAAAAAAGAACGATAAGCCTTTGTGACAGTATGCAGCTTGCATAATGATACACCCACCAATTCGACGATAAAGGTTACGTTACCCGATATAGTACGGTTACAAATTTCCTGTTCATTGTTTATCTGAATAGCAACGCTCAGCCAGATAGGCGGAACGAATAGCTGACATGTACGGATTTCTGCGTATGTCATGCTGAATAATCTGTTTTCTGTGTAGTGTATGCGTTGCCTGATTGAACTAGGTGGGTATTCAATGATTGCCATCGATTCCGTGTTCGTACGGAAGATCTATTTTATCGGAGAATCGGGTCAATGTACGCTGCGGGATAGCAAATTATTATTTTCGTATACAGGGTGGTGCACGAATATTTCTTCGATGAAGAGATGGTTCTACGATCAATAAATGGTATTTGAGGAAGCCAAAACACAATTGAATATGGGCTAATGTTTCTCGTTCCTGAGATGCAGGGTGATTAATTTGGGAAGAACTCTCGGTTAGCTAAAGTTTCCAAACCGTCGAACACAATATTTTCGAATTAAGCAGTTACTATGATGTCTCGTAAATTCGAACTGTTCAATTGAACAAACAACGACAAGACTTTTTCAGTTAGATGAACATACTGTTGCTTGGAAACATGGATCATAAGAAAAATTATTCGCTATCGAATGAAACTGATTCTCAGAAAATTTTCTGAAACTTGACCAACATTTATATCAAATCGATTCAAAATTGATCGCCCATTTCGAAAAAGAATCTGGAACTCCATGTGTAGCCTTGAAAGCATCCCGAAATCTATATATTGGCCAAGGATGTTCATAAATATTAATTACAGAAATGTCACAACATTTGAAGGAAATGAAAATAGTATATTCTAAAACAAGTTACAGAATGAGCTCCTATTCCACCACGAATGAGTGTTGGAATTGTTTTCTGCAACGAGTATTAGACGATATTTCCTCTATTTCAGTCAAGTTTTGTGAAATATTCTAGAAATTTAAATGAAAATTCAGGTTAGTGACTTTTATATTTCATCTTGGCAGATGGTGTACTGACCTCTAATCGAATCAAGTTTCGAATCAAATCAATTCAAATTCCGTAATCTGTCTCATCCGACTCATGCTGTCGAAAACTCGCTCCTTCGTCGCTCGTTTTAGAACTTCGCATTCGTGTTGGAATTGTTTTCTGCAACGAGTATTAGACGATATTTCCTCTATTTCAGTCAAGTTTTGTGAAATATTCTAGAAATTTAAATGAAAATTCAGGTTAGTGACTTTTATATTTCATCTTGGCAGTTGGTGTGACTTACGGAATTTGAATTGATTTGATTCGAAACTTGATTCGATTAGAGGTCAGTACTGACAACTACAAAACGAAAAATATAACTGAAACAATGATGTTATAAGTTTCATTACAGCACTACTTTTAGTACTGTAATGAACTGATTACGATACTGAAATAGAGAAAAGTTATTTCAATCACCCCCTTTTGAATTAACTTTACATTACTTAGGGACAATTTTTTTAACGTAACAAGATATAGACCGTAAATTTCACTAAGCAGAAAATCAACTAGTACATAATCTTTTATATTTTTTCCAAATGAATAAATATAATAGGGCTGATAAATATTTGTATGAAAAAAAAACTTTATGGTATTTCAAAGAACTGCTAGTATGAAATAATAGTTGTCTCATTCCTTGTTGTTCAGAGTTAAATTTTCTCACAGAAAAATAGATTATTTGAAATGAAGTTAGAACAGAAAAGAATCAGTGGACTTGAATTTGAATAAATTCCCAATTCGAATAACCCAGTTTTTGTTTTTTTATTTTCATCCATAAAAAAAATTCCTAATGAAATTTGGTAGACACTCAAACTTTTATTGCCGAAACACGATGTGTTCATTCAAAATTATTTTTTCACCTAGATTCGACTTAATATGGAAAAGCAGCAAAGTAATCAATCAAAGAATCTGACTTGAAACTATCTTCTCTTTTAAAAAATGCGTTGGGCTTTTTGTTTGTTAAATCTCTTATTTCTGATGACTATGGTTATTGTCCTTAGAAAAATGCAAAGAACTTTGTTGCAGCTCTGAAACCGAGTGTAAAACTGGATGTAACAACGTCAAAACGCGTGAAATTTAAACTTCAATTTTCAAATATTGTCTAGTCCGCCTTTTTAAAATTCTGATTGTTGAACGTTCATCTAACATAGCAACTCATAGATTATCCCCAACGATTTACATATCATGAAATAAAGAACAATCAAAAAGATGGAACAAAAACATTTTAGTCAAAAGTGGGAATGGTCGAAATGGACTGAAGAAGCGGCAGAGAAGGATTAAATACAAAAGAAAAAAAAATAACAAACCACTCTATGGGATCGACAGCATTCAGTTACTCGGCTAAAGCAGGTTTAGGTGAACAAAAAGTAATTAAAATTTCTGGCCATAGTTGAGCCAACTCATTAATCTGCAAATGGATACTGAGCACTATTTCAACATCTTAAACACCCCTACAAGTGACGCCTCAGAACCTTCCTTTAATTTTTGGTATATTCTCTCCCTTTTGCAATGAGTTTCATCTTATTATTTTTGTCTTATTATGCTGATGCTCGTAGAAACGTAATAAAGGAATATCTTCAGTATGGTTTCACCAATATTTTTAAAATTTGAAGATTTTCTCACACCTTGATGGTTCCGAAATTGTCACCATGAATTTCTTCAGCATTTATACAATTGAAATATGACGTTGGTAGCTAGGAACTAGATTTATGTGAATCCAAGCTAATCGGCAGACCAGTGGAGTAGCGCAAAATTGGGGGCCCGTCCGCAAGATTTAAGTCGGGGGCCCCCCTCTTGGGCCTATGTTATATTATTTTAAAGGAAAACACTTAAGAGAATGTGTTGAAAATAATATACCAATATGAAAAAACAAAAAATATCTAAATAAAATAATGTAGATTCCGATATAAAAATAACTAGAAATCTAGAATGAAATCAATGTGATATGCAATTTGAAAAATTATTCAACAAAAATTCTTGTTCAATGCTGAGTAGACTCAAGTGATTCTGATAGACGTGTCTGCGACATTGAATTCTTGAAATAATTCGTGATTATCTTAAGCTTGGAAAAAGATCTTTTCGCACTGGGATAATTGCAAAGAATTTTAGAGCTATGAGTGATGAGTGGTGAATAATTGACTGTGACTCAGGAATTTTCTTATTAAAATATGAGAAATCCTTCCGTTGCTTACAGAATGCTTTATTTTTTCTCTGTGGAGTTTTCTTCTGCGAGATCCACTCAAATTTTTTTCCGCTCCAACATCGCTTTTAAAATTTGAAAAATTATTTGATATTATAACTGCCGTTTTCTAGTTCGCGCATTTAATAATTTTGAATTGAAAAAATACGAGAGGCGTTTCTAAACGAAACAATTACCTCTGCAATTAATTCTAGAACTAACCTTCAATAAAATTGAAACCCTGAAACCAAAGGAACTGAAAAAGTGACTTTTATTTCTGAACAAACCTCATAACGTGGTTTCGTATTCGAACACTTGTTTCTTTTACTAGATTGGAAATGAAATAATGAAAAAAATCTATGATATTTTCCAATTCTTCATGAAAATATCCTGATCGGAGAATTTTGACAATCGTTTT
This sequence comes from Hippodamia convergens, assembly GCA_038502775.1. NCBI lineage: Eukaryota > Metazoa > Arthropoda > Insecta > Coleoptera > Coccinellidae > Hippodamia > Hippodamia convergens. Next base: position 37,484,370 of record CM076608.1, on the reverse strand, counting down.
TGAAACATCAGATGAGTCGCCGAGCACCCATTGAAACGATCATCTGGCGACATTTAAAAAGAATGCCGAAAAGCTTGACGGTATATTAGACTCTTGAAAAAAGAGTAGCACAGAGAGTGATTGAGAAATATGTCGAATGGAATTAGTGGAGACCTTATATAAAATTCCGGCATATTTTCCTATTTTTCGGGAATAAATATTGAACCTTTATGGGTCGAAAACTTGGGCGCCGAGAAGACAAGACTACAGGCAACAGGTAACATCTGAAATAAAATTTTTAAGAGCGGTGAAAGGCTGTACACGTTTAGATCATATAAGAAGCGATGATATCAGACAAGAACTGAAGGTACAACCAATAACAGATTTAGCAAATTTATAGTCATTTGCTAAATCAGATGGACAGATGGAGGGAACATCAGATTCCGATGTCACCAGAAAGAATCCCATGGAAAATATTAAAGTACAACCCTACAGGACGTAGAAGTGTCGGCAGACCGAGAATGAGGTGGTGAAGTCGGAACAGGCAAATTGCCTAATCCTGGTATGATAGATGATGATGATGATGATATTGAACCTTCATTGTTCAGGTTTTGTTCTGCGGCTCATTTTGGTTTTCATCGACGAAGACGTTAAGCAGTACTGATGACGAGTAAAAACTCAGGAACTAGTCTATTGATACGTCTGTTCGATGACAGCACGTTCCTGCAGTTTACTTCATGATCTAGATTTCCACTAGTCCATATTATTAGTCATTTTCTTCGACGGATTATGAAGGGCGTTAAACTAATTTCATTTTCATTTGTTCATTATATCATAAAAAAATATCGCGAATCGGCAATCGTTATTGTGGTCCCATTCAAAGCTTTTCGTTCGGCTCGGGGGCCCCTTTAGTACCAGGGCCCCTGCTACGCCACTGCGGCAGCGCTTTTTCAAAAATTTTCCCAACAATCGTTCAATGTTGAAAGAGCAGAGCCAGGTGATTCGCAAAGAAAGTGAATGTCAACACAGTGAACGCGGCAAAGTGTCCCGGACGGAATTAATTCACGCGACGTGCGGAAGATGGCCTTGGCTCAAGAACAATGGCCAATCGAGACGCGCGTGCATTCGGAGAATGTCACGGATGCCAAATTTGCAGTGAATTCCGGACCAAGACGAGCCATTAGCATTGGGTTTTAGCAACGACAGCGTCTCGGCGAAAACAGACGGGTCTGTTGGACGAATCTCGACCGTTGCCAAGATTGCAACTATCATTCTCAATCTATCGGTTTCCGACTTGGAACTCATCGGCTGCTGACCGTACATTACCGTGCTCCAATCTCCAGTGGATGAAGATCACGTGATTTGTCGATATCGACGTTCTGCTATGTTCATTTCTCATGTCCATATCGCAATCACGGGGAATTATATGAAAGAGTTGAACTATCACAAATCACAACAGTTTGACACTGACAGCTGACGTACTGACTGTCATTCTTGACATGTCGGGCAGCTGTGGAAAATCGAAGTTATGGTGGTAAATTCCCTTTAGTTACATTATGAGCTGCGAGTTGACATTGATTTATAACTTTTGTACACTGCGCAAAAAAATTAACGCACATTATGGAAATCTCAAATTTATTCTACAACTGATGATGTTCTCAATGATAATTATTTTTATCAGAATTATGCATGCGTATGTTATCCACTCTCAACGTTTTTCTTCAATACAGATATTTTTTTTCCAGCAGAAATATAAAAAGATGATATCAGATTTTGAATGTATTGGCTCAGTAAAATCAGTTGTTCTGGATCAATTCTAGTGATCAATAGTTTTTCTTTCGTTTGATTTTCCACACTCGATCGCTATGCAACGCGAAACACGCGTAGTTTTGCGAGAAGAAGGGTGGAAATACACAAGAATTGCAGAAAGGTTTGGAGTTTCCCATACAAGTGTGTCCAGAATGTTGCAGCGATTCAGGGAGACAGGTATGAATGTCCAAAGACCAGGACAGGGTAGACCACAGGTAATAACTGCCATTCAAGAACGTTACTTGAGAGTTTCTTCGTTGAGACAACGGTTTGCAACCGCTCGCCTCCTTCAAAATCAGCTTGAGCAAACTCATGGGGTGAATATTAGCACTCAGACAATAAGAAATCACCTCAGAGAATATGATTTAAGGCTTCGTGTCGCAGCAAGAGGCCCAGCTCTTACCCCAGCCCATCGAAGGCGCGTTTGGATTTTGCGAGAGAGCAAATCCATTGGGATGAGGCCGATTGGGAAAGAGTTCTCTTCACAGATGAGTCTAGATTCTGCCTCTACCATTGTGATCGACGTTCCCTTGTATACAGACGTCCACATGAAAAATATGCTCAGTGCAATTTCCTGAATACTACTGGTTTCGGGGGAGGATCGATTATGGTATGGGGTGGAATATCTTTGACTGCTCGCACAGACCTAGTGGTCGTTGATAATGGAGCTATGAATGCTGATAAGTATATAAGGAACATGTAGTGCCATTTGCCCCATACATGGGTGAAAATTTCATTTTTATGGACGATAATGCCAGACCCCATCGTGCGCGCATCGTTCAGGAGTACCTTGAAGAGGTTGAAGTCTCTCGAATGAAATGGCCAGCAAGGAGTCCAGATCTCAATCCGATTGAGCAGCTGTAATTAACGCAAGGGGTGGAAATACCAAGTATTAAATCACTTATCAGCATCTCAGTATTTTAAAAATTGTTCATTTCTCTTCTTTCACATAATATTCGGTGAAATCCTGAATTTTTCTTCTATTTAATGTGTCTTGTTTCGGTCAAAAGCTTCATGAGAGAACATAAAAAATAAGTAAAAAGTCAATGTAGAGTTAACTTTCAACATTGGGATTTTAAGAATGTGCGTTAATTTTTTTGCGCAGTGTGTTATACCTATTGAAAGTAAGATATACTAAATGTCAAAGAAACTGCAACACCCAGAAGAACCGAGGGTAAAACATAGTACTTTGAAAATGCTTCGAAAAAATGGGGTTCCAATTTGAAAAAAAAAGGATTTTTTGATGTTGCGTCACTTCTAAATTTGACAAAGAATTTGTGACCTCCTGTTTCATATTCTGAAAATCACGCTATCGGAAAAGAAGCATCAGCCTTTCTTCTCGAAGATTCTCAAAAATGAGAATGTTCAATGAAAAAGCCTCGAAGTTGTCTGTATTTCAACAGAGTTCAATTTTGAGGTTTTTTTTTTCGCATTTCCTTAGTTGAAGAGAATTTCAATTCAAACAAAATTTTGGAATCGAAAAGAGTCAGAATTCAATGGAGAATCTATTTATGCAATAAAAAATGGGTCTTCCCTTTGAAAAATGATGTCACTCCCCAAAAAACTGCCCTAGAACCTTCAAAAAATATACGAGAAGTCGTCGTCTTACTCTTAGAATTTCGATCCTGAATCTTGTGTCTTTCCTAAAAATATTCTATGGAGCCATATTCGTGAATAACCCTGTATATCTGAAAATATCAATTCCCATATTTTTTCATAGGCCGATGATGATCTCGTCCACAAGAGGATTATTCTGTAGTTGAACTTGTTTTTGGCTTGCAATATCCCGATTAGGAATATGACTAAATTCTTGTTTCATAATGGACTTCTTTCTGGTGGAGGAGAATCCTTATTTTCCGAAATACAATAGATACTCTGGTGCTGATAAAACTAATACAACGAATGTGTGAACCATCCAACTACGTAACTGAAAGCGAGACTGAAAGGTACTGGTTAACAAGTCTAAAAGTTCTCCAGAATGTGTTTGTCAACATTATAATTCATCATTGACTTGTTGTCTCGCTTGTTGTAGAAAGATAATATCATATTTCGTGAGAATTTATTATGCATTCATGGATGGATAATATTAAAATTGAATATTATAAATCATTCAGGCGTTTTCCGAATATTTTCACAAAATTATTATTTATGTTCTCGGTATTCTGTAGTTCTTCATATTCAAACAGACGTTCGGAAGCTATAATGAGAATTTATTCACGAATATCTCTACCTTTATCGTTCGATTCTCACTGAATCAATTTAAATAAATAAGTAATAATTCGTATCAAGTTTGGATCAGTACAGCAGCTTCTTTTCCATCTTGGCGCCAACCTAAAGAATTTCAGACAACAGCTCGTAATCACGAGCTTCATCATTTCAGACACCATTCCATGCAGTTCACAAAAAATAGGTGAGAAACCGAAAATAATATTGTATCAGGTACAACTTTGTTCCTTTAATTTTTTGTAAAAAACTGGTTATACATTTATGATTTAAAGTATTGTCTATCGCTCTGAAATGGGAAGTCCTACCCCAACTGCCGTATTCTCCAGACGTTGTTCCCTCGGACTATCATCTGTTTCGATCAATGGCACACGACATGACTAGCACTTCTTGTCTTATCAAGAAGTGAAAAATTTGATGGATTCGTGAATCGACTCGAAAGATGAACACTTTTTTCAATGCGGGATTTGTATGCTGCCTGAAAGATGGGTGAAATTAGTGGCCAGCGATGGACAATACTTTGAATTATAAATGTATAACCAGTTTTTCACAATAAAGCCTCGAATTTCGGGAAAAAACGGCGAAAGCAGAGTTGTACACCTTTAGTAGAGACTCGATAATCCGGATCAATCAATGCTAGAGCTAATTCGGATTAATAAGAAATCCGGAATATCGCGTCTTACAATTCAGTAGATATACAATTTGAAAAATGGTTAAAATTAATATAGGCTTTATTCTCGAAATCACAAAGCAAATTTATTATTTGAAATAATGAGAATTTAACGTAGTTTTTCAATTTTGAAAATGAAAGAATGCTTAATTATAAACAAAATAAAACACTTAACCATTGTGCACAATTATTCGAATTATTGAATCGTTCGATGCGGATTATAAGGTACAAGGTGATTCACTTATCTTGGTAACCCTAATGTTCTCGAAAACGTCCGAATATTTTTTCATTTTGTGAATGGCGTTTTGAACAAGTCAATGTCGACTTGAGATGCGCATAAAAATCTGCGGAATAAATAAAGACGCTAGCCATCTCGGCGCTATCAAAAATTTTTTCTCCCGGGACATACCTTTTTTATCATGTCATTCGAAAGATAATTTCATTCAGAATTTTTTTTTCGAATACAATTTTTATCCATTTTTAACCGTCTGCGAACTGCAGTGTGTTTTATGTTAATTCTATTTAATTTATTTTTTTCTGTTTCGTGGTAGTATGCCTTTAGGTGGAGACATAGATATGATTTTGTGCCTTGAATTCAAGGAGGCTAGTTTTCAAGTCAATGTGCCTCTTCAAATAAGATGAAATATGTGGCTACAGCAAGATGGGGCTCCATGTCACAACGCTGCCATTGTGAAGAGATATTTAGATCAAGAATTCGATAATAAATGGATAGGAACCAATTGACCCATCAGATATCGCCAGACCTAACGCCCATGTATTACTTTCTGAGGGGTACCCTGAAAAATATAGTATACCAAACTTATTCTAATAACTTGGACCATTTGAAAATAAAGATAAGAAACGCATGTGCCCAAGTAGACCTTTATATTTTGACCAAAGTAACTTATAATGAAATAGGGGAATGATATAACTTATGTATGGATCATAATGGCCGGTATATAGAACATATGATTCAAAATGTTTCGTTTGTTATTAAAAAAAATGTTTATTGTTATAAGATATAATATTTAATGAATATAATAATAGAGAAATAGTTTGTTACTCGGTTTGTTACAAAGCCTCCGTCATTTTACGAAACAAAATCATATCTAGGTCATCTAGACATTATGATCCATACATAACTTATATCATTTCCCTATTTCATTATAAGTTACTTTGCCCAAAATATAAGGGTCCACTTATTTTCGAATTCTTGATCTCAATATGTCTTCACAATGGCAGCGTTGTGACATGGAGCCCCATCTTGCTATATCCACATATTTGATCTTATCTGAAGAGGCAGATCGTTTCGAAAACTAGCCTTCTTGAATTCAAGGCAAAAAATCATATCTATGTCTCCGAATAAAGGCATACTGCCACAATACAGAATAAATATAAATACAGAAAAAAATAAATGGAATAGAATTAACCTACGCTGCAGATCGCCGACGGTTAGAAATGGATGAAAATTGTATTCGAAAAAAAAAAATTCTGAATGAAATTATCTTTCGAATGACATAATAAAAAATGTATGTCCCGCCGAGACGCCTGTCGTTTTTATTTATTCCGCAGATTTTTATGCGCATCTCAAGTCGACATTGACTTGTTCAAAACGCCATTCAGAGGATGAAAAAATGTTCGGACGTTTTCAAGAAAATTGGAGTTACCAAGATAAGTGAATCACCCTGTACATGATACAATCTAATACAATATTGACGTCAATCCGGACTAGTAAGATATCCGGATTATCGTTCTCCGGATTATCGAGTCTCTACTGTATATGTTTTTCCTATTCATCGCCAATGTATTTTGTTCATATTTCATTTATTTGTACATTGTGTTAATCGAAATTGTATCGTTAACCTCTCGTGTTACTGTAATTATCCACGTTTTATCCTCGGTTTCATCTTTATAAAGGACTATGGTATCATCTGCATATGATTCAGAGAAGTCAAGACTCTGGATAATCGAAATGCGAAGTCCATCTGCTTCGGCATCCTACACTGTTACCCCATTCTATCATCATCGAAATTAATAGCATTTTGTGTAATAACGGAGAAAGGCGTGAAACTCAATACCGGATTGGGCCTGTTATACTGTTATTGCTGCCGCCATCAATCGTACACAATATTTTACGTGACTTCGGTAGCACTTACACGGATGCATTTTCGATTCTTGCGTAGTCGAATACGACTGTGAAGTTTTATATGGCATGGGAAATCAATTACATGCAGAAACATAGATTCAGAGGATAATAAGAGTCCGAGATCACATGGAATCCATATAGTACTGTAGATATGTAGAGGAGAGTTGGACAAAATAGTATAATAAATAGTTTCATGACCGGATAAACTGATACTGAAAGAGTCTTGCGGGCTTATTGGCCGTGGTCCGTTAGAAATAATTTCACCTAACGTTTCGCCTACAACTGCGGTAGACATCCTCACAGGATTTTTGGTCTGAGATTGTACATCGAACGCTGAATTTCTGAAACAGTCATTTTGAGCTTACAATCTTGGACCAAGAATCCTCCGAAGATGCCTACCGACGTTGTAGGCGAAACGTTAGGTGAAATTATTCCTAGTGGACCACGGCCAATAAGCCCGGAAGACTCTTTTAGTAGAACAAGACAATGTAAATAAGGCATCTTCGAATAAAACAGATGATAATTCAGGTGAATTGCTAATCTGTGCTACGCTCAGTGGAACCTCACATGTTAGATTTCGTAAAAGTAGAGTTTTACGATATATGAAAAAAGAGAAATTTAGTCCTTCCTTCCCACAATCTTTATTTTGTGACGACTAGTTTCGAGACTTTTCTAAAATAGTCTCATTTTCAAGTCTGAAGATACAAGCTACAGGGTAAAATATTTAAAGACGGTTATTGTCATATAACACTTAATTTGGGTGAGAAGACCGTATATGACAATAACCGTTTTTAAATATTTTACCCTGTAGCTTGTATCTTTAGATTAACACTTAATTTGGGTGAGAAGACCGTATATGACAATAACCGTTTTTAAATATTTTACCCTGTAGCTTGTATCTTTAGACTTGAAAATGAGACTATTTTAGAAAAGTCTCGAAACTAGTCGTCACAAAATAAAGATTGTGGGAAGGAAGGCTAAATTTCTCTTTTTTCATGATGAGTCACCCACATTTGTCAATCTTCCAATTTATTTTACGATATAGTTTTACTGGTGTTTAATGAAGAATGTTTGATATTACATATATGAAAAAAATAATAATATCGGTGGGTATGTCATTTGAATATTTGAACAATTGACCAGATTTTGTGATATTTCTAGATTTGATAATCAGAATTTTTCGCTTGAAAATCCTGAAAAATATTTTTTGAGACGCAATCAGGCAAAATGGGACACCAAATAGGAATTTTTCAGTGCATTTTGTTTTTATTTGCAATAAATATATTTGACTACTATTATCATGTTCACTCTCATTTATAAACCATCAGATTGTAGCTTTTATCACAAATATGACTTTTTATATACAGGGTGTACCAAGTTCGACGGCCTGTAAGACGTTTCTGGAGAACTGGTCCTACTTGAAATATCAAAATTTGTATTATGATATTGTTAGACATTATCTACCGAGCTAAAATATTCCTGAAGCCAGATACACCACTTTAACTTCAACAGGGAATAGAAAAAAATTAGATTAAGATTGTTCTGTTTTTTCGTTTCTAGATTTGATAAAGTATTCAATTCTGAATACATTCGTATTGAAATTGTTATATTCGTCGAAATATTTTTCAAAATATCGAGAAAACACTGAAAAAATGGTAGATAGGAGTATCTGGTGTTATGCTTGTTATTCCTACTCTAAATATCTTAAGCACAAACCATTTTCACATTTCTGAAGACGAAGACTATGGAAATATTGTAAAATTCTAGAATTTTGAAAAACTCGTCACAGGGTGTTCCAAATATTGGGTCAAAGATTGGGATCAAGATTGACCCATTACTTTTGTTTTTCAAATGAGAACCCTATTTTTTATGATTGCGTTCAATTCTGCCAAGAAAAATAATGATAGCGTTCTAACATATTGATGCTCCTAAAATGAATAATTCTTGAGTTATTTCGGATTTTCTGATTTAAAAAAATTCTAAATAATTCCAGAAATATTCATTTCAGGTGTATTAACATGTTGAAAAAATATAATTTTTTTTCTTCGCAGAATCCAACGCAATCATAAAAACATAGGAATCTAATTCGAAAAACGAAAATTAGAAGCCAATCTTGATCCTAGTTTTCGATCCAACATTTGGAACACCCTGTGACGAGTTTTTCAAAATTCTAGAAATGTAGAATAATTCCAAAGTTTTTGAATTCAAGATTTGAAAACGGTTTGTGCTTAAGATATTTAGAATAGTAATAACAAACATAATACCGAATAGTCTTATCTCCTTTTTTCTCCAGCTTTCTTCCGATATTCTGAAAAATATTTCGACGAATGCAACCATTTTAATACGAATGTATTCAGAATTGAATGCTCTATCAAAATTGGAAACAAAAAAACATAAAAACTTCATTTTTTTTCATTCCCTGTATAGGTGAAAGTAGTCAGGCTTCAAAAAATTTCAGCTCGATAGATAATGTCAAACAATATCATAATCCCAATTTTCAGATTTCAAATAGGTCCAGTTTTCCAGAAAAGTCTAATAGGCTGTCGAACTCGGTACACGCTGTATCTATTCAAGAATTATTAGTATTTATTGCATAGAGGAGACAATGGAGAAGTTACTATGCAGAATTTGCAGTTACCAATAGCTTATATAGGGATTTATGGGTTAGATAACGTTAGCTATCCCGTTTAATCCAACTCTCCCCTACATTTTACCATTCTGAACTTGAATAAACTTTAACAGGTTATTCAGGGGTGCTGTGGGATGACACTGTCAAATATTGTGATGGACTCTTTTACGTAGGCCACCCTTTATAATGTTTTATATATTTTTGAAACGACACTCGCCACTTCGTGACTCAGTTTTGAATTTTGAATAAGTGCAAGGATATCAATGCCTTCTGCAATTATATTATAAATAACTTTTCTCTAATTCTGTGGCAAATTCGTTCATTCTGCCCATGATTCTTCTATACCATGTGAGACAAAATAGTACTTCCACTTGGGTATGCATCTTGGTGAACAGAAACACCTATATGAGACCTCTAGCCTCCTCTGATTCAAAACTCAAGGGCCGCCGCCACTGGTAACATTTCATTTCGTACAGTAGCGACTAGGACAATCAGATCCATCTATTGAGACAATGCCCCAACAATTAGTAAGGCTATGATTCGAAATAAACGTGGAGAAATTTGAAATGAGTTCGAACAGTCTTTGTTCTATTTCTGTATGGAGCATGCAGTCGCCCAGCCGATCCCTAGTAATGCCTTTAAACGGCACCCTTTGATGGACGATTACGATTCTTTCGGGTGCATGCACAGCATCAGGAATGCCGCTCTTATAGTAAATTACGAAGTTTACTACTATCTCATTGCGCCTGGCTCCCATTTCAACTGCCTGGAGTTTGTTTCAATTATATTATTTCCACTACATCTGCCAGTACAAAATAGCATATTCTGTAACAACCTAGTAACAGACTATACCTTCTCCATGACTGTTGAAATAAAAAATATTGAATTCTTTAATACAAAAATGGATTGGACCTTAAAAAACAACAGTTCACATAAAAATTTTTAGGTTCACGATTCCTTTATGCATGTCATATTTTGTACGACCAATTTTAACTGAAAAAGCTATTGAGTATAATACACTGGGTAAAAAAATTAACGCGCATTATGGAAATCTCAAATTTATTCTACAACTGAAGGTGTTCTCAATGATAATTATTTTTATCAGAATTATGCATGCATATGTTATCCACTTTCAACGTTTTCCTTCAATACAGATGTTTTTTCCCAGCAGGAATAAAAAAAGATGATATTATCAGATTTTGAATGTATTCGCTATGGAGCGAACTGATTTTAGAATGGTCTAAAATCAGTTTTTCTCGATCAATTCTAGTGATCAATAGTTTCTCTTTCGTTTGATTTTCTACACTCGATCGCTATGCAACGCGAAACACGCAATTTGACCCAAGAGGAATGTGCCCAAGCGGTAGTTTTGCGAGAAGAAGGGTGGACATACACAAGAATTGCAGAAAGGTTTGGAGTTTCCCATACAAGTGTGTCCAGAATGTTGCAGCGATTCGGGGAGACAGGTATGAATGTCCGAAGACCAGGACAGGGAAGACCACGGGTAACAACTGCCATTCAAGAACGTTACTTGAGAGTTTCTTCGTTGAGACAACGGTTTGCAACCGCTCGCCTCCTTCAAAATCAGCTTGAGCAAACTCATGGGGTGCAAATTAGCACTCAGACAATAAAAAATCGCCTCAGACAATATGATTTAAGGCCTCGTGTCGCGGCAAGAGGACCAGCTCTTACCCCAGCTCTTCGAAGGGCGCGTTTGGATTTTTCTAGAGAGCATATCCATTGGGAAGATGCCGATTAGGAAAGAATTCTCTTCACAGATGAGTCTAGATTCTGCCTCTACCATTGTGATCGACGTTCCCTTGTATACACACGTCCACATGAAAGATATGCTCAGTGCAATTTCCTGAATACTACTGGTTTCGGGGGAGGATCGATTATGGTATGGGTTGGAATATCTTTGACTGCTCGCACAGACCTAGTGGTCGTTGATAATGGAGCTGTGAATGCTGATAAGTATATAAGGAACATGTAGTGCCATTTGCCCCATACATTGGTGAAAATTTCATTTTTATGGACGATAATGCCAGACCCCATCGTGCGCGCATCGTTCAGGAGTACCTTGAAGAGGTTGAAGTCTCTCAAATGAAATGGCCAGCAAGAAGTCCAGAGCTCAATCCGATTGAGCAGGTTTGGGACAACCTCAATAGAAGGCTGAGAAGTTCAGAAATTCATCCAGCTACTCTTAATGACTTAGGAATTCAACTCGGAGAAATCTGGGAAGGATTAGATCAGAACATTTTAAGATCACTCATTTTGAGTATGAACTGTCGTTGCCGAGCTGTAATTAACGCAAGGGGTGGAAATACCAAGTATTAAATCACTTATCAGCATTTCAGTGTTTCGAAAATTGTTCATTTCTCTTCTTTCACATAAGATTCGGTGAAATCCTGAATTTTTCTTCCATTTAATTAATGTGTCTTGTTTCGTTCAAAACCTTCCCGAGAGAACATAAGAAATAAGTTATAAAGTCAATGTAGAGTTAACTTTCATTAAAATTGAGATTTTCGGAATGTGTGTGTATTAACAATCACTCGGTACATTACTTCTCTCGATATTCCCAAAAGCCACGAATAAAAAAGTTCAATGATCGTCCTTCTCCAGTTTTGTCTTCATAATCTTCATTACGTGCCCCTTTTCGAGCTGAAATATTGCAGGATTACTGTATTGAAATTCCTCTTCTGGCGCCTACTATGAAAATAGAACATAACAGTATTCTGCCGGGAGGAAGTAATTTATCTGTTGAACAAGATTGTGTCTTGATTAATTGTTAATTTTCAGTTCTGTCGACGCAGTTTCCAAGAACTAATTGCTTCAACGTAGACCGAAAAAACGTGCCATAAAATAGGTTTCATCTTGGTATGTGATATGCAGGGTGTCCATTTTGCATGAAACCCGATTCGATTAAAAAAAATTGGCGTTAGTCATTCTCTCTTTGATCTTCGAGTATTGCAAGATGTTCACAAGAAATATCTATGGGATTTCCATTAAATTCAACAGTTGTAAATTCATTTGAACTTAGAAGGAATGCCATTTGTAGTTATGTAAGAACGAGTAACTAATGTTTATTTGTATGGACATCGTTTATTTTCGTTTTTGAGACTACTTGTTGGCACAACTGTTTTCAGTTCTGTTCGACAACTGACAGATAAATATATAGGGTGACCAACGGTCTATGGTACGTTTACAGAGAACAGAAAGCAAGAATTTATTGAAAATTTGGTTTCTTAGACAAGAACAGATGCTCTATGGATCTAAAACATTTTCAGTGCTGCATTGTTGCCTCGTATATCAAACAGTAGTAACTACTTTGCTATTTCAAATGGGACACCCTGTATATTATTGCACTCTTCTATTCATCGTGGTAACATGATTATTTTGGTATCACTTTCTTTAAACATCCATAACTTCCATACTATAAATGTTAGGAAGCTGAAATTTCGTATGCGGAATGCCAAGATCATGCAAATTAGATGGTTTTTCGAGACATACAAAAACGGTTGAAAGTGTTTTTTTTTAATAGAATGCCATGTATATTCTGGGAATTACTGAAAGAAAATTGAATTTTCTGTCAAATTATATATCATATCCTATACCTAGATTGTAAGATTCTGCATTGAACAGTAATTTTATAGTTGCGCACGTTTTATTGTTACGAAACTACTGAAACTGCTAACCAAAACAAGCTTAAAATGAGCGGTTCATACATACTGACTTCAGCGGATTGCTATGATTAGCTGATAATGATTATGAGCAAAAAAATACCAAATAATGAATGAAATCTAATAATGTCTATTATTCGAACGATTCGGTGGTTTTAGCCGAAAAAATTTTTGGTGTCTGATGCACGTACATCCAAAACATCTAAACAGGTATTCATCGTAGATAGCAATGAAATACCATAACATGATGAAAATTGACATTATGCAGATTTGACAAATAATTTGTCGGTAATAATACATTAGCTCATTCTTCAAAGTAAAAGAAAAAAAATAAGTGAAATGGAAAAAAAATACCTATTCAAATGAAATTTTGATGAAATTTTTCATTCACCATGGGCAATGTGACCAAATAACAGCAAGAATATGCAGAAGGTTCAATGAAATGTTTCTCTATGAACGCAAGTGCTCAACTTTAAATATTCAGTTCAACGCAGAATCTTACAATCTAGGTTTAAGATATGATATATCATTTGAAAGAAAATTCAATTCTCTTTCTTTCAGTAATTCTAAAAATATACATGTAATTTCATTTAAGAAAAATACACTTTCAACCGTTTTTCTATGTCTCGAAAAACCATCGAATTTTGAATGACCCTGTATATGAAAAGAAGCGTATTTCGTAACACCTGCATGATGCATACAATCTTAGTATTCTGATGCATACGAAATTTCAGCTTCCTAAGATCGATAGTTTTGAAGTTATACAGGGTGTCCGGGAATAACTGTACATACTCTCACCAGAGATAGAGGTGGACTAGGTGATTACTGATTGACTATAAAAATTTAATTTCCGGATTTCCCTAGAAAGCTACAGGGTGATTTTCCAACTTCATGGAAATACTCAGACCATCATGAAATTCAAACTTATTGACGGATATTATTGAATCTTAGGAGGTTATTGTCACATGCTAATGTCGTGTCAGAAAGATATCAATTATTTCATTATTCCAGGGCCGGGCTCATTAATCTTCATTCGAAGTGTTCAGGGTAAAACAAACACTTTGTATTTCGAATTACAAATAATTGAATTGCTTTTTAGAAAGAAGCTGAATTATGCATCAATTTGTGGTATCGCTTAAAGTTGTCACATCAACAATCATTTTTTTATGAATTTTTGAATTTGGATAAGGATCGGAAAATTGAATTTATTTACCTGAACAGGACTTAGTCATCTTGTAGAGGTCAAAAATAAATGATAAATTTTCTTAAAAAAGTTACTGCAGGTGAGGAAGACTATAATAATTTGTTGATATACTGGGTGGCCACCCCAGTCGAGGATCTCATTGCGATGGAGTAAATGAAAGTATATTTCGAAAAAAAAATTGGTGAAGTGTATAGGGTATACATAAGCATATTTCAAAATTATTCGTATGTATACCGGGCGTTCGACAACAAAGAGACACACCAAAGTGACACTTCTTCCAATGTAAAACCCTCTAACTGAATTTATGAATAGAGGAGTATCTCCAGATTTCAACCCGCTAGATTATTTTTTTATGGGGAAAATTGAAGGATATGGTCTATTCTGAAGAAATCCAGTCAAGAGAACAGCTGATGAACAGAATTATCAACTTTTGCGATATTCAAGAAAAAATGGCGATATGATTCGCAAGACTGTATCCAATTTGAACATTCGGCAAGATAAATGTATACAAGCTAATGGTTTTCATTTCGAACCACTTCTGAAATAACGTTGACTCAGAAATTCACTCGTTCCTATTTTCATTTTTATTAGGTATTTTTTACTGTATTTTAGTTTCTTTCATTTGTTATTATTTCGTTATGGAATGTGCTCATTAAAGCTCTGAACTCTTTTAAAAATTTTCTACTAATACTTCCGCATTTTATATTCAAACATGAGATTTTCAGTTCTCTTCATGGTGAAAAATTCAATTTTTCGAACTTTATCCAAACTCAAAAATTCATAAAAAAGTAATTTTTGATGTGACAACATTAAGTGATATCACAAATTTAAGCATAATTCAGCTTCTTTCTAAAAAGCAATTCAATTATTTGTAATTCGAAATACAAAGTGTTTGTTTTACCCTGAACACTTTGAATGAAGATTAATGAGCCCAGCCCTGGAATAATGAAATAATTGATATCTTTCTGACACGACATTAGCATGTGACAATAACCTCCTAAGTTTCAGTAATATCCGTCAATAAGTTTGAATTTCATGATGGTCTGAGTATTTCCATGAAGTTGGAAAATCACCCTGTAGCTTTCTAGGGAAATCCGGAAATTAAATTTTTATAGTCAATCAGTAATCACCTAGTCCACCTCTATCTCTGGTAGGAGTATTTACAGTTATTCCCCGGACACCCTGTAGATGTTTAACCAAAGCTATGTTTTGCACACAAAAGATCATTTAATTACTCAGAAACCGCTGGAGTTAAATATGAGAAAGTGATACCAAAATAATCGTGTTACTACGACGAAAAAAAATGCAACAAAATACAGGATGTGCCATTTGAAATAACAAAGTAGTTACTACTTTTTAACATAAACAGCAACACCGCAGCACTGAAAATATTTCAGATCGATGAAGCATCTGTTCTTGTCTAAGAAACCAAATTTTCAATGAATTCCTGCTTTTCGTTCTCCGTAAACGTGGATCATCCTGTATAATCCGTTCAAGAATTAATGTGGTCATCAAAGCAGAGCTTGAAAGTCTTGAACAAACTTAATTCTTGCAGCGCGTTTTGCTAGTGCGCGTTTCAAAACACAAAAGCTCCAATAATTCGGTACACATGCAAACGCGCGTTTCTGGAACTAAAAAGCGCGTTTTCTGGATCTAAAACGCGCGTTTGCATGTGTACGGTAACATTGGAGCACGTGTTTTGCTAACGCGCGTTTCAAAACGCTCAATGTGTACCCGATCTTACAAATCGCGAAAAATCGGCGTCTTATATTGCTATATCTAAAGGCGATATCCTCAACTGACCCGTCCCCTCTCATGATTTCGTCCTGTGCACAATGAATTGAACTGATGCTGGGGGTTCCACTGACTATTCATTCTATTCGAAATAATCTCCAACGATATCTGTGTAACTAGATCCATTCAGTTTGGAGTGTAGTACGAATAGTTATTTCAACAATTTTTCGTTTGGATTTGAATTATCAGTGAGATAACATAAATAAACTTATTCAAGTGATAGCAGCTGTGCATATCGGTTATTTGCGAAAATATGGCTCTTATCTTCAATGGTACTTCTACACATACGCAAATATGTATGGGATTTCGGACTTGCAGTTTTTGCAATCACTGATGGGTAGTTTGAAACCTCGTAAAATAACATAGCAACTAAAATTGAAATCGAGACTTTAATATATATAATTCTGAATATCTTTGGGTCCTCTCAAAATACTCTAGGTACCTACCTACAGGTACGCCCAAAGCTATAACAATGCCCAATACACTACATACCGGTATTTTTCTGAAATACTACAACCGAGATTATCATCGAAAAAAAAAACGGCCTTTTCACTCTTTCGTTTTTGATGTTTTTCGGATCGTTTTAAAATTTCTGTAATAATTATTATTTTTGTTTGAAGTTACTGTTGAAATTATGAATAGTATGGATGTGCTTCAATGGGTTTTTTTCTCATAAACCTCTTGACAACAAAGATAATAAAGGGAACAATAATCGAAAATGTGCTTCTTGCTGACAATAGTTGACAACCCCTATTGTATTTGCAGTATTGTACAGGACGCAGCAAACTTCTCTTAAAAATGTTTGCACTTTTCAACACCTTGTTTATTCTTAAATGTAAATTCAACTGAAAATTTCGGCAACTGTAGCATGAAACCTAACCCATAATGTTCAGCAACATTTCATCAAAAGGAATCAATTAAGAGGTTCGAAAAGTATTAAACTTTTGGTGGTCAGTTTTTTCTCGGTTTTTTCGAAACACCTGATAGAAAAGCTATTGGCCAGCTTTCTTTTTCGACCGAAGTACCCACTAGCTCTTATATGAATTATTTCAGGATTATCCATCTGGGACACCCAGTATATAGGGTCAAGTGCTCAGCGAATCTCGCACAAAGATGAGTACCTAAGTCATAAAGAATCTCCCACAACGATTTCTCAATTACCAATTAGATGTCCAACTCTTTTCTAATTCGTTCTTTCGAAAAATTGGGAAAACTTTTAGTTCTCAGTTCTTAAGAATGACCCGAGTGAAAACAATAAATCTTAATGGAATTGGTCGATATTGGCTCTCAAGAAATCATTACCAGAAATGCGGAAATAATAGGTCTGTCCTCTCGAATGAACATGAAACTCAAGATGAACGAGCATCCGACTGTTACAATATCTGAGCATAATTTTTATATCGGAGTGGTTCTTGCTTGATCTTTTGTAACATCAGTTAGAGAGAATCGTGAAAAAATCTGCGCAGTGAAATAAGGGTCGGTCACCCATCCGAGTACCAAAACTTACTCGCTTAGAGAATTTCATTGAATAATCTCTCCTAAATGTCAATTGGTTGCAATTTTGTACATTTACAATAATATAACTCAAACTCGTAAAGAAACAATTATTTCATGGATACCGGTTTCAATTCTGGAGCGTTTTGAATTAACAGTGAAACATGTGTTGGGAATTTTTCCATTGCTACTATAAAAATTTTTTGCGCAGTAAATAATCAAAATGTTCTGTGATTTCTTGAAAAGTTTTTTCAACCGTTCGTGATTAGATCTCCAGTGAATTTAACGAAAGCCTTATTTGTGTCGATATTTCGCAACTGTCAACAGCAGAGTTTCGATTCTATCAGATCACCATAAATAGTATATTCTAAAAGAAGTTGCAGGATATGTTCCATTCCAACACAAATGCAAATTTCTGCAACGAGTATTAGACGATATTTTCTCTATTTTGTGAAATATTTTCGAAATTCAAATGAAAATTCAGATGAGTGATTTTTGTATTATATCTTGGCAGTTGGTGTAACGAAATTTGACATATTACGGAATTTGAATTGATTTGATTTGAAAATTGATAGGATCGGAGGTCAGTACTGACAACCACAAAACGAAAACTATAACTGAAAACAATGCTGTAATGAGTTCATTACAGCACTACTTTTAGTACTGTAATGAACTCTTCTATACTGAAATACAGAAAAAAATTTATGACAATAACGCTTGATACTTCGACTATTTCATTAGACATAGACGAACCTTGAACATAACATGAAGATTTCAACCCCTTTCCAAAAAAACAAGGTTCATCTTAAACGATCTGAAGTATAAATTATAAAAATAAGATATTTCAGTCATGTTTGAAGTTGGGTTTGGTTAAACCGAGGGTTAAACTTCGGGTTAAACCTCGGGTTAAACTAAACATCAAATGACGAAACTGAAAATTAAAAATACAATATTTCATATGGGCGAGAATAAGTCGAGGAAATTGCAATAATACTATATTTCAAGCAACCGGAATTATGTGTTTAGTGTTAACGACATTGTGCAAACATTGGTTGAAACAATAAAAATGTGGATTTAGTGTCAATACTATTCAAATTTTTTCAAGGTCGTAGAATTAAATAGTCCTTTTGATCTCAATAGTAGGTGGTACATTATTTTTCCTCTTTTTTATTAAACTGTGAATTTCCCTCAGATGAACGTAAATCGAGACGTAAATACTTCCAAAGCATCTGAAATTAGAAGCCTGCAACATATTTTCTTTTACCAAAAGGCATGAGTATTGTTACTTCGATAAATTTGTTTTCTCACAAATTTTCGGTATCGTTGCTAATCACTTCTCTTTTAATACAGAAACATTACGAAGCAGTTCTGTCTATTTGGTTTAGAATACTCAAAACGCATTTTTTTAAATTATCAATCAAAACAATAATTTTCGTTCAGAGAAAAACGGAAACTATACATTCACAAGATTTAATATTATTATGGTTTTTGTAATGACCCTTTCGGCGTTGGTTAAGTTGACTGATGGTTAACTTCGTTTTGCGAAATTGCAAGGATCCTAATTTATAAAATTTTCTAAACCAAAAGTTAACCTTCGATTGTAAAAGTGAGCTTACTCTCTTTGACATCCTCTTCGACATAAAACTCGAATAAACTAAGCGTTCGGGAAAAGTTACAGCACGGAAAATGAGGAGAATAAATCATTCCGCACTATTACGAAAACAATCATTCGGAAACAGTGGCATCAAGAAAAATTTCAGGAATAAACGAAAAATTGGTGGTGACGATATCACACACTCTACTATGAAATTAAATAGATTTTTCCTCGGATTTTTCTTTCCTTCCATGTCGTGGAGCACTATCATAAATGTTGCCCTTATTTTATAGCTCCGAAAGAACACAATACAAGAATGTCATTTAAGTTATACCAACAGCGCTTAGTATATGACGGTGCAATGCGGATATATGAACAAAACCATAAGAGTTTCCCTGGTTATTTTGGCCCCTAGAAGTCTTACGAATATAATTAAATAATCACTTGTACGTCCTCAAGTGGTCATTGTTCATCTGATTATCAGCTGATAATGACAGTTGGTCACGAGGACACTTTATAGCGGTCTGAAGCGATACTTTTATCGTCACCGCGATTATTCAGGCGTTTGTGCGAATTTACAATAGAGGGATAACGTTAATCTGCATCAATTATCGTATTAAACGCAAGCTCCTTACGTAGGTGTGAACTGTTTATAAACAAGTTGGTCGATAGCAGTGCCAAGTAGCTCTTCCGAGGTATAACCAGCTGGCACGGCGAACCAGCAAGACCCGGCGAACTCAAAACGCTAGCCTGGCAACAGCCGACTCCTCGTGATTCTAGAACAGGAATTTCGATACTTTTAGGCAGTTAAACCGGCTCCGTCGGTCCTATTGACTTCTGCAACTATTCCTCGACGCCCACATGTCCATTGAATTGCCGCTGATGATGAGGATATGGAATTTTCGACGCGCAACCTTCAAATTCATTTTGCGGTGCCGCTGAATGGTTCATTCAGTTTCTTGCGGATGAATGATGTACGTTAGTTCGTGTCGTCTTACCTCGATCTCGATTAGGACGTCGTAATCCTGATCCATGTGACTTTAAATCCAAATATTGCACAGTTTGCGGTATTCCGTCGATCGAAGCACAGAGTTGCCAACAGCTGATGTTCACACGCAGCGCACTAGGTCGGTACAAAAGCGGACGGAGTGATGCCTTCGCCAGGCGGTACAGTGACTGACTGAACTAGCTGTAGATCTCGCTCTCCACGCGCATAGGACCTGCTGAAAGCAAGTTTTCTCTACTCCGGAGGAGTCTCTCGCTCGGTGTTAATATAATGACTACCTCTTTCTGTCTTGATAATTGTGCATAGTAGGTTTCGATACGATTCAATGGATGAGTTACAACTTAGAACGGAGGGTTACCGAATTGGTCAGATGCTGGCCAATTTCGAACTTTTTTTGATTTGCCCAAGATAGAAGATGGAAAAAACTGAATTCGTTTACATTAGGAGAGTTTGAAACTTGCATGCTGGTTTTGAATTAAAATTCAATATATGTAATGGGAAAAAGTTCAATATACAGGTTGTACCAAGTTTTTGGTGAACTGGACCTATTTGAAATCGGAAAATTGGGATTATATTATTGTTTGACATTATCTACCGATCTGAAATATTCTTAGAGCCTGACCACTTTCAGTTATACAGGGAGTCAGAAAAAAATTTCAAAACATTTTTTTTCTGTTTTTTTGTTTTTGAATTTGATAGAGTATGCACTTCTGAATACATTCGTACTCAAATCATTGCATTTATCAAAATACTTTCCAAAATATCGAGAAAAAACAGAAGAAAAAAGGGAGATAAGTGTATTCGGTATTATTTTTGTTATTCCTAACCTAGATATCGTAAGCACAAACTGTTTTCACATTTTTGAAGGTGAAGACTGTGAAAATATTGTACAATTTCAGAATTTTGAATAACCCGTCCCAGGATGTACCAAATGTTGGTTCACAAATTGGGATCAAAATTGGCTCATAACTTTCGCTTTTCAAATAAGAACCCTATTTTTTTATGATTGCGTTGGATCCTGCGAAGAAAAATGATGATAATTTTCCAACATGTTGATGCTCCTAAAATAACTAATTCTTGAGTTATTTAGGATTTTCTTCATGAAATCTGTTTAACATCAAAAATGATAAATGAATTCAGAAAAGGGGAAGTCACTAGTGAGTTATTTGAGTAATTTATCTTTTATGACCAAGGTCATTGTTGATATGAAACAGATTCTATGAATTTGACGGTACGTACGACATGAAATCAGGAATACCTGAGTAACTCAAGAATTATTAATTTTAGGAGCAATAACATGTTGGAACATTATCATCATTTTTCTCCGCAGAATCCAACGCAATCATAAAAAAAGGGTTCTAATTTGAAAAACTAAAGTTATGGGTCAATCTTGATCCCAATTTTTGAACCAACATTTGGAACACAATGTGACGGGTTTTTCAAAATTCTGAAAATGTACAATATTTCCACATTCGTCGCTTTCAGAAATGTGAAAACGATTTGTACTTACGATATCTAGGTTAGGAATAACAAACATAATACCGAATACACTTATCTCCCATTTTTTCAGTTTTTTCTCGATATTTTGGAATGTATTTCGACGAATACAACGATTTGAAAACTAATTTATTCAGAATTGCATACTCTATCAAATTCGAAAACAAAAAAAGAAGAAAAAATTTGTGAAAATTTTTTTTCACTCCCTGTATAACTGAAAGTGGTCAGACTTCAAGAATATTTCAGCTCGGTAGATAAAATATCATAATCCCAATTTTCAGATTTCCAGTTCTCCAGAAAAGCCTAATAGGCCGTCGAACTTGGTACACCCTGTATAATCACATCGTCGCCTGAATGCAGAACTGTTACAAGTTTCAAAAAGCTCATCTTACAGGAGAGCAATTTTCTGAATTTTTCCGAATATTAACATTGTAATCAAGAGAAAATCTGATGTAATACAGGTGTCCCAGAAGCCGGAATCGAGAAGTCATAGTGGTCATCAGAAAAAGATTCAGAAAACTCTAAGTCGTGTATTTTTCAAATTATATTTTATTTTTCATTATTCGAGAAAATACACAACCTGATGATTCTCGAACTCCTGTTGCTACAATTTTTTACTTTTTTCGAATTTTATTTTTCCTATGTTATCCCGACTAGCGCTTCTGAAACATGTAAACTCCATTTCTTAACGAATTGTTGCAGATTGAAAAATAATGCCACTTTTTGCCGAACCAAATATTCAAAATTAATATTTCGACCAACTTCAACTGATTGTAGGTACTGAAAAAAATTTATACGACATCAGTTTGGCAAGTTGCTTCAAAAGTTACCACATTTGATTAGGTTTCTAAAATGCTATAACACTACATCATCTCATAGCTGACACGTTCTCCAGTGAATTTGCCAAATGATTTTGTTGAAAATCGAATGAATTACGTAGGTTTATGTCAGCACCTTTCTTGAATGTTGATTCATATTGAATGCATTTTTACACATTTCAAAAAATTATCGAAACTGTGTTTCTTCAAGAAAGACCTTTTTTACGGATCTAAGAAATAAGGTAGTGATTGATGTAGCATTTTAGAAACCTTATCAAATGTGCAATCTTTTGGAGCAACTTGCCAAGCTGATTTAGTGCAATTTTTTTCAGTACAATCTGTTCAAGTTGATCGAAATATTAATTTTGAAAATTTGGTTGGGCAAAAAAAGACAATATTTTTCAAGCTAGAACAATAGGCTCAGAACTCAAGATTACATATTACTGAAGCCACTATTCGGGATAATATGGAAACAATAAAATTTGAAAACAGTAAAAAAATGTAGCAACAGGAGTTCGAGAATCATCAGGGGTTGTGTTTTTTCTCGAATAATAGAAAATGCAATATAATTTGAAAAATACTCAACTTAAATTTTTTTAAATATTTTTATGATTACCACTATAACTCAGCCTGTTACTTGATTCCGGCTTGACTCTGACTTCTGGGACACACTGTATAGGTATGTAATACATTTATTATACAGTCCCGACAAGACTTCGTCAAACGAAAACGAAATGAATATCATAATGTGCTGCTCTACCTGATGGCCCTGATGTGAGAAAATCGTTTTTATGAAAATCTCACAGTTGTTTAGATATTTGGTGTTTTATGAAAATGTTCAATTTTTTCACTCCAAATACTTTTTCTTGTGCTATAGGTACACTTTCCGAATAATTTTTTTTTTCGGAAAATATTGTTGATTGATTGCGTCAATTCATGCAGTGAAACTAGCACAAAATATCAAACCGGGATTCTGAAAATTTTTAAAAATTTACATTTTGAAGATAGTGTTTTCTTGTACCCGATTCGATCTGAGGTGGTGAAAAAAAGCACTCAACTTCCCTGCATATTAAGTTGAAGAGTTGCTAATTCTGTGGGGATTTCAAAAAAGTTAAAATACAGGTGATAACTTTCTTCAGTAAAAAGATACTCAATTGTTCAATGACAATGAAACATTTCTGTGGAAATCTAAATTTGTCACTTGTTACAAGGAACTAATTTTGCACACCTTGCTGAAAGTAATCTATCAATTCATTAATGAAATGAACTACATTTGTGCTGTCTTCTGCCATGAATAATTTCACGAAAATACTCCAGATTTCCTGTCAAATTATGAAAATGAAAAAAAAAACCAGCCCAGAACTTTTTATTCGACGCAAATTGTTTATATGATTGTGCCGCGATTGTGCAAACTTGTGGAGGTCGGATTTTCAGAAAAAATGAAGTTTTTCCCCATATGGACAAAATGGGTAGATTGCAGGAAAATCAGCATACCTGGCAACAGTGTGGGTGGGGTTGGCCCAGCAGTTCTGGATTTTCCAGAAAATTTTTGTTGTGCTAGGTTTGTGCTGCTTTGTGTTGTTGATTCTTGTCATTCCTCACGGTTCCCAAGATAATTTCCAAAATGTGTTGAACAAACACATTTTGTTCAATTTCTTGTGATCCGCAATAGAAGAAAAATTGAAACGATACAAAGCACCAAAAACCTTGCAAGATTCAAAGAATTTTTCGAAAATTCTCAAGTGCTGCGCTTACTTCATACATATTGATTTTTTGTATTTTCTCCATATGGGGAAGAACCTGTTGATTTTTCTTGAGAAGATAAACGCCACAATCATATGAAACAATTTTCGTCGCAAAAAAAGTGCTGGCATAACTTTTTTTAATTTCTTAATTTTTTTAGGTGAATTAGCGAGATATTAGCGAACATGGCACAACTTTGCCTATACGAGTGGCACAATTCCTCCAATTTCATTGAAAATACAATGAAATTAACGTATAGTACTCGTATAGAAGGCTTAATTTAACACTCGTTGATTTTGAACTCGGAATATATCAGTGCCTTTTGCACTTATAAAAATAAT
The DNA here is from genome assembly GCA_038502775.1 of Hippodamia convergens. Taxonomy (NCBI): domain Eukaryota; kingdom Metazoa; phylum Arthropoda; class Insecta; order Coleoptera; family Coccinellidae; genus Hippodamia; species Hippodamia convergens. The sequence continues at coordinate 37,459,743 of CM076608.1, read as the reverse complement.
TATTCATTTTCTCTGCTCACCAAATTACATTATGATACCGAATTCGATAAACATATCTTGCGCATTTCTCCGTACAACTTTGGGTGAGGTTAGGAAAGAATAACCCTGCATCAGTTGAGCATTATTCACCAAGAAATTGTACATTGGTCAATGAGTTGAGATACGATTATTCCATAATGATCTATTCGTACAACCTCAGCATGAGTCAAGACATTAAATCTATCCTCACCATACTATATCCGTCTACAAACCTGTTTGGACAGGTTTATAATAAAACCTCTGGTCAATGACGTCATATGCGTAAAAGACCGATGTGTCTCAATGGACAGCACCTTACCGATGCTTCTTTATTGTTTCGCTAATAAGAGCCTGCAGCAGCATTTCGCTCATCACATCTCATTATTTGGTTTCCCTGTAGTCGAAGACCAGGCTATCGGCAGATACTTAATCCATTTTTCCAATTTTCATTGAAATTAATGGAATATGACACTGTTTAGTGATTTTCGTATTGAAAATTGTTGGTTGGCAGGACTGTTTTCTGTATCACAAGGTTGCCAGATAACAAATATTCCCATTCTAAATATCTTAAACACATTTTTTAAGTCGAAGAAATAGGAATTGTACATTTCTAGAATTTCGAAATACTCATCACAGGGTGTTCCAAATGTTGGGTCAAAAATTGGGATCAAAATTGGCCCATAACCGTTTCCCCTCCCTTTTTTTATGATTACGTTAGATTCTACGAAGAAAAATAATTCTAGTGTTTTAACATGTTAAAGCACCTAAAATGATTAACTCTTGAGTTATTTAGAATGTTTTGATACGTACGTAGATTCAAATTCATAAAATCTGATTCATAATATCAACAATGGTAAATAAATTCAGAAAATAGTTCTGTCACTAGTGAAATATTAGAATAATTTATCTTTGATGACCATAGATCATTGTTGATATGAACCAGATTTTATGAATTTGACCCCACGTAAGACATAAAATCAAAAAACCAAAACACCTCAAGAATTATTCATTTCAGGAGCATTAATATGTTAAAACACCATCATTATTTTCCTTCACAGGATCCAACGCAATCATAAGAAAATTATGTTTTAATTCGAAAAACGAAAGTTATGGGTCAATCTCGATCTCAATTTTTGACCCAACATTTGGAACACTTGTGATAAGTTTTTCAAAATTCTAGAAATATACAATATTTCCACAGTCTTCGACTTTAAAAATGTGAAAACGGTTTGTGCTCAAAATATTCAGAATAGGAATAACAATCATTATACCGAATACTCTTATCTCAATTTTCTTTTCAGTTTTTTTTCGATATTTTGAAAAGTATTTCGACAAACGCAACGATTCGAATAAGAATGTATTCAGAATTGAATACTATATCAAAATAAAGAAGAAAAAAACAGAAACGATTTTGTTTTAATCTTTGTATAAGTGAAAGTGGTCAGGCTCCAATAATATTTTAGCTCGTTAGATAATCCCAATTTTCAGATTTCAAATAGGTCCAGGTCTCCAGAAACGTCTAACAGGCCGTCGAACTTGGTACACCCTGTATATATTGTTTTTTTGACAATTTTTAGAGAAGATTATGTTTCAGAATTATCCAACGAACATGGTGTAGAGGGGGGGGTTGTCTTTCAAGAGACTGATTAGGAAACAGAGAAAAATTTACCTGTAAGAGGACATGAAATAAAAAAGGTTATGTAAATAATTCTTGATTCCTGTTTAGTGAAATTTACGGCTGAGTCTGTTTCCTTAAGAAAATCATCCTTTAGTATTGTAAGATGTAAGTAGTAACTCAGAATAGTGGGGTTGAAGGAATTTTTTTCATTACCTTCAAATTTTGAGACATTTCTATCATATTTATAAAACTGTTTTATGAAAATTTCAGGATGCATTCAAGGCTATACAAGTGGTTTCAAATTCATTTTCGAAATGGATTATCCATTTTCGATCGATTTGATATAAATGTTGGTCAAATTTATATCTTGAATGTTGAATAATTTTTCTTAGTTAAATTCAATGCATATTTTTTTTTCAATCAACGAAAGATTTTGTTCTCCGCAGAACAACATAGAATAGTTATTTATGATACAAGTGCAGAAGACATTGATATTCTTACACGAGCTAAAAATTCAAAAACGGACCACAGAGTGGCGAGTTTTTGAATGAACAAGTGTTAGAATGAGCCTTTGGTAAGAGTATCATACATTACATATTTTCTCTGATTCGTTGAATTTTAATCAAAATTAAAGGAATATTTCTGTGAATTGAAAAATATTGATTGACAGAACTGTTTTCTATTTCATAGTTTGACAGATAATGAATCCGTGGCAGGAGACCAACATAATCAATGAATATTACCCTGAATATTTTATTCTAGCACCATTTTATTCTACAAGATGTGGCAGAATGAACGGATGTGACACAGAATTAGATGAAAAATGTTTCATAGCAATAAGAATATTGCTATAAAACATTTTATTTTTTGACAATTAAGAATAATTGTCAAAGACTTAAGGGAAAAAACTAACAAATACCCTAGGAATTTATTATCGTGAATTAATTTTAATCAATTAATTTAGCGGTTTGTCAACATCATTCTAAATCAAATCATCAACTGACAAATAATATTTCTACAGTGAGTAATGGAGTGGGTCTACAATGTTAGGGTTTATGCGAAGGAGTTTTTCAACAATGACTAAGCAAATACATCCATAACTAATCACTCACCTTCTCAAATGATTGTTGAATTCAGCTTCGTTTGTATCTGAAATATAAATTCGATCAATCAATTTTTCGAATAGGTTTGCATAAAACGAGTAAAATATTTCGTAATTTTCGTAAAGTTGTAAAGCATCATTCGAGTATTTCAAACAAGAACGTGACATTATCATTCGATATCCTTTGTGGGGAAAACCATGTTTAATTCCAAATTATTGATTGATTACAATCAATCCCGTTTTCCTAAAAGTGGTTGACAAGATTAAATGAAGCGGGGAGTGGTTTTTCCCAAGCCTACTTGAAGTAATAGTGCATGTCACTTCTGGCAAACCTGATAAGTGATCGTTCATTTGAAATGAAGTAATAAAATTTTTATAAGATGCTAACTTGGAACAAAGTATGCAGTATCAGTTCAATAAATCCAGAAGTAAAGAAAACTTCTCTTCATAACGTAAACTTCTCTCAAAAATTATTTACGAATAAGGCAGATATGGAAAATGCAAATTATGTTGGTAAAACCATCTTCTACCCCAATTTGAGATTTGAGTTTCAGGTTGATATAAACACACAAGTAGTCCAATCATCACCGAAACTGAAACGAGTGGTTATCAAAACACTCGTAGAGAGAGCCGAAATTTCTGTGGGATGAACTTGAACATCTACAGCAACAGCATTCATTCATAGCCAATGGATATAATGCCAAAGAAATTCAGAGGGCAAGAAGACCCAATTTTTTCCAAAGGTGATGATAAGACATCAAAAATCACCATACATTCCTAATATTAGTAGGCACAAGCGAGTTTGTACTACTCATCTTCATTTTCCTATTCACAATTTCAATTGAAGACTCTTTCATTCATTCGAAATTGTTTTCGATACCGAAAAATTAAACCGGAAAATACAAAAACGTTCTCGTTGTACCTCACCGAAAATATGAATTAGTATATTGTAGAAGATTGTAATTGTAATTAGATTTTGACTGTAGCTGCTATTAAAAAAGTGTTTTTTCTACTTCTCCCCTAGAAAGTTATGTAAGCATATTTCGAAGAACTGTCTGAAACAATATTTGGTCAATTTATTCAATATGAAGGTCGGTTCATTCCGGCTATTTTAATTAAAGCCTTGTTTTTCGTTCAAGAATGATTGATTTGAACTGCTCCACATGAGTTAGGGACAGCTTGACATCTTCTTTGCATACTATACACGAAGTTGTTGAACATTTCTTGAGGAATTTGGTTCCATAAACGTGGCAGAAGCTCCCTCAGATCATTTAAGGATTCTGGGGTAGGTTGATGATTATCTAATCTTCTTTGGAGCATATCCCATGCATATTCTATGCAATTCAAATCCGGTGAGTGCGGAGGTATTGGTAAATGTGGAATACCAAGTTCCTCGCGCGCATTCTCAACTATGTCTGCACGGTGCGGTCCAGCGTTATCGTTTAGAAATTGAAAAGTTTCACCAATAGCAGCGTGACAATTTGGCAAAACATTGTCAATGACATGCCCCCTATAGTGTAAGGCGGTCATATTCCCAGGACAAATGTGTAGATCTCTGCGCCCGTTGAAACATATCCCGGCCCATAGCATAACACTACCCCCTCGGAATGGATGGACTTTTTGGACATAGCGACGATTATGGTATATGCGTGGGATTGTCCATAACCTTATTCTTCGAGAATCTGAAAATCGTATATATCTGGCTTCATCAGTGAAAAGGACACTACGCCATTGATGGTTCCAGAAGATATGTTACCTCGCCCATTCCAGACTTTGACGCTTACGGTCACGTGTTAATGGAACTCCCCTTAATGGACGTCTAGAGCCTAGATTCACCTCTCTCAAACGTCGTCTGATGGTATCGATGGACACGTAGATGTAGACTCTCATCTCGCCGAAACGGTGATGAAACGATCCTGAACAGGTGTTGTTCTTCGTCGCCCCCCAACCTTGGTCTTTCCAACACGGAACCTGTCTTCCTTAACCTATTCCAAAATCGAGATATCACACTTTGGCTGACTTGGAGCCTTTCCGCTACAACAACCTGTAGCATTCCGATAGACCTATTAGCCTCAGCGTTCGTTAATTTTCAGAAAACTCGTTTCAAATCGAAGTCGTTGATAAACTGCTTCCATTTCAAAATAAGAACATTCATGAAGCATATGCAAAGAACCAAACTTCAGAAAAAAGGGGGCAAGATCGACGAAATGTCTCATACTGTTTTTTATTGGATCGATTCAAGTTTTAAATGATTTTACAGCGATTTTACTCGAAGATTACATACTTTTCAAAACGATTGAATACGATATCCCTAACTATTTTGAAGCAGTATATTTTCACTACACCCTATAGAGGGTGTTCCTCAAGGATTGCATTAACAGTCAACTGTAGATTTCTCATGAAAAAATAATTATTTCTCTTCAATTTTTTTTATCCGGGTCTTCGTTTCCGAGAATTTAACTTTTTTTATTTTTTGCTGATATCTCAGGAACCTTTTAAATCACAGAATTGAGTTTTTGTACACACATTGTCACTTATAATAGCTACTTTCTTGCAGTTCACTTGGTTTTATCAGACATGCCTGTTGATACACTTATTAAGGAACTCCCTGTATAGGTATCTACTATTTCAGATTAATACCACCGCAAGATCACTACTTAACAAATTCGATGAAATGGTGTTCTTATGAAGAGTCCATCCAAGTGATGATTTTTCGGGATATCACACAACCTCCATAGGTAGTTAATTATTCTTGAAAAAGTTGATAGGAATGAATGGTCTAAATCATTAATTCTCATTGAATATTCGTTGAATGGAAAGTGATCGAATGTAAATAAATTCATAATTTAACTGATGTAGGATAAAACTCCGTAATCACATTTCTCTATTCCAACTTACACGTTGAACATTCCCAAGTGCACACAAACATGAGAACTAAGTAAACACGTTTGTTAGCTCTAGATAAAATTATCAGACTAAAACAATTTATTGGTTAAAGAACATTCGAAATCGAATTATTCGTAGAAAATACTTCCTGAACGCAATACTCACTTCAATACCCTGTCTTTGTCGGGTTATTCATATTCCACAAATATGTATAATAAAAAAGTGGCGTTGAGGATGGTATTCATTTCGAAGATTAATATTTTCAGTTTGTCTATGCTTGAAAAAAGTATTTCCTTCTGTTCATCATATATTATAAATTTCTTCATTGAGAAATTATTTTTATTTCACACATATTTTGGGAAAAATATATTTCAATCATTTCCGATATTTTTTGGCTTGTTCTGTAATCCTGAACAAGGAACCCTTAATAGCTGGTAACTTTTCGGACCAGAAAGCACCTGTATTTCATCTTAGCAGAAGTTGTAATCTGATAGAAGTTGTATCCTGATAGAAATATCTGAAAAGAGTATCTACTCTTGGAACACTGTTGAATATTTTATCTTTTCAAAACAAAATTTAGAAGGGTTTTAAAATATATTTTCAATTGATATAATTATCACTAATCTCATAAAAATGTTTGTTACAAATGTTTCAATACCAATAGAAGAATATACAAACTTTGTTTCCTCCCAACGTTTCAAAACATTATACAGAGAATTTCAATGAAAAATAATCACCCCCATAATTCTGAAAACGTAGTCTTCATGCACCATGATGGAATATTTCATAAGGCATCATTCAGTTGTACACAGGGAAGAAAGATTACATCCAAAATCGTATCAGCTATTATCCATTCGCCTTTCAGGTGATAATAATATCGAACCGTACATTTTCTGGTGTAATGCAGTACCTACATTAATATCCAGCTTTGACGCCTTATCAATAATCGGTTTCTTCGAACACACGCTATAATTTCCATGATTCATTTTTATCCACGGTTAATTTCAGTCCAGCCGTATCTGCTTTGGGTAACCAAATATATCTACCATTATTATCGCTCTGTAGAATATAATATTTCACTATAATATACGTAAAGCAATACAATAGCCATTTTACCAGATTACATTCTCGTAAATCTTTTCCAAGAAGAAATGACATAAAAATGACTGCAGAGCTCTAAAACAGTTAATGCCATTGTGTTATACCAGAGAGTCATAAATAACGACTTCAGTGACCTAGCAAGGTCACTTTGTTGGAAGAGCCAGGTTTGCACAAGAAGTTTACACTCTTGTATAGCTGGTGTGAAACAAACAAGAGTTCCTGACAGGTTTTTCTGATAGTTTAAGAAATATGTGTCTTTGTTTTGTTCCAGTCCTCTGAGTTGTTCCGACGTAATATTCCTATCTTTATCCGATTCCAGGTTCATGTTTGTAGATATCTCGACAGCGGTGAAGAAATTATACAGGGTGATCCACGGTCGATGGAACGTTAGACGTTTACGGAGAATGGAAAGCAAGAATTCATTGAAAATTTGGTTTCTTAGACAGATTTTCTATCGATCTGAAATATTTTCAGTACTTTGCCGGTTTTGTCAAAAAGTAGTAATTCCTTTGTTATTTCAAATGGCACGCTTTGTATATTATTGCATTTTTCTTTTCATCGTAGTAACACAATTATTTTGGTATCACTTTCTCATATCTTCAGCGGTTTTTGAGTAATTGAATGATTTCTTCTTTTTTTGTCCAAAACATAGCTTTGGGTAAACATCCATAACTTCCATACTATAAATGTTAGGAAGCTGAAATTTCATATGCAGAATGCCAAGATCCTATGCATCATGCAAGTGTTACGAAATAATCTTCCCATTATATAGAGTCATTCAAAATTAGATGGATTTTTTGAGACATACAAAAACGTTTGAAAGTGCATGTTTGGAATGACATATACATGACATGGAATGTAATGTCATGTATATTTTGAGAATTACTGAAAGAGAATTGAATTTCCTTTCGAATGATATATCATTTCCTATACCTAAATTGTAAGATTCTGCGTTGAAGTGAAATTTTAGTTTCGGACGTTTTATTGTTGCGAACCTCCTGAAACTGCTAACCAAAACAAGCTCAGAATGAGAGCGGTTCATACATACTACCTTCAGCGCATTGCTATGATTTGCTGATGATGATTATGAGCTGAAAACTACGAAATAATAAACGAATTCTAATAATGTTCATTTTTCGAACGATCTAGCGAAAAATTTTTTTATCTCTAATGCACGTACATCTCCGAACGTCCAAGCAGGTATTCATCGTAGAAAGCAATGAAATACCTTAACAATATGAAAATTGACATTATGCAGATTTGACAATTAGTTTGTTGATAATAATATATTCGCCCATTCTTCATAGTACACACAAAAAATACTGTGCTAACGTCAATAATAGTTATTTAATTGATATCGTTTCAATTAGCCCAATAAAACTTCTTCTTATATCAATAAATTATTTTTGAAGTAATCAAATTCAGATAATTCATTGAATAATACGGAAGTCCTTCAATTCTAGTCCGACTAATATTGCAATAAGGAAAAACTACATATTCGTTTGATGAGACTTGTATTTGAATGAATTGATCAGAATAATATTGAAATGAAAAAGAAGTATATTTGCTTTGAATGAATTGATTCATTTCATTCAATAGCTAAACATTTTAACGGAATAACAACTAGATTTAATCCAATGAAGCCTATCTTTGCATCAAATATAGTAGAAAAAGTTTGCAACCAGCGTTGCGAGCGAAAAACAAGGGAGACAACTGTCTCAGCCCTCGAGTCCCAACAGGTTTTGATTCAGTTGCATGTGATTTGCGTGAGTGAACTTCTGTCAATGAAAAAAAAATAGTTAAAAAATGGAAGACTTCTTAACTAGGTGGGGAATGGAATCCCTAATTCAACATTTTCAGGGTAAGTACTTTCAGATTCATATAAGAATGTAAACATCTAATAATGATACTTTTTTTACCGATAGGGGCTAGTATTTAAGGTATTTCTCTATTTAATCTTATTAGGTATAAGTATTGAAAGGGTATTAGAATGACAATCTATATAATAAAAGCTATTTGTATTCCCACTGAATAATTTCAATTTCTCCTCTTTTTTTTTGGTTCAACTTATAAATAATTGTTGAATCTTCGACTGAAAATATCGATCAGCATTATATTTTATTTTCAGCCAACGACACTCATTATTCAGATTCTGCATCAAATCCATGGTGCGTCTAATAATTTGGCCAGGGACTGTACTTTCAAACACCACCATCTTAGTAGTATGAACGATCGACATATACTAATAAGAAGGTTTTGCTTATGTAGTTTTTTGGGGTTTAGAAAAATCGAGGATTAAGAAGAAAAATATCCCTTATGATATGGAGTGTATTCATCATTGTGGCTTATTACAGTGCCACAATATGTTCAAATTAGAGAAAATAAGTTTTTGTCTTGTTTTTTACCTCAGTATGTTTCTGTTTACTTATTGCTGATACTCATTGTGTTCTTGAATTTATAGCTTATTTGATTTTGTTGAAACAATAATAAAAAAACATTAGACATTGAAAGTTGTTTCATTTTATACATCTTATCATTCAATCAATAAATAAATTACAGAATTCAATCAATAGAATAGTAAAATATTCCTATTTCATATTCAATCAACTGTTGCTGTTTTTTTTTCAATATAGAGTTTATTTAAATCAAAATCAAGCATTCATCCTTGTCATGATAAATTACCTTTCGCTAGAAAAAAAGGTGGGTTTGTTTCAATTATATTCTTTCATTGAAACTAGGTACAGCTTATCTTGGCTCAATTATAGCATTTTATTGAATACTTTCACTGTTTAAATAAAATCAATAAGTCCTATAATTGAATCGAAAATAAGAAGCATTGGCAATGGAAGAACAAGATAAGCATTGAATTAAATATACTAATCATTCAGGAATAGGGAACACAGCATATCATTGATTCAATGGTTATCCCATTGTTTCTACTAACAGTGTTTTTTGTGTGTATAAGAAAAATAATGAGTGAAATAGAAAGAAATACCTATTCAAATGAAATTTTGATGAATTTGTTCATTCACCATGTACAATGTGACCAAATAAGAGCAAGACCTTGCAAAAAGTTCGATGAAATGTTCGACGATAAACGGGTTCGCACGTGCGCAACTATAAAATTTCAGTTCAATGCATAATCTTACAGTCTAAGGATAGAAATATGAAATTTAATTCGAAAGGAAATCCAATTTTTTTTCAGTAATTCTTAAAATATACAGGGCAACTCATATGAAAAAATGCACTTTCAACCTCTCTTGTATGACCCATTTTGAATTACCCTGTATGAAAAGAAATATTTTAGATCAATAGTGCATCTGGTCTTGTCTAAGAAACCAAATTTTCAATGAATTTCTGCTTTTCTTTCTCCGTAAGCGTCTAATCGTAGATCACCCTGTATACATGGTCGCTAATACAGAGTGTGTCAATAATTCTCTATCGGCCGAAATTTGGTGGAAATGGACAGTAATCAGCGCAGAATCTTTGATTATTTTTGACTCTACAGGCTGGTCCGAAAATGATGAAAAACGTTACCGCCTTGTTTATTCAGATGCAAATATCCAATTTTTAAATCACACTAGTTTTCAGCAGTGTGATTTTTTTTCTAATTTTTTGAGCAAATTAATTTTGTACCATGAAAGAAATGAATCTTCACCTGAAATTGCGAAATTTTGGAAGAAATGGGAAGAGGAATCCGTTAGATAAGTAAGTAAATATTTAGATTTCTGGAAATTTAAAAATTGGCGGAAAAAACTTGGAACGATCGAAAGAGTCCTGGAATATCTGAATATCAAGGGTGTTTAAAAAAAAAGTGATCCCGTCACTAGGATAGATAGAAAACTGAAAAGTAATTGGGATTTGTTCAGTAAAATATTTTCGTAACGCCATCCGAATTCAAGATAAGGGGCGATGAAGAAAAAAAATTATATAAATTTTTTAGAATTTTGCCGAAACTACTGGCAACATTCAACATGAAATTTTATACGAATATTGGCCTCTTCGGTGATACGATTTGAATCCCTTGGATTACACAGTATGATAGTATCTTGAAGAAAAAGTTTATGCTATACTCAAGAATTGAAAGACAGAATTCAACGTCAACTCATGGCCGACTCCCAACCGTTTTGAAGATTATGGATTCTTTAGAAAAAAAGTTAGACTTGTGTATTAGTGTAAACAGAGGTCATCTACTTCAATTGAATTCTATCTCATGTTAGAAGTCTTTTTTTCAAATTTTCATCTTGTAATTTTTTGTGTAATTAATTCATTTATCATTACTTCATACCAGCATCGGTTATTATATCATAATTTCCAAATCAAAATATGTATTCTGAAAGCGGTTCACAGTATTGAGTTTTATCAAGAGTACCTTTTTGGTGTTAAATTAAATCATGTTTGTGTTTTGCCTTTTAAATCCAATATTAAAAAAGTTATGTTCAATACTACTTGTTAGGAACCGTGTTAATAGCGCCCTCTATGAGAGTCAGACGTAAAAAGAAATTCATTGGATGTATCAACTTCCAACACATATTCGTATGAAGTTTCATCTGTTGCCATCAGTTTCGGCAGAATCATGAAAAATGTGTATATTATAAAAAATTTTTTTCTTTATCTTTCCTAGAGACGGGATCGCCTTTTTCTGGAATACCCTGTATAATTAAAAAATAACTAACTGAATCAGACGCTGTTTCCTGAAAACCGACGACCTTAAACTCGTCCTGTCAGGAATATCCACCAAAGTTAGTTACCTAAACAAACAAGTTCGATCGATTTCGATACGATAACATCACGCTAGATAAATCATTTGAAGCTGCAAAATAGCGCGATTCCATTAAACGACACCCATGGTAGCTTCCGATCTCCCGTTGGTTGCCACAGCAACGCAACAAAACAAGAATCTTCGTTTTTGCTGGTAGATAAAGGTGACCTCCACCCTTCAGAATTTTTTTGTCGATTCCTTTTCATGCTTCATTTCTAGTAAATATAGATCACTGGGACCGGAGAATGAAGACGATGCAGCAATTCAGGAATCGAAAGGAACGAATGGGAGGAATTCCTCAGGACAAAGTATGGAGGGGGCTATTCAAGGATTTGGAATATTGAACATCCAATGTCCGAGGGTTATGACTGAAAAATTATAAGCAGATCGTTCTCTATAAAGGGTGGGTTATTCACTGTCTGAAATTGTTTGAGAACCTTTTTTGTAAAACTTTTAAACCCACGAGCAGAAATATTCCAACTACTTTTGTTCCTGAAATACAGGGCGAAAACGAAAATGTGCACTTTTGGAGTTGTTATTATTTCTCGGGACCTGTATAAGATAGACAAAAAATGAAATCTGCTTCTAATAGATATGTTCACGTAGAAGTCAGTGACGTAGTTTAAAAAATTCAGAGAGCACTGTATTTGAGATTGAGCACAAACTTGGCATGTTTCAAATGGAAAACCTTGTATATTTTAACGTCAAATTTTTGCATTTTTTATTTCTGAACAAAATGATGTATCATATCCTAACCTTCAATAAATTTTAGCTACAAAAATCAGAAGAATCCATATTTATGTTTGAATTTTCTGCATTTAATTATCAAATCGCCATGTGACTTGAATCTGTTTATTTCATTTTATTTCAACATAAACTCAAAATATCACTGTCGAACACAAACTGGAAAACATTGAAACCCAAAGAAATTTTAATATTAATACTGAATGTTATGCATGTTAATAAAGTCTTGTGCATGTGTGGAAGAATTCATGTCTTATTATTAAAAAAAACCAAATATAAATATATACAGGGAGGCCCACGTCCAAAAGAACCCATTGACTTATATTTCCGTGCGTGAGTTATAGAAAATGCTTAGAAGAGTTGATCTTTCGACGCTTTTTGACTTCGAGGTCAGGGGTCTATGATCATACCACTAATCGGAATGGCAATCTCTTCAAGATTCAAAATTCTATTGGGTTCCGGTGATATATCATTACAAAGTTTTTGCAATTCTATTCATGAATATACTGAACAATTCCTATTTGGTATCAAAAGATCAGCCTGTCGAAGAATTTTCTGGAGCATACTCAGAAAAATATCGGGCTGAACTGTTTCACGTGGCCCACCCTGTATAATGTGTTATATATTTTTGAAACGAAAAAAACTGGTGATTCTTTCTGAGTTATAATAAACTTTTGTTTCCATAAGAAAAAACTTCCATAAGAAAAAACACAACTTTCTGTTGAGAAAAAACATAGGACGCTACTGGATTTCTATGAAAAAAGTGTTTGTTGAAGGTTTTTGTTTCAACATGCTAGCACTAACAGAAACGGAGATAATGTCCAAAGTTGAAATCGCCCAAATTTCAATTTTGGCCTATAACTCGAAAACAAAAGAAGATAGAAGAATGAAGTTGATGGCATCGTCAGTTTTCTCGTAATTTTGCTCTATCTCGTTCGTTTAAAAAGCTCTAGTTCATGTATCACCAATTTTGCCCACCCTGTACAAGGTATCCCAAATTGCTTGATTTCGACTGTTTTAGGTACTTCTGGACCAGATAGGTAAAAATTTGGAATGGTGTCTTGGACTCGATTTTCGTGAAAACACCATTAGTCATTAGTCAAAACCGTTTCACGATATCTTTTTTTTTAATTTTGCCATAACGTTTTTATTCACGAAAATATCTTAAAACGATTTAAACTTTATAGAAGCGCTTTTTCACAGGAAATAAGAAACTATATAAATTTTTTTTTCTCGTGGAAAATAAACATTTTTTTATTTTAAATAAATTAATTTATCATAAAAAATTTAAAGATACAGAAAATTTGAAATAATGTCTTATTCCCAGTTAAAAAGTGTTTGTTGAAAGTTTTCATCATTTTCGGATATTTTCGAAAATGAAAAACTCAAATATTGAAAAAAATTTCAATATTTTGTTATATCTTTAAACACAAACGAAGATATTGTGGAACAGTTTTCACTACTGGCGTTTTCACGGAAATCGAGCCCAGGACTCCTTTCAATGTTTTTACCTATCTAGTCTAGAAGTACCAGAAACAGCCAAAATCAAGCAATTTGGGATACCCTGTACAGTAGGTATCGGAATTTTTCAGACATAGTTCCTAGTCTGATGCACTATGGCCCAAATTTTTGTTTGAATGATTTTTCAGATATTTGTAAGGTGTTATCTCTGCAGATAAATGATTATTATTATTAATAATATTCTAATTGAGAAAACGTCGTTACTATAAAGTTTTTACAAATCAGGGTCTCGACAATTGTCAAGATTTCTGCTACCTATGAATGTTACTCCAAAGTTCCATGAGCAAAAAGGGTAGTCTGAACTGTTACGAGCATGTTTTAACAGGCAGTTATCGGCTCGCTCTGTGAAGGGTGTATTAGAAAAATATTCATTACTCTCTGTACGGTAGCAAGATTACTCATAATTTTTCTGCTAAATTTTGATATTGCATCAAATTTGGCTAGGCGCTTGATTTTATTTTATTTCTATTTTGATATTAGCAATAAATATGAAAATGATACCTGAATAGGGAATGACGTGACTTATCAAACTATAGATCACAAAGTCATACTTGAAAAATTGGGGTTTATACCTATCTTTCCAAGGCGCATTTTCACGAAGAACAATTTGAATTTGCCGCTTTTCGGGATTTTCCATAAATATAAAGTCATCAAGATAATGAATTTATTCGATTTGTATTTTCCACACTGTATATCGAAGATTGATTTTCATGCCACTTTGTATAAATTTGAATTACTTTCTTGATATTTGGATCTTTCTTTCACTGTCCTGGATTTGAAATTTCGGCAATTAAATAAATATGATTTTTCTCTCCTCTAGTGTAGATATAATTTTTTCCATGAATTGAACACTTTTCGAGATAGGACCCCAAAAGTTCCCGAAAAAAGGATAACGATCTGAATCTATATCAATTTTATCAGATTCATTATCGTTTCAAAATCGATTCGGACTCACCTTTGAACTATATTGCAGCTCCTCATTCCCACTACTGAATCATGATTTGCACTGAATTGTCACGATATCAATCGTAGTTTTTGAGTTCCTGCTACTGACTGATTTGAATAATTTCGCGATAATATTCAAGCCGTAAACGGGAGTATTATTATAAGAAATTGGTTTCATTATCTGAAAAAGTCTCGGAAGTTATAAACGAGGTGGTGAAATTTATCAATCAATGCGGCGATTATTCTATAGATATCGATTAATCGATTTAATTCAATCTGGATATTCATGGAAATTGAGGAAAACCCAAAACCGAGTTTTACCTGTTTGGTTGAATTTCTTCTTGAAATAGTGACGAATTGGGAAAACGAATAGTTGTTTCTCTATTTCACTATCGTAATGAGTTCATTACAGTACTAAATGTAGTGCTGTAATGAAACTTATTACAGCATTGTCAGTGCTGACCTCCGATCATCATAATTATAAAATCAAATCCATTCAAATTCCGTAATCTGTGAAGTTTCGTAAGTCACACCAACTGCCAAGATACAATACAAAAGTCACTAATCTGAATTTTTATCTGAATTCCGAGTGTATTTCATAAAAATTGACTGAAATAGAGGAAATATCGTCTAATACTCGTGACAGAAGTCAATTCCAACACTCATGCTTTCGAATTTTGCATTCTTGTTGGAATAGGAGTTCAAAATTTAAAAACGAACCACTAATTGGCGAGTTTTCGAATGAGCCAGTGTAAGAATGAGTTTTATGCACAAGTATTATTAATTCTTTTCTCTAATTCACTGAATTTTCATTGAAATGAACGGAATATTTCCATAAACATCGTTTAGTGATTTTTTCATTGAAAAATATTGGTTGGCAGAACTGTTTTCTGTATCATGAAGTAACAGATAAAAAATAAATCCGTGACAGGAGGCTAACATAATATGATTAAATTAAACCACGAAAACACACTTACTACATTCTTAGATCAGTCAAAAAAACGGTCTTTCTTGAAGAAACACAGTTTCCTACAATTTCTTCCAATTTGTAAAAGTAATTCTACTGCATCCCATACTCCGGATGAATCAACATTAAAGAAAGATGGTAACATGAACCTACATAATTTATATGAGTGGCACACTGGAAAATCCGAATTGAATGAGACATCATAGATCTCAATATCGTTTCAACATGAATATGTGGACTGGAATTGTGAACGGAAGAGTCATAAGACCTTTTGAATTTTCAGAGATTTTAAATCCTGAAATTTATTTAGATTTTCCACAAAATCATTTGTCAAATTTACTGAAAGACGTGCCCTCAGTTACAGAATATCTAAATGAAGATTATCCGGGTAGATGGATAGCGCGATCTGGTACAATCTCGTGGCCAGCTTGTTGTCCTGATTTGAATCCCTTATATTTTTTTTACTAGGGAGCTGTGAAGGAAAAAGTATATTCAAATCAAATTGAAAATATCGCTGAGCTTTTGGAGAAAATTATTGCAGCAATTCATCAAGAACGGAAGATTCGGCTGTCTTATATCCCGATCTGTTTTGAGAAAATGTTGTCCATGGATTGCGGCTGAAGGAGAACAGTTTCAACATTTATTGAAAATTTATTGAATCTTGTCATAAAACGAAACTGAATTTCTTTGAAGAAAACCTTTTTGTCCACTGTAGGAAAAAAAGAAGTTAGTGTTCTTACATTTTAAAAACCTCATTAAATGTGCTATCTTTTAAAAAAGTAGTAGAAGTCCACCTTTTTTCAGTACAGTCAGTTGAAGTTGGGTGAAATATTAGTTTTTTAATATTTGGTTTGGGAAAAAGTGACATTAATCTCCAAGCTGGAACAAAAGGCTTAGAATTGAAGATTATAGGTTAAAGAAGCACTATTCGGTATAGCATAGGAGAAATAAAATTCTAAAAAGTAACAAATTGTAGCAATAGGAGTTCGAGAATCAGCACAGGATGTGCATTTTCTCGAATAATAGAAAATGCAATATAATTTGAGAAATACACGACTTAAAGGAACAGAAAAATTTTCAAAATTTGTTTGCGATTATCAACAGGGTGTATCTCAGTGAAAAATGGTCGTATGGGAAATAAAAAAACTTACTTTTGAAGCTTGAAGATTTCTGTTTCTTAGCTTATTGGTTAACAATTTTTCGGAGTACTGGTAGCCACGCAATCTTCGGATAAATCAAGAAGAAAAAATTTTCAAAATTTTTCAAATTATTATATTTGCTCTACGCGCATAGAAATTTTTTTTTCGATCTAGACCGATGCAAAGGTCGTATAGCCTGTTTATTCAGCTCTAATTTGTTTTTTACCACCCTTGAATAAGGGCATTTCTCTTCTAGATATCCAATTTTGAGTGCAAAAAGATCCTTTTTCATTCAACTGTCGATTTCTCCGGAACTACTGAGCGCCTAGCGAGCCGACAGACGGTTTCTTCTTCTGCAGAAAATTTCCTTCAAAAATCCATCATGGTTGATTAAAAAAAAAATTTGTTTTCGCCTGTAAAACAATGTTGTGAAAAAAGAGGAAAAAATGCCATTTTTTGGTTAATGGACTGTATCTCGTCAATATTGGGGGAAAAGCTAAGGTTATAAGGTAATTTTACAGCCTGATGTTCCCCAAAGTCCCCTCCTGAATCGGTAGATCGACCGGTTAAGCGGTTTTCTTGTACCGATTGATAGAAATTTTAGAAAAATTAAGGGATCAAGGTTTTTGTTCCCCAAACTAATCTTTTTGAATCGAAAAGTGTTCAAGAAAACTGTTTTTTAATACGTTGTGGCTATGCAGAAAACGGACAAATTTTGTCGCTCAGAATTTCGCTCAACGAGTACCGTGGGAAGGTTAGGGCTATCGACATTATATGAATATTTTTCTGAGGAAAATGAAGGTTTAAATGTGCCCTTAGCTTCAGTGGGGATGAAGCAAAAATGGTCTCTTGTTTTTTGTTATATTAAATTTTTTTGCAAATTACCGAAATTCTTGAAATTAGAAAAGAAATTTTTATAATTTATTAAAAAAAAAACAAATTTGCGTAAAAAATTAAGAAATAATGTAATTATTGATTGATTAAAAAAATTTGGTCAAGTTCAAGGAACAAAAATCTTTTTCCCTTAATTTTTCAAAATTTTAATCAATCGGTCCAAGAAACCGCAGGACTAATCGATCTACCGATTTGGGGGAGGACTTTGGGAAATATCATACTGTAAAATTTTCTTATAACCTAAGCTTTTTCCCCAATATTTACGAAGACCAAAAAAATGGCAAAATGGCATTTTTTGCTATTTATTCACGTTAACGTTACAGGCAGACACATTTTTTTTTTAATTAAGCATAACAGATATTTGTAGGAAATTTTCTGCGAAAAAAAAACCGGAGATATCGACAGTTGAGTGAAAAAGGATCTTTTTGCATTCAATATTGGATATCTTGTAGACAATGTATTTTCGGAGGTTGTGAAAAGCAAATTATAGCTGAATAAACAGGGTATGCATCGGTCTAGCACAAATAATTTTTTCCATGCGCGTAGAGTGAGATAATAATTTGAAAAATATTCAAAATTTTTTTTTTCCTGATTTATCTGAGGAATGCATGGCTACTGGGAACCCGAAACAATATTATTCCTTAAAACTTTATTTGGGTTTTCTCTCCCAGTCTCTGAAATCAGAAACAATTAGAAATTTTTTTTTAAATAATAGAAGAATGGCCCCTACGTAAAAATTTGAGCACTAATTTGTCAGGGGGCAAAACTTTACAAGAAGAAATTGTTGCCTAACAATGAACAAAAAGAAAACACTTTGAACTCCCAAGCGTAACGTTTCGGAGTCTAAATCAGATTCCTTCGTCAGACAATTTCTATTTTTCATATAATTGTCTGACGAAGGAGTCTGATTTAGACTCCGAAACGTTACGCCTTTCTTCTGTTATTTAAATATTTTTAAATTGTTTTTTGTTTCAGAGACTGAGAGAGAAGACCCATATAAAGTTTTCAGGAATATGCAAAGACCTCCCAGACAATATTTCAATAGATATCCGAAACATTATCAACCAATAAATTAAAAAACTACAGTTTTCAAGCTTCAAAAGTAAATTCCAATACGACCATTTTTCACTGATATACAGCTAGTTGAAATTCACCAAAAAAATTTTCTGTTTCTTTAATTGTTGCGCGAAGTACATTTTTCTGACGACTACTATGAATCGGCCTGTTACCCGATTACGTCGACTTCTGGGACACCTGTATGAACGGCAACCTCTCGTATATTAACATTCCGTCAAACTTGAATTGCTATTCATCTCGAAAATTGAAAACAATTCAACGATTCCTTTTACCCGATAATCCAACCAATAAATTCTCCAACCACGAGCCAGTGTTAGATCAGGTAAGTATACATATCACACTATAATGACAACTACGAAGCGTTCCAAGTGATATACACGTACAATCTGAAATGAACCTCTTCGCAGTTCAAGGCAAGCTGGTCCCGATAAGGAAGAGAACGATTACTATTCCGTCGATGTCTTCGAGATGAACCGAAAAGTGTCCAAGCTGAATAATCACGAATCGTTTTCGAGCGAAGGAAAAATAAGAAGCCAAATCGAGCACCAATTATGAAGTCATGGGGTTCCAACTATGATAATTCAATAAAATGGGTACGTCAAAAGAAGTTTCAAAGTCCGTGGAATGTTGAGGACGATCGAAGACAAACTTTATTCAATAGGTGGATACGAAGAATCGCTGAGGTTTGCAGACAGCATTCCTGTAATATGCGAATCATTATGAGAAGTCTTGAAGTACTTGAAAAAAAAAAATTAATTCGAGATGAAAATTGACAATTGAGGATTAATTTTCCAACAGCAATTTTAAAAGCAATTGTAGGCAAATCGCAAAAAGTAGTACTAACGGAAACAATTGACATCCTATGAGAACGGAGTAATCTAAATAGCTATTTAGGCCGTTTAATCAAGAATCATTTTTTTGAAATGACTAGCGTAAACTTTCAATGCAAATCGCTACTCTATCTTAAATTACCAAAATTGGGTGAGACTCCACTGCATCTCAGCTATTATTGAAGATAGTGGCATGCGGTTTTCGCGACCCTGCATCAATTTTTGTGAAACTTTTAAACCCTCGAACATAAATATTCCAACTTCTCTCGTTTCTGAAATACAGGGCGAAAACGAAAAATGTGCACTTTTGAAGATATTATTTCTCGGGACCTGTATTAGATAGAAAAAAATGAGAACTGCTTATAGTAGTAATTTTTATAGAGGTCAGTGGCGTAGTTTGAACATTTTTTCAGGGCACTGTTTTTCAGATTGAACACAAACTTGGTATTTTTCAAATGAAACACCTTGTATATTTTTACGTCGAATTTTTGCATTTTGTCTTCTGAATTAAATGAGGTATCACAACTCAACCTTTAATAAATTTTATCTTCAAGAATCGAAAGAATCCATATTTATGTTTGTTATCTATTTCAATAGTAGGCCATGAATTCTCTCACACATGCAATTAATCATTACTTTTTTAGTAGATTCAAACATGAACTCAAAATATCACTCTTAACCATAAAATTGAAAATGTTGAAAACCGAAAGAATTCTAATAATAATATTGAAATTTATTGGTACCACGTTCAACTTCTATGCATGCGTGGAAGAATTCATGTCTTACTATTAAAAATAAATAAACAATCAATTTCTTCGATTTTTTAAATTTATTGAAGATTAGTTTGTGATACATCAATGTTTTCAGAATAAAAAAAATGCGAAAATTTGACGTCAAAATATACAGTTTAAAAATACCAAGTTTGTGCTGAATCTCAAAATAAGTGCTCTGAAAAACATTTTCAACTACGCCACCGACTTCTTCGTAAAATATCTATTATAGGAAGTTCTCATTTGTTTTCTATCTCATTCAGGGCATGAGAAATAATAAAATTTCCAAAGGTGCACATTTTTCGTTTTCACGCTGTATTTCAGAAACAAAAGTATTTGAAGTATTTCTGTTAGTGGATTTGAAAGTTTTACTAAGAAATTACCCAAGTTCACGAAAATCACATGTCTCTATCTTCAATAATAGCTGAGATACAGTGCAGTCTCTACCAATTTGGGACAGTGTATACTATATTATGCGTTTTTCCACTCGGTGCATGGGCGCCCGCAGGGGGAGGCCAGGGGGGGCCGTGGCCCCCTTAAGATTTCGATTTCGCTATTGTTTTTGAGCAAAACGGGTGTACTGATATCACCTTCACCCTATCAAATTTTGATTTGGCCCCCCTGAGAAAAAATTCTGCGGGCGCCCATGACTCGGTGCCATAACATTCAGACTAGGTGCATCAGATACACGTGGGAACAGAAAATCAAAACAATTAACTACGAAAAATGAAGTCGAAAAGTAATACAATAAATATTCAACATCAGGTAATTAATGAGCATGTTTCTATAAATGTCACGATGAAAAAAAAAAAATAAAAAGACTCGAATTTTCAAAAGATTCTCACTCACGATACTATTTCGAACCTAAATGATCATAGGGATTCGTAGGTCGATCGCGAGCGAGCCTCTCCTTTAATAACCTCGTCTTGAAGAAGAGGCTCGTGACAAAACGATCCCACGTAAATTTTTTTGCTCGAATTCATATTTCTTCAACTTTTGATATCTCGCGAAATATCAATTAGAAAACTATGCCGCTGTAGAGAGCGTTTTTCATCGGGAATAAATGCCGCAGATAATAGTCACATTCATATTTTTATATAAACTCTCTGCCAATTGAACAGTATTTTAGATTGAAATGAAAATGTTAAAATTGGTAACAGTCAGTTCTCATAGAACTTTTTGAGCACAAAATTGTCCTTGATCATGTTCCTCTATCTCTTATAGTTCACCAAGCGTTGGCCTTGAAAGCCTGAAATCAATTGATTTATTTACGATTTACTCAAGAAAATGTTTCTTCCTTTATTATTGTATGATTATCTTTAGATGTTAGTGAGTCATCCTGAATAATGTAACCTGTTTTTTCGAGCATAGGTTCTCAGAACTAATCAACGACGACGACCGAAATGCTCGAAAAAGCAGGTTACATTGAACGATGGCCGCGAAAGCCTCAACTAATTCATCCTGAATAATGTTTTGATCATAGATTTTTATTGATATCGAAACTTTCATATCTCAATAAATTTCTAAACTGATAAATCGTTTTCCGGTTACAAATTTCCCCACAATTTTCCTCCGAATTCCCAGAACGAATGGTTTTGAGTCCTCACGAGTTTTCCTAGTGAAAAAAATCATTAGTGGAATGTAATCGGGTTGAACCAGTTATTTATCTCCTTTTTAAATATTCGAAGAGATAACGAAAGGGCAACAATTAAAAATAGTCAATCTCGAATCATCGACCGCAGGAAATTTCAGCAGGATAATCCAAACATACGTGTCGAGTTTCTTTCGATCAGTTTTCCCTAACGGGTTATAATGTGATAATATAATTAACGATAATGCACCCAAAACAGTCTAAAATAAGTGGGTCAGTTAAATAACATGTTATTTCCTATACTTCTCTCGATATTCTCCGTACTCTTTTGAGATGATTGAAAAATATCAGACTTTGTGAAATGGTGTATTTTTCCTTCTGAATATTCTCATTGTAGAATGCTGAATTCGCTACAAAAATCTCTTGATAGTGAATTGATTCCTTGACAGACACAGGTTTCTGGTTTATCATCAACGAACTTACTTTCTGAAAGTTTTCTGAAATTATTCGAGTCTTCATTGAAGTGGAAATCGTTTTACATAATGAAAGTGCAGAAGACATTGATATTCTTCCATGAGTGTTAGAATGAGCCTTCTTTATACGAGTGAAATACTTTATTTTCTCTGATTCACTGAATTTTTATTTAAATTAGTTGATTATTTCCATAAAATATCATCAAGTGATTTGTGCATTGAAAAATTTGGATTTGCTCAACTGTTTTCCTCTTTGAATTCTTCGTTTATTCCTACACTAATTTCATGTATGATATGCGCAACCATTCCAAGTGACTGTTGTGTTGTAGACTCACTCTCAATTTTTCTATCAGGAAAATTGTTTTAATTTTATATATTGAAAATCTCTCTTTGTAAAATGTTTTTTTTTTCGCAAACGTGGAATAAAATAAAGTACGATTATACTGTTTCTGGTTTAACTTATGAAGAAATTTTATATAAGGTGTCTGAAACAAGGCTTCACGGTGAGCCTTAAAAAACTATGAAACCTCTTTTTTTTCAGATGGTGAAATTTAAATTTTGTAATTCCGATCGTTTGCTCGTCAAAACCTAGTTAGAGTCTACCAAATATTTCATGCCTTTAAAATCATTAGTTTTGCCTTTTTGAATAAAATTCGGTTTCTTAGGCTAATAATAGATTTATTGATATAATTTTCAAGTAGTCTTTGTCGATAATGAACATGTTAATTCATATAAAATAAATATAAATATATTCATACAAAAAAATTCTTGAAAATTGTTATTCATACTTGTTGTTTGATCAATCAGGCACTATGCTCCAACCCGCGGCTCCGCTCGCGTAATATTTCAATTTAAAACGGTACTGATAGGTCCGCAATCCCCACATTCTAACCTCGTATCGAAAGAGAGACAGGCACGTGACTATGTGACAAAGCTATCTTGCGTAGATTCAATAATTTCTTGCTCAAATTAGCATTCATTCAACCCGAGGTAACTTTTGAAGTATCCTTTAGAAAACTATACTGTAAAAAGCATTCTTCATCAGGAATGAATTCTGCAGATAACAATCATATTCATTTTCATATGAATTAATTCGAAGCAGGTCTTGAGCCCTCACCAAATTGAACATTATTTTGAATTGAACTGAAAATGTTGAAAATGGTTATCGTGGGTTGTCCGCAGCAGTTAGACATAAGCCGTCGCAGACTTTTATATAGAACTTTTTGAGCACTACGAAATTGTCTCTTACCATGTTTCCCTATCTCTTATAGTTTAAGCAGCGTCGGCCGTGAAAACCTGAAATAACCGGGTTAATCAACGACTTTTTCATGGAAACTCGATATTTTTGCTCATTTTATCGTGATATAGTAATGAACCCTACATGAAAACCCCCCAAAATAAATTCTCTACATTATAGTAAAAGTTCCATCAAAATCGGTCATCTGGTTCTTGAGTTCATAGAGGACAAACAAACACACGGACATTCATATTTATAATATTAGTATAGATAGTATAGATGTAACAAAATATCAGATTGAATGGTCCATTAGAGTGGCCCCCTCGTTGCCCAGACCTAACAGTCGTTGATATTCATCTATCGGGTACTGTAAATGGGAAGTTTATGAAAATAGCATTCATTCAATGGAAGAGTTAAAAGTTAGGGTGGAGGTTGCACTGCAAGAATTTTGACTTGAACACCTACGGTAAAAGAATTAATGAATATGTGGAGGAGCGGGGGGCAACATTTTGATATTTTATGCGAATAGCTATTATTAAATTTCTGTTTTGGGTTTTTTGTTGATGAGAAAATCGATGTGATAGTTTGGAACTGAGATTTTTTTTTTTATTCGAGTCAATGAATTAGACTGAGCGACAAAGGGCTTTGGTGGTGAAATTCGAATTTTATTCATTAACGGCAAAACTAATTATTTTAAAAAACATAAAATGTTTGGAAATCTGTAACTAGTTTCGGACCAGCAATCGATCGGAACTACAAAGTTATATGGTTACCATTCGAAAGAAATGAGATTTCACAGTTTCATTAAGGCTCACTTTGAAGCTCTGTTACAGACACCCTGTATAAAATTTCCTCATACGTTATACCATTAACAGTATCATAGTACTTTATTTCATTCCACTGTTGCAAAAAGAAACATTTTACAATGAGAGATTTTGAAGATATAAATACTAATTTGTGACAATCTTTCTGACAAAATATTTGACAATTAGGCTGTAACTCAACCATCGTTTGCAGTGGTTGCACATATCGTACATCATATAACTATATAGAATTGAACGAAAAATTCGAATATGTTCAAATATACAAAGTGTTACATTTGAACTAACGAATGTCACATTCGTTTCTGCTAGAACCGGAAGTATATCCTGTTAGAAAATATTTTATAATTCAAGTTCACTAAAACAAACATACAAAATCTTCAATTTGTATTACAATTCCTTTCTCGAAAACTTCTTATGAAACACTTAAAAAAAAACTATGTATAGGTTCCTGACGCCAATAGTACGAGAGCTAGTGAACCTTTTGAGTAACGGTTTGCCTGTAAGGCTAGAAATTTTTATAGCGATAGTTCCTAGCATGCTGAGGACGGAAATCATCGCCTGGCACCCCTCACCCCTGCACGTCATCAAGATCTTTATCATTGAAAGTGTTAAAACAATTAAAAAAATAAACTTGTTCCTGTAAGCTTGAAACTTTCATACGATTTTGTTCGTTCATTGTGAAGTTCAAAAAAAAATTGACAAGCGATTTCGACGAGAACAAGTACCTGCCAGGCGACTCGAAAAGGTTGTAAAATACGAACAAAAATGAACTTTTTTATGTGTGGCTGAAATTTATATATGTGTTCGTCCGAGGGAATGAAAAAATAAGTTTTATTATTAATCTTCATCACCATCTGATATGTTATCATTAATTTTTCATCATATAGTACAGTCGTTTCAAGCGTAGTACACTGTGTCTTAAATTGGTTGAGACTGCATTATATCTCAGCTATTATTGAAAATAGAGTCATGCGGTTTTCGAAACCCTGTGTCACTTTTTTGTAAAACTTTTAAATCCACAAACAGAAATATTCCATCTTCTTTTGTTTCTGGAATACAGTGCGAAAATGATAATGTTCACTTTTTGAAGATGTTATTATTTCTCGGGCTCTGCATAAGAAAGAAAAAAAATTTAAACTCCTTATAATGACATTTTTACGTAGAAGTCAGTGGCGTAGCTGAACATTTTTTCAAAGCATTGCTTTTGAGATTGAATTGGAACGGAATGAAAATTTTCATATGGAACACCATGTTTATTTTAACGTCTAACTGTATCACGACCTATGCTTCAATAAATTTCAGTTGAAAAAAATATCCCACGCATTTAATCATTACTTTTTCAAAAAGCCATGTGATCTAAACCTATTTATTCTATTCAATTTTGAACAAAATTTCAAAATATCAACTGAAAAATGGTTTTTTGATGCATGTGTGGAAGAATTCATGTCTTACTTAAAAAAAAACAAACAGAAATACAGTAGGCGCTTGATGCCGGATTATCCAATTTGTACAGGAAAAAAAAGCTAACTTCATATGATTTACACAACTATCGCAAAATAAGACCGCTATTTTGTCAAGGGACGCTATGAAACAAGAGAAAACAAATACGTGACATCACTGTCGAGGTTAGGTCCGGACTGCCGAGCAGGAAAAACTACTCTCGGTGATCCGGCGTTCAGCTGTATAAAATGCCGTATTATAGAGCGGGTTACCTGAGTCCCAAAGTGCCGGACTACCGAGCGTACCGGATTGGCAAGCGCTGGAATATCGAGCGACGACTGTATATATTTTTCGGATGGTTGACGCTCAAATTTATTCAAAGTAAGGTTGTGAGACATCGATGTATTCAGAAAAAAATGAGAAGATTTGACGTTAAAACATACGAGGTGTTCCATTTGAAATATTTCAAGTTTGAGCTATATCTTAAAAACACTTATTCTTATTAGATAAAAATTTTAAGCTACGCCACTGACTTCTACGTAAAAACATTATTATAAACATGTTCATACTTTTTTTTCTCATACAGGGCCCGAGAAATAATAACATCTTCAAAAAGTGAACATCTTCATTTTCGCACTGTATTCCAGAAACAAAAGAAGATGGAATATTTCTGTTTGTGGATTTAAAAGTTTCATAAAAAAATGACACAGGGTCTCGAAAACCGCATGACTCTATTTTCAATAATAGCTGAGATATAATGCAGTCTCAACCAATTTAAGACACAGTGTACTACGCTTGAAACGACTGTACTATATGATGAAAAATTAATGATAACATATCAGATGATGATGAAGATTAATAATAAAACTTATTTTTTCATTCCCTCAGACGAACGCATATATAAATTTCAGCCTTACATAAAAAAGTTCATTTTTGTTCGTATTTCACACCTTTTCGAGTCGACTGGCAGGTACTTGTGCTCGTCGAAATCGCCTGTCAATTTTTTTTTGAACTTCACAATGAACGAACAAAATCGTATGAAAGTTTCAAGCTTACAGGGACAAGTTTATTTTTTTTATTTTTTCAACACTTTCAAAGATATAGATCTTGATGACGTGCAGGGGTGAGGGGTGCCAGGCGATGATTTCCGTCCTCAGCATGCTAGAAACTATCGCTATAAAAATTTCTAGCCTTACAGACAAACCGTTAATCAAAAGGTTCACTAGCTCTTGGACTACAAATGCAGTGAGTAGGGGAAAATTTGAGATTGTGTCTATCGAGACACACATTGTTTCATTGTTTTTAACATTAAGCGATGAGGGATTCTTTTATTTTTGTAGACAAAAGCGACAAGCTTCGTGCTTACATAAGACACGGTTCCCAACCAATCGCCGGATATGTTATGTGCATAGAGCAATGATGAAAAATTCAGACGTCTCGTCTCTCGCATCACTCGATTTGCATACTATGTTTGTTATTCAAAATAGTACATTCGTTATTTATTTATGGGCTGAATGTTCGCATCGCATTCCAGTTGTATTTCTATTGATTTCAAGTTTCCAGTAATTGTTGGAGTAACTTTTAACTTGGAAATTTCCAGGAATATTTTACACTCCTCAAGTCGTGTGTGAATTCGTTGTCTGGAGTCGATTGACCTTGAAAATACATGGGCAACATGACAGAACAGTTCTTCTTCTATGACATCGATAGATGGTGAAACACGAGTTCACACTAGTATAATGTGTCAAAAAAAATCCAATAACAAGTAGTAAACCAGCTATTAATTTTTTCCATTTGAGTATTGCAACTTGTGATGTAACTTTATAGACCGGTCAAGTTACGCATAAAAATGGTGCTCAAATAGCGAAAATTAGGGGAAAGCCAAATTTTGGTGGAGAGCTAGGGTTTTCCATCACGAATAAATTATCAAAAGTCCCCATCGATCCCATGTGTGCGTCGTTAGTTATTCGGGGTCAAAGGTCGATATTTTTCTCAAAAACGGCGGAATTTATCAAAAAAAGCTTCAAACAAAAGCTGTAGATCATTTAATTATCTATAAAATCAGTATCTACGATTTTTTTTCCAAAAGTCACCATCACTGAGATATCGCGATTCTAAGAGTCACGTTATACATGATATATGCACCTATAAGCCACTAATCAGGCATTCACGGCCTATTTGTGTCCCTTTAAGGTTTTAATATATATTTTACTATTATGAAAACATTTATTCGAAAGGAGACTCTCTCTTACTGATTTTTTCAAATTATCTTCGTTTACTGCTTTTTGTACATGAAATACAGTTGTTCTTTCTTCTCATTTAAATAATTTCAATTTCCATGAAATATCACTCTTTGCAATTGATGAGTCACCAATTCTCAGAGTAACCTATCCAAGAAAACTCGAGAGATTTAAGAGAAAGTTTTACCTAAATTACGTTCTGATTACATTTATGGTATCAAAGTCCCTTTCAAGCTCCCTTTAAAGACGCCTTGTCCGGAAAGCGGCCTTTACCAAAAAGGGCCTTTTCACTTGGATTATGAAACTGGACGCTAGTGCTAAAGATTCAGTTCAAGTGAATATACGTAATTTTTACAAGCGTCGATCATTCAGGTTATTTGTGCTATCTTAGAACTAAAAAAGGCTCGGTTTTGCTTTATTTGCAATAAACGACGAAGAATCGACGAGAGAAATACGTCATTAACGGAACAACTATTTCTGACTGCTCAAGTCATGTGGATTTGGGGGTCGTCGTGAATGAGAATCTGAGTTGCTCTGACCACATTCATAATACCTTCCAGGCTTCCAGAATGCTGTATCTCCTAGAAAGAGTATTTGGAAAGTGTAACATACATTCGACCAATAATTGCCGGTCCAGTTTGGGATGCAGGATAATACACTTGGATTGCAGAAAATTATACACTCGGAAAATTCAATCGCTGCAGTAAAAAGACAACATGAGGAGGAACAGGCAAGTACTTCAAAAATTAGCCCACCTCGTACTAGAACACGAGTAAGTGTTCTAGTAATTTTTGTTTAAAAAAATATTATTGATTTTGTGGAAATGAAGCCAATGAAGAAACTGAGAAAAAGGAAGCCCAGCATCTTCAAAGAAAAAATTGTACCGTAACTACACTAACATTCAAAAAATTCCTGTTGAAATCAGCTAAAGATCGTTCTGATGATGTTGAACGTATTATTTTTGAGTATGATTAAGACGCTGCAGAAGCTAAATTCCATGACATTTGTCTCAAACTTTTCTTAAATCCTAGTAATTGTGGTAAAATTGGCCGTCCACAAGATGAAACTATGAACTCTGCGATGAAGAAAATCAATTGAAACGAGTGACGATTGCCAGTTTTCGTTGAATGAATTGAAGAATCTTCGTGAAGATGGAGATTTAGATGACAGAACTATGAAAATGAGATTGAAATTGAATTATCATCACAGAGAAGCCTGGGAAATTAACATTTATTTGCTTCATTGACAATTACCAAGATATTTTGAGTCAAGTTTGGTCTGACAAAAAACGCGAAACAAGAATTAAGTACAACTATAATGTCTTCCACCAACATCGGCATCTGCTATTCAACACTTGTATCGAGTATACTATCAAGTTCAAACATGGCTAGGGAATCAACTGAACCCAGAAAATGAGTGTTGGAAATTGATAGATAATACTTTGAAACCGATTCAAGCCTTACTCCCACCTGCTCCAGAAAAACTCCTCAACACTATTTTTTGCAATTGGAAAAAAGGTTTTAGTGCCAAATGTGGCTTCCGAAAATGGTACACGGTATCGAGTTTCATCAGGAGTATCCTTTTGGTGTAAAATTGAATGGTGTTTGAGATCGCTCAAAATATAGCTTAATAAATCTAATATCAAAAATGGTATGTTCAAAACAACTTGGTTCGAACCGTGTAACCAGCGCCCTCTATAAGAGTCAGACATCAAAACACATTCATTAGATGTATCAGCTTCCAAAACATATTCGTATAAAATTTCATAACAATGTTGCCAGTAGTTTCGTCAAAATCGTAAAATATTTTTTTCTTTTTCAACGCCCTGTATCTTGAATACGGATGACGGTATGAAAATTTTTTACTGAACAAACCCTTTTTATTTTTAAGTTTTCTATCTATCCTTGAGAATGTTTCACCTTATTTTTGAAACACCCTGTAGACCGAGTCTTCTTTTTTTCAGATATCTATTGAAATATTGTCTGGGAGGTCTCTGCATTTTCCTGAAAACTGGATTTGGGTTTTCTCTCCCATACTCTGAAACAAGAAACAATAAAAAAAAAATTTAATAATATAAGAAAGGCCTCTGCGTAAAAATTTGAGCACTAATTTGTCAGGGTCAAAACTTCACGAGAAGAAATTGTTGCCTAACAATGAACAAGAAGAAAACACTTTGAACTCTTAAGCGTAAAGTTTCGTAGTCTAAATCAGACGCCTTCGTCAGACAATTACTAGTTTTCATACAACTTCGTAGAATCGTGACAATATTTTGATCAAAGATTATAGAGTATACTCTATAATCTTTGATTTTGATTTTTTGATTGAC
Organism: Hippodamia convergens; assembly: GCA_038502775.1. Classification (NCBI taxonomy): domain Eukaryota; kingdom Metazoa; phylum Arthropoda; class Insecta; order Coleoptera; family Coccinellidae; genus Hippodamia; species Hippodamia convergens. The sequence continues at coordinate 37,429,238 of CM076608.1, read as the reverse complement.
ATTTGTCAATATATGATGAACATAGATTAATATTGATTACTAGATGTTGATATCGTTATTTTTATTTCAAAATTCCCTGAAACTAGTTCTTTTTTCAATAAATCCATCCAAATTCGATCTATTCCTACTGAACAATTGGCGAGATTATTAGCCTCATCCAACAAAATACAAGCTGACTCCTTGATTTTTCTTTTATAACCATCAGGTTCCGTCATTAGAATTTTTGTTCCATTCCAATCCATCATGTGATTGCCGGTATTGGAACACACATGATCTGCTATCTGCGATCTACCAATATCTTTTTTTTTATGTTATTCTTATGTTTCTCTTGTATAAGATTTTCCACAAATACAGGGAATATTGTAAATACAATTTCTTGATTTTTGGTTCTCATTCAAAGGTTTAGTTTTTGTTAATAAAGATCGTAAATCAGTTTTTGTTTTGAAGACAGTTCTTATATTGAATTAAGAACCAATTTTTTTATTTTTTTCTGGAAGTCCATGAACATAAGGAATCAAATTTATGAAAATTGGTTGTTCTTGACGGTTTGTTGTTAGTTCTTGATTGTTTTTATCGTTTTTACGTAAAATTGTTCTCTCTAAATTTGAAATAGTTTTTTCTATGAAATTAGTTGGATATTGATTATCCTCAAGAATATCTTTAATGAAATTAATTTCGTTATTCCGTATTTCAGTTGTCGATTAAATTGATTTCGCTCTATCATATAGTGTTTTTATAATTGTCAGAATGACAATTCTCGTAATATGTCTTGGTTTTTGGTTCTGAAAAATATTCTGTTTTCTTGTGTTATAACATGTTTGGTTTATCTATGGGAGATGATTGCCTTTCATTGGGGTCCTGTAGCGGTCTTCAAACATCTGAAGTGCCGAAAAATCATCACCTGGAAGGTCGTATCCGGTTTGAAAAAACCCTCACGACCAGAGAGCAACAATTTGTGGATTTTGAATTTGAATATCGAAGGAATTTCGAAAGACAAGTGTGATTACGTCTCCAAATTAGCTGATGAACATGGTATCAAAGAGATTCTTCTGCAAGAAACCCACATGGCAACAGAAAAAAATCCTCGTGAAAGAGGACAGTTGAAAAGTTATGTATTAATTGATTTTTTACAAGTTTAGCCTGTTGAAAAATTATCAGTTTCGTAACTTTCAACAGATTCGGAAAGGGGAAATTGATGGAGTTTTTTTTTTTTTCATTTCTTTCAAATTTTGTGACATTTCTGTCATAAATATTTATAAACCTGCGAACATTATTTGGCCAAGACATCTTAATGTTGATGTTTTTTTAAAGTAGCAAATGCATTTCCAAAATTCATTCGATTTATTCTGAATAATCGGTTTCTTTTCTGCTTTTGTCTTTTTTCATTTCAGATTAAGAATTACGAGTCGTTTTGGGAAGAATCTGTGTATCCGAGCCCATCAACGGATAACATGAAGATGATCACACTGATGTCTTTCAAGATTTTCCTGATATTTGATATTTTATGTTATTTTGTTTACGGGGAGGCAGGTTTTTTCGGCTGTGATTTTTTCCCCTGGCTGTATAGTATCGTGTGATACTAAAGTTGATAGTATCGTATGATTCTATAGTATCATACAAAGAATGTTATGATACCCCGTTCTTTTTTTACCTCAGCTTAGGTACTTTTTGTTTCAACATTTATTGTATTATTTTAGCTCTCTTTTTCATAAGAATATATGTATATATAATACCTCTTTTTTTTTGTGTGTGTCTTTTTTCTGAACACACTTGTTTCAAAATGATTTGGAAATTTTCTTATCGAAACATCTAAGAAGGAAAGTATATTATTTTGTTCCAACTTCATTGTGAATTTTATTGTAGGTTCTTTATTATTGATCTCATTAGCGAAATTATGCACGGTGTGTTGACTTTATTCGAAAGATATCAGATATCATTCAGTTTTACTTCGGGACTCGCGAAAGCTTAGAAATCCTATTTTCGGAAAGCTTTTATCAGATATTTATTTGATCCTCATATCGACCCCTCAATAAATCTCCCGAGAGATACCGGACAAGGAAACTGATAAATGCAGCTCAATCTGATATTCTGCACGGTAATGCATGCGGTCATGTCAAGAAAAAACGCAAACTATACGATGATAAGCGGGATTATCTATAATTGAACTGAAAACAATACAGAATAGTATAGTTGGTCCCTATTAACCGCTGCCCGACAATGCCATGCATTGTCAACGGTTTGTTAAGTATGCTCGTAATTATTGTTTGATTTCGTGCATGCAGAATATCAACCGGGTAGGGTCTTTGACCTGATCTTCAAGCTAGCGTAATTAATGCCCGGCCAACATGATATCGATGTCAAAACGTTCGAATTGGGCTACCAGAGATAACAAATTTTAATCTGAAAAGTATCTATTCCGTATCGTCACATGATGGTAGTAACAACGAATGAGTCAACACACGACGAATTTAAAAAACTGCAGTTCGATAACATGAGGGTTTTGTCAATACTTCCAGAGATCTCTCATTGAATATTTCGTCAATATCCTGGAATGGTTGGTTCTACCCATTCGAACACTAGTAGGCCAAGCAATTGAGCATTTTCAAGGGAAGATTTTGATTTTGTTCTCTTCATGATTTTTGGTACGCTCAACTCGAATCTGAAATTTGCGGGCTTAAGCTTTCTCCGGAACCTGTAGTTAGGTACACTTGCTGCCAAAACTTTGACTCATTTTTTGTTTTTTCACTATTTTTCTGAAAGTGAGCTTTCTTCGTGAAAGTTGTGGCATACACAATTGAAGAAGACAATATTTCCTAAATTCTTCTTCAATTAAGTTATCTCAGGGCGCGTCAAGAATTGAGCAAAAATACCATACAATGAAAAAAAGTGGACTAATGAAAATTATCTGTGGTTTTCCATGCTGCTTAAGTCTGATTCTATAATGAAGACTGAGGTTTCTCGAACAGATAAGATGAGGCAGATGGAATTAGAGATATGTGATGGATTTAACCTATTTTTCATTTTCATTTGTTTTGGTGAAGGTTACTCTTCGTACGCGAATGTGTAACGAAAGTACCTAATCATTAAACCTCGGTACTCTTTAAAATTCGGTGGTTTTGTCAACTCAAAGGTTCAAGAGTTATTGTTATCAAAGCAGTTACAAATAAGTAACTATGGGCCCAAGGCCCGTTTGCACCAATATCCCTGAATGAAAATGAAAACTTAACTAAGCGTCTCTTAAAGTTTATGGTCGCTTAACTTCATCCACAATTGCAAGACTGTCACTTAACAGAATCTTAAGTAAGAGACACTTATGTCGTCATATTTAGCGATATTTCAGTTTTTTATTTTGTTTTCCAACTTCACCCTAGTTTAATAAAGCTATAATCATTTAAAATGTGCAAAAATGGTGAGACTTTTGGAAAATATGCTCTCCACCAGAAGGTTTCGAGCTTTTGTTGATAATAATAGTAGTAGTTTCGAAACATTGAATAATGGTTTACCACAAGGTTCAGTTTTAGCATCTCTTCTATTCAATTTACATTTGTGTGTGATTGCAACTTCTTCTTCGGAAAAATTTATTTATGCTGATGATATTGCGCTGGCTTCCCATCATTCTAATTTTCAAATAATAAAAAATACCCTTTTCGCAGATTTGGATATCATGAAAAATCATGTGGCGTTTGTGCCCGACTGAAAATAAAACCGAGGTTTCTTGTTTTCATTCGAATAATCATCAGAAATATAGAAAATTGAGTGTCACTTTCAGTTCTTCTTCCTTAAAACATAATTTCAATCCTAGATACCTGGCAATCAAACTTGATTCTTCTCTAAATTTTAACGCCCATTCAGATGATCTGCGTTTGAAGCCTAACACTCGAAACAATATTCTTCAGAAGCCAGCTGGTTCTTCATGGGGCGCTGATGCAACAATACTTCGAACGGCTGCGCTAGCTTTGGTCTTTTCTGCTGCTGTTTGGTTGAACAGTGTTCATGTAAAAATTTATGACAACTGAATTTTTCTATGAGGATAATTACTGGTTTTTTCAAATCTGCACCCACTAATTGGTTACCCGTTCATTCAAATATTGTCCCTCCCCATATTCGCAGAGAGACAACAGCTTTGAATTCTTGGAATAAATTTAATTCCTTTCCAAATTCGTTTCCCATACTCACCTATATTCCAGATGATAACGCCCTCAGATTGAAGTCGCGTTAACCTTTTTGGTAATCTATTGGTATCTAATTAATATGAATAGAAGTGACAAAGAAATTTGGCAGTCTGAATGGAATGTATGCAGTTTTTTCAATAAAGATCTCATTACTGATCCTTCCAGTTTCTCCTATTCTGGAGAATATGGTCTGTTCTAAATCGTATTAGAACAGGCCATGGACGATGCAACCGCATGCTCTTCCGATGGAATTCGGTTGAGAGCCCTAATTATGAGTGAGAGAAGACTTCTTATAAATAGTTGTCCCATTTATAAATTTAAGGATGATTTCGAGGCTATACATAAAGTAACAAATGCATTTCTGTAATGGGTGGTTAATTACAAAATAATTTAATTCATTCTAAATAATTAGTTTCCCTTCCTCTTGTGTCTTTTTTCATTTCAGACTTAGAATTGCTCGTCGTTTTGTGAAGAATCTGTTTATCTGAATCCATGGACGGTTAACAAGAAGATTGTCCCTCAGATCGTGCTGATGCTTTTCAATATTTCCCTCATATTCAATATTTTTAGTAATTTTTTTTTCACGGGAGTTAAGGGTTTTTTTTCAGCTGAGGTTTTTTCCCTCTCCTCATTTAATCATCAAGGTAACTTTTTGTTTCAATTTGTATGTATTGTATTATTTTAGCTCTCTGAATCAAAAGAATATATATGTTTCATTGGCTGGCCGGTTGTCAATGATACTTGACATTTCATCAATCCAACTCCACCGTCCAATTGATTAGAGCCACCGAGATTCGTTTAATCAAGTCATTCGATTTGTTCGAATTTACGTAAAAATTTTTGATCGCACAATGGAAGGTTTGTGAAATCCACCTCGTTTGTGTGTTTCGTTTGTTAAGTTTCATTTTTAATTCTTTGAGTAAAATTGAATCCAAGTAGTATTCGGTGAGTTTGTACATGGATGTTTAACCTCTCCAGCTGAGAAAATTACCAAACACCCTGATTTCAAAGCAGTACTCCTTCGTTTTCTGTTTTTGATCGCGAACGATGTAACCATTGTGATATAGTTTTCAAGTATTTATCTGCATTTTCCTCTGTTTGATCTCTGATGAACATTAGGACGTATCATAATGAGAGTGTTCCGCAAATGTTTTTTATTATGAATGACGTTATCACGATATCCTACACATGGTTTATCATTGTTTATCCGTCAGAATTGCGATGGATGGATACTTTCCCATTTGTATCGAGGTCTCACTTTACTTTAGGCTAAAATTAAATAACAACCTGTAATATTTGAAAAAAAATATGCAAAATGTCAGCCCCACAAACGTTTAACAAACTATTAAGCAACATCAAACAACATAATATAAGAAAATACAACATACAACACATATAAAAAGATATGAGAATTGTAATAACTGTACAATGTTGCATATCGCAAGACACTACCTTTAGCATGGAGGAACTAAAAAGGAGAAATACCTACTGACAGAATAATAAAAATTACTGATATTCCCATCTGAATATAGAAAATCGTCATTGAAAAAACACAAACAAGGAAAAACGATTTGTCTGTTTATGTGTGTGAAGTTGGCCGAGCACTTTTAGATTTTCGAAAAAAATTTTTTGTGTTGAATTGTGCTAGATTTGTGCTACTTTGAGCCGTGGAAAATTTTCCTGAAATCCATGTGGTTATCGGGATATTAAAACAACCGAAGAAATTGGCCAATGCAGCACTTTTCCAAAAATTGATTTCCAATGACTGAAAAAATGGTGTTGTACCTACATGTGCTGACATATGTCGTCCGAATTTTTATGAAAATCAGTCTAGTTTCACGAAAAATCGAAATTGAACAAAAAGATAGCCCAGCACTTTCTTTTCTTCTTGTGCTACTTTTCTGCTGTCTTGTGCTGTAAATAATTTCAAGAAAATTCTTCAGATTTTCTGGCAAATAAATAAAGGAAAACCCCCAGTTCAACACTTTTTTTTTGCCGAAAATGGTTTAATATAATAATTTTACCGCAAGTGCACCAGTTAGATTTTCAGAAGAAATAACAAGTTTTTTGCTCATTATAACTGTAGGTGACATTCAGGATTGATAAAACCAAGTATCTTCCAATATTTTCGAATATTGATGATATGATGAAAAAAATGAATGAATTATTGAACAACATGAAGTATTGTACGAATTCAGCCATCAGATATCGGAAGATAGCATCAATACCCGAACACGCATAACAAAACTCCGTCAATGAAGGTGTTGTGAATACGGTATAATAATACAGGAAGACGCATTCAACTCCGCGACATATTTTAAATCGATTCATTCACATCGAATTAATTTCAATTTCAAATCGTCAGCGTTCATCTGTTCGATAAAATTGATGATCGCTAGGGGCTGAGTGATTGAATAGAACAAATTCTGCATTGGAAATTTAAAACGGAATTACATTAAGCTGAACAGGGTAGACGGACATAAAACGATTGATTCGAATCACTCAAACACGGATCCAAGGGCCGAGAATAAGAAATGATTAATGGCTGGAGGAGCTAAGATTGGAGGGGAATAGAAATGAAGGATATCACTTCTCGTTAGTGCGTGAGAGCAATCTTTTTATTCGCTCTTTCAGATGCATAAGACGGATTATGCTCATCTCATTCGGATTAATCTCGTTGAAGCGTCGAAAAAGCAAGTTATAAGTTCTACACACCGATTTATCGTATTTAGTATAGTCTGAATCTGTCGAAAAAATAGCTTGTTTTCACGAAAATTTTCAAGATTACATTTTTTTGACACAGTGACATTTGAATAGTATATTCTAAAACAAGTTGCAGAATGAGCTCCTATTCCAAAACGAATGCGGAGTTCGAAAACGAACGACGAAGGAGCGAGTTTTCGATAGCATGAGTGTTGGAATTGCCTTCTGCAACGAGTATTAGACGGTATTTTCTCTATTTCAATCCATTTTTGTGAAAACCTCTCGAAATTCAAATGAAAATTCAGATTAGTGACTTTTGTTTTGTATCTTGGCAGTTGGTGTGACATACGAAATTTGACAGATCACGGAATTTGAATTGATTTGATTCGAAAGTTGATTCGATCGGAGGTCAGTACTGACAATCATAAAACGAAAAATATAACTGAAAACAATGCTGTAATGAATTTCATTACAGCACTACTTTTAGTACTGTAATGAACTCATAACGATACTGAAATAGAGAAAAAATGATTATAGAATTGATAGTATACTGTAGAGACATAATATCTAGATCGCCTATAAGACCACACGAATAATTGGCCAAATGCTCAGAACTACGAAAGATAAAGGTTCTTTCTGTTTCAATATGTATTGCATTATTTTTGCTTTGCTTAATCATCTCGAATTATTTTCTAGATTCAATAAATCATTGCATATCCTACAAGGCATGATATGTTTATACAGGGTGCTTCGTTGGTAAATGAACATACGATAACCTGAGCTAGAGCTACCCTGGGCGAGTCCAAAATAACTGATATATGATAGGTCTAATCAATTTCGTAACCGAGATACAGGCTGGTTCATGTATTCACGGAAAATTACAATATCTCATAACTTTTGAACCAACCGGTATATTCAGTTGATACTTGTAACGTATGATAAACTGCCACAGGTCGATCGATTTATATTTGAATTATCAAGAAATTCCAGGTCCGTATTTGAAAGATTTGGGACTTCTTCCCAGCTGAGATTCAAAACCCTGTATATTAAAAATTTGGTATTTGTTTGAGGTATTTGAAAAAAGCAGAAAATTTTCTATGGAGTTTAATAGAATTCATTGTTCCGCACATGGTTTTCCTCAAAGAAAGCTT